>CM048669.1:6339345-7539345 GCA_026401315.1 Dysphania ambrosioides | reverse complement strand
TAATTTTATATTTTGCCCCAATAGAGATAAAATGGGAATATCATCGTCTTAGCAGCATGAGGGTTAGTTTTTAGATATTACCGTAATAGTGTTCTAGTTGAAAGATTTGGGTATTACAGTTGTGAGGGGTAACTTTAGATTTAACCCAAATAGGGTTTTACTGGACATATTAGGATTTTACTAGTATGAAAGGGTAGTTTTGAGATTTTACTCAAAAAAGGTTTTGGTGGGAAGATCAAGGTTTTATCAATAAGGATAATTTCGAGATTTTACATTAATAGGTTTTCGCTGGATGGACTAAGGTCTTACCGGTATGAGGGATAGATTTGGGATTTTACCTCGATAGGCCTTTAATGTGAAGAATAGGGTACCATCAATAGGAGATATAATTTTTGGCTTTTACCCCAATAGGGTTTCGGTGGGATAATCAGAGTCTTACAGATTATAATTAGAGTTTTTACCCCAAGAGTGTTTCTGTTGTTTTTAAGATATTACTCTAATAGTTTTTTGGTTGGATAATTGGGGTGCTACCCTTAGTAGGTGTAATTTCCGGATTTAACTCCTATATGGATTCAATGGAAATATTAGGATATTACTAATAGGAGGGGTAATTTAGGGAATTTACCTTGATAGAGTTTTAGTGGGAATATTTTCTTCTTAGCATTATAAAGGCTAACATAGGGATATTACCCTAATAATATTTTGGTGGAAAGATTAGGGTGGTACCTATTTTAGGGGTGGTTAAGGGTTTTTACTATAATTAGGTTTCAGTAAAAAGATAAGGGTATTATCCTTATAAGGAGTTGTTATAATACTTTACGCCAATAGAAATTGAGTGGAAAGATTAGGGTCTTACTAGTATGAAAGGGTATTTTTGGGATTTCACTCTAATAGGGTTTCAATGTAAAGATTATGGTCTTACCGAAAAGAGCAGTAAACTCGGGAATTTACCCCAATAGAGTTTTGGTGGGAAGATAAAGGTCTAAACAGTTAAAGGTAAATTTCGGGATATATACCAAATATTACTTTAGTCAGAAGAATAAGGTCTTATAGTTAGGATCGGTAATTTAGGTATTTTATAAAATAAGGTTTTGGTGGGAAGATCTAGTTTTTATCAATAGTGGTAGTTTTAAAGTTTTACCTTAATAGGTTTTTGCTTGAGGATTACAGCCTTACAAATATGGGGATAGTTTTGGGATTTTACCCCACTAGGGCTACAATGTGAAGAACAGGGTCTTATCGATAGGAGAGGTAATTTTTAATTTTTACCCCAATAGGGTTTCGGTGGGATAATTAGAGTGTTACTGATTGTAATTAGAGAGCTTTACCCTAATTGGGTTTTGGTTTGTTTTGGGATATAACTCTAATAGTGTTTCTATAGGTTAATAATGGTCCTACCCCTTGTAGGTGTAATTTTGGGATTTTACCCCTACATGGATTCAGTGGGATTATTAGGATCTTACTAATAAGAGGGGTAATTTAGGGAATTTACCTCAATAGGGTGTTAGTGGGAATGTTTGGTTCATAGTGTTATGAGGGGTAATATAGGGATTTTTTCAAATAGTTTTTCGTTGGGAATATTCGGGTCTTACCGATTTTAGGGCTGGTTTTTTTTACCCCAATAGGATATCAGTTTGAAGACAAGGGTCTTATCAGTATATCAAGTTATTTCGACACTTTACTCCAATTTTGATTTTGTGGATAGGTTTCATTCTTATGGGTAGGAGGCATAATTTTGGGATTTTGTCCCAACATGTTTTAAGTAGGAAGATCAGGGGTAATTTTTGTAATTTTACTCCAAAAGTGTTTTAATGGGAATATCATTTTCTTAGAGGTATAAGGGGGTAGTTTTCACATATTACCCTAATAGTGATTTAGTGGAAAGATTAGGGTCTTATAGGTGGGAGGGGTGACTTTAAATTTAACCAAAATAGGGTTTAAGTGGACAGATCAGGGTCTTACTAGTATAAAAGCGAAGTTTTGTGATTTTACTCTAATAATTATTTAGTGGGAAGATCAAGATTTTATCTATAAGGATAATTTTAGGATTTTACCTCAATAGGTTTTTGTTAGAAGGACTAGGGTCTTACCGGTATGAAGGATAGTTTTAGGATTTTACCCCAATACGGTTTGAATGTGAAGCATAGGGTCCCAGCGATAGGTGATGTAATTTTGGGTTTTTACCTTGATAGCGTTTCGTTGGGTTAATCAGAGTCTTACCGATTGTAATTAGAGCTTTTACCCCGAAAGGGTTTCGGTTGGTTTTAAGATATCACTCTAATAATGTTTCTATAGGATAATTGGTGTCCTACCCTTAGTAGGTGTCATTGGAAATATTAGGATTTTACCAATAGGACGGGTAATTTAAGAAATTTACCTCGATAGGGTTTTAAATGGAATATTTTCTTCTTATCGTTATGAAGATAAATTTAGGAATATTATCATAATAGTATTTTGGTAAGAAGAATATGGTCTTAGCTGTTTTAGGGGTGGTTAAGGGATTTTACTCCAATTGGATTGTAAAAAGATAAGGGTTTTATCGGTATAAGGAGTTATTTCGAATACTTTACATTAATAGTAATTGAGTGGAAAGATTAGTGTCTTACTAGTATGAAAGGGTAGTTTCAGGATTTCACTTTATTAGGGTTTCGATGTAAAGACCATGGTCTTACCGGTTAGAGGATTAAACCGGAGAATTTACCCCAATAGAGTTTTTGGTGGGAAGATGAAGGTCTCACCGGTAGAAGGAAAATTTTGGGATTTTAACAAAATATTACTTTACTATAATGAATAGGGTCTTATATGTAGTATGGCTAATTTAGGGATTTTACCAAATAAGGTTTTGGTGGGAAGATCAAGTTTGTATCAATAGGGGTAGTTTCGAAATTTTACCTTATTAGGATTCACTTTAGGATTAAGGTCTTACCAGTATGGGGATAGTTTTGGGATTTTACCCCAATACGGCTACAATTTGAAGAATAAGGTCTTATCAATAAGAGAGGTAATTTTGATATTTTACCCCGATAGGGTTTCGGTGGGATAATTAGAGTCTCACCGATTATAATTAGAGATTTTTACCTAGATAGGGTTTTGGCTGGTTTTGGGTTATAACTCTAATAGTGTTTTTGTAGGATAATTACTTTCCTACCCCTAGTAGGAGTAATTTGGAGATTTAACCCCAATATGGATTTAGTGTGAATGTTAGGATCTTACCAATAGGTTGGGTAATTTAGGGAATTTACCTAAATAGGGTGTTAGTGGGAATGCTTAGTTCGTAGTATTATGAGGGGTAGTTTATGGATTTTTTCAAATAGTTTTTCGGTGGGAAGATTAGGGTCTTACCTATTTTAGGGCTGGTTTTTGGATTTTACCCCAATAGAACATCAATACAAAGATAAGGGTTCATCGCTATATCGAGTTATTTCGACATTTTACTCCAATTGTGATTTAGTGGATAGGTTCCATTCTTACGGGTAGGAGGCGTAATTTTGGGATTTTGTCCCAATATGTTTCAAGTAGGAAGATTAGGGGTAATTTTGTAATTTTACCCCAAAAGTGTTTCAATGGGAATATCATTGTCTTAGAGGTATAAGGGGTAGTTTACAAATATTACCTTAATAGTGTTTTGTTCGAAATATTTGGCTCTTACAGGTGAAAGGGGTGATTTTAAATTTAACCACAATAGGGTTTTAGTGGACAGATCAGGGTCTTTCTAGTATGAAAGGGTAGTTTTGTTATTTTACTCTAATAAGGTTTTAGTGGAAAAATCAAGGTATTATCTATAAGGATAATTTTGGGATTTTACCTCAATAGGTTTTTGTTGGAAAGACTAGGGTCTTACCGGTATAAGGGATAGTTTTAGAATTTTACCCCAATAGGGCTTGCATGTGAAGCATAGGGTCCCATTTAGGCGATGCATTTTTGGGTTTTTACCCCGATAGCGTTTCAGTGGGATAATCAGAATCTTACCGATTTTAATTAGAGCTTTTACCCCGAAAGGGTTTTGGTTGGTTTCAAGATATCACTCTATTAAGGTTTATGTAGGATAATTGGGGTCCTACCCTTAGTAGGTGTCATTGGGAATATTAGGATTTTACCAATAGGAGGGGTAATTTAGGGAATTTACCTTGATAGGGTTTTAGTTGGAATAATTTCTTCTTATCATTATGAAGATTAATTTAGGATTATTACCCTAATAGTATTTTGGTGAGAAGATTAGGGTCTTAGCTGTTTTAGGGGTGGTTAAGGGATTTTACTCCAATTGGATTTTGGTAAAAAGATAAGGGTTTTATCGATATAAGGAGTTATTTTAATACTTTACATTAATAGTAATTGAGTGGAAATATCATGGTCTTACTAGTATGAAAGGATAGCTTTGGGATTTAACTTTAATAGGGTTTCGATGTAAAGATCATGGTCTTACCGGTATGAGGAGTAAACCTAGGAATTTATCCTAATATAGTTTTTGGTGGGAAGATGAAGGTCTCACCGGTAAAAGGAAAATTTTGGGATTTAAACCAAATATTACTTTACTAGAAAGAATAGGGTCTTATATGTAGTATGGTTAATTTAGGGATTTTACCAAATAAGGTTTTGGTGGGAAGATCAAGTTTTTATCAAAAGGGGTAGTTTCAGAGTTTTACCTTACGAGGATTAACTTCATTATTAGGGTCATACCAGTATGGGGGTAGTTTTGGGATTTTACCCCAATTGGGCTACAATGTGAGGAATAAGGTCTTATCGATAAGAGAGGTAATTTTGATGTTTTACCCCGATAGGGTTTTGGTGGGATAATTAAAGTGTTATTGATTGTAATTAGAGATTTTTAGCCCGATAGGGCTTCGATGGGATAATTAAAGTGTTATTGATTGTAATTAGAGATGTTTAGCCCGATAGGGTTTCCGTTTGTTTTGTGATATAACTCTAACATTGTTTTATTAGGATAATTACTTTCCTACCCCTAGTAGGTGTAATTTTGAGGTTTTACCCTTATATGGTTTCAGTGGGAATATTAGGATCTTACCAATAGGAGGGGTAATTCAGAGAATTTACCTCGATAGAGTTTTAGTGGGGATATTTAGGTCGTAGTGTTTTGAGGGGTAGTTTATGGATATTTCCTAAATAGTTTTTCAGTAGGAAGATTAGGGTCTTACGTTTTTTGGGGATTGTTTTTGAATTTTACTGCAATAGGATATCGGTAGGAAGATAAGGGTCCTATCGGTATATCGAGTTATTTCGATACTTTACTCCAATAGTAACTGAGTGGGTAGATTAGATTCTTACGAGTAGGAGGCGTAAGTTTGGGATTTTGTCCCAATATGTTACAAGTAGGAAGATCAAGGTTAATTTTGTAATTTTACCCCAAAAGTGTTTTAATGTGAATGTTATCGTCATAGCGATATAAGGGGTAGTTTTCATATATTACCTTATTAGTGTTTTGGTGGAAAGAATAGGCTCTTACAGGTGGGAGGGATAATTTTTTATTTAACCCCAATAGGGTTTCATTGGACAAATCAGGGTCTCCCTAGTATGAAAAGGGTAGTTTTGGGATTTTACTCTAATAAGGTTTTAGTGGGAAGATTTAGGTTTAATCTATGAGGATAATTTCGAGATTTTACCTTAATAGGTTTTCCCTTAAAGGACTAGGGTCTTATCGGTATGAGGGATAGTTTTGGGATTTTACCCTAGTACGGGTTGAATGTGAAGAATAGGGTCTCATAGATAAGAGATGTAATTTTGGGTTTTTACCCGGATAATGTTTCGTTGGGATATCAGATTCCTATCGATTTTAATTAGAGTTTTTATCTCGAAAAGATTTTCGTTGGTTTAGAGATATTACTCTAATAATGTTTCTGTAGGATAATTGGGGTCCTATAGAAATTTCAGGATTTTAACCAAATATTACTTTCCTAAAAAGAATATGGTCTTATAAGTAGGATGGGTAATTTAGGCATTTTACTCAATATGATTTTGGTGGGAACATTAAGTTTTTATTAATAGGGCTTATTTCAAAGTTTTACCTTAATAGGTTTTCTTGTGGATTAGGGTCTTACCTGTATGGGGATAGTTTTGGGATTTTACCCCAAAAGGGCTACAATGTGAGGAATAAGGTCCTTTGGATAGGAGAGGTAATTTGTATTTTTTTACCATGATAGGGTTTCCTTGGGATAGTAAGAGTCTTTCCGATTGTAAATAGAGAGTTTGCCCTAATAGGGTTTCGGTTAGTTTTGGGATATGACTCTAATAGTGTTTGTTAGGATTATTACGATCATACGCTTATAAGGTGTAATTTTGGGATGTTACCCCTATATGGATTCGATAGGAATACTTGGATCTTACCAATAAGAGGGGTAATTTTGGGAATTTACCTTGACAGGGTTTCAGTGGGAATATTTGGTTCGTAGTGTTCTGAGGGTAGTTTAGGGATATTTCACAAATATTTTTTCAATGGGAAGAATTGGGTCTATCTTATTTTAGGGATGGTTTCGGGGTTTTACCCCATTAGGATATCGGTAAGGAAAGAAGGGTCTTATCAATATATCATGACTTATTTCGACACTTTACTCCAATAGTTTTAAGATATTACCTAAATAATGTTTTGGTGGAAAGATTTGGGTCTTACAGGTGGGAGGGGTGATTTAGATTTAACCCCAAAAAGGTTTTAGTGGACAAATTAGGGTCTTACTGGTAGAAAAGGGTAGTTTTGGGATTTTATTCTAATAAGAGTTTAGTGGGAAGATCAAGGTTTTATCTATAAGGATAATTTTGGGATTTTACATCAATAGGTTTTCGCTAAAAAGATTAGGGTCTTATCGGTATGAAAGATAGTTTTGGGATTTTATCCCAATAGGGCTCTAATGTGAAGAATAAGATCCCATAAATAGGAGATGATGTTTTGGGTTTTTACACCGATAGGGTTCCGATGGGATAATCAGAGTCTTATCGATTGTAATTAGAGCTTTTTCCCCAAAAGGGTTTCAGTTGGTTTCGAGATATTACTCTAATATTGTTTTTGTTGGATAGTTAGTGTCCAACCCTTAGTGTTTAACTCGACAGGGTTTCAGTGGGAATATTAAGATATAACCAATAGGAGGGGTAATTTATGGAATTTACCTCGATAGTGTTTTAGTGGGAATATTTTCTTCTTAGCGTTTTGAGGGGTAATTTAGGGATATTACCCTAGTAATATTTTGCTGGGAAGATTAGGGTCTTATTTGATTTAAAGGTGGTTATTGGATTTAACTCTAGTAGAGTTTCATTAAGAAAATAAGGGTCTTATCAAGGAGTTATTTAGATACTTTACCATAATAGTAAGTTACTGACTAGATCTAGGTCTTACAAGTATGAAAGGGTAGCTTCGAGATTTCACTCTAATAGGGTTTCAATGTAAAGATTATGATCTTACCGGTATGAGGAGTAAACCCGGTAATTTTCCACAATAGAGTTTTTGGTGGGAAGATGAAGGTCTCAACGAGAGAAGCTTAATTTCAGGATTTTAACCAAATATTACTTCACTAGGAAGAATAAGGTTTTATAGATAGGAAGGATAATTTAGGGATTTTACCTTCTAAGGTTTTTGTCTGAAGATCAACTTTTATCTATTGGGCTAAGTTTGGAGTTTTACCTTTATAGCTTTTTAATAGAAGGATTAGGGTTTTACCGGTATAAGTGATAGTATTGGGATTTTATCGGTATAATGTGAAGAATAAGGTCCTATCGATAGGAGAGGTAATTTTATTTTTACCCCGATAGATTTTCGGTAAGATAATCAGATTCTTACTAATTGTAAATAGATTTTTTACCCCTGAAGGTTTTTGGTTGGTTTTAAGATATTACTCTAATAGTGTTTCGGTAGGATAATTGGGGTCCCCCTAAGTAGGTGTAATTTCGAGATTCAACTCCTATATGGAATTAGTGGGAATATTTAGATCTTACCGATAGGATGGGTAATTTAGGGAATTTAACTCGATTGGGTTTTAGTGGGAATATTTAGATCTTACCGATAGGATGGGTAATTTAGGGAATTTAACTCGATTGGGTTTTAGTGGGAATATTTTCTTTATTGCGTTATGAAGGATAAATTAAGGATATTACTATAATAGGTTTTTAGTTGAAAGATTTTGGTCTTAACTGTTTTCGCGGTGGTTTTGGGGTGGAAAGATTAGATTCTTATCGGTAGGGGGCGGTATTTTTGGATTTTGGCCTAATATGTTTCTAGTGGGAAGATTTGAAACTTACTATTGCCAAGGGTGATTTTGTAATTTTACCCCAAAGGAGTTTAAATGAGAATATCATATACTTAGCAGTATAAGCGGTAGTTTTAAGATATTACCCTAATAGTGTTTTGGTGTTAAGATTAGGGTCTTACAAGTAGGAGGGGTGATTTGGGATTTAACTGCAATAGGGTTGAAGTGGATAGAACTTGTTCTTGATAGTATGAGAGGCAAGTTTATATATTTACCTCTAATATGGTTTTGATGAAAAGATTATGGTCTTACCAAGACGAGGAGTAAACCCGATAATTTACCCCAATAGAGTTTTGTGGTGGGAAGATGAAGGTCTCACCGATAGAAGGTAAATTTCAAGACTTTAACCAAATATTACTTTACTTGGAAGTATAGGCTCTTATAGGTAGGATGGGTAATTTAGGGAATTTACTAAATAAGGTTTTTTGTGGGAAGATATATCTTTTATCTATAGGGATAATTTCAGGGTTTTACCTTAATAGCTTTTTGCTGAAAGGATTAGGGTCTTATCGCTATAAGGTATAGTATTGGGATTTTACCCTAGTAGGGCTACCATGTGAAGAATAGCGTCATATCGATAGGAGAGGTAATTTTTATACTTTACCCCGATAGGGTTTCGGTGGTATAACCGGAGTCTTACCGATTATAATAAGACTTTTTACCCCAATAGGGTTTCGATTGCTTTTGGGATATAACTCTAATAGTTTTTCGGTAGGATAATTACAATCTTCCCTTAAGTAGGTTTAATTTTGGGATTTTACCCCTCTATGAATTCAGTGGAAATATTAGGATCTTACTAATAGGAGAGATAATTTACTGAATTTACCTCAATATGTTTTCAATGGGAATATTTTGTTCTTTGTGTTTTAAGGGGTAGTTTAGGAATTTTTCCCTAATAGTATTTCGGTGGGAAGATTAGGGTCTTACCTATTTTAGATGTGTTTTTGGTATTTTTTTCCAAATAGGATTTCAGCAGGAAGATAAACTGTCTTATTAGTATAACGAGTTAGTTCGATACATTAGTACAATAGTTATTGAGTGGAAAGATTATATTCGTACCAGTAATTTTGTAATTTTGGAGGAGACATAATTTTGGGATATTGGACCATTATATTTCTAGTGGGAAGTTTAGGGTCTTATGAGTGTCATGGATTATTTTATAATTTTACCCCGAAAGGGTTTCAATGGAAATATCATCGTCTTAGCGGTATGACAGGTAGTTTTAAGATATTACCATAATAGTGTTTTGGTAAAATGATTAGGGTCTTAAAGGTAGGAGGGGTGATTTTGAATTTAACCCCAATAGGTTCTCAGTGGACAGATCAGGGTCTTACTAGTATGAAAGGGTTGTTTGGGATTTCAATCTAATAGGTCTTTGATGTAAAAGTTATGGTCTTATCGGTAAAAGGAGTAAACCCGGGATATAAGTCTTATAATGTTTTGATAGGATAATAACGGTCCTACCCTTAGTAGGTGTAATTTTAGGATTTTACCCCTATATGAAATCAGTGGTCATATTAGGATCTTACCTATAAGAGGGGTAATTCAGGGAATTCACCTCGATAGGGGTTTAGTGGGAATATTTGGTTCTTATCTATTTTAGGGCTGGTTTTGGGATTTTACCCCAAGAGTATATCGATAGGAATATAAGGGTCTTATCGGTATAACGAGTTATTTCGACACTTTAGTCCTACAGTAATTAAGTGAATGAATTAGATTCTTATCAGTAGGAGGGATAATTTTGGCATTTTGTCCCAATATATTTCAAGTAGGAAGATCAGGGGTAATTTTTGTAATTTTACCCAAAAAGGGTTTCAATGGGAATATTATCGTTTAAGCGGTATGAGGGTCTTACAAGTAGTGGTTTGGTGGAAATAATATGGTCTTATAAGTAGGATGGGTGATTTTGGAGTTAAACCTAATCGGTTTTCAATGGATAGTTCAAGGTCTTACTAGTCTGATAGGGTAGTTTTGCGATATCACTCTAATAGGGTTTCAATGTAAATATTATGGTCTTACTGATAACAAGAGTAAACCCAAGAATTTTCCACAACAGAGTTTTCGGTGGGAAGTTGAGGGTCTCAACGGGAGAAGGTTATTTTGGGGATTTTAACCAAATATTACGTTACTCGGAAAAATAGAGACTTATAGGAAGGATGGGTAATTTAGGGATTTTACCTAATAAGGTTTTTGTGGGAAGATTAAGTTTTTATCTATAGGGCTAGTTTCGGAGTTTTACCTTAATAACTTTTTACTAAAAGGATTAGGGTCTTACCGATATAAGAGATAGTATTGGGATTTTAGTATTTCAAGTAGGAAGATCAGGGGTAATTTTTGTAATTTTACCCAAAAAGGGTTTCAATGGGAATATTATCGTTTAAGCGGTATGAGGGTCTTACAAGTAGTGGTTTGGTGGAAATAATATGGTCTTATAAGTAGGATGGGTGATTTTGGAGCTAAACCTAATCGGTTTTCAATGGACAGTTCAAGGTCTTACTAGTCTGATAGGGTAGTTTTGCAATATCACTCTAATAGGGTTTCAATGTAAATATTATGGTCTTACTGATAACAAGAGTAAACCCAAGAATTTTCCACAACAGAGTTTTCGGTGGGAAGTTGAGGGTCTCAACGGGAGAAGGTTATTTTGGGGATTTTAACCAAATATTACGTTACTCGGAAAAATAGAGACTTATAGGAAGGATGGGTAATTTAGGGATTTTACCTAATAAGGTTTTTGTGGGAAGATTAAGTTTTTATCTATAGGGCTAGTTTCGGAGTTTTACCTTAATAACTTTTTACTAAAAGGATTAGGGTCTTACCGATATAAGAGATAGTATTGGGATTTTAGCCCAATAGAGATACAATATGAAGAATAGGGTCCTATAAGTCGGAGAGGTATTTTAAATTTTTTACCTCGATAAGTTTTCAATGGGATATTTAGGGATTTTACCTTAAAAGCTTTTCGCTAGAAGTATCAAGGTCTTACAGATTTTAGGGACGGTTATGGGATTTTACTACAATAGGCTTCAATGTGAAGAATAGGGTCGTATCGATAGAAGATGTAATTTTGGGTTTTTACCCCAATAGGGTTATGGTAGGATAATCGGAGTCTTACCGATTGTGATAAGAGGTTTTACTCCCATAGGTTTTCGTTTGGTTTTAGGATATTACTCTAATTGTGTTTCAGTAGGTTAATTGGGGTCCTTCCCTTAGTAGGTGTAATTTCAGGATTCAACCCCTCTATGGATTTAGTGGAAAAATTAGGATCTTACTAATAGGAGGGTTAATTTAAGGAATTTACCTCGATAGGGTTTCAATGGGATTATTTGGTTCTCGGCGTTATGAGAGGTAGTTTAGGAATATTACCCTAATAGTATTTTGGTGGGAAGATTAGGGTATAGCTTGTTTTAGGGGTGGTTTTGGAATTTTACCCCAATAGGGTTTCGGTAGGAAGATAAGGGTCTTATTGGTTGAAGGAGTTCTTTCGGGACTTTACCACAACAGTAATTGTGTGTAAAGATTAGATTCTTATCGATAGAAGGGGTAATTTCGGGATTTTAGTCCAATAGGTTTTTAGTGGGAAGATTAGAGTCTTACTAGTATAAGGGATAATTTTGTAATTTTACCTCAATAGTGTTTTAATGGTAATATCATCATCTTAGCGCTAAGAGGGGTAGTTTTAAGATATTACTTTAATAATGGTTTTTTGGAAAGATTAGAGTCTTGAGGGTAGAAGGGGAATTTTGGATTAAACCCTAATACAGTATCAGTGGACAGTTCATGGTCTTACTAGTATGAAAGGGTAGTTTTGGGATTTTACTCTAATAAGGCTTTGGTGGGAAGATCAATGTTTTATCTAAAAGGTTATTATGAGATTTTTCCTCAATAGGTTTTCGCGTAGGACTACAACGTGTAGAAAAGGTCTTAGCGATATGAGGGACAGGTTTTGGATTTTACCCCGATAGGGCAACAACATGTAGAAAAGGTCCCATTGAGTGGAGATGTAATTTTGGGTTTTTACCCTAATAGGGTTTCGGTGGGATAATCATTGTCTTACCGATTATAGTTAAATTTTTTACCCCGATAGGGTTTCTGTTGGTTTTGGGATATTACTCTAATAGTGTTTCGATAGGATAATTAGGGTCCTACCCTTAGTAGGTGTAATTTTGGGATTTAACCCCTCTATGGATTCAGTAAGAATATTAGGATCTTTCCAATATGAGGGGTAATTTAGGGATATTACCTCAGTAGGGTTTTAGTGAGAATATCTGGCTCTTACCATTATGAGAGGTATTTTAGGGATATTATCTTAACAGTATTTTGGTGGGAAAATTAGGGCCTTACCTGTTTTAGGGGTAGTTTTGGAATTTTGCCCTAAATGGGGTTTGGGTAGGACTTGACCACAATAGTAATTGAGTGGAAAGATTAGATTCTTACCGGTAGGAGGGGTAATTTTGAGAATTTAGCCCTATATCTTTTTAGTAGGAATATTAGAGTCGTACTAGTATAAGGGGTAATTTTGTGACTATACCCCAATAGGATTTCAATCGAAATAGCTTCATCATAGCTGTATGAGAGGTAGTGTTTTAAGATATTATCGTAATAGTATTTTGGTGCAAAGATTAGAGTCTTACATGTAGAAGGGGTGATTTTGGATTTTCAGTGGACAGATGAGGGTCTTACGATTATGAAAGGGTAGTTTTGGGATTTTACTCTAATAAGGTTTTAATGGGAAGAATAAGTTTTTATCTATGAGTTTAATTTTGGGATTTTACCTATATAGGTCTTCGCTAGAAGGAATAGAGTCTTACTGGTATGCGAGATAGTTTTGGTGGGAAGAGTAGGGTCTTACCTATATTAGGGGTAGTTTTGGGATTTTATCCCAATAGGGTTTCATTAAGAAGGGTCTTATTGGTATAAGGATTTATTTTGATACTTTACCACAATAGTAATTAAGTGGAAAGATTAGATTTTTACTAGTAGGAGGCGCAATTTTAGGATTTTGGCCTATTATATTTATAATGGGAATATTAGGGTCTTACTTGTGTCAGGTGTAAGTTTGTAATTTTACCCCGAAAGGGTATTAATAGGAATATCATCATCTTAGCGGTATGAGGGGTAGGTTTAAGATATTACCCTAAAAGTGTTTTGTTGAAAAGATTAGGGTCTTATTACGTAGGAGGGGTTATTTTGGATATAACTCCAATATGGTTTTAGTGGACATATTAGGGTCTTACTAGTATGAAAGAGTAGTTTAGGAAATTTTGTCTAATGGGTTTTCAATCAAACGATTATGGTCTTATTAGTAAGAGGCGTGAAATTAGGAATTTACCCCAATAGGGTTTTCGTCGTGAAGATGATGCTCTAACCGATAAAAGGTAAATTTTGGGATTTTAACAAAATAATACTTTACTTGAAAGAATAGGGTCATATAGGTAGGATGGGTAATTTTGGGTTTTTACCCCAATAAGGAATGTACTCTAAGCTTAAAGGATCCAATTTTCTTGGAAATACAAGGATTTTAGCTTGAAAACTCATTTTTGGTGTCTTGCATGAGTTGGGTATTCGAAGACACAAACTAAAGGTTTTGTTATTTTGAGTCTAAAATTTCCTTATATATTTTTACCTTTCACTTGAAAGGGTTTTTCATGTGGGTTTTAGGGTTATGTGGGTTAATTTATTGGTTCCAAGTTGTATTAGATTAATAATTGGGCCAAGTATTTGTTCCAAGTTGTGTTAGGTAGGTTAAATAAAAATATGGGCCAAATTAGAGTGTTAATTTCGGTTCCAAAGTTGTTAATTAAGGTATAAAATTATTAGGATAAGGTTATTAGATTTTGGATTGTTGGAAAAAATAGGATAATGTTGGGTTAGATTAGATTTAAATCTATCATAATCTTATCCTAAATCAAATATATCTTATCTTAAGATAAGATTATCATTTAGAGTCCTAGTTAGAGTCCAAATATATGTCCTAGGTGGTAAATTACTCGGCTAAGAGTAGTATAAATAAGGCCTTTGGTGTTTGTTTGGTGAGTAAAAACTTGAAGTTAAAGTTAAGCTTTCTAGTTTAGATTGTTTCTAAGGAAAGTAATAGCCTTTGAGCTAGGAATCTAGGTTACTTGCGTACTTCCACCATATTAGATGTGTTCCCTTAGATTTTTATCAAAGTCCATTGGCTTCTCACATCAATACTTCATAAGCCCACTCTCACTTAGCCCATATCCATGCTTAGCCCATTGATAAACAAGGCCCAAACTCATGGAAGTCAAACCCAAAGTCAAGGTTCAACTCATGATAGTCAAAATCAATGTCCAGCCTATGAAAGTCAAACCTATGGTCAAACTCAACTTTGACCAAGCATAAGTTAAGGTCCAAGTCAATGGGTTAAGGTCCACGGGTAAATAGGCCCAAGCCCACATAAAGCCCAAGCCCAATTTTGAGCCCAAGTCCTTTTAAAGGCCCACTTTCCATTTTTGATCCATTTCTGTTTCTAGACCCAATTTTTATTTTTGGACCATTTTCAATTTCGGACACACTTTCCATTTCTGGATCATTTTCATTTTTGGGCTCACTTTCCATTTTGCGTTCATTTTCCATTTCGAGCTTATTTCCGATTTCGGGTTCAATTTCCATTATTTACGCATCAGATTTTTGAACAACGAGTCCCATTTACAATACTTTGGGAGTATAATATTGATAAAGAATCACTGAATTACTGTGCCTCTTTAAGTGCTTCCTAGATCTAAGATTTCATTCTATTCTTAAAAATCCAAACAACCCAAAAACATCCGTCAAGAATAAATATCATCATTTACATTCAGTTTTAAAGTCTTAGAAATGGACTAACCCCCGCCCAAGCACCAACCCACCCACCTAATTAGTTCTCCTCCACCACCATGTCGAATGCAGACATCTCATCATTCCTATGTTGGATCTTCTTACTATCCTACTCTTGCCAATTCAGGCAGACCATTTGTCAGTTAAGATCCAATGACAAAACCATCATCTTACTAGCCGGGCAGAGCAATATGGCAGGCCGAGGAGGAGTGATGAATGATCAATGGGACGGTATTGTCCCGAAGGAAAGCGGCCCGTGCCCATCGATCCTTCGCCTCAACGCCAAATATCGATGGGTGGAAGCGACAGAGCCGCTCCACCGGGACATCGATACTAACCACACTTGCGGGGTTGGGCCCGGGATGGCAATGGCCAACGCGGTAGTACGGAAGTCTATTGGGGTTGGTGTGATGGGGTTGGTCCCTTGTGCAGTAGGTGGGACGAATATTAGTCAGTGGTCCCGTGGGAGCCATTTGTATAATCAGTTGCTTAAAAGGGCTTCGGCTTCCTTGCGTGATGGTGGGACAATCCAGGCTCTGGTTTGGTATCAAGGGGAGAGTGATACTCTCTTGAAGCAGAATGCTGATGCGTACAAGAGGAGGTTGTTGAGGTTCTTTGTAGATTTGCGGACAGACCTTCAATCTCCCATGCTTCCTATTATCCAGGTACGCTAATAGTGATAATTCTGATAAATCGTTCTCCGAGATTAATTATTTACTAGTATGAGTTGAGATTTGGTCGTTGTTTCCGTTGAAAAATTTTTAAAAATATAAATATTTAGCCTACATAATAATTTTAGGTTCGGATGAAAAAAAAACTAAAATCACATTGCTTCGTTTTTAAGGAAGAAACAATATTGCTTCGTTTTTTTTTTAAAAAAAGATAAAGATTTGTCACTGACTTCACGAAAGTAACACTCAGTTGAAAAGCAATACATAAACTCTAATTGACCCGAAAAGATAATGTTATTTTAAAAGGAATTTCCAAGATAATAAACTGTTTTGTTATATTTTGGTTGTGTATTAAGGGAATCTATCAAGATAGGTACAAAATTGGCTTAAAAAGGGAGATATTCGGTTTTCAAAGATGTAAAGACAGAGATTATGTTATATAGATTTCATAAATTTGATAGAAAATAGAGCTATGTATTGAGATAAAAACTGATTATACATGGAGATATTATAAAATTTTTGTCCTATACTTTATATAAAAGTATCCCCATCAAATTTCATATTTTAAACCTCCTATATATATTCTTATTTCATATCTATGTCTCTCATATATCGTCTCCCATGTACGAGCATAAAAATGTATGAGGATATTTTAATTCTCTTCATAATTTCCCGTCATTTTCTCTATTTGATACATTATCTTTTCTTTCTTTTACTTTCTTTTTCACTATTTTCATCATTTTCTTTCAATTAATCCAACAATTAAGGGATACTCTTTTATCCTCTTTTCACTTTATTTATCATTTATTTAATTATTAAAAGATAAATATTACTCACCTAATTAATTTATATATTTAATTAATCAGCAAATTATCAATCATAAAAAATTCTATCCACGCCAACAAAATTATAATTTAAGATTTTTGAAATAGTGTAACTCACAATATATAAACCTAAAAATCAAAGTATATAATTAATTAAAATACGGAAAACATAGAATTAAAAAAAAACTATAACTACGTATATTACATTATTCCATTCAAAGATTAGTCTGCACATTAGTCTTTGAAATTTTCCCATGAAAAAATATTGAAAAATTATAGTGTATAAAATATAAAAAAAAATTAGATTCATTTTACAGAGAAAAAAATAGAGTTAGTAAAATTATTTTTAAATTTTACTTTATTATTGTTTTAATTACCGTAATAAATCAAATCTTTGTAAAAATTTAAATTAAAAATAAAGCCAATTATATTATATAAAATGTAGCAATTATATAGAAGTGGTGGGACCCATTTTATTTTTTCTTTTTCCTTCTTTTCTCCCTACTGGCCATTTTTTTTTCTTTTTTTCCTTTTTTTACTTTCTTTTGCTCTTTCCTTTCTTTATTTTTCTACTTCATTGTCCTCTTCCTCTTCACTAAAAGGATAAAGCCAAATCCTCTTGACAAAAAAGTCTCAAATTCTTTCCACAATTATGAAAATCGTAATTAAAAAGAGAGAGTACAATGATGATGGTGTTTCCTCGTAGTTGTTCATGCTTTAATCCCCTTATTCCTACCCCTACGACCCTACCATTTAGTCTTATATTGGCCACCTATCTAACGCCACGTTGTGGTTTGACAATTTGTAGTCCGTCTGGAATTTGCTTGATCATTGATAGCATGATAATTTGCCCAATATTTGTTTAGTAAAAATTCAGTTAAGGCAAGTCATGAATGGGGTTTACTAAATCGGGTGTGCACCCACAAATCATGACCTACTGATATGCTAATCTATGTGTAGTTGTAGAAAATGAACAAAATGTTCCAAACCTATTGATGGCCACGTTATTCATGTCAGAGCTGGGCCCTTGTGGTCATGTGTGATTAATAGACAGTGAAAGGAGATTCCAACATGTAGCATAGGCAGGGGTGTCAAATTGGGTCAATAGGTCGGTTTTGGGTTGACCTATCGTGGGTCGGTTCTAGTTAGTTCAATTTTTCTTATTGGGTCGGTTTGGGTCGGTCATTATCGGGTCGGGTTAAATTGGTTATTTGAATGTTTGGTTTCGGGTCTGGTTGTATTCGGTTCGAGTCAATGTTGGTTCGGGTTGTATTCGATTTGGGTTGTATTCGGTTTGGGTCAAGGTCGGTTCTAGTACAATCGGGTCGGTTCTTGAACCGGTTACAACGGGTTATTTCGGATTCGGGTCAAGATCGATTCTGGTAAAATCGGGTCGGTTCCTGAACGGGTTATAACGGAATTTTATGAAAACTATGTTTTAGTTTTTTATTTAATGTTATTTAAAGAGTAGGTTGTAGAAAAATTATTTTCATTTTGGAAAAAAAGGATGTCAATGAGATTTATGAAATAATGAAACCCCAAATTGGAAGGCTCTAATCTAACTTTCATAGGCCTACATGGTGGTTTTGCTTTTATTTGAATATTTAGTAAAACTTTTAAAAATTTTATTTTAATAAATATACTTATTAAATAATTAAATTAATAAAAATGTTTGGTTTCTAAGTTATTAGATATTAGGTAAAAATAGGACTGTCAAGATTAAGTCATATTCATGTATATTCAGATTATTAACACATCCAGTAAATTCGGGTAACGAATTGTTATAAATCGGGTTATATCGGTTATGTGTCGGTTTCAATTGGTTTCAGGTTCTTTTCGGGTCGGGTCCTTAACGGGTGAGGAATATAACGGGTCGGGTCCCTAACGGGTTGGACACGGATTAAATTCGGGTCTTTGAATATCGGGTCAAATCGTTTTCGTGTTAACTTTAGGTCGGGTTGGGTCGGTTTTCGGGTCTTACTTTTCGGGTCATAATTAAATTGGGTCCGGATCGATTTCGGATAATTTATCGGATCGGGTCTGATCCTGACAGTTCTAGTGTGTATCTTAGGAATTAAGATGATGTACTATTTGGAGTTAGTCTGTTATCAAATTTGAATTTGAATTTTGAGCGGCAAAATTCTGTTACAAATGTACATTTTTATCTTTCAATTGATTATGGGTAGTTTTGTCCAAAGTTGCAATTTTTTTTTTCTTTTTGACATTCCAGAAACAAATAAAAGTTAAATAAACTACTAAAAAATAAAGAAACCGCCTAATTTGAGCTTGCAAAATTACAGTTCGATCCACTTTAACAAATCTAAAATCGAGAAGCCGGAGTCTTGATCCAGAATCTCTTGTGTTGATCCTTATAGAGTAGAGACCAAAACTGCAGAGTATATCAGAATCTGAACCGAATTCAAACCCTAAAAAGAGTATCATATAAGAGCATTTAGACAAGCTAGGACCTTTGAATGAAGAGCGGAGGAAACGTAACCAAATGCCGACCGCCCATGCTAACAAAACTTCCGTTTGAGCAGTACAAATCTCCCAACCTCTCCTTGATTTGCCTGTCTTCTGTTTCAAAGCCCCATAAACCTGAATGACCGAGACGACAACTGTTTGGACTCCCCAAGTGAAACCACCTCAACTCCTGAAGGAGGCTGACAATCCATATCTGGAGGTCCTAATCTAAGACTGTCTACTCTTCAATTGACAAAGGAGGAATGATCATCTAGTAGAGAACAACAGGACGCATGCTATATCCTATCTGTTGACAAAGTTGCATCTTAAAGATTATAAAAGCCAAATTGATGCATGGTACAATCTTTTCCGGATAAACATATGAATAATTGTTTGGTGATCATAAGGTTACCTTACCAAAATTTTGTTCTGTGTTTCTCTAGATATTGGGCAATGACATTAGGGCATAAGTGCTAGCTAGTACTCAGTAGAATACTTTTAAAAAAGTGATGGAAATAAATTATAAGGATCGTTTGTGATGCAATTATGAGGGGAGACCTCTAATATGGATAGGAGAATAAACTTTTGGCGGCAATACCTAATCATTATTTTATATAAATGTACACCAAATAGCTACTTCACTCCAAGGTTTGGGAATATTTTTAGATTATGTTGAATATTGTCTTTTGACTCCCAGTGTAGAATAATGATCACAAATACGTATATGCTTATTACTGAATTGTATTGTGTGTCCCGTTATAATAAGCTAAGGTGGAATGTATAGCAGTATCTTATCATTTTTAAGAAATTTTGCACATTTTAATAGTGGAAAATTTAAATGACTTGGATATAATGGTTCCAATTTTAATGAGCCAATAGGCTGAAACTCACTGTAAGAAGAACAATCATATAATCATGTATCATACCAAAGTATGGAGATTCTTACATCCATGAATAACCCTTATTTATATTTGCAGAAGCGTTTTTGGTGCGGTGTCAATTGTCTTTGTGCTAGTCTAAATTATAACTTATACTGGTTGACCCCGTATTGAGCTTGTATATTTAACATGATGTTCTAGCTTTTCTTTCATTTTGAGGTAAAAGATCTGAACAAGAACAGTATTAAAAAAAATGCGATGCTGTTAGTCCAAAAAATAACTACTTGTCGCGGGGGGGGGGGGGGGGGGGGGGGGGGGGGGGGGTTGCTGTTCTCCTGAAGGGTAGTTAACTACTTAACTGGACCTATTGGAATTGTTCTTTATCGCTTTCTTCAGCTGGCTCGTTTCTCATGTTCCTACCCAAAGTGTATTTTAATTTTTTCTTCAGCGGACCTATTGTCAGAATCCCAAGTGTTGCAACTCGTCTTGTGGCCAAAGTGATAACTTGCTGTGGAATGACTGACCAAAAACAAAACACGCCTTGCTTATGAGCAAATACCAGAAATTATATTTCTCTATCTCTATTCCTAAGCTTAGTAACATAATGATTGATAGCGGCACTCGTCACTCTAAAAATGATGCACCTTGCAGTTTCTTACAACCTGTTATAGCTAGTTGTGTAGTGTATCCAAAATTTGAGGAGTGCTTATGGTTCAGTTCTGTCCATATGGAAGTTAAAACTACTTTATTCCTGATGCTGGCACGTTTGAGAGGCATATTGCTCGACCTATGCTATAAGCATAAAATGTGGTTTAATGTTATCCACAGTTGGTCATTGATGATTCCATGTCTATATTTCCGTTTTATATGTACATATGTTCTGAGAATCACATAAGTCTGGTGCCATTCGTACAAGAGGCTTGACTACAGTCTAGCAGAATGCTGTCATCCCTATACTAGTATAAAGCTTATGTAATATTTAACTGTATGCAGGTAGCCATAACGTCAGGAGAAGGGCGTTTTATAGAAGAAGTTAGGCAGGCTCAGATGGGAGTTGATCTTCTGAATCTCGAGACAGTCGATGCCAAGGGACTGCCATTGGAGCCAGATAACCTGCATCTTACAACACCAGCACAAATCCAACTTGGAGAGAACTTAGCCCATGCCTTTCTGCAGTTCCTCCCTGGACAAGTACAAATTAATGCTGGCAGTTTGTTAGAGCAAAATGATGCAGCCAGTATCGTTCACGATAATTGCATTTACATTGCTCCGATTGCTTTCCTTTTGATTTTTCTTAGATTGCAATAGCGAACTGTACATAAACTACATATATACATTTACTGATCCCTAAACTAGTTAACAGTCAAATGTATTATTTGGTGTACAAGGAATAATCTTAATTTTTTCCGTACTTGAGCTTAAAAATGTTGTAATTTTTTTTTCTTTTCGTGCAAGTCATATAAAGTAATTTACCCTATCGCAAAACACTCTATTGATCTTTAATCTATACTGTATCCTTGGTGTATACGATTAGCAGCTGGACATTATTTGATCAACTGCTTGGTTGGTTGTAAAATGGAAGTGAAATTGTTTAAGATGTTATTATAATGTATGTAGACTTCCTAAAAAGTGATTTGAACATGGGTTCGGTAGAAAGTGTGACTTTCCATATGTTTGTGTGCTTAACAATTTTGCCTTCTACCTTAAACTTCAAAGAAATTTCCACTTCCCATGTTAACTTATATAAAAAAAATTTAATTATTGTATTCAATCAATGAATTCCTATGAGGCTATTGGGTGGAGCAAGGGAGGCAGCCGCTCAGGACCCCTGGAAAAAGACCCAACTTTTTTTAATTGTTAAGACAAAAATTAAAGAGATATAAATGTAAAGAATATAAATTTTATCATATTAATTGAAGGAGTTCAATGGTAAAGATTACTTGAATGAAGTTTTTAATGTTATTTGGCATGAATTCAATTTACTTTTTTATGATTAATTTTTTTTTTCCAAAGAATGATTATTCCTCTTTTCCTAAGACAATTTAGCCTGAATGCTCATTCGTTCAATTCCTTTTTTTTTAACCCAATGCTATATATATATTTCATATGAATAAAAAAAACCTAAGCAACAACCTATTAAAACTAAATATTACATATAAAATATTATTGTCATTATACCTATCCAATTATTAACTTTTAACTAAAAAAAACCTACTTATGTCATCAATAAGAAATGTAAGAAATTCAACCAATTATTTGGTATTTTAGTTGTGCATAATTATCATTGTTATTTATTTTGTTAATGCAATTACATCTTATTAATTTGTTGTATTTAGAATAAGGCCTAATATTTTGCATTTCACTATATTTATTAATTTGTGAAGAAAATTATTCATAATATTATGAAGAGAAATTATCATAATAATCAGATAACTAAGTAAATAAAAAATTTTATGAAGTTGATTACTCATAATATTGTTTAAATTAAAATTTTATTAATGAATTTTTTTAACACTTTAATGCATATTATTATTTTTAATCAAAATTTTTAATTGCCTATTCATTTTATTAAACCACTGCTTAATTTTTTATTTGTAAAACAAGTACATAAAAGTATACTATTAAATTTTAAGGCCCAATTTTCTTATTTCAACTTAGGCCTCTTATCTAACAAGAAATGTCCTAGGCTCCTAGCCATGAGCAATAATTATTTCCACCTTCCCCTCTTTTCTTCAAAACTTCTTTTCTGACCTTTTTTTTAAAAAAATTAAAAAAAAAACTAACCTCCCCACCAAGCTATTTTGAAAAATGACTGAAGGTTTTAGAGCACTCGGGGGGGGGGGGGGGGGGGGGGGGGGGGGGGGAATTGAGTGTTAAGTAGCCTTGGCCTATTTTTCTTTCTTTTCGATCTATGAGAGGAACCAGTTGGGCTGGTTCCTGTAAGCAGCGGAATGTACGAAAAGCAATAAAGAAAACACAAGATTTAATGAGGTTCAACCAACTATGGCCTACGTCCTCCTACCATATGCTCTTCTATTAATCTACTCCGAAAAATAAAGAACACAGACACTCTACTGTTTCCCTACTCCGGGAACCAGTATACCCCACACTCTACTCCGAATGTGCGCTCGACTTACACTAGTTGTATTTGAACTCACAAACACTTACCCAACCTTTCAACCCCTCTGTTGAAGGCTTTGACAAAATCAAATGTTCTCTTTTAATCTCACTTCTAAAAGCTAATTAAGAGAAAATGTTTAAGCTCTAATAGTGCTCTTGTATATGACTCGATGAATAGGCTTTTGTGCTTAAGTGTATATGGCTCTCAAATATACTCCTTTTTAATTCTAGAGAGACTTTCTTGAATATGAGAGACTAGATGTGTTTATATACTTGGATACAAAAACCCTAGTTTCCTTAAATCACGTAAATTTGATGAGCAAGTAACAGCGTGATTTTAGGAAAGTATTTATCTTATTTGATTTAATAATAAAGATAAAATCAAATAAGATAGATACTCCTAGTTTTTAGGTAACCATAATATTATCATCTAATCTTCAGCTGCTTAGGATATTTTTAGAATAATTCTTTAAAAAAAGTATTTTTATAAAATCTTTTATTTTTCTCAAAACATGCAGCTCGGATATTCTGTACAGTGAACCTGGTTCCCTGAATGGAGTATGTTATGAATTCTGTTCCCGCTTTGTACCAGAATTCATAATATGACTCGATACACTTATAAGCACTTATTTTACCCAAACATGCAAGTCATACTATGGAGCACATTACATGATTTAAGCATTGAAGTACAAATCTTCTTTTCTTCATGTAATCTTCAAGACTTGAATCTTCCTTGAATGCTTCCATTTTGAGCAATGTATCTTTCTTCGAATGTCTTCGAAAGGCCTCCATGCTCCAAGTCTTAGAATCAACTTTACTACTACACATGTAACATGGTTAATGTACAATAGAGAGTATGTGACTGCTTTTTAGCATAGCAGTCCAGGAAACAGTTCCTAATGGTTTCCCACCAGTACATGGATCAATTTACATCCAACCATTTCCTACATATAGACAAGTTAGTTAAATGAATAACATGAATAAGTAATAACTTGTCTAGGAAAACAATGTTCAATTCCAGCTGGTTTCCAGCCAACTATTCACAATGCTTATTGTAACCTGTTTCCTGTAACCGTTTGTCATCACTCAAAACCTAAGGAACTCAACAATGACCTCATGCCAAGTTCAGATAGATGTTGATGCCAAAGACAATGACTTCACATAAACAGAAACCACTGTCTTTTGCATCGACTTTAAATGAAACAGGAATTGACTAACAAGAAGGAGGCCCACATGGTTTTCAACCCAAGTTAAAGTCGTTGCCTATAATCTGGGCTGAAAACCAAATATGGCCTCTTCTTCCCCCACTTTCCCCTTTCTATTCTCTTGCATTCTTCCTCCTCCTTTGTGTTTGGCCTCCTTCCCCGCCGGTGCTCATTCCCCCGATGTGCTCCATTTCTAGAAACCTTAAGGTGAGGGATTATTGGGGTTTTGTAGGGGCTTTATTGTAAGTTTTAAGTGTCAAGGAACCCAAATAGGTTTTAGTTGGAAATTCGATGAGTGAATTGCCAGTAGAGAGACCTATTTTTTATAACCCAGCCTTCCTTTTTCGGTGAAGAAATAAAGAATGAACTCTCCCCCACTAGTGCCTACTATAATTACGCTTTAATAAGGATCAACTGCGTAGCTTACAGATATCAAAATGGGTCAAGGAGTCGCCACCAATATTTTTAGGTTGTTTCGTCACCCTGGATTTAAATCCCAAATTGACTCACGTAAATGTTCTTTGAACCATGAGAAGGTTAGTGAATGAGCAACTTATTCCAATTTAAGATTATAAGCAAGCAATTGGAAAAGAGATGGAGAGCAAATCAGATTTAGTTTTAGGTAAAACATGCAAAAACAACAGATAAACACATTCTAGATTAAGTGGGTTGAGCAAGTTAAGTTTAATGCACATGAATCTAGTTTTTGGTGATCACTATAATAAGAAACCTCAAGATTAATGGGTACCTAAGTATGGTTATCCATCATTTATTTTATTAGATAGGGCATTTGCAATCAATAGGTCTTAATTAGTGCAAAAATAAAGGTGATCATGTAATCTCAATACAAAATAAGAGTTATGTACATAAGGTACAATAATCACAATGAATGATAAGACTCAAAAGAGAAGAGACAAGAGAAAAAATGTAAGGGTTAGTAAGATGTAAAGTTTGATGCATGATGAAGCAAAGATGTTAGCTTAATCAAATGAAGAAAGAAACCTAAAGAGACTTTATCTCACAATGTACTCCAACTTGGAAATCAGCCTAGTACAAGTGACATTTATAATTTAGCCTTAGAACATAATGGACTTTCAACATGCAAAGTCAAAATCAAAACATGGATTATGAAATCTTAAGCACAAAATAAGAATTTGAATCAATCTTAAACATGTATTCAAGTGTGATACAAACTTAGGGTTTGTTCATAATAATGGGTCAAGTGACAAGTCTAGTAAGATTAGAGATTTCCATATCTTTACATAATAGACTAAACAGAAAATAATATGCTGGGGAAGATTTTTATTCGATGGGGATATTAATATGCTAGGGAAGATTTTTTCTTACCGGGTAGCTCAGTAGGGGAGAAAGATTTTAGTTGGTTCTTCTAGGGATTAAATCCCTTAAATGACCAACGAGGGATTTTAGTCAGGCCCACGGTTGCCTTGATTAGCTTAGCGTATTATTATGAGGCCTCTCGAGCCCTTGAGCCGATTGGTGTATTATATGGACACCTCTCGAGATTTGGCGTATTTTATGGACGTCTCTTGGGTATTTACGTATTTTAGGGATGACTCCCAAGCCTTAGAATATTTTTGGAATGCCTCCCAAGCCTTAGCATTATTAGGGATGCCTCCTGAATCAAAGAGTCGATTCGCGTATTTTAGGGACGACTCATGAGCCTTAGCATATTTAGGGATGCCTGATTTGCTCATTTTAGAGAAAGTTTATAACCCCATTTTAGTGTTGAGTCTTGCGGTTTTAGATTGATTTTATGCATATTACATTCGATTTTACCTTGATCTTGTCCTCGAGCTGTTTTTAGGTCATTTCAGGTAATTTCGATGATTTCGAGGTAAAATGTGACGTGTTTGAGGCTTTGACACTCTTATTAAGAGTTTAGATGTGCGTATCATAACTTGGGCACGCATTCTAAGTCACTCTCGAAGATCCTACAAACTCGAGGAGCCATTAGACACTTCAAAGGAGCTGTTCAACAAGGTTCGAGTTCAGATTTGACCGAATCTGACATCCATTCGGTCGAATGGAAGACATGGATTCAAGCACATGACTCAAGCTCTCGGGAATAGCCGAATGAACTCCCATTCGGCCGAATTAAGTCCCATTCGGCCAAATGGTTGCTCTCCTTCGGCCGAATGGTGGACAGGGTATCAAACACTTGAAGCTGTTGTTTTAGGCGAATGACCACTCATTCAGTCGAATGTCCTCTCATTTGGTCAAATCCCCTATTCATTCGGCCGAATGGCCTTCTTTCCCGCATTTTTTGGTTCTTTCTTTAGTCGGCCCTCGAGGGTTTTTCTAGGGTTTTTCCCCCTTATGTCCCTAGGGTATAAATACCCTCTTATTCTGTAACACACCCTTATGCCTACTTTGAGAGCTCTTGTGCCTTAACCTAGAACATCACTTTAATTCTTTTCATTTCATTCATGCATTAGTCTAAATTTACAGCTTTCGTTGTTCTTGTTTTCAAGCTTTGTATTTCGGATTCGGATTCTCTGTCGTTCATGCAATTTCATTTATGCAAGGTATCGATTCTTTACTATCTTATTTCGTTTAATGCTTTTACTTATTGTTTTTGTTAATTCCATTGTTCTTTCTATTATCCTTGCTCCATTTACAGTTTTGATAGAGTAGTTGTCGGTTTTGTTATCATTCTTCGTTTTCCCTTTTCATTCCCTTATTCATCTACGTGCACATTGTTTATGTTTCCCATCATGTTCTTGTTCGCTGTTTATTCCCTAGTTTTTATTACTATTTCTTAGGGGTTTGATTGGTGAAGCCCTAGGTTGGCTCGTTCTTCATGCGTAGGGTTAGGGTTTGAGATTGTTGATGATTGATTGATTGAAATTTGATGCGAATCTTGTCCTGCCACTCCTTAGGAGACATAGGGCGATTACAGGTTGTTCATGTGATTTATAGGGTCACAAACTTCCTCTCGTCATCTTGAGTGTCATGATTGATTGTTGATCGATTTACCCTAACTTAACGTATTTTCTAGTTCGATTTTCCTTCCTAGGGTGGAACTAATCTATCCCCGTTTTCCTTCCATAGCATATTATCGTTTTTATTCTTGCTTCATTTTTCTGTTATTAGTATAGTTCAATCAAATCCCAAATAAACCCTTTGCATCAAGTCTAGAAACTATCACCCCTTGTCCTTGTGGTTCGACCCCCGACTTACCATTACACTAGTTGTAGTAGTATTAGGGTGTTTATAAATATTGTTTGTATAACTCGCCTTTTAGTAAAACAACGCTAAAAGCCAGTTATCAATGGCTCCCAAATCAAAGAGTTAGTTTGTGTATTATAGGGACAACTCCAAGGCATTAGCATATTTTAGGGACGCCTTTCAAGCTAAAGAGTCGGTTTGCATATTATATGGATGTCTCCCAGAGTCAAAGTATTAAAAATATTGAGTCATTAAGGTGCTTATGAGTCATTTACAATGTTTCAACATCATGCAAGGTCGGGCCATCTTTTTTTAGCCTACAAAACGAAACATCTAGAATACTTTTTCGAACATAGGGGAATTTTGGTCTTTTCACCCCATGCTTACAATTTTATTAGTCACCCCGCACGATTTTTGGAGCAAAATACCGAGAGTTCTTAATTTAATCACGCATATAACGGTAACATGGGCGAGTCCTCTTTCATGCTAAGTCAAACATGCAGGTGTTGGACACTATAATCAAGCATCAGACACTAAAGACTTGTGCGCAAGATGCTGGGAGGGAGCTTGATGCGCGGTTATGTGCGTTTAACGCACGTGCTGAACGATTTTAAAAGCTCCCTTTTTTCCCTTGAGCCCTCATTTTAGCATTCCACATTCTCAAAACTCACTCTATGCTTCGCATTTTCTTTTTTTTGCTCCCAAGGATGTGCTTCAGTAGACTTTTAACCTTCCTGATTGCATAATTCAAGTAAGTTCACTCGAATTTCCCTTGATTTTAAGCTTGATTGTCAGTTTTGCATGAACCATACATCAAAACTCACTCTAGCTTTTCTGATGCTTGCCTTTAGTTTTGATCATACTTTTTATGCTTTTCTAACTCTAGTATTTTCTATTTCGGTAGCCTCCTACGGATGAGGGTGGTAAGTTCCCTCATGCGGATCTGGTCCTCCGCTATGTTCACTCGCGGGGGGAGCGGGTCACTAAGCCCGTGGAGGAGGCCTAGTCACATGCTTATGGAGGCATGCCTTTTGAGTTCCCACTGAAAAGTTAATGATGTATATGAGTTTTATCATCTTGATTTTGCTGAAGGAAATTATTTTTTCCTTTTTTTGATTTATAGCTTAGCTAGAAGGTCGGCAGTTTCATGATATTGATTAATAGTCTGAAGAAGAAATACATTCAGTTGACCCAAAAGCTAGTGGGTTACCACATTGAGGTAAGGATCTTAAATCATGTTTTATTGTTTTCTTGCACTTTTGTTGCTTTGGTTTGATGTATTTTAGGAAATGGGATACATCCCTGTCCCATACATCAAGGTCGTATTCTTAGGCTCGGCCTTGGATGGAGCCTTGGCTTAAGGAGGAGACGCAGACCTCGCGAGAGGGTTTGTAGATCATTAGTCACCCTGGCCTCCGGGTAGATCTAGACAGGAACTGCATTGGCGGCTTTGGAGGTATTGCTATGGTAGGGTCTTGCCAAATGTTAGCTATTTACCCATACTCCTTTCAGCAAATGCAAATGTATTAGTAAATGTAGATGTAAATGTGGATGAGCACTAGCGTGATGCCTTGGGTAGGTGCTAAAGCTGGGTTCTTCTCTTCTGGAGGTACTAGGAAGTCTCCTTCCCCACATGTACACATTGAGGAGACTCAGGAAGAGGAGAGGAACTCAATGACCTAGATGATCCATGAGTTAAGTCAAGGGTTGTTGGATCCTCAGCCATCGATTTGTACACCTTGAGAGTTGGCTCAGCCATCGTGTAGGATCTAAGGAGGACTAGCTAGTAGTATAGGAGCTTAAGGCAACAACATATTGAAGAGTATCAGGAACAAAGATTGGACATTTAACGTCACCTTTGTACGGAAAATGCACAGTCAGAGTCAAACGTTGGGACATGGTGCCGAAAGTAGGCGTTTAGTGTTGGGCTTAGCGTTTGACTCCCTAACTTTGTGTTTGTCAAGTCCTTTTTCCACCAAACACAACCATTTGCTGCATAAATGGGCCTATTTCTCTCTCTAGAAAAGAAAATGGCAACAAATTTTGAGCTTCCTTTGAATGCTTGTCTTAGCTCCTTAAGCAAGAGTGAAAAACTTGAGATAGATATTGTGTGCTTTGGGGTGCTCTCCACTTTAAGATTTGTGAAGATTGACACTAACTTCCTCATGGTGGATTCTAAGTGTCGTATTTCCATAAATAACGAGGTTGTGCCTACACTCGAGACGCTTGGGGCTATCATCGGATGTCAAATTAACGGGCCCCCTTGCCTTCCTCAAACACAAGAGTACTATTATGCTGATTTGGACAGGTTCTTAGGCCTCAAAGGTAAATGTCTCGGTGACATTTGTTTATTGGACTAGAATAGATTTAGGGTGTTTGTTTTCTCTTTTTGCTACACCCACCTGTTATCCTAGAGCTCAAATCTTTTGTAAGAGGGCCTTATATTTTTGCCTTTTTGCTCGCTTCCTCTTTCCTAATTAGGGGAATGAAGAAGGATATGCTTCCATAATTTAGATTATGGAGTAAAGTGAGGGTGGAAAGAACCTAATGCCAATATTCTTAAGCAAGCTCATGGTTGGCCTAGACCTTCATCACATGGATTCCACCTTGGGTTTTAAAGGATGCCTAACCCTAATTCAAGTAAGTTTTGATTTTTACTTTGTTTGAGTTTTTCTTTTGCAATGTCATGAACATTGGATTTTGCTTACTTGCTTCCTTTTTCTTTTTAAAAGGTTTTGTTAAAGGAGAGGCTCATGCTTATAGCTCCTCCCAAGAAAAGGGAACTCCTTGATTTTGCTACCTTTGAGGCTTGGGAAGCCTACTTTGCTAAGAGTGAGTTTTTCATAAGATAGGTTGTTCCATGGTGGAAAGTCAATGCTATGACCAGTGTTGAAAAGGGATGTTTCATTTAGATCCCAAATCTCTCGATTTTGACTTTTTATTCCCTAGTACGGATTTTGAGACAATATATACGGAACAAAAGTGGTTTTAGACCATGAGATGGAAAGGCCTAAAAGCATACCTCTCAAAGAGGAAAGAGTCAAACTTTGGGAGTCCTATTGGAGGGCAAAACCAATGTGGTTCATTTAAGATCCTCCTCAAACTATCATTCTCTTTGGGAGGTACTAGATGTGGGAGAATAGCCGGGAAGTCAAAGTTCATGCATCTTCCTCTAGTCCTATTTTAGACCAAACAATGAAGCCTAAGCCCCCAATTGTTCATGATCACTTGGGTTTATGGGTTGTACCACCAACAGCTCAATTAGGAAAAAGAGTTAAGTCAGTGCAAAAAAGGCTATGCAAGTAGGGTAGATAGTTTGGACAAAGTAAAGTTTGTAAGAAATTAAAAAGGAGGTTTTGTGTTTGGCTACAAAGACCATTTTTTTCTTTATCTCTTTAGAAATAGACCTTTCTTTTATTTAAGCTTATCATGAAGGCATTAGGCCATAACTTTGTATTTGATGTAACCCTTTCGTTACTTGAATGAAATTAAGTTTGTTTTGTAAATTTTATGGTGCCAAAGAGATTACGAAAGAACATGCCTAAACCTAGCATAAAGTTTAAGTGCATTTTAAGAGTCAAAGAAAAAGAATATAGAATCCTAAGAACATGGTCATTTATGCTTGACATAAAAAATCCGGTCTAGGTATAAGAGCCTTTTTGCTTGGCGCTTAGGAAAAATTAGACAAGGCAGGAGCCTTTTTAGCTGACTCACAAAGCTAGGCATTAAACGCCCTATTAGGCACCCAATGCTTAGGCTTTGAGCTTCGAATATGAATAACAACAAGGTTGAAGACAAGATCTATTTCTGTTGATGCCTAGATTTAGGCATTCAATGCTGGCTTTATGGGCATCAAACTTTCAAGACTTTCTCTCGGATTTGAAACTTCGGTTGCGATGCATTTTGGAGGTTCCCTTTGGATTTGGAAACACATATTTCATTTGGTCCTTGAGTGAGGTTTCTTATATATCCGCTAAGGGAATCATGCCTTAATGTAGCTCTACATGGATGAATGGTGCTAAGAGATGAATTTTTTTAACTTATCAAGGTTCATCAGCGAATGAAACTGTTTACCATGCTTTGAGTGAGGTCCAGTCTAGTTTGGTCTAAATTTTCCCCAAGGATCCATGATAGGTGTTCAGAGTTCTTTAAGCACTAGGTTACCCTATTTGATGTATCGAGTGCGAACCTTTTGTTTGAAGTGCTTGGAGATCCTACGTTTGTATAGTTGAACACACTAATAAAATAATAGTCATTTGCGGGTACAAAATTACGTCGTAATACCCAAAAAGCAGCAATATAATTAGGGAAGGGTATAATATGCGCCATATTGTAGTATACCCGCTGCTTTTTAATTAAAAAATATTAATATGCACATATTGGTATTAGACTCGCTGCATATTTACTATCCTAAATTTTAAAAGAAAGCCATGCACCGGCATTTCTTCAGTTCATGCAACTTCTCTTCACTCATTACTTCATCTACTCGTTCTTGCGCTCTAATTTCCTAAAGTAATACTTTAAACCTCTTGCGCCTTAATTCCCTAACTACACATACCCCTGTCTTCGTGTTTATTCTTGCGCCACTTCTTCAGTGCCTTGCCATCGTCATCTCATCCCCCTCACCGTGTTCACTTCTTGCGCCGCCTTCTAAGGTATATTAGGTTTTGTTAATTTTGTGGGTTTTTATTTTTGATTCATTAGTGCATGAGGTTATTGAGTTTTGGGTTTTGATTCATAACTTGATATTTATTTTGCTATATACACATAAGAAGATTCGTGAGTTTTGTGTATGTGGTTTTATACATGGGTTTGATTAATTTTGTTAAATGTGAATATAAATATTTTAAGTAGTTCAAAACTTTGAAATATGTATTTGAATTAGTATGGTTTTGAATTAGTATGTGTATTAGTATTAATTAGATTATGTTATGAATCGGTATGAATAATATTTGGAATTGAATTAGACAATTTATATGAATTGAGTAATGTATTAGTTTTGAAACTCTTAAGTTTTCTTTCTTTCATGTTTTAAAGTCTCTAGAATTTACAAGTAAAGTATTCCTTGCATTATGCATGTATAGGTTTATTTTGGATTCCTTTGAATCAATTATTAGATAAGTTAATGTAAAATGGTATTGTGTGTTGGTTGTGGTTGTATATAAATTCATATAAACAGGTTTGAAAATCTATTTTCAAAATTGGGAAATGTTGGATTTACAAAGGAAACTCTGCCAAATTTTTTGTAGAATTTATAGTGATTTACAAAGCATAGAATATAAATAATATTGCAAGAATAATTTAGTAACTTAAACTATAGAGCAAGTGTTTGTGGGTCATTGTGGAGTTGGTTGTACCTTATTTTTGGTAGGCTACTTGAGGACCCTTTAGATGAAATTATATATATAACTATGCGTAAACTGAGTGTTGATTAGATTGTTATTTAATATTTTACATGTTAAATAAGGCATAACACAAATTATGGATCAAAATTAGATGTATGGTAATTGTGCTTCATTGGAGTTTATGAATGGAGTTGAGGAGTTTTGTAGACAAGTGTTGAAACACCTAAATAACATTAGAGATGATGAGGTGTGTTGCCCTTGTGTTGATTGCGATAATGTGAATACAATTAGTACTATAAGAGAGTTGAGGGACCATGTGATCCAGCATGGGTTTAGGCAACAATACCACGTCTGGGTATGGCATGGTGAGGTTCCTGCTTCTAATGATATAGGGTCGTATTCTAACAAAATTTCCATTCATCAAATTGAGTTAGAACATCATGGTCAATTAGAATCTGATGATGGTGAAGATGTTAATGCTGAGAAGGAAAATGATGGGGAGGATGAATTGGAGGATAATAACCCTAGTGATGAAGATCGAATAGATGAAATGCTTGAAGCGGTTGGGGATCAATTTGGTAGTCAATCTTGTACTTTTGAGCGTTTGTGGGAAGCTGTTGAGAAACCGTTGTATCCTAGATGTACTAAATACACTAAGTTGTCTTCCACATCAACGTTATTTAACTTGAAAGCGAAATATGGTTGGACTGATACTAGTTTCACAACCTTATTGAAAATATTAGGGGACATCTTTCCAGAGGGTAATGATTTGCCTATATCCACGTACTATATGAAGAAGTTAATGAGTCCCCTTCGCTTAGATTATATAAGATTGATGCCTATCCGAATGATTGCATATTGTATTGAAATGAGTATGCAGAGTTCATTCAATGTCCTAAATATGGGCAGTCATGTTACAAACTTCCACATGGGATAGAGCCTGTAGTGGGGATTAAAGGTCCTAATGTAATGGTGTTGTGGTACCTTCCCATAATACCAAGGTTCAATCATTTGTTTTCGATTAAGAGTGATGTAAAGAATTTGAGATGACATGCAGAGAAGAGGAAGAAAGATGGGATGATTCGTCCTGCTGATTCTTCCTAGTGGAAAACAATTGATGAATCTTTCAAGGCTTTTGGCGGGGAAGATAGGAACCTAAGACTTAGTCTCTTCACAGATGGAATGAATCCTTGTGGTACCTTAAGCAATCAACATAACACATGGCCAATTTTGTTAGTGATATATAATTTGCCCCCTTGGTTATGCATGAAGCATAAATACATTATGTTATCGCTTCTAATATCAAGGCCCAAGCAACCTGAGAATGACATTGATATTTATCTTGCTCCCCTTATTGAAGATTTGAAATTATTGTGGGATAAAGGTATATCAGTGTATGATGCATATGCTGAAGAGACTTTTACACTCCGTGCCATCCTATTATATACCATTAATGACTTTCTAGCCTATGGGAACTTGTCGGGGTATAAGATAAAGGGAAAGAAAGCCTGTCCTATTTGTGTGGATGATACGGACTCAACTTATTTGCCTCATTGTGGGAAACATGTGTATCTCATGCATAAGAGGTTCTTGAATAGGTTTCATCCTTATCGTAAGAAAAAGATCTCATTTGATGGTAAAGTTGAGCAACATAGAGCCCCTATACTGTTGATTGGCAGGGAGGTTTATGACATTGTGAAAGGAATAGATAATGTGTTCGGGAAAACTTTGAAACACAGAGATGTTTAGGGGTTATGGAAGAAACAATCAATATTTTAGCAACTTTAGTATTAAAAGTATTTACCCGTTAGACATTGTCTTGATGTTATGCACATAGAGAAGAATGATTGTGATGCCATCTTAGGGACGTTGTTAAATATACCCGGTAAGACTAAGGATGGTCCTAATATTATGAGAGATATGCAGAAAATGAAGATTTGATCCAAGTTGTGGCCTGAAGACAGAACGCTTAGGAATGGAAAAGGTAAATCCACATATCTTCCTCTGACTTATTACACTTTGTCCCTAACAGAGAAGAGGATATTTTGTGAGTGTCTGTATGGGACCAAGGTTCCTAGTGGGTATTCGTCTAATTTTAAGAACTTCGCATTAATAAAAGATCTGAAATTAGTGGGTATGAAGTCCCATGATTGTCATGTTATGATGCAAGTGTTTCTACCAATTGCCATCCGCCATATTTTGCCCAAGTATGTTAGGGATTCTATCACTAGACTTTGTTCTTTTTTCAATACAATATGTAGCAAGGAGCTTGATCCATCATGTTTGGATGAGTTACATGCTAGTGTTGTTACAACCTTATGTCAACTAGAGATGTATTTTCCACCTTCGTTCTTTGATATTATGGTACATCAAGTTATGCATTTGGTCCGAGAAATCAAGTTCTGTGGTCCAGTGTTCCTAAGATGGGCTTATCCTTTCGAGAGATACTCTAAAAAAGAAGGTGAGAAACCCAGCACACCTTGAAGGTAGTATAATTCAAGGTATGACCACAGAGGAGGTAGGTGAGTTTCATAGTGAGTTCTTATCCAAGGGGGAGGCAATTGGGTTATCAAAATCAAGGCATAAAGGGAGGCTTGAAGGGCATGGCATCGTGGGTTCTAAGGAGGTCTTAATTCCGTTGCCGAAAGAGAGACAAACTCATTTATTTGTTTTGCACCATATCACAGAGGTTCATCCTTACTTAGAAAGACATATGAATGAATTGAAGGTGAAGTACCCTTCTAAAGGTGAACGAGCATTGATGCAAGAACACAATAACACCTTCATCGATTAGTTTCATGAAAAAGTTATGAATGAATTGTTTGAAACGGGCCATAACATTTTTGATACAATCAAGTGGTTAGCTTATGGCCCTCGAACAATTGTTCGATCTTTTGAGGGGTATGATATCAATGGACATACCTTCTACACTAAACACCGGGATAAGAAATCATAGTATGTTCAAAGTAGTGGTGTTTCAATAGTGGCTTCTTCTCGAGAATATGTTAGATCAAAAGATAAAGCACCAGTTGATGCGATTTTGTCATACTATGGGATAATTCAAGAGATATGAGAATTTAAATACTATGGGTTTAAGGTTCCCCTTTTTCAATGCAAGGGCAGATATCAGCCAACGTGGTTCAGTGAAGAAGGATAAATCGAATTGGACATTAGTCGACATGAGTAGGATGCATGATATGGAGGAACCTTTTATACTTGCATCACAAGGTAAAAAAGTAATCTACATTAAAGACACAAATGACCCTCGATGGGCTGTTATTGTCCCTGGTAAATGACAGATCCTTGGAATTAGTGATGTCACTGATGAGGAAAAGTATGACGACTTTGATGATCTCCCACCATTCTCGATGCAATGTAATGATGACATGAATGCTGGACCAGAAACAAACATAAATTATATGAGAATGGATCACCATAAAGGAGTTACTATAGATAAGTAGTATTCATTGTCTTGGTATTTAATTATTTCGTATTTATTTTAATGTTTGCCTTATATCCTGTACTATTGTTATATGATTCACTAACTCAATTTGCATTATATTATTGTTGTTTTATGCAGTTACAATCTTGCATCATGGCTAGTGACAAAGATTTAAGTGTCTCTTCTAAGGACATTGAGTACGATGTGCACCTCAAAACTGATCGAGGTGATCCAGAAGACATAGTTGCCGAGTTAAAAGCATATAGATTGGATAGACTAGTCGATGAACATGAAAGGATTGCTGAAGTGGCAGCAATTTAATTTTAAGTCAAATACCTTTATGTTGTTGATAGGCTAAATACGAGAAGGCGAGCAAGAGTGCCAAGATGAAGATTCATCCCCATTACCTTGGGCAGTAAAGCTACAACGACGCAAGGCAATAATGGATATCTGAGGGTTTTTATCCCTCTTACTCGGGACCTATTTTTATAGAATCCACCATCACACAGATAAGCCATGGGGATGACTGGTTTGTTCACTGCATACGAAGGACAAGAAAATTGGGAAGAGAGTCATTCCAAATGAACAGACGCAGGCTATGGCTAAGAAATATGTAAGAATTCTATTTGCATTAGGGTACTGTAATCGAAGCTTATAAGATCTAACATTCATTTCTAATCTTTTCATTTTCATTTTTATTTTGGGTAGAATATGACATATTTACCCTAGAACATGTCATAAACACATGAAATACTTCGATTTGAGTCAATATAGGTCAAATGGGATCGCTTTTGGGTAGAAAATGACCTAAACACTTCAAATACATCGATATGAGTCAATCTAGGTCAAATGGGATTGGTTTCAGGTAGAAAGTGGCGTATTTCTGATAGAAATTGGCCCAAACACTGCGAATAGGATGATATGAGTCAATATAGGTCAAATGGGATCGATTTTGGGTAGAAAATGACGTATTTACCCTAGAACATGTCATAAACACTTGAAATACATCGATTTGACTCAATATAGGTCAAATGGGATCGGTTTTGGATAGAAATCGACCTAAAAACTTCAAATACATCAATATGAGTTAATATAGGTCAAATAGGATCGGTTTTGGGTAGAAAGTGACGTATTTCCCCTATAAATTGGCCTAAACACTTCGAATAGGATGATAAGAGTCAATATAGGTCAAATTGGATCGATTTTTGGTAGAATATGACATATTTGCCCTAAAACATGTCATAAACAATTGAAATACATCGATTTGACTCAATATAGGTCAAATGGGATCGGTTTTAGGTTGACCTAATCACTTCAAATACATTAATATGAGTCAATATAGGTCAAATAGGATCGATTTTAGGTAGAAAGTGGCATATTTCCCCTAGAAAATGGCCAAAACACTTCGAATAGGACAATATGAGTCCATATAGGTCAAAATGGATCAATTTTGGGTATAAAATTACATATGTACCCTAGAACATGTCGTAAAAACTTGAAATACATCAATTTGAGTCAATATAGGTCAAATGGGATCAGTTTTTGGTAGAAAATGACCTAAAGAGTTCAAATACATCGATATGAGTCAATAAAGGTCAAATAGGATCAGTTTTTAGTAGAAAATGGCATATTTCCCCTAAAAATTGGCCCACACACTTCGATTTACCCTAGAACATGTCACAAACACTTGAAATACATTGATTTGAGTCAATATAGGTCAAATGGGATTGGTTTTTGGTAGAAAAAGACCAAAACACTTAAAATATATTGATAGGAGTCAATATAGGTCAAATGGGATCGGGTTTTGGTAGAGCATGACGTATTTCCCCTAAAAATTGGCCCAAACACTTCAAATAGGACGATACGAGTCAATATAGGTAAATTAGGATCGATTTTGGGTAGAAAATGACCTGAACACTTGAAATATGTCAATATGAGTCAATATAGGTCAAGTAGGATCGGTTTTGGATATAAACTGACGAATTTCCCCTAGAAATTGGCCCCAACATTTCGGATAGGACGATTTGAGTAAATATAGGTCAAATGGGATCGGTTTTGTGTAGAAAATGAAGAATTTAACCTAAACCATGTCATCAACACTTGAAATACATCGATTTGAGTCAATATAGGTCAAATGGGTTCAATTTTGGGTAGACAATGACCTAAACACTTCAAATACATCGATATGAGTCAATATAGGTCAAATGGGATCAGTTTTGGGTAGAAAGTGACATAATTCCCTAAGAAATTGGCCGAAACATTTCTAATAAGATGATATGAGTCAATATGGGTCAAATAGGATCTATTTTAGGTAGAAATTGACGTATTTACCATAGAACATGTCATAAACACTTGAAATACGTTGATTTGAGTCAATATAGGTCAAATGGGATCAGGTTTGTGTGGAAACTGACCTAAACACTTCAAATACATCGATTTGAGTCAATAAAGGTCAAGTGGGATTGATTTTGGGTAGAGAATGGCTTATTTTCCCTAGAAATTAGCCTAACCATTTTGAGTAGGACGATATGAGTCAATATAGGTCTATGGAAGAAAATCACTTATTTACCCTATAACATGTCATAAACACTTGAAATACATCGATTTGAGCCAATATAGGTTAACTGAGATTGGTTCTAGGTAGAAAATGACCTAAACACTTCAAATACATCGATATGAGTCAATATAGGTCAAATGGAATCGATTTTACAGAGAAAGTGATGTATTTCCCCTAGAATATGGCCCAAACACTTGGAATCGGACGATATGAGTCAATATGGGTCAAATGGGATCGATTTCTGCTAGAAAATGACGTATTTACCCTACGACATTTCATAAACACTTGAAATACATTGATTTCAGTCAATATATGTCAAATGGGTTCAGTTTCGGGTAGAAAATGACCTAAACTATTCAAATACATCGAAATGAGTCAATAGAGGTCAAATGGGATCGATTTTGGGTACAGAATGGCGTATTTCCCCGGGAAATTGGACCAAACACTTTGAATAGGATGATATGAGTCAATATAGCTCAAATTGCATCAGTTTGGGGTAGAAAATGACGTATTTACCCTAGAACATGTCATAAACACTTGAAATACATCGATTTGAGTCAATATAGGTCAAATAGGATTGGTTTTAGGTAGAAAATCTGAACACTTCAAATACATCGGTATGAGTCAATATAGGTCAAATGGGATCAATTTTGGAAAGAAAGTGATGTATTTCCCCTAGAAATTAGCCCAAACACTTTGAACAGGACGATATGAGTCAATATAGGTCAAATGGGATCGTTATTGGGTAGGAAATAACCTAAACACTTCAAATAGATCAATATTAGTTAATATAGCTCAAATGGTATCGGTTTTGGGTAGAAAGTGACGTATTTCCCCTAGAAAATGGCCCAATCACTTCGAATAGGATGATATGAGTAAATATAGGTCAAATGGAATCGATTTTTTTGTAGAAAATGACTTCTTTTCCCTTAAACATGTCCAAAACACTTGAGATACATCGATTTGACTCAATATAAGTCAAATAGGATCGGTTTTTGGTAGAAAATGACCTAAACAATTCAAATATATCGATTTGAGTCAATATAGGTCAAATGGTAATAGTTTTTGGTAGAAAGTGGCATATTTCCCCTAATAATTGGCCTAAACACTTCGAATCAGACGATATGAGTTAATATGGGTCAAATGGGATAGGTTTCTGGTAAAATGACGTATTTACCCTATAACATGTCATAATAACTTGAAATACATCTATTTGAGTCAATATATGTTAAATGGGATCAGTTTTTGGTAGAAAATGACCTAAACACTTCAAATACATTGATATAAGTCAATAGAGGTCAAATGGGATCGATTTTGGGTAGAAAATAGCGTATTTCCCTTGGAAATGGGCCCAAACACTTGTAATAGGATGCTATTAGTCAATACAGGTCAAATGAAATCAGTTTTGGGTAGAAAATGACCTAAACTATTCAAATACATCGAAATGAGTCAAAAAGGGTCAAATGGGATCGATTTTGGGTAGAGAATGGCGTGTTTCCCCGGGAAATTAGCTCAAACACTTTGAATAGGATGATATGAATCAATATAGCTCAAATTGCATCGGTTTTGGGTAGAAAATGACGTATTTACCCTAAAACATGTCATAAATACTCTAAAGACATCGATTTGAGTAAATCTAGGTCAACTAGGATTGGTTTTGGGTAGAAAATGACCTAAACAATTCAAATACATCGATATGAGTCAATATAGGTAAAATGGGATCAATTTTGGAAAGAAAGTGACGGATTTCCCCTAGAAATTGGCCTAAACAATTTAAACAAGACATTATGAGTCAATATAGGTCAAATAGGATCGGTTTTGGGTAGGAAATGACCTAAACACTTCGAATAGATCAATATGAGTCAATATAGGTCAAATGGTATCGGTTTTGGGTAGAAAGTGACGTATTTCTCCTAGAAATTGGCCCCATCACTTTGAATAGGACGATATGAGAAAATATAGGTCAAATGGGATCGATTTTGGGTAGAAAAAGACTTATTTACCCTTTAACAAGTCATGAACACTTGAGATACATCGATTTGACTCAATATAGGTCAAATGGGATCGGTTTTTTGTAGAATATGACCTAAAACTTTCAAATATATCAATTTGAGTCAATAAAGGTCAACTGGGAACGGTTTTTGGTAGAAAGTGGCATATTTCCTCTAAGAATGGGCCCAAACACTTCGAATCGAACGATATGAGTCAATATGGGTCAAATTGGATCGGTTTCTAGTAGAAAATGACGTATTTACCCTATAACATGTCATAACCACTTAAAATACATCGATTTGAGTTAATGTATGTCAAATGGGATCAGTTTTGGGTAGAAAATGATCTAAACAATTCAAATACATTGATATGAGTCAATAGAGGTCAAACGGGATCGATTTTAGGTTGAAATTGGCGTATTCTAATGTGCTCATTTTAGAGCACATTTACAACCTCATTTTAGTGTCGAGTCTCGTGCTTTTATATTCGTTTTATGCACATTACATTCAATTTTACCTTGATCTTGTCCTCGAGATGCTTTTAGGTCATTTCAGGTGATCTCGATGATTTCGAGGTAAAATGAGACGTGTTTGAAGCTTTGACACTTCTATCAAGAGTTTGGATGCGCGTATCATAGCTTGGGCATGCGTTCCAAGTCACTCTCGAAGATCCCATAAACTCTAGAAGCCACTCGACACTTTAAAGGAACTATTTAGTAAGGTTTAGGTTCAGATTCGACCGAATCTGACATCCATTCGGTCGAATGGTGGACAGGGATTCAAGCACATAAATCAAGCTCTCGGGAATAGCCGAATGAGAAGTCATTTAGCCGAATTAAGGCCCATTCGACCGACGGGGTACACTCCTTCGGTCGAATGATGGACAGGGTGCAAAATCATCAAGCTTCTGTTTTGGGCGAATGGCCACACCATTTGGCCGAATGGCCACCCATTCGGCCGAATCCCCTATTAATTCGGCCGAATGGTTTTATTTCCCGCAGATTTTGGTTCTTTCTTTAGTCGGTGCTCGAGGGTTTTTCCTAGGGTTTTACTCCTTTTGTCCCTAGGGTATAAATACCCTCTTTCTCAGTACATAACCTTTATGCCTACTTTGAGAGCTCTTGTGCCTCAACCTAGAACATCACTTTAAAGCTTTTCATTTCTTTCATGCATTAGTTTAGATTTACAGCTTTCGTTGTTCTCGTTTTCAAGCTTTCTATTTCGGATTCGGTTTCTCTTTCGTTCATACAATTTCATTTATGCAAGGTATTGTTTCTTTTCTGTTGTAGTTCGTTTAATGCTTTCAAGTATTGTTTTTCTTAATTACATTCCTCTAGCTATTATCGTTGTTTCATTTACAGTTTTGATAGAGTAGTTATCGGTTTGGTTATAGTTCTTCATTTTTCATTCTCTTGTTCATTGCATTCAATTCGTTCATGCTTTCAATCATATCCTTTATCATTTTGTATGCCCTGATCGTTATTACTATGTGTGAGTAGTCTTCTTAGGGGTCTGATTGGTGAAACCCTAGGTTGGCTCGTTCTTCATGCGTAGAGTTAAGACTTGAGATTGTTAACGGTTGATTCATTGATATTCGATGCAAATCTTGTCCTGCCACTCCTTTGGAGACATAGGGCGATTATAGGTTGTTCGTGTGATTTATAGGGTCACAAACTTCCTCTCGTCATCTTGAGTGTCATGATTCATTGTTGACTGATTTCTCCTAATTTAGCGTATTGATAGCTCAGTTGTCCTCCCTAGGGTGGAACTGATCTGTCCCCATTTTCCTTTCATAGCATAACATCGTTTTAGTTATTGCTTTGTTTTTCTGTTATTAGTATAATTCTTTCAAATCCCATTTAAACTCCTTTACATCAAGTCTAAAAGCTATCGCCCCTTGTCCTTGTGGTTCGATCCCCAACTTACCACTACACTAGTTGTAGTAGTATTAGGGTGTTTATAAATTTAGTTTGCATAACCTGTCTTTTAGTTAAACGACCTATGATAACCGTTTTTCTAGGTCGTTAACTAAAAGACAGGTTATGCAAACAATATTTATTCCGACCTACAAACTATACGAGTATAGCGGAGTAGGGGGTCGAACCACGAAGACAAGGTATATCAAGACTTTGACTTTTATCACAACCGGACTATTTGGGGTTGGAAATTCAGTTAAAACTAATAGGTGGAAAATAGATGACGACAAATCACGAAGTAAAACAAGTAGAGAAAACCGGGGACAAGATTGGATTCACCCTAGGAATGAAGTTTTAAAACCGAACATGATAGATTACAGAAAATCTGTTAATAACTAGCATGGATACCCGAGAATACGAGAGGAAGTTGGTGACCCTATAGATCACACGAACGACCTATAATCGCCCTATGTCTCCAAAGGAGTGGCAGGACAAGATTCGCATCGGAATCCGAAACTATTTATTAACATCGTTTCTACAATCTTAAGCAATAAAGATCATAGCTTTCCTAAGGTTTCACCAATCAAAACCCCTAAGAGAATTACTCACTCATATTCATGTGTAAAGACATAAAGATATTAAAAGATGCAGCAGAAACGAACGTGGGATGAAATCGCGAGAATGAAAACAAAATCAGAATTAATAAACGATAAACTTAGAACTAAACATGCGATGAAATAAAGCAATGGATTAAGATTAAAGGAAGGAATTAAACTTACAAAAGCTTCAAATTGATATCCACGAAAAGAATTCGAACCACAAAGCGTTGAAGAAAAACTGAAAATCAAAAGCTAAAACTAAAAGAATTTGGAGGCTAAGAAATCTAAAAGTGCATAAAAGTATTTAACCTAGCTCTCCCCTCCTCATCAGAGGAAGGGGGTATTTATAACAAAATAAGAAAAACCTACGAAAAACCCTAAAGTGCATAGGAGCCGGCCCTAAAAAGAAGTAGTTGATCCGGAGGAAAACACTGTCATTCGCCCGAATATAGGTATCATTCGGCCGAATATGATCCCATTCGCCCGAATTGTCTTTCATTCGCCCATTCCAGAGGCTTCGAGGAATCGATCTCTGTCAAGCATTCGCCCGAATGTACAGGGTGATTCGGCCGAATGCAAGCTCATTCGCCCGAATGAGTTCCATTCAGCCTTTCCAGTAGCAAGGCTCGAGAACTCTGAAGGCTGCCTTTCATTCGACCGAATGAGTCTCAGATTCGGTCGAATCTGCATCCATTCGGTCAAATGTCTCGCAGATTCGGTCGAATCTGAGAGCATTCTTTCCTCTTTTCACTTCCCTCTTTTCTGAACTCCGTGAAATCTTCATGAATGACTTCAAACACTTGCCCAAGCTAAGATATGTGTGTCAAAGGCTCGAATGTATCGCCTTTCACCTTGAAATCATCAAAATTGCCTGAAATAAACTTAAGACAACTCGAAAACAAGATCAAGGTAAAATCAAGCATAATATACATAAAACCATTACAAAACTACGAGACTTGACACTAAAATGAGTTAATAAATGTGCTCTAAAACGAGCACATCAACTTCCCCCAAGCTAGACCGTTGCTAGTCCCTAGCAAACGAATTAGAAAGGTGAAATGACAGCTAAAGGCAATATGAATGAAGAAATGAATGAAGAGACTAATGAAAAACATGAGAAGTGAAGCTCAAGTCAATGCAAGCCATGCACGTGCGAAACTCTTCCCTAGCCATGGGTGTGCAAGTACAATGGGATTTAAAAAGCATAATCAACTTTTTACACTTACTCGGGATTGCCGAGCGAGCCACATCATAATTCATTCCGCCCACTACCTAATGAGGTCGCAAGTCTACGCTCCCAAGGTTATTTCCCACGAGGTGTGGGAAATTTCCATTACGCTCATGTGTTTATGGGGCATGTGTTTCACTCGACGTCATCCGACTAAAGGTGAGTCGGGAATTAAACACCTAAGCAGGGAGAAATCTCGTAAATCGTGTCTTATCTGCTCTCCAGCACTGATCTTACTAATCAGGTTAAGTCGAACAGGTTTGAAAAAGGGTTGTAATGTAGGTTTGGATCGAGGTATGGTAGAATTTGGGAATGTGGAGTTGAAATAGAGGATAGTAAATGATCCAAGGAAGTAAAACCGAGGAAGATTATGCCTTCCGACAACCATGTCAATCCCAAAATTCCCAATAGTAGACTAATACACTATGTCAACTTTATTCTCAACTTCTTCTCTAATTTCTTTTGTTTGTTTTCTTTTTTTTTTCTTTTTCTTTTTTTCAGTTTTTCTTTTTTTCTCTTTTTTTTTTCTCTTTTTTTTTTCTTTTGTGCTTTTCAAGCTTTTTCTAAACTTTCTATGTGCATATTTCTTTGAAATGCACTAAGACTAGTGTATATAGTCAAATCATCCAATGATCTTTTCCCCAAACCAAAATCCTATATTACAATGCTACAAATATCAACTTCACTATGATCACATGACTATCCTCTAGGTAAAAAAGAGGGAGTATTTGGTTCATGTGGAGTTAGATAGCGTGGCTACAAAAGAAGGTAAAGGCACAAATTTGGCTCCACCTAGAGTAAATTGATTTTCATGGTAGGCACTTTGGCTATGTAGCTTTTAACTACAAACGTGTTATCATCCCTAACCTTTAGAAAAGTAGACCATGCTGGAGGAGAACAGACACAATTCTTAAGATTCCCTGACTAACACTCATCAATATAGGACTCATAATAGAGTCCTAAAGGCTCAATCCTTACTAGGTTAGTCGAAATGCGCCTCAATAGGTAGTCATCCAAACCACATGCCAAGCAAGCTCAGATCCCCCCAAGCTAAGTGAAAAACAGTTGATAAACTAATACCCAAAACAGGCACAGGGCTACGGGAATACGAGTTTGTATAAAGTCAGTGCACAATAGAGGCTTGCATGCTTGTTTGGGATATATGATGGGGAAGGGGGCATGTGATGCAAAGAAACAAATATAAAAATAACTAAAATACATAAATTTGGATTTTCGCATAGGAGATCGTACCAGTACTGGGTGCAGCGGCATATGGAACTTCTTGTATATATCCCTGAAAACAACACCAAAAAGCAAAGCGCAGAGCACAAAATAACACCTGGAAATAAAACACGAAGCAACGAAACGCTACACAACACTAAAGTGACAACCAAGACCAAAGGACACGCGAAAGAATGAGTAGTGGACTATGGATATCCCCCCCCAAGCTAGGATGAAGCCGTCCTCGGCGCTAAGGGAGGCCGTTAGGTCAACCACTACTCATCCCCCATAAATTCCTCATCATCCCCCTGGTTATCCTCCTCATTAACCTCCTCTTCCCCACCCGTGTAGTCCATCCCATAGTCGTCCGAGGCTCTTCTAGGAGCCTGCAGAGTGAAGTTATTAAACCTACGCCTACCCACCCTCAACCGGTCAAACCCATGACTTAGTGATATCTCGTTATAGTTGTCATGGCGAGGGTACCAGGAAGGGGTGGCCATGCTTTCGCCGACCATGTGGGAGCGGTAGGCCATATCATACCATGGGTAGTTCGCCCGCTCGAAGTTTTGTTCGAGGTGTTCGAGCCGGGCGGTGTGGTGGGCTTGGCTGGTGAGGACCTGATCAAGCCTTCTCTCTATGCGTCCTAGGGAGGACATAATGTCAGATTCAGACTCATCGTCTGAATCGTCATGGTCCGGTAAGACCGAGGTAGAGGCTCTAGGTCGGTCTCGCATAGAGAGGGTGTGAGGGCGAGGAGGTGGTACAAGTGGGGGCTCGACAGCGTATCTTGGCACATCGCCTTCTAAGAGATACGAGGCCCCAAACTGGACTAGGGGAGGTAAATGAGGGCAGGGGAGGGGGATGGTGCGGTCTTTCAAGTACCGCCATCGCATGGGGTCCGCAAAAATGAAACCAGCCCGTACGAGACATTGCTCGTGAAGGGTAGTGGAACTGGCATATCTTTCGCTGAATTCCACAGGATTCATGACGTTCAGGAATTCAGCAATGCGGAATACGTGTCCCCCTAAACATAAGTCAGTAGTAGCGTTTAGGGTGGCTGTGTTGTTTAGAAACTTCCACAGCGTCATTGGCAGGCTTAGTGCAGTGTCGTCGTGTGGTGGAAGATAGCGGTGCAAGATGTGCACCTCGTGCGTTCGTACTAGGTGAGGGCTAGGGGAAGGGAACAGAGTCTCCCTAGCAAATTTAAAGAACATGCGCAAAACTGGGTGTTGCACATCAGAGGCATATATGTTCCTATTCGGATAAACAAGCCGGCCAGCTATTTTAGGCCATAGCTCGGAGACCCGAGAGTTGTCCGGTTGTTTATCTGGAATAGGCTCGTTATTGAAACCAAATACGGCACAAAATGCAGCATAATCAAGAAAATAGGTTGCATTCCTTAGCCTAAAAGATAAATGCAACCTACCATCCCTTTGGCACGGGGTTAGGGAACTAAGAAACTCATAAGTTAAGAGCTTATGAGTCGGGTGCCACATGTTTATCCAGTTTTCTAACCCACATGCAGTTAATAATGTAACAAATTGCTCGTATATACCCATTCGTTGCAAAATTGATAGGTCTAAATAACGAGTAGAGTTGATTTTTCGTACCTTAAGTCGTTGGAAACGCTCATATTGCTCCAAAGACACGAAAATAACCGTAGGATGGTCCTCATCGAACCATAGTTCCTGGCCAGGAAGCCTTTGTTGACCCTCCGGTTGTTGAGAACCGGGTTGTTGTGCTTCCTGAGCCGCGCCCGAAGAGGAACCCTCTCCATGCTTCTTGGACCTTTTGAAGGGGTTTCTTAAAGTTCTCCTTGGACCCATGATAATTGAAGATGATTTGGAGGGGAGTAGAAGGATTTGAGATAGAGCAAGAATGTGGGGGGGAGTCGGCCGAATGAAAGGAGTAGAAATGTTCGGTGTGATTTTTCGTGGAATGAGCTGATATTTATAGAACTGACCTCCATTCGGTCGAATGGGGCTTCCATTCGGTCGAATGGGACACCATTCGACCGAATGTATAACCTGTTCGGTCAAATGGAGTAGTGTTACGAAGAAGTCTTCGCTCCCATTCGACCGAATAGGTTTATTAATTCGGTCGAATGTAACTTCATTCGACCGAATGTTGGCTTCATTCGGCATTATCAGCAGCCTCGCAAAAACTCCCATAAGATCTATTCGACCGAATGGATTACTTCGTTCGGTCAAATGAGAGTTATTCGGCCGAATTGAAGCTTCATTCGGCATTATCAGGAACTTGGCCAAAATTGGTTTTAGCTCCATCTTCGATTTCATTCGGCCGAATGGACCTATCATTCGGCCGAATGGGCAGCGATTTCGCTCTGTTTAGATCAAAACACTTGTGCCCTCCCAAAATCAATCAATATACTATGATTAATTTGTTTGAAAATCCAAAATAAACCGGGTTACCTCCCGTAAGTGCTTTGTTTAACGTCGTTTAGCTCAACGTAACTCGGGTAATTAAACAAAGACAAAAGGGAAACTAAGCAATTAAAATCTTAAAAAAAACGGTAAAGGGCGATGATTCAAAGTAGGGATATTCGATAAGGGTCAATGATTATACCAATCATTCGACTTTGACATCATCTAACTTTATAAGCTCAATGGTGTTGATATTGTGAAGGCTGCTTTCATGGAAGAGTTTTAACCGATGCCCATTAACAACGAAACGTCCTCCATGATGGTCTTTCAGCTCTACCGTTCCATACGGGAAAACTTGTGAAATCTCGAATGGCCCAGACCACCGTGATTTTAACTTTCCGGGGAATAACTTAGCTCTTGAATTAAAGAGCAACACTTTATCTCCTACAAGGAACTCTCGTTGGACGATACGTTGGTCGTGCCAACGCTTAGTACGTTCCTTGTAGATGTGCATGTTATGGAATGCATCGAGCCGTAGTTTTTCCAATTCTCGTAATTGGGCGGCTCGCTTCTCGCAGAATAAGGTGGGATCCAAATTTAGAGTTTGGATCGCCCACCAAGATTTGCATTCCAGTTCCACCGGTAGGTGACAGGATTTCCCATATAAAAGCCGGAACGGGGTGGTGCCAATAGGGGTTTTGTAACACGTCCGGTGGGCCCAAAGAGCGTCATCTAACTTTAGAGACCAATCTTTCCTATTTGGGTTTACCACCTTCTTGAGAATCCTCTTGATTTCCCTATTAGCTACTTCCACCTGTCCTTGAGTTTGGGGATGGTAGGGTGATCCAACTTTGTGCACGACTCCATAATTTTTCAATAATTTATTTAGTTCGTGCTTAGCAAAGTGTGATCCCCCATCACTTATGACTATTTTGGGAACACCGAATCGAGGAAAGATTATGCTTTTAAAAAGCTTAATAACCACTTTGTGATCATTCGTAGGTGAGGCGATGGCTTCCACCCACTTAGACACATAATCAATTCCTACTAAAATATATTGGTTCCCATGAGATGAAACAAATGGGCCCATAAAGTCAATTCCCCAACAGTCGAACACTTCACACTCAAGGATGTAGTTTTGAGGCATCTCATTTCGCATTGAGATGTTGCCAACTTTTTGGCACCTCTCACAGCTTTTCACAAACGTTTCAACATCCTTGTGTAACGTTGGCCAATAGAAACCTGTGGTGGCAACCTTAGCAGCAGTGTTCATTATACCATGGTGGCCGCCACACGCGTAGGAATGACAATGAGTTAGGATTTTTGGAACTTCCTCTTCAGTGACGCAGCGGCAGATTATGCCGTCTGCGCAAGCATGAAATAAGTAAGGATCATCCCAAAAGAAGTTCCCGACTTTACCAAAGAAAGCCTTTTTCATAGCCCTTGATTCGAACTATGGAAGTTCTCCACAAGCTAAATAATTCGCAATATCTGCGAACCAAGGGGCTTTCCCAACTACTATTGCTGTCATTAGGGTTTCTTCGACCATTTCGTCTTGGATAGGTACGGCGTCGTTATTAAGCTCGGGTAGCCTAGACAAATGGTCAGCTACCACATTTTCGCTACCTTTCCTATCTCTCAACTCAAAGTCAAACTCCTGTAATAGGAGCACCCAACGGATCAACCTCGGCTTAGCATCTCTCTTGGTCATTAAAAACTTCAGAGCCGAGTGATCAGTGAATACTACAACTTTTGAACAGATCAGATATTGGCGCAGTCTCTCAAAAGAATAGACTACTGCTAGCATTTCTTTTTCAGTTGTAGTGTAGTTGCGTTGTGCATGGTCCAGTGTTTTACTGATATAACATATAACATGGTGCTTTCCCTCCTTTTTCTGCCCAAGGACAGCACCAACAGAAATATCACTGGCATCGCACATCAATTCAAATGGCAAACTCCAATCCGGAGCTTGCACGATGGGCGCAGAAATTAGAGCCTCTTTTAGCCTGTTAAAGGCATTCATACATCTCTCATCGAAGTGAAATTCGATATCTTTCTGAAGAAGTTCATTCAAGGGTTTTGCTAGAGTCGAAAATCCTAGGATGAGACGCCTATAGAATCCTGCGTGTCCAAGAAAGGATCGTACTCCTGTAACTGAGGTAGGTACAGGAAGATTCCTTATCACGTCAATTTTGGCAGGATCCACCTCTATGCCTTTGTAAGACACTTTGTGGCCTAGGACGATGCCTTCTTGAACTAAAAAGTGACATTTCTCCCAATTTAGTACAAGATTCGTTTCTTGACACCTTAATAGTACTTTCTCAAGATGTGTCAAGCACGTGTCAAGAGAGGACCCTCCAACAGAAAAATCATCCATGAACACTTCCATAAAGTCCTCTAACATATCGGCGAATATAGCCGACATGCACCTCTGGAAGGTGGATGGAGCATTGCATAAACCGAAGGGCATCCTCCTGTAGGCAAAAGTCCCAAAAGGGCAGGTGAAAGTTGTTTTCTGTTGGTCCTCGGGGTGGATCGGGATTTGAAAGAAACCCGAGTAACCATCTAGAAAACAATAGTACCTGTGCCTGGCAAGTCTTTCAAGCATCTCATCGATGAAGGGTAAGGGAAAGTGATCTTTTCTGGTTGCTTTATTGAGTTTGCGATAGTCAATGCAAACTCGCCATCCCGTGGTGGCTCTTGTGGGGATCATCTCTCCTCGGTCATTTTCGACGATGGTTATTCCTCCTTTTTTAGGAACAACATGAACTGGGCTAAGCCATCTACTATCTGAAATTGAGTAGATGATACTGGCCTGGAGGAGTTTGAGGATTTCATCCTTAACAACCTCTTTCATGTTGGGATTGAGCCGTCTTTGAGGCTCAATGGAGGAAAATTGTTCATCATCAAGATGAATCCGGTGCATAACAAGGGATGGACTAATCCCTTTTAAATCACCTAGTGAATACCCTATGACATCTCGATATTTCCTTAATAAAACAAGTAATTTTTCCAAAGAAATGTCATCGAGTTCAGAATTCACTATGACCGGGCTTCCTTCATCTTCATCGAGATAGGCATACTTTAAACTGGGAGGTAGAGGTTTTAAAGTCACTTTGGGGAAAGATTTAGGACCTTCCCTTTTATGCGTAATACTTTCCTCTACCTCGTAAAGATGCTCATATTCTGCTTCTTTTTCAGAATCCTGGGCCGTATATAACCGGCCTTCCAACAGCTCATTTATAGTAGGGGTATCCTCATCAATCATTTGACACCCAACCTCTACTTCCTTCTCCTCATAACTAACCTCACTCTCCCTTTCACCTTCTTTAAGGCGACAGATCTGCTCAACCATAGGCTTCTTTAAAAGGGGAGAGATTTTGAAAACTACCTTTACTTGGGCAACTTCTACCGTTATGGTATCGTCATGGCAATTAATAACTGCCCGAAGCGTTTTCAGAACGGCTCTGCCCAAGATAAGTGGAGTATAAGGGTCCTCTTCCATTACCATTACCACAAAATCACAAGGGACCACTAGTTCTCCTACTTGTATAGGTATGTCGTCGAGCTCTCCACATGGCACTTTAATGCTCCTATCAGCCAGTTGGATTGTTTTCCTTGAAGGTCGGAGGGCAAAGGGGAGCTTTTTGGCGATCGATAGGGGCATAAGACTAATCGAAGCCCCTAAATCGGCGAGCGCCCCTTTAGGATCAAGGTTTCCCAACTTCACAGGGAGGTTATAAGGACCGGGATCTCGCTCTTTCATAGGCATTTTCCCTTGCAGTATAGAGCTAACTTGATGAGGCAGACTGATTACCTCTTCCTCAAGCTTTTTCTTGTTGGACAGTAAGTCTTTCAAGAACTTAGCATACTTTGGCATTTGTGCCATAGCATCGAGGAATGGAATTTTCATCTCCATCTTCTGAAGATGTTCAAGAAACTTCTTGAACTTATCATCAAGTTGCTTCTCAACTTTCCTGTAGGGAAAAGGAAGTGGTGGTGCATATAACCGGTCTAACCTCTTTCTTTCCTCAGCTTTCTTCCTCCTCTCCTCCTCACTCTCTACTGGCTTCTCACTCCCTGCCTTAGCATTGATGTCCTCCCTACCACTTTCATTTTCAACCTCTGGCATTTTACCATGTTCCTCCTCTTTTTCATCATTGTGTACTCTCGTCTCATCACTCACCCGCACTGAAGGTGTATCAACCGGATATGAGGGACTGTTATACTGAGTCCCTGATCTCAGGTGGATAGCCTTAGTAGTGTGTTGGTTTGGGTTCGTTTGCTGAGGTGGAGGTTGTATAGAGGGGTTAGGTTGAGGGTGAGATGGGAATAGCGGTGGTGCAGGAGGATTAGCCATTTGGGCCAGTTGAGTTTCAAACAACTTTTGCTGAGCTTGAAGTTGCTGCATTTGTTGGATGAGAGTCTGATTAATTTGCGTCAGACTCTGGTTCTGTTGAGCAAGAGTTGTTACTTGGGAGGCTAAATGGTCATTGGTTGAAGTGTGACCATGTTGTGGTTGAGGGGCCACATGATGAGGCTGACTAGGGGGAAAAGGCAGGTTTGAACTATTTCTAGGTCCTTGGTGAAACCCTGGGGGTCTATACACATTGGCCCTAGGTACGTTCCCATTAGTCTGGTTCCCCTGGAAACTTTGGTTATTAAATCCACCTTGACCATTTCTGTTGTATCCCGGGTGGAAATTTCCCTGGTTTTGGTTAGAGTTAAAGGGAGGTTTGTACTGTTGGTTGTTTGGGAAAGGTTGCTGCCCATACCCTACTCCTTGGCCCTGTCCACTATAGTTAAGGGCTGCCACATGATCAGGGTTATACCCATAACCGTCATAGTTCATCACCCGCGGTTCTGGGTTATACCCTCCATAGTCAACTGCAGCTACATGCTCGGAGTGCGAACCACCACAATAAGATGTATCATGGTTGGTACCCCCACATACGGCACATGCAAAGTGCTTTTCACGGATTGGGGGGTTGTTCGAACTTCCGGCTAGGCTTAGTTTGGACAACTTTTTATCAATAACGGCTTCTATTTTGGCGCTAATGTTGTCCAAGTTAGTTGTGTCTAGCATCCCTCTAGGTAATCCCTGACTCCTAGTTCCTCCCCAGGCACTGTTCTTAGCAACTTCCTCTATTTTGGCCTTTACCTGGGTGCAAGGAATTTTGGAAAGCTGGCCACCTACAGCCGAGTCTAGAAGTGCTTTGGTGGAGTCATTAAGACCATCGTAAAAGAATGTGTTGAGATGGTTCTCCCCGTACTCATGGTGGGGACATGCTCTAATCATTCTTTTAAACCTACTCCATGTAGCACTAAGGTTCTCATCATCCTCTTGGGTGAATGACGCAATTTTCTTACGCCAATCCTGCGTTCGAACCGTAGGATAGAACCTTTCTAGAAATGCGGTTTTTAGTTGAGCCCAATTAACAATTGAATTGGGTTCTAAGCATTTATACCAATCCTTGGCATCTCCCGCTAGACTCAGATGGAAAAGGTGCATTCGCACATAATCAGGGCTATTAGGACAAGGAGGGATAAGTCCACAAATATCTGAGAATGCCTCTAGGTGTTGAAGAGGACATTCATTTCTTAAGCCACTGAATGGTGTTTCCTTAACCATTCTTGTGAACTGAGGATGAATTTGGTAAGGTGTAGTAGCAACAGGAAGTACTACACCCCCTTGGAACTCTTGTGAGCCAGGAGTTCCGAATTGGCCAAACAATTGATGTTCTTCGGCCATTATGGATATGGTAGGGTTTTGGACAGATTGTGAGGTATACTTTGAAGGGCGTTGTCTAGTAATACGTTGGATTTCAGGATTTAAGGGTGTAATTGGCTGGTTTGACCTACGTGTGCTATGGGGCATGCAAACACCTAAGTCAAAGACAACCACACACAGAAAGGAAAACGAAAATGGAAATAAAATAAATAAAGTTATGCTAAAACAAGTTAAGTCTAAATATTACGCCTTGTCCCCGGCAACGGCGCCATTTTGATAACCGTTTTTCTAGGTCGTTAACTAAAAGACAGGTTATGCAAACAATATTTATTCCAACCTACAAACTATACGAGTATAGCGGAGTAGGGGGTCGAACCACGAAGACAAGGTATATCAAGACTTTGACTTTTAACACAACCGGACTATTTGGGGTTGGAAATTCAGTTAAAACTAATAGGTGGAAAATAGATGACGACAAATCACGAAGTAAAACAAGTAGAGAAAAACGGGGACAAGATTGGATTCACCCTAGGAATGAAGTTTTAAAACCGAACATGATAGATTACAGAAAATCTGTTAATAACTAGCATGGATACCCGAGAATACGAGAGGAAGTTGGTGACCCTATAGATCACACGAACGACCTATAATCGCCCTATGTCTCCAAAGGAGTGGCAGGACAAGATTCGCATCGGAATCCGAAACTATTTATTAACATCGTTTCTACAATCTTAAGCAATAAAGATCATAGCTTTCCTAAGGTTTCACCAATCAAAACCCCTAAGAGAATTACTCACTCATATTCATGTGTAAAGACATAAAGATATTAAAAGATGCAGCAGAAACGAACGTGGGATGAAATCGCGAGAATGAAAACAAAATCAGAATTAATAAACGATAAACTTAGAACTAAACATGCGATGAAATAAAGCAATGGATTAAGATTAAAGGAAGGAATTAAACTTACAAAAGCTTCAAATTGATATCCACGAAAAGAATTCGAACCACAAAGCGTTGAAGAAAAACTGAAAATCAAAAGCTAAAACTAAAAGAATTTGGAGGCTAAGAAATCTAAAAGTGCATAAAAGTATTTAACCTAGCTCTCCCCTCCTCATCAGAGGAAGGGGGTATTTATAACAAAATAAGAAAAACCTACGAAAAACCCTAAAGTGCATAGGAGCCGGCCCTAAAAAGAAGTAGTTGATCCGGAGGAAAACACTGTCATTCGCCCGAATATAGGTATCATTCGGCCGAATATGATCCCATTCGCCCGAATTGTCTTCCATTCGCCCATTCCAGAGGCTTTGAGGAATCGATCTCTGTTAAGCATTCGCCCGAATGTACAGGGTGATTCGGCCGAATGCAAGCTCATTCGCCCGAATGAGTTCCATTCGGCCTTTCCAGTAGCAAGGCTCGAGAACTCTGAAGGCTGCCTTTCATTCGACCGAATGAGTCTCAGATTCGGTCGAATCTGCATCCATTCGGTCGAATGTCTCGCAGATTCGGTCGAATCTGAGAGCATTCTTTCCTCTTTTCACTTCCCTCTTTTCTGAACTCCGTGAAATCTTCATGAATGACTTCAAACACTTGCCCAAGCTAAGATTTGTGTGTCAAAGGCTCGAATGTATCGCCTTTCACCTTGAAATCATCAAAATTGCCTGAAATAAACTTAAGACAACTCGAAAACAAGATCAAGGTAAAATCAAGCATAATATACATAAAACCATTACAAAACTACGAGACTTGACACTAAAATGAGTTAATAAATGTGCTCTAAAACGAGCACATCAACCTAAAATACCGATTATCATATTCCCCCTAGAAATGGGCCGAAACACTTTGAATAGGATGATATGAGTCTATATAGGTCAAATGGGATCAGTTTTTGGTAGAAATGACCTAAACACTTCAAATACATCAAAAGGAATCAATAGAGGTCAAATGGGATCAATTTTAGGTAGAGAATGGCGTATTTTCCCTAGAAATTGAACGAAACACTTCGAATGGGATGATATGAGTCAATATAGCTCAAATTGCATCAGTTTGGGGTAGAATATGACGTATTTACCCTAGAACATGTCATAAACACTTGAAATACAAAGATTTGAGTCAATATAGCTCAAATAGGATTGGTTTTAGATAGAAAATGACCTACAGACTTCAAATACATCGATATGAGTCAATATAGGTTAAATGGGATCAATTTTGGGTAAGAAATGACCTAAACACTTTAAATAGATTAACATGAGTCAATATAGGTCAAATGGTATCGCTTTTGGTAGAAAATGACTTATTTCCCCTTAAACATGTCATTAACACTTGAGTTACATCGATTTGACTCAATATAGGTCAAATGGGATTGGTTTTTGGTAGAAAATGACCTAAACTATTCAAATACATCAAAATGAGTCAAAAGAGGTCAAATGGGATCGATTTGGGTAGAGAATGGCGTGTTTCCATGGTAAATTAGCTCAAACACTTTGAATAGGATGATATGAATCAATATAGCTCAAATTACATCGGTTTTGGGTAGAAAATGACGTATTTACCCTAGAACATGTCATAAATACTTGAAATACATCGATTTGGGTAAATATAGGTCAACTAGGATTGGTTTTGGGTAGAAAATGACCTAAATAATTCAAATATATCGATATGAGTCAATATAGGTCAAATGGGATCGATTTTGGAAAGAAAGTGACGTATTTCCCTTGAAATTGGCCCAAACACTTTGAACAAGACAATATGAGTCAATATAGGTCAAATGGAATCGGTTTTGGGTAGGAAATGACCTAAATACTTCAAATAGATCAATATCAGTCAATATAGGTCAAATAGTATCGATTTTGGGTAGAAAGTGACGTGTTTCCCCTAGAAATTGGCGCAATCACTTCAAATAGGTCGATATGAGTAAATATAGGTCAAATGGGATCGATTTTTGGTAGAAAATGACTTATTTCCCCTTAAACATGTCATAAACACTTGAGATACATCAATTTGACTCAATATTGGTCAAATGGGATCGGGTTTTGGTAGAAAATGACCTAAATGATTCAAATAAATCAATTTGAGTCAAAATAGGGCAAAAAGGAACGGTTTTTGGTAGAAAGTAGCATATTTACCCTAACAATTGGCCCAAACACTTCGAATAGGAGGATATGAGTTAATATGGGTCAAATGGGATAGGTTTCTGGTATAAAATGACGTATTTACCCTATAAAATGTCATAATCACTTGAAATACATCGATTTGAGTCAATATATGTCAAATGGGATCAATTTCGGGTAGAAAATGACCTAAACACTTCAAATACATCGAAATGAGTCAATAGAGGTCAAATGGAATCGATTTTGGGTAGAGAATGGCGTATTTCCCCGGGATATTGGACAAACACTTCGAATAGGATGATATGAGTTAAAATAGCTCAAATTGCATCGGTTTTGGGTAGTAAATTACAAATTTACCGTGGAACATGTCAAAAACACTTGAAATAGATCGATTTGAGTCAATATAGGTCAAAAGGGATTTGTTTTGGGACGAAAATGACCTAAACATGTCAAATACATCGATATGAGTCAATATAGGTCAAAGGGGATCGGTTTTGCGTAGAATGTGACGTATTTTCGCTAGAAATTGGCCCAAACAATTTGAATAGGACGCTATGAGTCAATATAGGTCAAATGAAATCAGTTTTGGGTAGGAAATGACCTAAACACTTCAAATAGATCAATATCAGTCAATATAGGTCAAATGGTATCGATTTTGGGTAGAAAGTAACGTATTTCCCCTAGAAATTGGCCCAACCACTTCAAATAGGTCGATATGAGTAAATATAGGTCAAACGGGATCGATTTTTCGTAGAAAATGACTTATTTCCCCTTAAACATGTCATAAACACTTGAAATACATCGATTTGACTCAATATAGGTTAAATGAGATCGGTTTTTGGTAGAAAATGACCTAAACAATTCAAATATATCGATTTGAGTCAAAATAGGGCAAAAAGGAACGGTTTTTGGTAGAAAGTGGCATATTTCCCCTAACAATTGGCCCAAACACTTCGAATAGGAGGATATGAGTTAATATGGGTCAAATGGGATAGGTTTCTGGTATAAATTGACGTATTTACCCTATTTCATGTCATAATCACTTGAAATACATCAATTTGAGTTAATCTATGTCAAATGGGATCAGTTTTGGGTAGAAAATGACGTATTTACCATATAACATGTCATAACCAATTGTAATACATCGATTTGAGTCAATATATGTCAAATGGGATCAATTTTGGGTAGAAAATGACCTAAACACTTCACATACATTGTTATGATTCAATAGAGGTCAAATGGGATCGATTTGTGATAGAAAATGGCGTATTTCCTCTTGGGTAGAGAATGGCGTATTTCCCTAAGAAATTGGACCAAACACTTCGAATAGGAAGATATGAGTCAATATAGCTCAAATTGCTTCGGTTTTGGGTAGAAAATTACGTATTTACCCTAAAACATGTCATAAACACTTGAAATACATCAATTTGAGTCAATATAGGTCAAAAGGGATTCTTTTTGGGAAGAAAATGACCAACACATGTCAAATACATCGATATGAGTCAATATAGGTCTAACGGGATGGATTTTGGGTAGAATGTGATGTATTTCCGCTAGAAATTGGCCCAAACAATTTGAACAGGACGCTATGAGTTAGTATAGGTCTAATGGGATTGGTTTTGGGTAGGAAATGACCTAAACACTTCAAATAGATCAATATGAGTCAATATAGGTCAAATGGTATCGGTTTTGGGTCGAAAGTGACGTATTTCTCCTAAAAATTGGCCCAATCACTTCAAATAGATCGATATGAGTAAATATAGGTCAAATGGGATCGACTTTTGGTAGAAAATGACTTATTTACCCTTAAACATGTCATAAACACTTGAGATACATCGATCTGACTCAATATAGGTCAAATGGGATCGGTTTTTGGTAGAAAATGACCTAAACAATTCAAATATATCGATTTGAGTCAATATAGAGAAAATGGGAACGATTTTTTTTAGAAAATGGCATATTTCCCCTAACAATTGGCCCAAATACTTCGAATAGGACGATATGAGTCAATATGGGTCAAATGGTATCGGTTTCTAGAAGAAAATGACGTATATACCCTATAACAAGTCATAACTACTTGAAATACATCGATTTGAGTAAATATATGTCAAATGGGATCACTTTTGGGTAGAAAATGACCTAAACAGTTCAAATACATTGATATGAGCCAATAGAGGTCAAATGGGATCGATTTTGGGAAGAAAATGGCGTATTTCCCCAGGAAATGGGCCTAAACACTTCGAATAGGATGATATGAGTCAATACTGGTCAAATGGGATCGGTTTTGGGTAGAAAATGATCTAAACACTTCAAATACATCGAAATGAGTCAATAAAGGTCAAATGAGATCGGTTTTGGGTAGAGAATGGCGTATTTCTCCTAGAAAGTGGACCAAACACTTCGAATATGATGATATGAGTCAATATAGGTCAAATTGCATCGGTTTTGGGTTGAAAATTATGTATTTACCCTAGAACATGTCATAAACACTTGAAATACATCGATTAGAGTCAATATAGGTCAAATAGGATTGGTTTTAGGTAGAAAATGACCTAAACATCTCAAATACATCGATATGAGTCAATATAGGTCAAATAGGATCAGTTTTTGGTAGAATGTGATGTATTTCCGCTAGAAATTGCCCCAAACACTTCGAATTGGACTATTTGAGTCAATATAGGTCAAATGGGATCAGTTTTGGGTGGAAAATGACTTAAACACTTCAAATACACTAATATGAGTCAATATTGGTCAAATGGATCAGTTTTGGGTAGAAAGTGACGTCTTTCCCCTAGAAATTAGCCCAAACACTTTAGATAGGACGATTTGAGTAAATATAGGTCAATTGGGATCGGTTTCTGGTAGAAAATGTCATAAACACTTGAAATACATCGATTTGAGTCAATGTTGTTCAAATGGGATCGGTTTCTGGTAGAAAATGACCTAAACACTTCAAATACATCGATGTGAGTCAATATAGGTAATGGGATCGATTAAGGGTAGAAAGTGGCATATTTCCATAAGAAATTGGCCGAAACACTTCGAATAGGACGATATGAGTCAATATGGGTGAAATGGGATAGGTTTCTGGTATAAAATGACATATTTACCCTAGAACATGTCATAAACACTTAAAATACATTGATTTGAGTCAATATAGGTCAAAGGGGATCAGTTTTGGGTAGAAAAAGACCTAAACACTTCAAATACATTGATATGTGTCAATAAAGGTCAAATGGAATCGGTTTTGGGTAGAAAATGGCGTATTTCCCCGGGAAATTGGCCCAAACATTTCAAATAGGATGATATGAGTTAATATAGCTCAAATGTGATCGATTTGTGGTAGAAAATGATGTATTTACCCTAGTACATGTCGTAACACTTGAAATACATTAATTATAGTCAATATAAGTCAAATAGGATTGGTTTTGGGTAGAAAATGACATAAGTACTTCAAATACATTGATATAAGTCAATATAGGTCAAATGGGATCGATTTTGGAAAGAAAGTGACGTATTTCTCCTAGAAATTGGTCCAAACACTTCGAATAAGATGATATGAGTCAATATAGGTCAAATGGGATCGGTTTTGGGTTGAAAATGACCTAAAGACTTGAAATAGATCTATATGAGTAAATATGGATTAAACGGGATCGATTTTGTGTAGAATGTGACATATTTCCCCTAGAAATAGGCACAATCACTTCGAATAGGACGATATGAGTAAATATAGGTCAAATGGGATCGGTTTTGGGTAGAAAATAACGTATTTACCCTTGAACATGTCATAAACACTTGAGATACATCAATTTGAGTAAATATAGGTCAAATAGGATCAGTTTTTGGTAAAAAATGACCTAAAGATTTCAAATATATCGATATGAGTCAATATATATGAGTCAATATAGGTTAAAATGGATCGGTTTTGGGTAGAAAGTGGCATATTTCCCCTAAAAATTAGCCCTAACACTTCGAATAGGACGATATAAGTCAATATAGGTCAAATGGCATCAGTTTCTGGTAGAAAATGACATATTTATCCTATAACATGCCATAAACACTTGAACTACATCGATTTGAGTCAATTCAGGTCAAATAGGATCAGTTTTGGGTAGAAAATGACCTAAACACTTCAAATACATCGATATGAGTCAATAAAGGTCAAATGGGATTGAGTTTGGTTAGAAAATGGCGTATTTCCCCTAGAAATGGGCCCAAACACTTCGAATAGGATGAGATGAGTCCATATGGGTCAAATGGGATCAGTTTTGAGTAAAATATGACATATTTGCCCTAGAACATGTCATAAACACTTGAAATACATCGATTTGAGTCAATATAGGTCAAAGGGGATTAGTTTTGGGTAGAAACTAACTTAAACACTTCAAATACATTGATATGTGTCAATAGAGGTCAAATGGGATCAGTTTTGGGTTGAACATAGCGTATTTCCCCTGGAAATTTGCCCAAACATTTTGAATAGGACGATATGAGTTAATACAGCTCAAATGTGATCGATTTCTGGTAGAAAATGATGTATTTACCCTAGAACATGTCGTAACACTTGAAATACATTAATTATAGTCAATATAGGTCAAATAGGATTGGTTTTGGGTAGAAAATGACGTAAGCACTTCAAATACATTGATATAAGTCAATATAGGTCAAATGGGATCTGTTTTTGAAAGAAAGTGATGTATTTCCCCTAGAAATTGGTCCAAACACTTCGAATAAGACGATGTGAGTCAATATAGGTCAAATGGGATCGGTTTTGGGTTGAAAATGACATATTTACCCTATAACATGCCATAAACACTTGAACTACATCGATTATAGTCAATATAGGTCAAATGGGATTGGTTTTGGGTAGAAAATGACCTAAACACTTTAAATTCATCGATATGAGTCAATATAGGTCAAATGGAATCGGTTTTGGGTAGAAAGTGACGTATTTGATTTGAAAAACGGTCGTTTATGCTAAGCCTTGAACCAAACAATATTTATAACTACCTACGAACTATACAATTATAGTGGGGTAGGGGGTCGAACCACAAGGACAAAGGATATCGAGACACTCAATTCTTAACACAACTGAGTTTATGGATTTAAAAACAACTAAAACTAATAATGAAAATATAGATCACGATGAATTAAGAGGAAAATCAAATGGAGAAAAATGGGACAAGATTAGATTCACCCTAGGAATGATGCTTTCAAAACAGAACTTGATAATATTCGATAAACTAAACGCAACAATCATGAAAAGAAATTAACGAGAACAGAAGCAAAATCAGAAACTATTCTAGATGAACGATAAACACTAGGCTAAAGATTGATTAAAATAAAACGAATGAATTCAAAAGTAAAGAATAGATTGATACTCACAATAAAGCTTCAATGCAATATCCACGATCAGAAGCTAATCTATAAAACCGAAAACTTGGAGTACATGTGTTGAGAAAACAGAAAATGGAAAACTAGAACTAAGACAATTTTAGAGGCTAAACAAAGCTAAAGCTAATAAAAATAATAAAAACTAGGGTTCCCCCTCTCTTTAGAGAGAGGGATATTTATAATAAAGAATAAAAGAAGTCCGGAAACCCTAAAATGCCTTTGGGCGGGCCTATAAACGAAGTAAAATTTCCAGAGAAAATACCTCCATTCGACCGAAGACATGACCCATTCGGCCGAATGTAGCATCACTCGCCCGAATTCTCCACCATTCGCCCATTCCAGCAGCTCTGTTGAATTCCTCTCTGTGCACAATTCACCCAAATGGAGACATCCAATCGGCCAAATGGATGATGATTCGCCCGAATGAATGTAATTCGGCCTTCCCAATGACAATGGAACATATGCCTCTATATAGAAGTTCCATTTGACCGAATCAGTGTCAGATGCGGTCTAATCTGACTCTGAAATCCTCTTTTCAGCTTCTTGAAGTGCCTGATGTCTTGTTAACTTCGTGGGATCTTCATGATTGACTTGAAATGTCTGCGCAAGCTATGATACGCGTGTCTAAGAGTGTCAAAGACTTGAATACGTCGCATTTCACCTTGAAATCATCAAAAACACCTGAAATGACCTTAAAACAACTCGAAGACAAGATCAAGGTGAAATCAAGTATAATATGCATAAAATCAATCTAAAAGCGCGAGACTTAATGATAACTATTCTTTTAGGTCGTTTAACTAAAAGAATAGTTATGCAAACAATATTTGTAAACACCCTAATACTACTATAACTAGTGTAGTGGTAGGTCGGGGATCGAACCACAAGGAAAAGGGGCGATAGTCTCTAGACTTGATGCAAAGGGGTTTATTTGGGATTTGATAAAAATAATCTAATGACAGAAAAATAAAGCAAGAACCAAAACGATAATATGCTATGGAAGGAAAACGGGGACAGATCAATTCCACCCTAGGAAGGACAATCGAACTATCAATACGCTAAATTAGGAGAAATTAGTCAACAATGAATCATGACACTCAAGATGACAAGAGGAAGTTTGTGACCCTATAAATCACACGAACAACCTATAATCGCCCTATGTCTCCAAAGGAGTGGCAGGACAAGATTCGCATCGAATATCAATCAATCAATCAATCATCAATAATCTCAAATCCTAACTCTACGCATGAAGAACGAGCCAACCAAGGGTTTCACTAATCAAACCCCTAATAAAACTACTCACACATAGTAATAAAGACTAGGGCATAAACAACGAAAAAGAACATGATTTAAAGGACGAACGAATTGAATGTAATGAATAAGAGAACGAAAAAACGAAGACCTATAACAAAACCGACAACTACTCTATCAAAACTGTAAATGAAAGAATGATAATAGCAAGAGGAATGAAATTCCGAAAAACAATACTTGAAAGCATTAAACGAAATAAAACAGAAAAGAATCGATACCTTGCATAAATGAAATAGCGTGAACGAAAGAGAATCCGAATCCGAAATATAAAGCTTGAAAATGATAACAACGAAAGCTGTAAATCTAAACTAATGCATGAATGAAATGAAAAGCTTTAAAGTGATGTTCTAGGTTGAGGCACAAAATCTCTCAAAGTAGGCATATGGGTAATTTAAAGAGCAAGAGGGTATTTATACCCTAGGGACATAAGGAGTAAAACCCTAGAAAAACTATACAGAGCAAGAGGGTATTTAAACTCCAACCAGTATTTTAGGTCGTTAACTAAAAGACAGGTTATGCAAACAATATTTATTCCAACCTAAAAACTATACGAGTATAGTGGAGTAGGGGGTCGAACCACGAAGACAAGGTATATCAAGACTTCAACTTTTAACACAACCGAACTAGTTGGAGTTGGAAATTCAATTAAAACTAATAAGCAGAAAATAGATGACGATAGATCATGAAGTAAAACAAGTAGAGAAAAACGGGGACAAGATTGGATTCACCCTAGGAATGAAGCTTTCGAAACCGAACATGACAGATTACAGAAAATCTGATAATAACTAGCATGGACATCCAGGAATACGAGAGGAAGTTTGTGACCCTATAAATCACACGAACAACCTATAATCGCCCTATGTCTCCAAAGGAGTGGCAGGACAAGATTCGCATTGGAATCCAAAACTACTTATTAACATCGTTTCTACAACCTAAAGCAATAAAGATCATAGCTTTCCTAGGGTTTCACCAATCAAAACCCCTGAAGGAATTACTCACTCATATTCATGCTTAGAGACATAAAGATATTGAAAGAAACGAACATGAGAGGAATTTACGAAAATGAAAACAAAATCAGAAATTATACTAATAAATGATAAACTTAGAACTAAGCATGCAATGAAATAAAGCAATGAATTAAGATTAAAGGAAGGAATTAAACTTACAAAAGCTTCAATTTGATATCCACGAAAAGAAATCAAACTACAAAGCGTTGAAGAAAAGCTAAAAACCGAAAGCTAAAACTAAAAGAATTTGGAGGCTAAGAAATCTAAAAGTGCATAAAAGTATAAAACCTAGCTCTCCCCTCCTCTCATTAGAGGAAGGGGTATATATAACAGAATAAGAAAAACCTACGAAAACCCTAAAATGCATAGGAGTCGGCCCTAAAAAGAAGTAGTTGATCCGTTTATATGTCTCATTCAGCCGAATATGATCCCATTTGCCCAAATGGTCTTCCATTCGCCCATTCTAGAGACTTCGAGGAATCGATCCCTGTCAAGCATTCGCCCGAATGTATAGGTTGATTCGGCCGAATGGAAGCTAGTTTGGCCGAATGAGTTCCATTCGGCCTTTCAAGTGGCAAGGCTCAAGATCTCTGAAGACAGTCATCCATTGGACCGAATGAGTCTCAGATTCGGTCGATTCTACAACCATTCGGTCGAATGTCTCTCAGATTTGGTCTAATCTTAGACCATTCTTTCCTCTTTTCACTTCCCTCTTTTCTAAACTTCGTAGAATCTTTCATGCGTGACTTCAAACACTTGCCCAAGCTAAGATACGTGTGTCAAAGGCTAGAATGTATCTCCTTTCACCTTGAAATCATCAAAAGTGCCTGAAATAAACTAAGACAACTCGAAAACAAGATCAAGGTAAAATCAAGCGTAATATACATAGATCCAATACAAAACTACGAGAATTGACACTAAAATGAGGTAATAAATGTGCTCTAAAATGAGCACATCAACTTCCCCCAAGCTAAACCGTTGCTAGGCCCTAGCAAACGACATAGGAAGGTAAAATGACAGCTTAAGGTAATATGAATGAAGAGACGAATGAAAAACATGGGAAGTGAAGCTCAAGTCAATGCAAGCCGTGCACGTGCGAAACTCCTCCCTAGCCATGGGTGTGCAAGTACAATGGGATTTAAAGAGCATAATCAACTTTTTACACCTACTCGGGAAAGCCAAGCAAGCCACATCATAATTCATTCCGCCCACTACCTAATGAGGTCGCAAGTCTACACTCCCAAGGTTATTTCCCACGAGGTGTGGGAAATTTCCATTACGCTCATGTGTTTATAGGGTATATGTTTCACTCAAAATCATCCGACTGAAGATGAGTCGGGAATTAAACACCTAAGCAGGGAGAAATCCCATAAATCGTGTCTTATCTGCTCTCCAGCACTGATCTTACTAATCAGGTTAAGTCGAACAGGTTTGGAAAGGGTTGTAATGTAGGTTTGGATCGAGGTATGGTAGAATTTGGGAATGTGGAGTTGAAGTAGAGGATAGTAAGTGATCCAAAGAAATAAAACCGAGGAAGATTACGCCTTCTGACAACCATGTCAATCCCAAAGTTCCCAATAGTAGACTCTAATACACTATGTCAACTTTATTCTCAACTTTTTTTTTGTCTAATTTCTTTTTGTTTATTTTCTTTTTCTTTCACTCTTTTTTTTTTTCTTTTTTTCTTTCTTTTTCCCCTTTTTTTTTCTTTTTTCTTTTCAAGCTTTTTCTGAAATTTCTATGTGCATACTTCTTTGAAATGCACTAAGACTAGTGTACGTAGTCAAATCATCCAATGATCATTTCCCCAAAACGAAATCCTATATTACAATGCTACAAATATCAACTTCACTATAATCACATGACTATCCTCTAGGTAAAAAGAGGGAACATTTGGTTCATGTGGAGTTAGATAGCATGGCTACAAAAAAAAGAAGGCAAAGGCACAAATTTGGCTCAACCTAGAGTAAATTGATTTTCATGGTAGGCACTTTGGCTATGTAGCTTTAACTACAAACGTGTTATCATCCCTAACCTTTAGAAAAGTAGACTATGCTGGAGGAGAACAGACACAATTCTTAAGATTCCCTGACTAACAATCAACAATCTAGGACTTGGCTCAATCCTCACTAGGTTAGTCGAAATGTGCCTCAATAGGTAGTCATCAAAACCACATACCAAGCAAGCTCAGATCCCCCAAGCTAAGTGAAAAATAGTCGATAGACTCATACCCAAAACAGGCACAGGGCTAGGGGAATACGAGTTTGCATAAAGTCAATGTAAAGTGCACAATAGAGGCTTGCATGCTTGTGATGGACAAAAGAAGGGGGCATAAGATGCAAAGAAGGGTAAAAACAAATATAAAAATAACTAAATACATAAATTTGGATTTTCGCATAAGATCCCAGTTCATGTTGTTCCTAAAAAGGGAGGAATAACCATCATCGAGAATGATAGAGGAGAGATGATCCCCACAAGAGCCACCACAGGATGGCGAGTTTGCATTGACTATTGCAAACTCAATAAGGCAACCAGAAAGGATCACTTTCCCTTACCCTTCATCGATGAGATGCTTGAAAGACTGGCCAGGCACAGGTACTATTGTTTTGTAGATGGTTACTCGGGTTTCTTTCAAATCCCAATCCACCCTGAGGACCAACAGAAAACAACTTTCACCTGTCCTTTTAGGACTTTTGCCTACAGGAGAATGCCCTTCGATTTATGCAATGCTTCATCTACCTTCCAAAGGTGCATGTCGGCTATATTTTCTGATATGTTAGAGGACTTCATGGAAGTGTTCATGGATGATTTTTCTGTTGGAGGGTCCTCTCTTGACACTTGCTTGACACATCTTGAGAAAGTACTATTAAGGTGTCAAGAAATGAATCTTGTACTAAATTGGGAGAAATGTCACTTTTTAGTTCAAGAAGGCATCGTCCTAGGCCACAAAGTGTCTTCCAAAGGCATAGAGGTGGATCCTGCCAAAATTGATGTGATAAGGAATCTTCCTATACCTACCTCAGTTACAGGAGTACGATCCTTTCTTGGACACGCAGGATTCTATAGGCGTCTCATCCTAGGATTTTCGACTCTAGCAAAACCCTTGAATGAACTTATTCAGAAAGATGTCGAATTTTACTTCGATGAGAGATGCATGAATGCCTTTCACAAGCTAAAAGATGCTCTAATTTCTGCGCCCATCGTGCAAGCTTCGGATTGGAGTTTGCCATTTGAATTGATGTGCGATGCCAGTGATATTTCTGTTGGTGCTGTCCTTGGGCAGAAAAAGGAGGGAAAGCACCATGTTATATGTTATATCAGTAAAACACTAGACCCTACACAAGGTAACTACACTACAACTGAAAAAAAAATGCTGGCAGTAGTCTATGCTTTTGAGAGACTGCACCAATATCTGATCTGTTCAAAAGTTGTAGTATTCACTGATCACTCGGCTCTGAAGTTTTTAATGACAAAGAGAGATGCAAAGACGAGGTTGATCCGTTGGGTGCTCCTATTACAGTAGTTTGACTTTGAGTTAAGAGATAGGAAAGGTAGCAAAAATGTGGTAGCTGACCATTTGTCTAGGCTACCCGAGCTTAATAACGATGCCTTACCTATCCAAGACGAAATGGTCGAAGAAACCCTAATGACAGCAATAGTAGTTGGGAAAGCCCATTGGTTCGTGGATATTGCAAATTATTTAGCTTGTGGAGAACTTCCAGAGTTTGAATCAAGGGCTATGAAAAAGGCTTTCTTTGGTAAAGTCGGGAACTTCTTTTGGGATGATCCATATTTATTTCATGCTTGCGCAGATGGCATAATCCGCCGCTGCGTCACTGAAGAGGAAGTTCCCAAAATCCTAACTCACTGTCATTCATACGAGTGTCGTGGTCACCATGGTATAATGAACACCGCTGCTAAGGTTGCCACCGCAGGTTTCTATTGGCCAACGTTACACAAGGATGTTGAAACTTTTGTGAAAAGCTGTGAGAGGTGCCAAAAACGTTGGCAACATCTCAATGCAAAATGAGATGCCTCAAAACTACATCCTTGAGTGTGAAGTGTTCGACTGTTGGGGAATTGACTTTATGGGCCCATTTGTTTCATCTCATGGGAACCAATATATTTTAGTAGGAATTGATTATGTGTCTAAGTGGGTGGAAGCCATCGCCTCACCTACGAACGATCACAAAGTGGTTATTATGCTTTTTAAAAGCATAATCTTTCCTCGATTCGGTCCCAAAATAGTCATAAGTGATGGGGGATCACACTTTGCTAAGCATGAACTAAATAAATTATTGAAAAATTATGGAGTTGTGCACAAAGTCGGATCGCCCTACCACCCCCAAACTCAAGGACAGGTGGAAGTAGCTAATAGGGAAATCAAGAGAATTCTCGAGAAGGTGGTAAACCCAAATAGGAAAGATTGGTCTCTAAAGTTAGATGACGCTCTTTGGGCCCATCGGACGTGTTACAAAACCCCTATTGGCACCACCCCGTTCCGGCTTTTATATGGGAAATCCTGTCACCTACCGGTGGAACTAGAATGCAAGTCTTGGTGGGCGATCCAAACTCTAAATTTGGACCCTACCTTATTCCGCGAGAAGCGAGCCGCCCAATTACGAGAATTGGAAGAACTATGGCTCGATGCATTCCATAACATGCACATCTACAAGGAACGTACTAAGCGTTGGCACGACCAACGTATCATCCAATGAGAGTTCCTTGTAGGAGATAAAGTGCTTCTCTTTAATTCAAGAGCTAAGTTATTCCCTGGAAAGTTAAAATCACGGTGGTTTGGGCCATTCGAGATTTCACAAGTTTTTCCATATGGAACGGTAGAGCTGAAAGACCATCATGGAGGATGTTTCGTTGTTAATGGACATCGGTTAAAACTCTTCCATGAGAGCAGCCTTCACAATGTCAACACCATTGAGCTTATAATGTTAGATGATGTCAAAGTCGAATGATTGGTATAATAATTGGCCCTTATCGAATATCCCTACTTTGAATCATCGTTCTTTAGCGTTTTGTTAGGTTTTAAATGCTTAGTTTCACTTTTATCCTTGTTTAATTACCCGAGCCACGTCGAGCTAAACGACGTTAAACAAAGCACTTACGGGAGGTAACCCAGTTTATTTGGATTTTCATCAATCTAACTCATAGTACATTGATTGATTTTGAGAAGGCACGAATGATTTGATCTAAGAAAGTGTGAAATCGCTTTCCATTCGGCCGAATGATAGATCCATTCGGCCGAATGTGCATTGAACAGGAGCTAAATCCGAGTTTGGCCAAGTTCCTGATAGTGCCGAATGAAGGATCAATTCGGCCGAATGAATCTTATTCAACCGAATGGAGTGTTCCATTCGGTCGAATAGATCTACTAGGGAAATTCACGAGGCTGTTGATAACCCCGAATGAAGCTAATATTCGGGTGAATGTAGTTACATTCGACCGAATAGTAAACCTATTCGGTCAAATGGGAGCGAAGATTTCTTCGTAACTCTACTCCATTCGACCGAACAGGTTATTCATTCGGGCGAATGGGGCACCATTCGACCGAATGTAAGCTCCATTTGACCGAATGGAAGTCAGTTCTATAAATATCAGCTCATTCCACGTAAATTCGCACAGAAATTTTTCTACTTCTTCCACTCGGCCGATTTCCCCCCACACTCTTGCTCTTTCTCAAATTCCTCTACTCCCTTCCAAATCATCCTCAACTACCATGGGTCCAAGGAGAACCTTAAGGAACCCCTTCAAAAGGTCCAAGAAGCATGGAGAGGGTTCCTCTTCGGGTGCGGCTCAGGAAGCTCAACAAACTGGTTCTCAACAACCGGAGGGCCAACAAAGACTTCCCGGCCAGGAACTATGGTTCGATGATGACCATCCTACGGTAATTTTTGTATCTTTGGAACAATATGAGCATTTCCAAAGGCTTAGGAAGCTTAACAAATTGGTTCTCAACAACTGGAAGGCTCACAAAGACTTCCCGGCCAGGAACTATGGTTCGATAAGGACCATCCATCGGTAATTTTCGTATCTTTAGAGCAATTCGAATGCTTCCAAAGGCTTAAGGTATGGAACATCAACCCCACTCGTTATTTAGACCTTTCAATTTTGCAAGGAATGGGTATATACGACCAATTTGTTGCATTATTAACTGCATGTGGGTTAGAAAACTGGATAAACATGTGGCACCCGACTCATAAGCTCTTAACTTATGAGTTTCTTAGTTCCCTAACCCCATGCCAACGGGATGGTAGGTTGCACTTATCTTTTAGGCTAAGGAATGCAACCTATTTTCTTGATTATGCTGCATTTTGTGTCGTATTTGGTTTCAATAACGAGCCTATTCCGGATAAACAACCGGACAACTCTCGGGTTTCCGAGCTATGGCCTAAAATAGCTGGCCGGCTTGTTTATCCGAATAGGAACATTTATGCTTCTGATGTGCAACACCCGGTTTTGCGCATGTTCTTTAAATTTGCTAGGGAGAATTTGTTCCCTTCCCCTAGCCCTCGCCTAGTACGAACACACGAGGTGCACATCTTGCACCGTTATCTTGCACCACACCACGACACTGCACTAAGCCTGCCAATGACGCTGTGGAAGTTTCTAAATAACACAGCCACCCTGAATGCTACTACTGACTTATGTTTAGGGGGACACGTATTCCGCATTGCTGAATTCTTGAACGTCATGAATCTTGTGCTTACCGGACCCTCTCTATGCGTGACAGACCTAGAGCCTCCACCTCGGTCTTACCGGACCATGACGATGAGTTTGTGTCCGATATTTTGTCCTCCCTAGGACGCATAGAGAGAAGGCTTGACCAGGTCCTCACCACCCAAGCCCACCACACCGCCCGGCTCGAACACCTCGAACAAAACTTCGAGGAAGCAAACTACCCATGGTATGATATGGCCTATCGCTTCCACATGGTCGGCGAAAGCATAGCCACCCCTTCTTGGTACCCTCGCCATGACAACTATAACGAGATATCACTAAGTCATGGGTTTGACCGGTTGCGGGTGGGTAGGCATAGGTTTAATAACTTTACCCCGCTGGCTCCTAGAAGAGCCTCAGATAACTATGGGATGGACTACGCGGGTGGGGAGGAGGAGGTTAATGAGGAGGATGACCAGGGGGATGATGAGGAATTTATGGGGGATGAGTAGTGGTGGACCTAACGGCCTCCCTTAGCGCCGAGGACGGCTTCATCCTGGCTTGGGGGGGATATCCATAGTCCACTACTCATTCTTTCGCGTGTCCTTTGGCCCTGGCTGTCAGTTTAGTGTTGTGTAGTGTTGCGTTGCTTCGTATTTTGTGTCTATTTCTAGGTGTTATTTTGTGCTTTGCGCTTTGCTTTTCAGTGTTGTCTTCAGGTATATATAGAATAAGTTCCACATGCCGCTGCACCTAGTACGAGTATGATTTCTTACGCGAAAATCCAAATTTATGTATTTAAGTTATTTTTTATATTTTTTTTACCCTTCTTTGCATCACATGCCCCCTTTCCCATCATATATTCCAAACAAGCATATAAGCCTCTGTTGTGCACTTTACATTGACTTTATGCAAACTCGTATTCTCCTAGCCCTGTGCCTGTTTTGGGTATGAGTTTATCAACCATTTTTCACTTAGCTTGGGGGGATCTGAGCTTGCTTGGTATGTGGTTTGGATGACTACCTATTGAGGCGCATTTCGACTAACCTAGTGAGGATTGATCCTTTAGGACTTTATTATGAGTCCTATATTGATGAGTGTTAGTCAGGGAATCTTAAGAATGGTGTATGTTCTCCTCCAGCATAGTCTACTTTTCTAAGGGTTAGGGATGATAACACGTTTGTAGTTAAAGCTACATAGCCAAAGTGCCTACCATGAAAATCAATTTACTCTAAGTTGAGCCAAATTTGTGCCTTTGCCTTTTTTTTGTAGCCACGCTATCTAACTCCACATGAACCAAATGTTCCCTCTTTTTACCTAGAGGATAGACATGTGATCATAGTGAAGTTGATATTTGTAGCATTGTAATATAGGATTTCGATTTGGGGAAATGATCATTGGATGATTTGACTACGTACACTAGTCTTAGTGCATTTCAAAGAAGTATGCACATAGAAATTTCAGAAAAAGCTTGAAAAGCACAAAGAAAAAAAAGAAAGAAAAAGAAAAAAAAAGAGAAAAAGAAAAAGAAAATAAACAAAAAGAAATTAGAAAAAAAAAGGTTGAGAATAAAGTTGACATAGTGTATTAGAGTCTATTATTGGGAACTTTGGGATTGACATGGTGTCGAAAGGCGTAATCTTCCTCGGTTTTATTTCCTTGGATCACTTACTATCCTCTATTTCAACTCCACATTCCCAAATTCTACCATACCTTGATCCAAACCTACATTACAACCCTTTTCAAACCTGTTCGACTTAACCTGATTAGTAAGATCAGTGCTGGAGAGCTGATAAGACACGATTTACGAGATTTCTCCCTGCTTAGGTGTTTAATTCCCGACTCATCTTTAGTTGGATGATTTCGAGTGAAACACATAACCTATAAACACATTAGCATAATCGAAATTTCCCACACCTCGTGGGAAATAACCTTGGGAGCATAGACTTGCGACCTCATTAGGTAGTGGGCGGAATGAATTATGATGTGGCTTGCTTGGCGATCCCGAGTGGGTGTGAAAAGTTGATTATGCTCTTTAAATCCCATTGTACTTTCACACCCATGGCTAGGGAGGAGTTTCGCACGTGCACGACTTGCATTGACTTGAGCTTTACTTCCGATGTTTTTCATTTGTCTCTTCATTCATTTCTTCATTCATATTGCCTTAAGCTGTCATTTGACCTTCCTATTTCATTTGCTAGGGACTAGCAACGGTTTAGCTTGGGGGAAGTTGATGTGCTCATTTTAGAGCACATTTATTACCTCATTTTAGTGTCAAGTCTTGTAGTTTTGTATTGGTTTTATGTATATTATGCTTGATTTTACCTTGATCTTGTTTTCGAGTTGTCTTAAGTTCATTTCAGGCACCTTTGATGATTTCAAGGTGAAAGGCGATACATTCGAGCCTTTGACACAAGTATCTTAGCTTGGGCAAGTGTTTAAAGTCACTCATGAAGATTTTACGAAGTTTAAAAAAGAGGGAAGTGAAAAGAGGAAAGAATAGCCTCAAATTCGACCGAATCTGAGAGACATTCGACCGAATGGTTGCAGATTCGACCGAATCTGAGACTCATTCGGTCGAATGGATGACTGTATTCAGAGATCTTGAGCCTTGCCACTGGAAAGGCCGAATGGAACTTATTCGGGCGAATGAGCTTCCATTCGGCCGAATCAAACTATACATTCGGGCGAATGCTTAACAGAGATCGATTCCTCGAAGCCTCTGGAATGGCGAATGGAAGACCATTCGGGCGAATGGGATCACATTCGGCCGAGTGAGACTTATATTCGAGCGAATGACAGTGTTTTCCTTCGGATTAACTACTTCTTTTTAGGGCCGGCTCCTATGCATTTTAGGGTTTTCGTAGGTTTTTCTTATTTTGTTATAAATACCCCCTTCCTCTGATGAGAGGGAGAGAGCTAGGTTTTATACTTTTATGCACTTTTAGATTTCTTAGCCTCCAAATTCTTTTAGTTTTAGCTTTTGGTTTTCAGTTTTTCTTCAATGCTTTGTAGTTCGATTTCTTTTCGTGGATATCAAATTGAAGCTTTTGTAAGTTTAATTCCTTCCTTTAATCTTAATTCATTGCTTTATTTCATTGCATGCTTAGTTCTAAGTTTATCGTTTATTAGTATAATTTCTGATTTTGTTTTCATTCTCGTAAATTCCTCCCATGTTCGTTTCTTATAATATCTTTATGTCTTTAAGCATGAATATGAGTGAGTAATTCCTTTAGGGGTTTTGATTGGTGAAACCCTAGGAAAGCTATGATCTTTATTGCTTAAGATTGTAGAAACGATGTCAATAAGTAGTTTCGGATTCCGATGCGAATCTTGTCCTGCCACTCCTTTGGAGACAAAGGGCGATTATAGGTCGTTCGTGTGATTTATAGGGTCACAAACTTCCTCTCGTATTCTTGGATGTCCATGCTAGTTATTAATAGATTTTCTGTAATCTATCATGTTCGATTTTGAAAGCTTCATTCCTAGGGTGAATCCAATCTTGTCCCCATTTTTCTCTACTTGCTTTACTTCATGATTTATTGTCATCTATTTTCTGCTTGTTAGTTTTAATTGAATTTCCAACTTCAACTAGTCTGGTTGTGTTAAAAATTGAAGTCTTGATATACCTTGTCTTCGTGGTTCGACCCCCTACTCCACTATACTCGTATAGTTTGTAGGTTGGAATAAATATTGTTTGCATAACCTGTCTTTTAGTTAATGACCTAAAATACCGGTTATCAAAATGGCGCTGTTGCCAGGGACAAGGCGTAATATATATGCCAGAGACTTCGAGGAATCGATCCCTGTCAAGCATTCGCCCGAATGTATAGGTTGATTTGGCCGAAGGGAAGCTCGTTCGCCCGAATGAGTTCCATTCGGCCTTTCTAGTGGCAAGGCTCAAGATCTCTGAAGACAGTCATCCATTCGACCGAATGAGTCTCAGATTCGGTCGAATCTGCAACCATTCGATCGAATGTCTCTCAGATTCGGTCGAATCTGAGACCATATTTTCCTGTTTTCACTTCCCTCTTTTCTGAACTCTGTAGAATCTTTCATGAGTGACTTCAAACACTTGCCCAAGCTAAGATACGTGTGTCAAAGGCTAGAATGTATCGCCTTTCACCTTGAAATCATCAAAAGTGCCTGAAATGAACTTAAGACAACTCGAAAACAAGATCAAGGTAAAATTAAGCATAATATACATAGAACCAATACAAAACTACGAGACTTGACACTAAAATGAGGTAATAAATGTGCTCTAAAACGAGCACATCAGTGGCTATTTGCCTAAAATAGGAGCTTTGAGTTTCTTGGCTTCGTCCACCATTTGGCCAAATGAGTGTTCATTCGGCTATATCCGAGAGTTTGATTTATGTGCATAAATCCCTGTCTTCCATTCGACCAAATTGATGTAAGATTCGGTCAAATCTGAACCTAAACCTTGCTGATCAGCTCCTTTGAAGTGTCTAATGGCTTCTAGAGTTTATGAGATCTTTGAGAGTGACTTGAAACACATGCCCAAGCTATGATACGTGCATCCAAACTCTTGATAAAAGTGTCAAAGCCTCGAACATGTCTCATTTTACCTCGAAATCATCGAAAGTACCTGAAATAACCTAAAATTAGCTCGACGACAAAATCAAGGTAAAACCGGATGTAATGTGCATAAAACCAATAAAAAATAACGAGACTCGACACTAAAATGGGGTTGTAAACGTGCTCTAAAATGAGCACATCATTTAACACTAAAAAGGGGTAGTAAACGTGCTCTGAAATGAGCACATCAACTTCCCCCAAGCCAAACCTTTGCTAGTCCCTAGCAAATGAACTAGTCAAGGTGATATGAAAGTTCAAGGCAAAATAGTTATAGAAAACAATGAAGAACAAGGAGAGTGAAAAACAAGACAATGTAAGCCGTGCATGTGCAAAACTCTTCCCTAGCCATAGGTGTGCAAGTACAATGGGATTAGAAGAGCATAACAAGACTTTCCATATTCTCGGGATCACCAACATTCCGCCCACTACCTAATGAGGTCGCAAGTCTACGCTCTCGAGGTTATTTCCCAAGAGATGTGGGAAATTTCTAATACGCTCATATGTTTATAGGGTATGTGTTTCGCTCAAAATCATCCGACTAAAGATGAGTCAGGAATTAAACACCTAAATAGGGAGAAATCTCGGGAATTGTGTCTTATCTACTCTCCAGCACATATCTTACTAATCAGATTAAGTCAAACAGGTTTGGAAAGGGTTGCAATGTAGGCAAGGATCAAGCTAGGGTAAAATTTGGGGATGTGGAGTTAAAATATAGGATAGTAAGCGATCCAAGGTAATAAAATCGAGTACAACTACGACTTTCGACAACCATGCCACTCCCAAAATCTGCAATAATGAACTCTAATACATTATGTCAACTTTATTCTCAAATTTTTCTTTTTTTTTTCTTTTTCTTCATTTTCTCTTTTTCTTTATCTTTTTTTCTTTTTGAATACAACAAAAACTAACTTTATTATGATCACATGACTATCCTCTAGGTAAAGAGAGGAGATATTTGGCTCATGTGGAGTTAAATATTGTGGCTACAAAGAAGAAGGTAAAGGCACAAAATTGACTTAACCTAAAGTAAATTAATATTCATGGTAGGCAATTTGGCTATGTAGCTGTAACTACAAACGTGTTATCATCCCTAACCTTTAGAAAAGAAGACTATGCTGGAGGAGAACAGACACAATTCTTAAGATTCTCTAACTAACGCTCAATAATATCGGGCTCACAATGGAGTCCTACAAGGTTCAATCCCAACCAGGCTAGTCGAAATACGCCTCAATAGGTAGTCATCCAAACCACATACCAAGCAAGCTCAAATCTACCAAGTTAAGTGGAAAAAAGTTGATAAACTTAGAACCAAAATAAGCACAGGGCTAGGGGAATACAAGTTTGAATATATTCACTGTAAAGTGCATGAAAGAAGCTTGCATGCTTATTTATAGCATATGATGGAAAAAAGGATTTGAAGCATGTGATGGAAAAAAGGATTTGGAGCATTTGATGGAAAAAAGGAAGCATATGATGGAAAAAAGGGTTTGAAGCATATGATGGAAAAAAGGGGTTGGAGCATATAATGGAAAAAAGGGTTTAAAGCATATGATTGAAAAAAGGGGTTAGAGCATATGATGGAAAAAAGGAAAACAAACACAAATATAAATAAATAACTTTAGATTATCAAGCGAGAGTAATCATACCAGAACGTAGGTGAAGAAGCACATGGAACTTATTACAAGCACCTGAAAAAACACCAAAAAGCAAAACCAAAATACAAACAAACACAAAACATCGCACCCATATGGATATCCCTCCCATGCCACGCTTAATCCATCCTCGGCGCTAAGGGAGGCCTTTAGAACTAGCACTACTCATCCCCTATGAAGCCCTCATCCCCCTAGTCATCATCCTCATTATCCTCTTCCTTCCCACCCATATAGTCCATCCCATAGTCATCAGAGGCTCTTCTAGGAGCCGGTGGGGTAAAGTTGTTAAACCTACGCCTACCCACCCACAACTAGTCAAACCCATGACTTAAGGATATTTTGTTATAGTTGTCATGGTGGGGGTACTAGTAAGGGGTGGCCATGCTCTCGCTGACCATGTGGGAGCGGTAGTTCATGTCATACCATGGGTAATTAGCCCGCTCGAAGTTTTGCTCAAGGTGATCGAGCCGGGCAGTGTGATGGGCTTAGGTGGTAAGGACCTGGTCAAGCTTGGCCTCTATGCGACCTAGGGAGGACATAATATCAGATTCATCATCTGAATCATCATGGTCCGGTAAAACTAAAGTGGAAGCTCTAGGTCGATCACGCATGGAAAGGGTGTGAGGTCTAAGTGGGGGCTCAATAGTGTATCTCGGCACATCGCCGTCTAAAAGGTATGAGTCCCTAAATTGCACGAGGGGAGGCAAGTTTGGACACGGAAGGGGAATTGTACGGTCTTTAAGGTACTGCCATCGCATAGGGTCAGTCAAGATAAAGATGGCCCTAACAAGACACTGCTCATGGAGGGTGGTGGTAGTGGCAAATCTATCACTAAATTCTATAGGATTCAGGAACTCAGCGATGAAATATACATGCTCTCCAACACATAGGTCAGCTTTTACATCTAAGGTGGTTGTGGTGTTTAAAAACTTCTGAAGTGTCATTGGAATGCTTATTGTTGTGTCATTGTGTGGTGCAATGTATCGGTGCAGTAAGTGCACTTCAGGGGTTCTAACTAGGTGAGGGCTAGGGGAAGGGAACAAAGTCTCCCTAGAAAATTTGAAAAACATAGGAAGAACATGATATTGTACATCAGAGGCATATATATTCCTATTCGGATAAACAAGCCGGCCGGCAATTTTAGGCCATAATTCATAAACTTGAGAGTTATCCGGTTATTTATCCGGAATAGGTTCACTAGAAAACCAAAAATAGTCCAAAATGCAGCATAGTCAAGGAAATAAGTTGCATTCCTTAACTGAAAAGACAAATGCAACCTATTTTCACGTTGACATGGGGTTAAGGAACTGAGAAACTCATAAGTTAATAGCTTACGAGTTGGGTGCCACATGTTAATCCAGTTCTCAAGGCCACATGCCGTCAATAATGCAAAAAATTGTTCATATATACCCATTCGTTAAATAATCAAAAGATCTAAAAAACGGGTAGAGTTGATTTTTCGTACCTTTAATCGTTGAAAGCATTCAAATTGCTCCAACAATACGAACACCACTATTGGATGCTCTTCGTCGAACCATAATTCTTGACTGGGAAGACGTTGTTGGCATTCTGGTTGTGGTTGAGAACCGGTTTGTTGTTCTTCCCGTGCCGCACCCAAAGACGATCCTTCCCGTGCCGCACTCAAGTTTATGGAGCAAAATGAGGAGTTTTAGGGAGAATGAGTGAGTGAGGGTGAGAAGAGCAGCTTGGGCATATTTTAGGGTTTAGAGTGAATTGTGAGAAAACCCATGGAAATGAAGGGGTATTTATAGAACTGGCGCTCTATTCGCCCGAATGGAGCTTCATTCGCCCAAATGGGAGGCCCTGTTCGGTCGAATTTCGAAGAATTTCGAAGAATTCTTTGCTACCATTCGCCTAAATCATCAATGTATTTAGCTGAATGGACCTCCATTCGCCCAAATGGAGTGTCCATTCGGTGTTCTCAAGAACACTTCTTCACATTCGTCTGTACCACCATTCTCTAGAATGAGACTGCCATTTGGCCGAATGGACTTCCTTCGCCCGAATTTGACTACTCATTCGACATTCTCAGGAACTCCTCAAATCTTAAGTTTTGAGCTCATAGTCCAAGTCTATTTGGCCGAATGGAACTAGAATTCGGCCGAATGGAATGCTAATTTGAAATTTTAAGCTTGGAATAATCAAATTACTTGTACTCTCCTAAACCAAAATGGTATAATTATTACTTAGCAAGAAAATTCAAAGAAAACTGGTTTACCTCCCAAAAGTGCTTTGTTTAACGTTGTTTAGCTCGATATAGGTAGGGTAATCAATCAAAAATTACGCGAAAAAGAAACTGAAGTGAAACTACTACTCAAAACTTAACAAAACTCAAAAGAATGATGATTCAAAGTTAAGATACTTGTTATATGCCAATGATTACACCAATCATTCAACTTCGACATCATCTAACCTTATTTGCTCAACGGTGTTGACTTCGTAAAGGCTACTTTCAAGGAAGAGTTTTAGCCGATGTCCATTCACAATGAAACTACCTCCGTGATGATATTTCAACTCTACCGTTCCATAAGGAAATACTAGAAAAATCTCGAGCCTTAGTTTTAGCCGTTCCATGATAATCTAAAACCGTTGAGCACCCTAGGAAGGACAATCGAACTAGCAAATACGCTAAGTTAGGGGAAATTGATCAACAATCAAACAAGACACTCAAGATGATGAGAGGAAGTTTGCGACCCTATAAATCACATGAATAACCTATAATCGCCCTATGTCTCCTAAGGAGTGGCATGATAAGATTCGCATCTAATGTCAATCAATCGATCATCAATAATCTCAAACCATAACTCTACGCATGAAGAACAAGCCAACCTAGGGTTTCACCAATCAAAAACCTAAGAAAAATACTCACTTATAATAGTAAAAATAAGGGTATGAAAATGAACAAGAACATGATTTGGTCGAATGGGAGTTCATTCGGCTAATCCCGAGAGCTTGAGTTATTGCTTGAGTTCCTGTCTTCTATTTGACCGAATGGATGTCACATTCGGTCGAATCTGAACCTGAACCTTTGGTGAATAACTTCTTTGAAGTGTCTAATGACTTCTAGAGTTTGTGGGATCTTCAAGAGTGACTTGGAAAGCGTGCCCAAGCTATGATATGTGCATCTAAACTCTTGATAAGAGTGTCAAAGCCTCGAACACGTCACACTTTACCTTGAAATCATTGAAAGTACTTGAAATGACTTAAAAATAGCTCGAGGACAAAATCAAGGTAAAACTGAATGTAATATGCATAAAATCAATCTAAAACTGCGAGACTCGACACTAAAAATGGGGTTATAAACGTGCTCTAAAATGAGCACATCAACTTCCCCCAAGCCAAACCTTTGCTAGTCCTTAGAAAATGAACTAGCAAGGCAACACCATGAGTAACGCACATGAAAAGTAAGGCGAGCGGAAAACTAGGCAATGTTAGCCGTGTACGTGCAAAACTCTTCCCTAGCCATGGGTATGCGAGTACAATGGGCTCAAAAGAGCATAATACCAAGATGAACAACGTTTTCTCAGACTCAGGATCACTAGAAAAGCTACAACACAACTATGCCACCCACTACCTAATGAGGTCACAAGTCTATGCTCCCCATGCTATTTCCCAAAAGATGTAGGGAATTTCTAATACACTCGTGTGTTTAATAAGGTATGTGTTTCACTTAGAGTCATCCGACTAAAGATGAGTCGGGAATAAAACACCTAAAAAAGGAGAAATCTTGGGAATTGTATTTTATCTACCCTCCAGCACAGAGCTTGCTAATCAGGCTAAGTCGAATAGATTTGGAAATGGTTGCAATAAGGATTAAGGTAGAGTAAAATTTGGGATGTGGAGTTAAAATAGAGGATAGTAAGCAATCCAAGGTAATGAAACCAAGGACGGCTACAACTTCTGAAAATAATGCCACTCCCAAAATTCTCAAGATACGCATAAATAAACTCTAGTACATTACACCAACTTTATTCTCGAATTTTTCTTTTTATTTTTTTTTTGTTTCTTTTCTTTTTCTTTTCTTTTTCGTTTCTCTCTTTTTTTTTCTTTTCTCTTTTCTTTTTTTCTTTTTTGTGTTTTCATGCTAATGTTTCTGAAATATACTAAGAGTAATGTATAGAGTCATATCATCTGACTACGACTTTTCTAACCGAAATTATTCACCACAATGCAATGGACACCACTTCATTGTGATCACTTGACTATCCTCTAGGTAAAGAGAGTGAATATTTGGCTCATGTGGAGTTACGTAGTGTAGCTATGAAGAAAAGATGAAGGCACAAAATTGGCTTACCCTAAAGTCAATCAATATTCATGGTAGGCGGCCATGTAGCTGTAACTACAAACGTGTTATCATCCTTGACCTTTAGAAAAGCAGACTATGCTCGAGGAGAACAGACACAATACTTAGATTCTCTAACTAGCACTCAATGACATGGGACTCATAATGGAGTCCTAGAAGGCTCAATCCTTACTAGGCTAGTCAAAATCTGCCTTAATAAGTAGTCATCCAAGCGACAAACCAAGCAAGCCCAAATTCCCAAGTTAGGTGGAAAACAGTCAATCGTTTAGTGATGTGCTCATTTTAAAGCACGTTTATTACCTTGTTTTAGTGTCAAGTCTTGTAGTTTTGTATTGGTTTTATGTATATTATGCTTGATTTCACCTTGATCTTGTCTTCAAGTTGTCTTAAGTTCATTTCAGGTACTATTGATGATTTTGAGGTGAAATGCGATGCATTCGAGCCTTTGACATGCGTATCATAGCTTGGGAAAATGTTTCAAGTCACTCATAAAGATCTCATGGAGTGTAGAAAAGGAAAGAAGTGAAAAGAGGAATGCATGGTCTCAAATTCGACCGAATCTGAGACACATTCGGCCGAATGATGCAGATTCGACCGAATCTGAGACTCATTTGGTCAAATGAGTGATAGACTTCAGAGCATTTAACCCTTGGTCACTGGGAATGCCGAATGGAACTCATTCGGGCGAATGAGCTTCTATTCGGCCGAATCAACCTCTACATTCGGGCGAATGCTGGACAGAGATCGATTCTTCAGAGCCTCTAGAATGGCCAAATATACGTGCATTCGGGCGAATGGGACTGTATTCGGCCGAATGGGCCTTGAATTCGGGCGAATGAAAGTGTTTTTCTCCAGATCAACTACTTCTTTTTAGGACCGGCCCATATGCATTTTAGGGTTTTTGTAGGTTTTTCTTGTTTTGTTATAAGTACCCATTCCACTGATGAGAGGAATGGCAGCTAGGTTTACATACTTTTATGCACTTTTAGTTTTCTTTAGCCTCTAAATTATTTTAGTTTTAGCTTTCGGTTTTCAGTTTTCTCAACACTTTGTCGTTCGAATTCTATTTGTGGATTGTACATTAAAGCTTTTGTGAGTTTTAATCTATTCCTTTACTCTTAATTCATTCTCTTTACTTCATTGCATGTTTAGCCTAGTATTTATCATTTATTAGCATAATTTCTGATTTGCTTTCATTCTCGTGAATTCCTTCAATGTTCGTTTCATTTGCGTTATTGAATATCTTTATGTTTTTAAGCATAATATGTGTGATTAGTTCTTTTAGGGATTTTGATTGGTGAAACCCTAGGAAAGCTATGATCTTTATTGTCTAAGGTTGTAGGAAGGATAATAATAAGTAGTTTTGAAATCCGATGTGAATCTTGTCCTGCCACTCTTTGGGAGACATAAGGCGATTATAGGTCATTCAATGTGATTTGTGGGATCACCAACTTCCTCTCGTATATTTGGATGTCCATGCTAGTTATTATCATATTTTCTTTAACCTATTATGTTCGGTTTTGAAAGCTTCATTCCTAGGGTGAATCTAATCTTGTCCCCATTTTTCTCTATTTGATTTACATCATGATTTATCGTCATCTATCTTCTGGTTATTAGTTTTAGTTGAATTTCCAAATCCAAATAGTCTGATTGTATTAAGAGTTAAAGTCTTAATATACCTTGTCCTCGTGGTTTGACCCCCTACTCCACTATACTCGTATAGTTCGTAGGTTGGAATAAATTTTGTTTGCATAACTTGTCTTTTAGTTAACAACCTAAAATACCGGTTATCATTTAGTCCCAAAACAGGCACAAGGCTAGGAAAACATGAGTATGTGTTGGACCACTAAAATGTACATGTCAGAAGCTTGTATGTCAGTTTCACAACTCAAGCACATCAACTTGACACACTTAAACATGCAGAAAAACTAAAACTAAAACCAAGGCAATAGTTTCAATAATGTGAATCTTTCTAAACTTTGAAAACACAAGGACCTTCCCCCAAGCCAGCTCAAGAGCCGCCTTGACACTTGGGAAAGATGGAGAAGAGAACCAAAAGGGAGAAAGATCAGCATTATGGAAACTATTGCTATACAAACTAACAAATAAAACAAACATCGGGTTATCTCCCATAAGTACTTTTGTTTAACATGGGTAAGTTCGACATAGTTAGCCACAAGTTTATACAGAAAAAGAAAATGAAGAAATTATACATGTCATAGGAGTGGACTCACTCCTAGCATCTCCCTCACCTCTAGCGTGGGGAGTCAAAACTCTCTACCGAGCAACAGTAGCAGAAGTAAGCAAAGAAGAGCTGGGGTCATCAAGAGGTGAGCTATAATGTGGGACCCCGCAAGCGAGGGTGGAGCCATCGGTCTCTTTTTAGATTTTTTTTCTTTTTCTAGCCTACTTCTTTTTACGGGTTGGCTTGTCAGCTCCCTTAGACTTTTCACAATTTTCTTCCATCTAAACAATCTCCTTCTTAACATCAAGAACAACGTTCTTGATCGTTTTCTCCTCCTCCATCACCTTAACCTATACCGGGGCAGCAAAAATATCACACCCATCACCCTTTTGTTCAACAGTATTCTAAAAAACATCAAAGGAACATATTGACTTGACCATGGGTTCCTTGGAAGACTTAGAAAAGGACAACCTTTTCTTGGGCCACCCTCATGGTGATAGTCTATGTTTCACAGTCTATCAAGGCACCCAAAGCCTTCAAAGCATCTCTACCTAAGATGAGGGGGGTATAAGGATCCTCAACCATATTAAACACCATGAGGTCACATGGAACCACAATGTTCCCCACTTGGATCGAAAGGTCTTCAAACTCCCCATATAGCACTTTTATACTACGGTCGGCCAGTTGGATGGTTTTCTTCAATGGCTTGAGCTCAAAGGTTAGGTGTTTGGCAATGGACATCGGCATTAATCTAATGGAGGCTCCAAGGTCAGCAAGTGCTCCCTTAGAATTGAGTTTGCCAAGGGTGACTGGGAGCACAAAGGGTCCTCTAGCCTTTTCTTTCTTTGCCCACGTGCCCTTAGTGATGGCACTCATCTCTTCCGGCAAACTAATCACTTTTCCTTCAAGCTTTCTCTTGTTTCTTAAGATGGTTTTCAAATACTTATCATATTGAGGCATTTGCTCCATGGCCTCTAAGAATGGTATCTTTATTTCAAGATGCCGCATATGCTCTAGGAATTTGAGAAACTTTTCTTGCAATTGTTTCTCTACCTTTTTGTAAGGAAAAGGTAGAGGCGGAGCATGTTGACGCTCAAGTTTCCTCCTTTCCTGTATCTCCCTCCATCTTTCTTCCTCATCCTTCTTCTTCCTCTCATGCCCATCTTCTTCAACATTGTTGTCATCATCCTCTTCACTACCCTCCTTCTCTTCTCTCTCCTTAAGATCCTTCTTAAGCTCAGTTTCTCTTTGAAAACCACTATCCTTTGAGGACCCTTCCCCTAAATCATCTCATGGAGTTGTAACTGGACCTGAATATGAGGTTCTTGATCTTAGGAAGATCACCTTGTATGTGTGATGTTTAGGGTTGGAGTCAATAGTGTTTTGTGGTGGAGGTTGGGTGGATGGGTTTTGTTGAGGGTGAGTTTGGAATAATAATGGTGGAGGTGGACTGGCCATCTGAGCAAGCTGGGACTCAAACAACTTCTATTGTGCCTGAAGTTTTTGCATTTGAGTGATCAGGGTTTGATTTATCTGGGAGAGGGTTTTATTTTGCTGCACAACGGAGTTCACTTGGGTAGAAAGGTAATCATGATTTGGAGGCGGGTATGGTGGTGGTTATGTAGATGGATAGGGTAGGTTGGGGTTGGGCCTTAGCGCTTGAGGATATGGCTTATTCCCATTCGGCCTAGGAAAACTCCCATTTGCTTGATTGTTGGAGTTGTATCCTTGGTTGAAGTTTCCTTGGCTAGAATTAGGATTGAAGGGAGGTCTAAAGGGTTAATTGTTGTAAGGACCTTGTTGAGCAAACCCTTGGTTTTGACCACCATACCCCATAGCTGCCACATAGTCGGGATTGTACCCATAACCATCATAGTTCATGATCGGGGTTCCTTCTTGGTTATACCCCCCATACTTAACAACCGCTACATGTCCAGAATTCAAACCCCCACAATAGGATGTATCATGATTGGTTCCCTCATAGATTCTACATGAAAAGGGTGTCTCTTTAACCGATGATACATTAGAGCTACCTTGAGCAAATTTGAACTTGGACAGTTTCTTATCCATGATAGCCTCGATTTTTGAACTAATCGTGTCTAAGTTACTTGAATCAATCATTCCTCTCAGTAATCCATTACCTCTTGCTCATCCGCAAGAGCTATTTTTGGCCACCTCCTCAATCTTAGCCTTCACCTGATTGCATGGGACCTTTGAGAGTTGGCCACCAACTACCGAGTCTAGAAGTGCCTTGGTGGAGTCATTTAGACCATCGTAGACGAATGTATTGAGATGGTTCTCCCCATACTCATGATGGGGGCATGCTCTAATCATTCTCTTAAATCTACTCTAAGTAGCACTAAGGTTCTCATTATCCTCTTGAGTGAAGGACACAATTTTCTTGCGCCAATCTTGTGTTCGAATTGTAGGATAGAACCTCTCTAGAAAAGTTGTTTTCAATTGGGCCCAATTAATGATTGAGTTAGGCTCTAGTCATTTATACCAATCCTTAGCATCACCAGCTAAACTCAAGTGAAACAAGTGCATTCGCACATAGTCCGAACAAAGGGTTTGGAGCTATGGGTAACACTACACCTCCTTGAAATTTTTGGGACCCAAGTGTCCCACATTAGCCAAATAATTGCTGGTTTTTGTCCATTGGTGGTGTGGGAGGGTTGGGAGTATTTGGTTGTGATAGAATTTGGGATGGAACTTGTCGTTTACTACGTTGAATCTCAGGGTTGTATGGTTTTAGCTGTTGATTTAATCTACGTGTACTATAGGACATGCACACAACACTGGAGACCAAGCATAAGCACTGACAAGAAAACTAAAAGACAATAAATAAAACAAAAATGAATTACAGCAAGACTATAATCTAAACATAATGCCTTGTCCCCGGCAATGGCACCATTTTGATAACCGGCTTTTAGCGTCGTTTTACTAAAAGACTAGTTATGCAAACAATATTTATGAACACCCTAATACTACAACAACTAGTGTAATGGTAAGTCGGGGGTCGAACCACAACGATAAGGGATTCTAGTTTCTAGACTTGATGTAAGCATTTATTTGAAATGCGAATTGGTTGAACTACACTAATGAAAAAAAAGTAAAGCAAGAATAAAAATGATAATATGCAATGAAAGAAAAACGGGGATAGATTAGTTACACCCTAGGAAGGACAATTGAACTAGCAAATACGCTAAGTTAGGGGAGATCGATCAACAATCAAACAAGACACTCAAGATGACGAGATGAAGTTTGCAACCCTATAAATCACATGAACAACCTATAATCACCCTATGTCTCCTAAGGAGTCGCAAGACCAAATTCGCATCGAATGTCAATCAATCGATCATCAACAATCTCAAACCCTAACTCTACGCATGAAGAACAAGCCAACCTAGGGTTTCACCAATCAAACCCCTAAGAAAACTACTCACTCATACTAGTAAAATCTAGGGCATGAACAATGAACAATGAATAAGAACATGATTAAAAGTGAAGACTCCACCTTGATTACTAATGTTTTTATGTTTAATGATGGAAGTCAAAATGCAAAGTCAAATAGAGTTGAAAACTTGATGGAAACCAAAATGCATAGAGTTGACAATGTGTTGGAAATAATGCTATAATACAAAGCTTTATGCATTCTGTCAAAGGACGAGAATAACTCTTGAGCCACGTCTTCAAAAGCTTGAGCCACGTCTCAAAACAGTCAGCAAAGTTTAAACACTTTGTCAAAGGATAAGAATATTCTAATTGCCTATCTTGTGTTTTATCCTTTCCCTATTTCACTTATTTTATGCTCTAACCTAACTTATTTATACATGATTTGACTGTCAAAGATATATCTTATTTTCAGCAAATAAGTGATGCTCATATATGTTGAAGATTGTTCAAGTTAATTTTGGTAAATACCAAAATTCAAGCATTGTGGTTATGGAAGACGAAATCTGTTTTGAAGCTTCAAAGTGCAGCAAATAAAGTGGAAATATTCTTGCTGTAATATATTCAATGATATCAATCTTCTACAGCCAAAATGAATTATTCTCTACAGCCATATTGGAGGAAATATTGCTGAAAGTATTGAAGGCAAATCAGATTTTCAGCAGCCTATTTTGAGCCTCCTTTCAACGGCCTGAAATCAAGTTCAGTATATATTCAAAGCTTTGAAGCTGAAGAAAGCAAGAGAGACAACGTGAGACACAACAAAACAAAAAGAAAAGAGCAGAAGCTTTAATCGTGAATTTCAGTCACAAGCACATCAACAAAGCTTCATTATTTTCTCTCTAGTTCCATAAACTTTTCTTGTATTTAGATTGAGAGAAAATCAAAGTATAATCTCTTGAGCGTTTAAAAGAAATCTTTTTAGAGAGTGTTATACTAAGAGTATACCCATAATACTCAAACGTATAGAAAAAGAGAGAGCTTTTTATTACTAGGATCTGAGATGCTAAAGTGTAGCTGGGGTGCTATGGAGTAGAAGATGGGGATTAAGATCTTCTAGGGTGCTTTAGATCTCTAAAGGAAGTAATAAAAGAGCGAGTTAAATCCTAAGGGTTGGTCAACCCTAGGCGGAGACGTAGGCAAATTAGTTGCCGAACTTCGTATCAAATCTCCGTGTTTTGTCTCATCTCATTTCTGCCTTCATTGCTTACGTTTTATGTTTGCTTCGCTCATCAATCAAAGCAGCGAACAGTCAAAGCCTGAGCAAAAGCCTTTGAAACCCATTTCAAGGCTTTGACGTCCAATTTCAAAGATAAGCCTTAACGCTTATATTCCGCCTTTGAAAGTCAGTTCAAGGACTTGAGATCCTGAACGCGAAAATCGGTTATACTCTATTCACCCCCCCCTCTAGAGTATAATTAATCATATTCCATCTCCCTATTGATTCTTCAATTGGTATCAGAGCTAGACTCACAAGGAAAAGATTTAATCATCTGTGAGGAAAAATGAATTCAATAGGTGATGGTGGTTTTGCTCAAGGAAGGTCTACCAATCGCCCTCCTCTATTTTGTGGTAATAATTTTGCCCATTGGCGTTCATTGATGCAAATGTTTGTTATTGATCAAGATTTGGAACTCTGGGACATTATCAAGAAAGGTCCTAGGGTGCCAATGAAGACTAATGAAAGCGGCACAATGGTTCCTAAAGAAGATGATGATTTTACGCAATCAGATTTGGAAAGTGTTGCTAAAAACTATAGAGCCATGAACCTTCTCTATTGTGGTTTAGATGCAAATGAATTCAATAGAGTTTCTGCATGCAAAAGTGCTAAAGAGATATGGGATAAATTGGTGGTCACATATGAAGGAACGAGTCAAGTCAAAGAGAGCAAGATAAGCATCTTCCTTCGACAATATGAGTTGTTCAAAATGACGCCAAATGAAACCGTGAAAGAGATGTTCACAAGATTTACCCAAATAGTGAACAATCTGGATTCTCTTGGTAAGGTATTCACAAATGAAGAAAAGGTGAGAAAGATTCTACGGTGCCTTCCAAAATCAAAGTGGGGTCCGAAGGTAACCGCGATAGAAGAAGCTCAAAATTTGAGAACCTTGCCTTTGGATGATCTTCTTGGAAAATTGATCACACATGAGATGTCTCTTAATGAAGAAGATGGTGAACCAGCATCTTCAACCAAAAATTTAGCACTCAAAGCAAAGAGAGAAGAAGCTACAATGGACAATGAAGATAGTGATGATAGTGATGATGAAGATCCATTTGCTCTCATCGCTAGAAGTCTTGCCAAGATTCTGAAAATGAAGAAGAATTACTCAAGAGGCAGAGACTATCATTCAAATAAATATAAGGGTAAGTCATCCAACTCAATGAATAAAGTTAATACACTAACTTGCTATGAGTGTGGTGAAACAGATCACTTAGTGAAAGATTGCCCTCAACGAAAGAAGAAGCCTTTCCACAAAAAGGATTATAAGAAGAAAGCTATGGTTGCTTCATGGAGTGATTCAGATTCATCTAGTGACTTAGAAGATGAACAAGCAAACCTATGTCTTATGGCTAATCATGATGATGCAAAGAAAGAACATCTTGAGGTAATGGTGAAAAATTTAATCTCAAGTCCAATTGATGTTCTGTCCGAATTCTTGCAAAATATGATTATAAATGAAGAGAGTTTGATTCTTGAATCCAAGATTCTTAAGGAGAAGCTAAACCAACAGGTAAGTATTTCTGAAAGTCTCGCTAAGGAACTAACTGATCTCAAAGCCTCTCAGTCAGCTTTTGAACTCAGGGTTCAAGCCTCGGAGTCATCCTTTGACACCCAGGTCAAGACCTTGAAAACTGAAAACACTGTTTTAAAACGAAAGCTCGCCTCTTTGAGTTATTGTAATGATAACTTGGAGAAGGAAAAGAAGCTACTGGCTGGGAAGTGTAGAGAGCAACATAATTCCTTGGTTAGATTTGCTCACTCCGAATCTACTCTTAAAAAAATGCTAGGTGAGCACCAATCATCCTTGAATAAAAGCGGTCTTGGTTATAACAAAAATTTTCCAAATAAAACCATGACCACGTTTGTAAAAGCAAAGGATAATTGGCGAACACCTACATGTTTTTACTGTTGCAAAAAGGGTCATACTAAGCTAACTTGTCCTTTTCGTAGGAATGACCCTCAAATTATTAAAAATTCATTTCCTATTGTTCTTCGAGACCAGATCAAGCAAGTATGGGTTCCTAAAGGGACTAGACCACCTAACATGGTCCATCCCGATTATGAATCTAAACTTGCAATTTGGTCTAGTCGAAAGGTTTGATGTTTTGTTCTTTTGTAGGAAATCACCAAGAGCAAAGATTATAAGTGGATTCTAGATAGTGGATGCTCATGGCACATGAGTGGGAAGTCCTCTTTATTTTCAATGATCAAAGAGCAATCTGCTGGAACAATTACACTTGGTGATAAAGGAAAGTGTAGAATAATTGGTATTGGAAAAGTTGGAGATAATGCATCAAACACCATTGATGATGTGTACCTAGTTGAAGGTCTTAAATACAACTTGCTTAGCATCTCTCAATTATGCGATAAAGGTAATAAAGTCATCTTTGATGAAGAAAAATGCGAGGTACAAAGAAAGGTGGACGGTAAAATTATCTTAATTGCTCCTCGTTGCAATAATGTTTATGCTTTTCATACTAACCAAGTTGCAAGTACTAGCTTAAAATGTCTTAAGGCCTTGACCAGCGACTCAAGGCTTTGGCACAGAAGGTTAGGTCATATTAATATGCATACCATGAAGAAGCTTTTCTCAAAGGACTTAGTACGTGGACTACCAAAGTTAGATTTCAAAGAAAAAGAGCTTTGCAAAGCATGTGCAAGAGGTAAACAAACAAAAGGATCCTTCAAAGCCAAAAAGGTTGTAAGTACCTCTCGCCCAATAGAGCTTCTACACATAGATTTATGTGGTCCTATGCGTGTTAAATCACCTAAAGGTAAACAATACATCCTTGTTGTTGTTGATGATTTTTCCCGTTTTACTTGGATTTCATTTTTGCGTGAAAAATCAGAGGCTTTACTAGAGTTTTCAAAAATTTGCAAAGAATTACAAACATTAAAAAACCTACCCATAGTTGCTGTGAGAAGCGATCATGGTAGAGAGTTTGATCAACTAAAGTTTGATAACTTTTGTGCTAAATATGGTATTTCTCACAATTTTTCAGCTCCTAGGACACCTCAACAAAATGGAGTTGTGGAACGAAAGAACCGCACTCTTGAGGATATGTCTAGGACAATGCTTTTGGAAAATGATTTGCCAAAATACTTTTGGGCAGAAGCTGTTAATACAGCAAACTATATTTTAAACCGTTGTTTGATTCGCCCTATTTTAAAGAAAACTCCTTACGAATTGTTTAAAGGTAAAAAGCCTAATATTTCCTATTTCAAACCTTTTGGATGTATGTGCTTTGTTCATAATAATGGCAAAGATAACCTTGGTAAATTTGATGCACGTAGTGATGAAGCAATTCTGTTAGGTTACTCCTTGAATTCTAAAGCTTATAGAGTTTTCAATAAGCGTACTAAAGTTGTTGAAGAAAGTGTACATGTGATCTTTGATGAAACCGAGAACGGTATCTTGAGTGATGGTTTTACAGGTTTAAACTTGAATAAGCATGAAGGATATTCATTTGAGACAGAAGGAGAAGAAAGTTCGTCAGATAATGAAATGGAGAAATCTGCCCAGAATATGCAAGAGCCAATTTTAGACGCAGATGAATTAGATCAAAGCCTTAACCAGCAGCCTCAAGATCTTGAAACTCCATCTCAAAGTCTTGAACAGACGAACAATATTATATCAGAAGTCACTCCAGGGCCTTCAGAACCATCTCAAGGCTTTGAAAGGATACTTCAGGAAACTACATCAGTTCCTTTGATGCTGCCACGAAAGTTCAAATACTCCTCATCTCATCCAACAAACAATATAATTTCGGATCCAAAAGCTGGTATACAAACACGCTCTAATGTTAAAAATTTGTGTGCATTTCACGCTTTTGTTTCTCTTGTAGAACCGAAGAATATCAATGAAGCACTTCAAGAGCCCGATTGGATTTTAGCTATGCAAGGTGAGCTAAATGAATTCGAAAGAAATAAAGTGTGGACACTCACACCAAGACCAAAGGATCATTCAATTATTGGAACAAGGTGGGTGTTCAGAAATAAGCTTGATGAAAATGGAAAGATAGTGAGGAACAAAGCAAGATTAGTAGCCCAAGGTTATAATCAAGAAGAAGGGATAGATTATGAAGAGACATTCGCTCCCGTGGCTAGAATGGAGGCTATTCGAATGCTCCTTGCCTTTGCTTCCTTTATGCGAATTAAGTTATTTCAAATGGATGTTAAATGTGCATTCTTAAATGGTTATTTACAAGAAGAAGTATATGTTGCTCAACCCCCCGGTTTCGAAAATGAGAAATTTCCGAATCATGTTTTTAAACTTGACAAAGCGCTTTATGGTTTGAAACAAGCTCCAAGGGCTTGGTATGAACGTCTTTCAAAATATCTTTTAGAAAATAATTTCAAAAGAGGGTTGATTGACAAAACTCTTTTTGTGAAAACCAAAGGTAAAGATTTATTAATAGTTCAAGTTTATGTTGATGATATTCTTTTCGGTGCTACTAACGATTCCCTTTGCAAAGAATTTTCTGAGATTATGTGTAGGGAATTTGAGATGAGTTTAATGGGTGAGTTGAACTTCTTCCTTGGATTGCAAGTTAAACAAGAGAAAGGAGGTATATTTATAAATCAAAGCAAATACGCAAGAGATCTCCTTAAGAAGTACAATATGACTCAATCTAAAGAGGCTAAGACTCCTATGAGTTCGTCATTACTTTTAGATCAAGATGAAAATGGTAAGTTAGTAAATCAAAAGGAATATCGAGGTATGATTGGATCTCTTCTCTATCTCACGGCAAGTAGGCCAGATATTATGTTTAGTGTGTGTATGTGTGCTCGTTTTCAAGCTAACCCCAAAGAATCTCATTTGAGTGCAGTTAAGAGGATTTTACGCTATCTCAATGGGACAAAGGATTTCGGTCTTTGGTACCCTTGTAATAGTAACTTTGAACTTGTTGGATATTCAGATGCTGATTTTGCAGGTTATAAAGTAGATAGAAAGAGTACTTCAGGTTGCTGTCAATTCTTGGGATCATCTCTCATTAGTTGGCATTCAAAGAAACAAAATTCAGTGGCACTCTCTACTGCCGAAGCTGAATACATTGCAGCCGGTGCTTGTTGTTCACAAATTTTGTGGATATCTCAACAATTAAGAGACCTTGGATTAGACTTTAAAGGCATACCTATTAAGTGTGACAACACAAGTGCAATTTCCATAACAAAGAATCCAGTTCAGCACTCTCGCACTAAACATATTGATGTTAAACATCACTTCATACGTGATCATGTGGAGAAAGGAGACGTATCTATATCTTTTATTTCTACTGATTTGCAACTCGCTGACATCTTCACCAAGCCTTTAAGCGAAGAACGATTTAACTTTATTCGTCTTGAGCTTGGAATGTTAAATGGGGAAGCATCCTCGTAGGGGGAGCTATTTCAGTAAGTTATATATGTTTATTCTTTTGCATGTGTATGTCAAAGTCTTGACACTCTTGTCATTGCCTTGACATACTGTCACTTTTTAATATTAATATTGGATCAAAATGTTTGGTACTTATCCTATAGATAATTATCAAATATTTATTAAATGATTTTTGAAATGTTTTGGATACAAAAATTGCGGATGGATCTGTTTTTTTTGCTTTCAATGTTTTTAAAATCTCATTCCATTCATTTTAAAGATTCTCATGGCTTTGAAGCTGTTTTCAAAGTTTTCCGCGTATTTTATTTTTAGCTTTCAAAGCCTTGACTGATTGATTTTTTTTTTTTAAGCAACGTCTTTTTGTTTTCATGTCTTTAAAGGTTTTACTGTTTTATATCTTTTCGTTATTTTGAACAAGTCTTCTTGTGATCCAACATTTATATTTTCCCACCTTGTCGGAAGACAAAAAGGGGGAGAATATTTTTGGTCATGCATTTTATTCTTTGACATTTGCATATAATGTTTTGTCTTCCATCAAGGGGGAGATTGAAGACTCCACCTTGATTACTAATGTTTTTATGTTTAATGATGGAAGTCAAAATGCAAAGTCAAATAGAGTTGAAAACTTGATGGAAACCAAAATGCATAGAGTTGACAATGTGTTGGAAATAATGCTATAATACAAAGCTTTATGCATTCTGTCAAAGGACGAGAATAACTCTTGAGCCACGTCTTCAAAAGCTTGAGCCACGTCTTCAAAAGCTTGAGCCACGTCTTCAAAAGCTTGAGCCACGTCTCAAAACAGTCAGCAAAGTTTAAACACTTTGTCAAAGGATAAGAATATTCTAATTGCCTATCTTGTGTTTTATCCTTTCCCTATTTCACTTATTTTATGCTCTAACCTAACTTATTTATACATGATTTGACTGTCAAAGATATATCTTATTTTCAGCAAATAAGTGATGCTCATATATGTTGAAGATTGTTCAAGTTAATTTTGGTAAATACCAAAATTCAAGCATTGTGGTTATGGAAGACGAAATCTGTTTTGAAGCTTCAAAGTGCAGCAAATAAAGTGGAAATATTCTTGCTGTAATATATTCAATGATATCAATCTTCTACAGCCAAAATGAATTATTCTCTACAGCCATATTGGAGGAAATATTGCTGAAAGTATTGAAGGCAAATCAGATTTTCAGCAGCCTATTTTGAGCCTCCTTTCAACGGCCTGAAATCAAGTTCAGTATATATTCAAAGCTTTGAAGCTGAAGAAAGCAAGAGAGACAACGTGAGACACAACAAAACAAAAAGAAAAGAGCAGAAGCTTTAATCGTGAATTTCAGTCACAAGCACATCAACAAAGCTTCATTATTTTCTCTCTAGTTCCATAAACTTTTCTTGTATTTAGATTGAGAGAAAATCAAAGTATAATCTCTTGAGCGTTTAAAAGAAATCTTTTTAGAGAGTGTTATACTAAGAGTATACCCATAATACTCAAACGTATAGAAAAAGAGAGAGCTTTTTATTACTAGGATCTGAGATGCTAAAGTGTAGCTGGGGTGCTATGGAGTAGAAGATGGGGATTAAGATCTTCTAGGGTGCTTTAGATCTCTAAAGGAAGTAATAAAAGAGCGAGTTAAATCCTAAGGGTTGGTCAACCCTAGGCGGAGACGTAGGCAAATTAGTTGCCGAACTTCGTATCAAATCTCCGTGTTTTGTCTCATCTCATTTCTGCCTTCATTGCTTACGTTTTATGTTTGCTTCGCTCATCAATCAAAGCAGCGAACAGTCAAAGCCTGAGCAAAAGCCTTTGAAACCCATTTCAAGGCTTTGACGTCCAATTTCAAAGATAAGCCTTAACGCTTATATTCCGCCTTTGAAAGTCAGTTCAAGGACTTGAGATCCTGAACGCGAAAATCGGTTATACTCTATTCACCCCCCCCCCCCTCTAGAGTATAATTAATCATATTCCATCTCCCTATTGATTCTTCAAAAAGCATAAAAAATTTGAACATAAATGATCCAGAGAACGAAGAGAGTAAATGAATAACTGTAACAAAACCGACAACTACTCTATCAAAGCTGTAATTGGAGCAAGGATAATAGCAAGAGCAATGGAATTAACAAAAACAATAAGTTATAGCATTAAACAAAATAGAACAGTAAAGGATCGATACCTTACGTGAATGAAATTGCATGAATGAAAGAGAATCTGAATCTGAAATACAATGCTTAAAAGGAAGTACAACAAAATCCTTAAATCTAAACTAAAGCATGACTGAAATCAAAAGCAATGAAAGTGATATTCTAAGTTGAGGAAAAAAATCTCTCAAAGTAGGCATGAGGGATTTTTACAGAGCAAGGGGGTATTTATACCCTAGGGACATAAGGGAGTAAAACCCTAGAAAAACCTTCAAGGGCCGACTTAAGAAAGAACCAAAAACTTTGGAAAAAGGAGCCATTCGGCTGAATGGGGGAAGGATTCGGCCGAATGAGAGACCATTCAGCCGAATGGTCTTGTCATTCACCCAAAATAGATGCTTCGAGTTTTTAGAACCTGTCCACTATTCGACCGAAGGAGAGCACCCATTCGGCCGAATGGGCCTTGATTTGGCCAAATAGGAGTTCATTCGGCTATTCCCGATAGCTTGAGTTATATGCTTGAGTTCCTGTCTTCCATTTGACCGAATAGATGTCAGATTCGGTCGAATTTAAACCTGAACCTTGCTGAATAACTTCTTTGAAGTGTCTAATGACTTTTGGAGTTTGTGGGATCTTCAAGAGTGACTTGGAACACATGCCCAAGCTATGATACGCGCATCTAAACTATTGATAAGAGTGTCAAAGCCCCGAACACGTCACATTTTACCTTGAAATCATCGAAAGTTCCTAAAATGACCTAAAAACAGCTCGAAGACAAGATTAAGGTAAAACCGAATGTAATGTGCATAAAATCAATATAAAACCACGAGACTCGACATTAAAAATGGGGTTGTAAACGTGCTATAAAATGAGCGCATCAGTGACACAAAGGGGCCCATGAAGTAAATACCACAACAATCAAAGACTTCACACTCAAGGATGTAATTTTGAGGCAACTCATTCCTCATTGAGATATTAACAAATTTTTGGCATCTCTCATAGCTTTTCACGAATGTTTTAACATCTTTGTGCAAGGTTTGCCAATAGAAACCCGCGGTGGCGACCTTAGCAACAGTGTTCATTATACCATGGTGGCCGCCACATGCATTTGAGTGACAGTGAGTTAGAATCTTAGGGACCTCCTCTTTAGTTATACAATGACGGATTTTGCCGTCGGAACAGGCATGAAACAAATAGGGGTCATCCTAAGAGAAATTTCTGACTTTCCAAAAGAAATCTTTTTTCATTGCCCTTGATTTGAACTTTGGAAGTTCTCCACAAGCTAAATAATTTGCAATATCAATAAACCAAGGGGCTTTGCCAACAACTAACGTTGTCATCGTGGTTTCTTCAACCATTTCATCTTTGATAGGTAAGGAGTCATAATTAAGCTCAGGTAACCAAGACAAATGGTCAGCTACCATATTTTCACTTCCCTTCCTATCTTTCCATTCAAATTCAAACTCCTGTACTAGGAGTACCCAACGGATCAACCTTGGCTTTGCATCTCTCTTCTTCATTAAAAATTTTAGGGCCGAGTGATCTTTGAAAACTACAACCTTTGAACATATCAGATACTGGCACAGTCTCTCAAAAGCATAGACTACCGCTAGCATCTCCTTTTCCATTATAGAGTAGTTGCGCTATAATGGATCCAGTGTTTTATTGATATAGCATATGACGTGGTGCTTTCCTTCCTTTTCCTGCCCAAGGACAGCACCTATATAGATATCACTTGCATCGCACATTAATTCAAACAGCAAACTCCAATCAAGAGCTTACACAATGGGCGCAGAGATCAGAGCTTGCTTTAGAAGGTTAAAGGCATTGAGGCATCTCTCATCAAAGTTAAAATCAACATCCTTCTGAAGTAATTCATTCAAAGGTTTAGCTAAAGTTGAAAATCCTAAGATGAGACGCCTATAGAACCCTACATGTCCAAGATAGGATCGTACACCTATAACTGAGGTAGGTACAAGAAGGTTCCTTATCATATCTATCTTAGAGGGGTCTACCTCTATGCCTTTAAAAGACACTTTATTTCCTAGGATAATGCCTTCTTGGACTAAAAAGTGACACTTCTCCTAATTCAGCACAAGATTCATTTCTTGACACCGTGATAAAACTCTTTCATGATGTGTCAAGCAAGTGTCAAAAGAAGAACCTCTAACAGAAAAATCATCCATGAACATTTCCATGAAGTCCTCTAATATATAAGCAAATATAGTAGACATGCACCTCTAGAAAGTGGATGGAGCATTACATAAATAGAAGGGCATTCTCCTATAGGCAAAAGTCCCAAAAGGACAAGTGAACATTATTTCCTGTTGATCCTCGAGGTGGATTGGGATTTGAAAGAAACCCAAGTAACCATCTAGAAAACAATAGTACTTGTGCCTTGCCAATCTCTCAAGCATCTCGTCGATGAAGGGTAAAGGGAAGTGATCCTTTCTTGTAGCCTTGTTAAGTTTTTGGTAATTAATGCAAACTCACCATCTTATGGTGGCTCTGGTTGGGATCATCTCACCTTTATCATTCTCGACAATGGTCATTCCTCCGTTTTTCGGAACAACATGAATAGGGCTAACCCACCTACTATCTGAAACTGAGTAGATGATGCCGGCCTTAAGGAGTTTGAGGATTTTATCCTTAACTACCTCTTTCATGTTGGGGTTTAGCCTTCTTTGTGGCTCAATTAAGGAGAAATGCTCATTGTCAAGGTGAATTCGGTGCATAATAAATGTTGGACTAATCCCTTTTAAATCACCAAGTGAGTACCCGATGACACCTTGATATTTCCTTAATAAAACAAGTAATTTTTCCAACGAGATGTCATCGAGCTCAGAATTTACTATGACTGGACTCCCTTCATCATCATCAAGATAGGCATATTTAAGGCTAGGAGGTAGGGGTTTCAAACTTACTTGGGGAGAAGGCTTAGGACTCTCCCCCTTATGGATAATACCTTCCTCAACCTCACATAGTTGCTCAGATTCTGCTTCTTCGCTCTTATATTCCTAGGCCATGTTGATGTGCTCATTTTAGAGCACGTTTACAACCTCATTTTAGTGTCAAGTCTCGTGCTTTTATATTGGTTTTATGCACATTACATTTAATTTTACCTTGATCTTGTCCTCGAGCTGCTTTTAGGTCATTTCAGGTGATCTCGATGATTTCGAGGTAAAATGAGACGTGTTCGAGGCTTTGACACTTCTATTAAGAGTTTGGATGCGCGTATCATATCTTGGGCATGCGTTCCAAGTCACCCTCGAAGATCCCATAAACTCTAGAAGCCACTAGACACTTCAAAGGAACTGTTCAGCAAGGTTTAGGTTCAGATTCGACCGAATCTGACATCCATTCGGTCGAATGGTGGACAGGAATTCAAGCACATAAATCAAGCTCTCGGGAATATCCGAATGAAGACTCATTCGGCCGAATCAAGACCCATTCGGCTGAATGGTTCCACTCATTCGGCCGAATGGTGGACAAATTGCACAAATGTCAAGTTTCTGTTTTAGGCGAATGGCCACCCATTCGGCCGAATCCCCTATTCATTCGGCTGAATGGCCTTCTTTCCCGCAGATTTTGGTTCTTTCTTTATTCGATGCTCGAGGGTTTTTCCTAGGGTTTTACTCCTTTTGTCCCTAGGGTATAAATACCCTCTTTCTCTGTACATAACCTTATGCCTACTTTGAGAGCTCTTGTGCCTCAACCTAGAACATCACTTTAAAGCTTTTAATTTCTTTCATGCATTAGTTTAGATTTACAGCTTTCGTTGTTCTCGTTTCCAAGCTTTGTATTTCGGATTCGGTTTCTCTTTCGTTCAAGCAGTTTCATTTATGCAAGCTTTGTATTTCGGATTCGGTTTCTCTTTCGCTCAAGGAGTTTCATTTATGCAAGGTATTGTTTCTTTTCTATTTTAGTTCGTTTAATTCTTTCAAGTATTGTTTTTCGTAATTTCATTCCTCTAGATATTATCGTTGTTTCGTTTACAGTTTTGATAGAGTAGTTGTCGGTTCGGTTATAGTTCTTAGTTTTCATTCTCTTATTCATTTCCATTCAGTCTATTCATGCTTTCAATCATGTCTTTTATCATTGTGTATGCCCTAGTCTTTATTACTATGTGTGAGTAGTTTTCTTAGGGGTTTGATTGATGAAACCCTAGGTTGGCTCGTTCTTCATGCGTAGAGTTAGGATTTGAGATTGTTAATGATTGATTGACTGATATTCGATGCGAATCTTGTCCTGCCACTCCTTTGGAGACATAGGGCGATTATAGGTTGTTCGTGTGATTTATAGGGTCATAAACTTCCTCTCGTGATCTTGAGTGTCATGATTCATTGTTGACTGATTTCTCCTAATTTAGCGTATTGATAGTTTGATTGTCCTTCCTAGGGTGGAACTAATCTATCCCCGTTTTCCCTTCATAGCATAACATCGTTTAAGTTCTTGCTTTCCTTTTCTGTTATTAGTATAATTCTTTCAAATTCCATATAAACCCTTTGCACCAAGTCTAGAAACTATCGCCCCTTGTCCTTGTGGTTCGATCCCCGACTTACCACTACACTAGTTGTAGTAGTATTAGGGTGTTTATAAATTTAGTTTGCATAACTATTCTTTTAGTTAAACGACCTAAAAGAATGGTTATCACATGTCCAATTCGCTTTCCAACTGCTCATCTTCTATATAGGTATCCTCATCATTCATTGAATACCCGGCTTCTCTTTCCCTTTGACAATCCTCAATTTCCCTATCATCCACTTCAAGGCGGTAGACTTGTTCAACCATAGGTTCCTTTAAGAGTGGGGAAATTTTGAAGACTACCTTCACTTGGGCTACTTCTACTATTATGGTGTCATCATGGCAATTAATAACTGCCAAGAGTGTTTTTAGAATGGCTCTTCCCAAAATGAGTGGAGTATAAGGGTCCCCTTCCATTTCCATCACTACAAAATCGCAAGGGACCACTAGTTCTCCCACTTGGATAGGTATATCATCAAACTTTCCACACGACACTTTTATACTCACATTTGCCAGTTGGATCGTTTTCCTTGAAGGTCTAAGGCTAAAGAGTAGCTTCTTGGCGATGGATAGAGGCATAAGACTAATCGAAGCCCCTAGATCGGCGAGTGCTCCTTTGGGATCAAGATTCCCCAACTTTACTGGGAGATTATATGAACCAAGATCTCGCTCTTTCATAGGCATTTTCCCTTATAAAATAGAGCTAACTTGATGGGGGAGACTAATTACTTCTTCCTCAAACTTTTTCTTGTTGGAAAATAAGTCCTTCAAGAACTTAGCATACTTTGGCATTTGTGCCATTGCATCTAGGAATGGAATCTTCATCTCCATCTTTTGTAAGTATTCTATAAACCTCTTGAACTTCTCATCAGGATGCATCTCCCTCTTGTCTCATCTCCCACCCGTACCAAAGGTGCATTAACCGAATATGAAGGGTCATCATACTGAGTCCCTGATCTCAGGTGGATAGCTTTTGTAGTGTGTTGGTTTGGGTTTGGGTGCTGAGGTAAAGGTTGTGTAGAGGGGTTAGGTTGAGGGTGAGATGGGAATAGCAGTGGTGCAGGAGGACTAGCCATTTGGGAGAGTTGAGTTTCAAACAAATTTTGTTGAGCTTGGAGTTTTTGCATCTGCTGGATGAGAGTCTGATTTATCTGAGTGAAACTCTAGTTTTGCTAAGTAAGAGATGTTACTTGAGAGGCTAAATGGTCATTGGTTAAGGTATGACTTTGTTATGGTTGAGAAAACACATGATGAGGTTGACTAGGTGGGAAAGGCAGATTTGAACCATTTCTAGGCCCTTGAGTAAACCGCGGTGGTCTATATACATTTGTCCTTAGTGCATTTCCGCTCGATTGGTTCCCTTGAAAACCTTGGTTGTTGAACCCTTTTTGAGTATTTCTGTTATATCTCGGGTGGAAGTTACCTTGGTTTTTGTTCAAATTAAAAGGAGGTTTGTATGGTTGATTGGGGAAAGGTTGTTGCCCATACCCTGCTCCTTGTCCTTGTCCACCATAGTTAAGGACTGTAACATGATAAGGATTATACCTATAACCGTCTTAATTAATCACCTGTGTCTCTGGGTTATAACCTCCATAATCAACTTTGGCAACATGCTCGGAGTGTAAACCACCCCAATAGGAAGTATTATGGTTGGTACCTCCACATATGGCACATGTAAAGTGCTTTCACGCACTTGAGGGGTGTTCGATTTACCGGCTAAGCTTAACTTGGACAGCTTCTTATCGATAACTGCTTTAATTTTAGCACTAATGATGTCTAAGTAGGTTATATCAATAATCCCTCTTGGTAAACCCTAAATCCTTGTTCCTCCCCAGGCACTATTCTTAACAACTTCCTCAATTTTGACTTTTACCTAGGTGCATGGAATTTCAGAGAGTTGGCCACCTACTGCCGAGTCTAGAAGAGCTTTGGTGGAGTCATTGAGACCATCGTAGAAATCCCCGTACTTATGGTGGGGGCATGCTCTAATCATTCTCTTAAATTGACTCCAAGTAGCACTAAGGTTCTCATAATCCTCTTGAGTGAATGATGCAATTTTCTTACGCCAATCTTGTGTTCGAACCGTTGGATAGAACCTCTATAGAAAAGCGGTTTTCAGTTGAGCCTAATTAACAATTGAGTTGGGTTCTAAGCATTTATACCAATCTTTGGCATCCCCTGCTAGACTCAAGTGAAATAAGTGCATCCGCACATAGTCTGGGCTTTCCTTAACCATCCTTGTGAACTGGGGGTGTATTTGGTATGGTGTAGTAGCAACAGGTAGTACTACACCTCCTTGGAACTCTTGTGAGCCAGGAGTCCCAAACTAACCAAACAATTGATGTTCATCGGCCATTATGGATATGGGTGGGTTTTGAACAGAATGTGAGGTTTTTTTCAATGGGCGTTGTCTACTCAAATGTTAGATCTCAGGATTATAAGGTGTTATTTGTTGGTTTGACCTACGCGTGCTATGGGGCATGCAAACACCAAACTCAAAGGTAACTACTAACAAAAAGAAAACAAACAACAACAGAAACAAAATAGAATAAAGCTATATCAAGAACAAAAAAAGTCTAAATATAACACCTTGTCCCAAGCAACGGCGCCATTTTGATATGTAAGGTTTTAAGAGTTGTTTATGCTAAGCCTTGAACCAAAAAATATTTATAACAACCTACAAATTATATGAGTATAGTGGGGTAGGGGGTCGAACCACGAGGACAAAGGATATCAAGACACTCAATTCTTAACACAACTGAACTTTCTGGATTTAAAAACAACTAAAACTAATAATGAAAATATAGATCATGATGAATTAAGAGGAAAATCAAATGGAGAAAAATGGGGACGAGATTAGATTCACGCTAGGAATGATGCTTTCAAAACAAAACATGATAATATTCAATAAAATAAACGTAACTATCATGAAAAGAAATTAACGAGAACATAAGCAAACTAGAAACTATTCTAGATGAACGATAAACACTAGGCTAAACATTGACTAAAATAAAACAAATGAATTCAAAAGTAAAGAATAGATTGATACTCACAAAAGAGCTTCAATTCAATATCCACGATTAGAATCCAATCAATAAAACCGAAAACTTGGAGTATATGTGTTGAGAAAACATAAAATAGAAAACTAAACTAAGAGAATTTTAGAGGCTAAACAAACCTAAAGCTAAAATGCCTTTAGGCCGGCCTCTAAAAGAAGTAAAATTTTCGGAGAAAACACCTCCATTCGACCAAAGGCATGACCCATTCGGCCGAATGTAGCATCATTTGCCCGAATTCTCCACCATTCGCCCATTCCAGCAACTCTGTTGAATTCCTCTCTATGCACAATTTGTCCACATGGAAACATCCATTTGGACGAATAGAGACATCCATTCGGCCGAATGGATAATGATTCGCCCGAATGAGTGTCATTCGGCCTTCCCAGTGATAATGGAACACAGGCCTCTATACTGAAGTGCCATTCGACCAAATCACTGTCAGATTCGGTCAAATCCGACTCTGAAATCCTCTTTTCATCTTCTTCAAGTGCCTGATGTCTTGTTAACTTTGTGGGATCTTCATGATTGACTTGAAATATCTTCCCAAGCTATGATACGCATGTCTAAGAATGTCAAAGACTCCAATACGTTGCATTTCACCTCCAAATCATCAAAAACACCTGAAATGACCTTAAATCAACTCAAGGACAAGATCAAGGTGAAATCTAGTATAATATGTATAAAATCAATCTAAAAGCGCAAGACTTAACACTAAAACGGGGTAATAAACATGCTCTAAAACGAGCACATCAATATTACACCTAAAAATTGGCCCAAAAACTTCAAATAAGATGATATGAGTCAATATAGGTCAAATGAGATTGGTTTTTGGTAAAAATGATCTAAATACTTCAAATACATCAATATGAGTTAATATAGGTGAAATGGGATCGGTTTTGGGTAGAAAGTGACGTATTTCCCCTGAAAATTGGCCCAAACACTTCTAATAGGATGATTTGAGAAAATATAGGTCAAATGGGATCAGTTTTGTGTAGAAAATGACGTATTTACCCTAAAACATGTCATAAACATTTGAAATACATCGATTTAAATCAATATAGGTTAAATGGGATCGATTTTGGGTAGAAAATGACCTAAACACTTCAAATCCATTGATATGAGTCAATATAGGCCAAATGGGATCGGTTTTGGGTAAAAGATGGCATATTTCCCTGCGAAATTTGCCCAATTACTTCAAATAGGACGATATGAGTCAATATGGGTCAAATAGGATCGGTTTTGAGTAGAAAATTACGTATTTACCCTAAAACATGTCATAAACACTTAAAATAGATCGATTTGAGTCAATATAGGTCCAATGGGATCAATTTTGGGTAGAAACTGACCTAAACACTTCAAAAAAATGATATGAGTCAATAGAGGTCAAATGCAATCAGTTTTGGGTAAAAAATGGCGTATTTCCCCTGGAAATTGGTGCAAACATTTCGAATAGGACGATATGAGTCAATATAGTGTCAAATGGGATCAGTTTGTGGCAGAAAATGATGTATTTACCCTTGAACATGTCATAAACACTTGAAATACATCGATTTGAGTCAATAAAGGTCAAATGGGATCGGTTTTGGGTAAAAAGTGGCATATTTCCCCTAGAAATTGGCCCAAACACTTTGAATAGGACAATATGAGTCAATATGGGTCAAATGGGATCTATTTGGGTAGAAAATGATGTATTTACCCTATAACATGTCATAAACACTGGAAATACATTGATTAGAGTCAATATAGGACAAATGGGATCAGTTTTGGTTGGAAAATGACCTAAACACTTCAAATACATCGATATGAGTCAACAGAGGTCAAATGTGATCGGTTTTGGGTAGAAAATGGCGTATTTCCCCTAGAAATTGGCATAAACACTTTGAATAGGACAAATGAGTCAGTATAGGTCAAATTCGATAAGTTTTGGGTAGAAAATGACGTATTACCCTAGAACATGTCACAAACACTTAAAATACATTGACTTAAGTCAATATAGGTCAAATGGGATTGGTTTTGGGTAGAAAATGACCTAAACACTTTGAGTTAATATAGGTCACATGGGATCGATTTTGGGTAGAAACTGACGTATTTCCTTTAGAAATTGGCCCAAACACTTTGAATAGGACGATATGAGTCAATAAAGGTTGAATGGGATCGGTTTTGGGTAGAAAATCACCTAAACACTTCAAATATATCAATATGAGTCAATATAGGTAAAATGGGAACGGTCTTGGTAAAAAGTGACGTATTTCCCCTACAAATTGGCCCTTACACTTTGAATAGGATGATATGAGTAAATATAGGTCAAATGGGATCGATTTTGTGAAGAAAATGACGTATTTACCCTAAAACATGTCATAAACACTTGAAATACATCGATATGAGTCAATATAGGTCATATGGGATCGATTTTGGGTAGAAAATGACCTAAACACTTCAAATACATCGATATGAGTAAATATAGATAAAATGGAATCAGTTTTGGGTAGAAAATGACATATTTCCCTCAGAAATTGGCCCAAACACTTCGAATAGGATGATAAGAGACAATATGGGTCAAATGAGATAAGTTTTGGGTTGAAAATGGCGTATTTACAAAAGAACATGTCATAAACACTTCAAATCAATTGATTTGAGTCGATATAGGTCAAATGGGATCAGTTTTGGGTAGAAACTAACCTAAACACTTCAAATACATTAACAAGAGTAAAGATATGTCAAATCGGATCAGTTTAGGGTAGAAAATGATATACTTACCCTAGAACATGTCATAAACAATTGAAATACATCGATTTGTGTCATATATAGGTTAAATGGGATTGGTTTTAGGTAGAAAATGACCTAAACACTTCAAATACATCGATATGAGTCAATATAGGTCAAATGGGATCAGTTTTGGAAAGAAAGTGAGGTACTTCCCCTAGAAATTGGCCCAAACACTTTGAATAGGGCGATATGAGTCAATATTGGTCAAATGGGATCAGTTTCGGGTAGAAAATGACCTATACACTTCAAATACATCAATATGAGTCATTTTAGGCCAAATGGGATCGGTTTTGGGAAGAAAGTGACGTATTTCCCCTAGAAATTTGACAAATCACTTCAAATAGGAGGATATGAGTAAATCTAGGTCCAATGGGATTGGTTTTGGATGAAAAATAATATATTTACCTTTAAACATGTCATAAACACTTGAGATACATCGATTTGAGTCAATATAGGTCACATATGATCGGTTTTTGGTAGAAAATGACTTAAACCATTCAAATATATCGATATGAGTCAATATAGTTCAAATGGGATCGGTTTTGGGTAGAAAGTGGCATATTTCCCATGGAATTGGGCCCAAACACTTCGAATAGGATGAGATGAGTCAATATGGGTCATATGGGATAAGTTTGGGTAGAAAATGACGTATTTACCCTATAACATGTCATAAACACTTGAAATACATTAATTTGAGTCAATATAGGTCAAATGGGATCAGTTTTGGGTACAAAATGGCGTATTTCCCTTCGAAATTGGCGTAAACACTTCGAATGGGACAAATGAGTAAGTTTAGGTCAAATGCGATAAGTTTTGGGTAGAAAATGATGTATTACCCTAGAACATGTCACAAACATTTAAAATACATTGACTTCAGTCAATATAGTTCAAATTGGATTGGTTTTGGGTAGAAAATGACCTAAACACTTCAAATACATCGATATGAGTCAATATAGGTCAAATGGGATCGGTTTTTGAAATAAAGTGATCTATTTCCCCTAGAAACTGGCCTAAGCACTTTGAATAGGATGATATGAGTCAATATAGGTCAAATGGGATAGGTTTTGGGTAGAAAATGACCTAAACACTTGAAATACATCAATATGAGTCAATATAGGTCAAATGGGATCGGTATAGCGTAGAAAGTGACGTAATTCCCCTAGAAATTAGCCCAAACACTTTGTATAGGATGATATGAGTAAATATGGGTCAAAAGGGATAGGTTTTGGGTAGAAAATGACGTATTTACCCTATAACATGTCATAAACACTTGAAATGCATTGATTAGAGTCAATATAGGTCAAATGAGATCGGTTTTTGGTAGAAAATGACCTAAACACTTCAAATACATCGATATGAGTCAATAGAGGTCAAATAGGATCAGTTTTTGGTATAAAATGGTGTATTTCCTCTACAAATTATCCTAAACACTTTGAATAGGACGATATGAGTCCATATAGGTCAAATGGGATTGGTTTTGGGTAGAAAATGACATATTTACCTTAGAACATGTCATAAACACTTGAAATACATCAATTTGAGTCAATATAGGTCATATGGGATTTGTTTTGGGTAGAAATTGACCTAAACACTTCAAATTGACCATTGATGCAAGTCAAGCCAGTGCATCAGCAAAATTATTTTTTATCTCTAGGAAGATAAGAGAACTCAATTTCAGGGTTTTTCTTGGTAAATTCTTTAAGATAAGCTTGGTAAGGAGCAAGGATCTCACTGTGAACTATCTATTTCCCAGAGATTGGGTTGATTATCAAGGAGGAATCACCGTAAATTGGAAGCTTCTAGATGTCTAAGATTATTTCTACCTTTAGACCTAGAAAGTGTGCTTCATACTCAGCGGCATTATAGGAATCCTCAACGTATAGCTTGACTGATGTGAGAGTGTGCTCTTCTCTTGGAGATACAAGGAGTATCCTTGCACCACATCCCTTCTAATTAGAGGCATCGACAAAATACAATGACCAACTGTCGATTTCTATTATGAGGAGATCTTCGTGTAAGAGATTATAATTTTCCATGGAGTCTTATGTTGGTGATTCGGCCAAGAAGTATAAGACTGTGTATCCTTTGATAACCTATTGCTAGACATATTTGAGATCAAATTTGGATAGTAACACTAACCATCTCTAAAGGTGCCCATTTAGAGTGGGCTTCTTAAATAGGTATTTGAAAGGATCCATTTTCAACATGATGTAGTCCGTGTATGAAAGCATGTAATACTTAAGCTTCTTGGTGGCTTAGATTAGTGTAACGCTAAGTCACTTGATATATATATATATATATATGGCTTCATACTCGAGGAGCTTTTTGGTGATATAGTACATAGCTTTTTTCTTTCCCTACATCTCTTAAGCAAGCATAGCCTTAACCAGTGAGTTGTTCATTGTGAGGTATAGGCAAACAAGGATTCTTAATAATGCTGGAGAAAGAACGAGTGGATTCAAGAAATATAGTTTTATCTTATTGAAAGCTTACTAGCAATTTTCATCCCAATCCTTTGATGCGACCTTTCTCAATTTATGAAACACGGGCTCACATATCATAGTCGGCTTATATGAAACTGCTGATAAATTGCCGATAACCTAAAAATCCGTGCATCTCCTATTCGTCCTTAGGGGGTTTCATTTCCCTATTTTTGGGTCTCGGAGGGTATCGACTCTCTCCAACCAAAAAAGCAAAATTTTAGGGGGAAGTCTTTCAAAATTTTTATTGATTTAGGGTGATTAGGTCAATGGGGCTAAGATTTGATTTGAAACTTTGTACGGATTGGCACAGGTCAAAGGTTGATTAAGGGACAATGGGTCAATTTGTAGGTAAAAATTGAGTCCATTCTCGAGTCAGGGTCGGGGTTCAATTTGTGATTCTATAATCAGTTTAGGAACTCACATTTTTGAAAATGAGTATAATGAGAGTCCAAGATTGTCATGTGCCTCATTGGAATGACAATTCACCATTAGGGGATGTTAGGGCAGTCTAGCTTGGTCGAAAATGGGGAATAATGAGGCATGGAAGCTCGGGGCAACGACATAGTGGAGAGTGTTAAGGACATGGGCTGAGCGTTTAATGCCAGCTTTATGCGTCTAACGCGCACTTGATTTGGGACATCGTGTCTTGCGCTAGAAGAAGGCATCCAACACAATCCTTTGCTGCATACTTGAGCCTATTTGACTCTTTAGAAAAGAAGATGGCATCCAAATGTGAGCTTTCTTTGAGTGCTTGGTTTAGCTCATTGAGCTAAAGTGAAAAACTTAAGATATATACAATGTTCCCTGGGATGCTCTCCACTCTAAGGTTTGTGAAGATCAACATTAACTTCCTTATGGTGTTATCTAAGTGTTGGGATCCCATCTCCTACCCTTTCAAATTTAGAAATGATGAACTTATGCCTATGCCCAAGGAGCATGGGGCTATTATTAGATGGGCAATCCATGGGCCACCTTGTCTTTCCCACACGCAAGAGTACTATTATGCCAACTTTGAGAGGTACCTGGGTCTCAAAGGTAAGTCTCTCATTGATGTTATTTATAAGGCTCGAGTGGATCTAGAGTGTTTAGTTTCTCTTTTTGCCACATCCACTCGTGAGCCTAGAGTTTGAATCTTTTATAATAGAGCCTTATATTTTTGCCTTTTAGACTACTTCCTTGTTTCTAATAATGGCAATAACAAAGGATATCCTTCTACGACTCAAATTGTGGAGTAAAGTGAGGGTGTAAAAAGCCAATGTGCATAATCCTATGTAAGCTTATGGTTAGCCTAGACCTTAGCTTCATTATATGATTCCACCTTGGGCTTTGGAGAAGCCTAACCCTACTTCAACTAAGTTTTACTTTTTATTTGATTTGATTTTTTTCTTTTACAATGTCTTTAACATTGGGTTTTGATTATTTGCTTCTTCTTTTTGCTTTTTAAAAGGTGTGGTTGATGTAGAGGCTCATGCTTATAGATCCTCATGAAAACCTTTCTAAATACTATGAAAAATGGGTTTACTATGAGAAGGAAACTCCTTGATCATGCTACCTTAAAGGCTTTGGAAGCTTGCTTTGCTAAGGGAGAATTCCTTATTAGATGTGTCATTTCTTGGTGGAAATTTGTTGTTATAACCAAGGTTGAAATGGATGCGTCATTTGGGTCAGAAGTCTCTCAATTTTGACTTTTTCTACCTTGGTACAAATTTTGATACAATACTGGCACAAATGAGTGGTTTTGGACCACGAGATGAAAGGCCAAAAAGCATACCTCTCGAGGAAAGGGTCAAAATTTTGGGAGTACTACTAGAGGGCTAAACCAATGTGGTTCATTCAAGATCCTCCTTAATCCATTATTCTCTTTGAGAGCTATCTTACTTGGATGTGAGAGAATAACAGGAAAATAAAAGTTCACGCATCCTCCTCTAGTCCTAGCCAAGACCAAAGAACAATGCCTAGCCCTTAGCGATTCATGACCGCTTGGGTGTGCACACTACCACCAAAAAAGCAATTAAGGAAAAGAGTCAATTTGATGAAAAAAGGCTTAGAAAGTAGAGTAAATAGGTTGAGGAAAAATAAGATTTGTAAGAAATAATTGAAAAAGAGGTTTTGTGTTTGGCTACAAAGACCACTTTTTTTTTTGTCTCTAATTAAACTTTGCTTAAATCAAAGTTTTTCACGAAGGCATAGGCCTCAACTTTAGGATTTATGTAACCCTTTGCTTTATTCAATGAAATTAAGTTTATTTCGCAAAATTTTATGATGCCATTACATGCTTTAAGGATTACATTTTATAAAATTTACAAACTAAAAATCAACCACTAAGGACAAATAAGCCAAAGTGATTATGAAAGAATATGCCTAAACCTTGCACAACATTTAGATACATTTTAAGAGTCAAAGAAACTGAATAACAGATCCTTAAAATAGGAGGCTTTTAGCTTAGCACTAAATATTCAGTTTGGGGCAGGAGCGCTCTTGCTCGACGCTCAGTAGAAATCAGATAAGGCGTGCATATTTTATTTAACATATAGGGGTTGGGCATCAAAAGCCCTACTACGTGCTTGATGTTGAGTTTTTCAGCTCAAACATTGCACAACAACATGGATTTGAGGCAAGAGTGATTTTTATTGATGCCTAAAGCTAGGCGTTCAACACTAGGACTATTGGCGTCAAATGCACAACATTGTCATTTTACGCCATAGTCTGAGCCTGGGACATTTTCTTGGAGTATGAAGATTGATAAATTTAATGTGACTGTACCTTGGAAGCGGTTGCCTACATATCCTCTTAAAGGAATCAAGTTAAAACATACCTCTATCTAAAAGTTTCTTTCATATTAAAACTCGAGTTAAAATGTGTTTCAGAGGTTTCTTTTCAAATTTAGAAATGCAAATGGTGGCCGAGCCTCGGGCTAGGTTTTTTACGTATGTACTAAGGGAATCAAGAAAAAATGTAGGTCTACATGGATGAAGGGTGCTAAGAGATGAATTTCTTTAACTGATCGAGGTTTATTAGTGAACAAAATTCATTAACATCCATGTCAATTAATTGCATAGATCCTCTGGATACGATCTTTTTGACAATATATTGTTTGGCCTAGTTTAGTCTAAATTTACCCCAAGATCCATGACAGTTTTCCGGAGTGCTTCAAGAACTAGGTCACCCTCTTTGATGTATTGGGTGCGAACCTTTTAATTAAAGTGCTTGGAGATCTTGTGTTGGTATAGTTGAACATGATGCATGACCCGGAGCCATTTTTCACCAACATGATTAGTTTATTTTATATTACTTTAACCCAATCAGCTTTGGGAAATTGCCTTTTAAGAATAATCCTCAATGAAGGAAATTTGAGCTCAACGGGTTGGACATCTTCCATCCCGTATACTAGAGAATAAGGGGTCATGCCTGTTGAAGTCTTGATTGATGTATGGTATCCCCATAAAGCAAAGTGCTGCCTGTTGAAGTCTTGATTGACGTTTGGTATCCCCATAAAGCAAAGTGCGATTTCAGCGGAAAGTCTTTGTAATTTTTGGTCATTTTTTAGATTATGACCTTGATATTTTTGTTTGTGGCCTAAATTGTCTCGTTCATTTGTGGTCTCTATGAAGAGGAACGGTGGGGTTGAACTTGGTACTTAACTTGAATGTCTGCGCATTCGCCTTGGAAGTGGACCCGTTGGTTGCTAATCAGCACGTGAGGCCCACCATAGAAATGATGCTTTCCTCTAATGATTAGGCCACTTGTTTGAAACCCAAGGAATTTTAAAATTTGGCTTTAACCCACTTGGTGAAGTAATCCATTGTGATCAAGATGAATTCATGATCTCCTATGCTCGGAGGAGCTATTTTGCAAATGATGCCAATACCCCATGCTGAGAAGGGTCTGGGTGATGAATAGGGGTTCAAGAATGATAGAGGAATGTTTTGAAGGTTTGCACACTTTATGCAAGTTACGCATGTTTTCACGTATTGTGCAAATAACCTTCCATGGTGGTCCAATAATACCAAAGTCGTGGTACTTTCTAAGCTAGCATCCGACCATTCATATCAGCTGCACATACTCTATCGTGGAGTTAATATATCACAGTTCCTGCTTCTTATTTATCTATGCACCTTAGGTAAATGCCCTCCAAAGTGCACTTGTAGAGTTGATTACATCGAGAGATAAACTGAGCAATAAGGAGCCTTAAGGCTCTTTGATCTCTTTTAGAGGATTTTAAAGGGTACTCCTTCTATTGTATGTATCTTAAGAGGTCAACTTACCAGAAATCACTACCCTCTATATCATTGTCCAAAATGTTTACCTATGCTACATAAGATCTTCTCTCCATGACGAGGGACATTCCAGTCAAATTTTATGGAATACTGACCATTGATGCGAGTTGAGCCAATGCATCACAGAATTGGTTCTTATTAGTGAACTCAATTTCGAGGATTTTCTTGGTCCATTGTTTGATATAATCTTGGTAAGGAGCTTTCACCGCAAACTTTCCATTTCCCAAAGATTTTGTTGATTATCAAGGAGGAATCACCATAAACTTAAAGCCTATAGATGTCTAAGGATATTGCTACCAGTAGACTCGTGATGCATGCCTCATACTCACTGACATTATTGGTAGCCTTAAAGTCTAGCCTAACTTATATTAGAGTGTGCTCTTCTTTTGGAGATACAAGGAATATCCTTACATCACATCCCTTCAAAGTAGAGGTACCATCAAAATACAATGACGAACTGTCGTTTTCTGTTACGAGGATATTTTTATATGGGAGATCATAATTTTCAACAAAATCTTATGTTGGCAATTCAGTAAAGAAATCTGAGACTGTGGATCCTTTGATTGCCTTTTGCTGGACATATTTGACATCAAATTTGGTTATCAAGACCACCCATCTCGAAAGGCTCCTATAGTGAGATGGCTTCCTCAACATATATATGAGACAATCCATTTTTGACAAGATATAGAATGTGTGTGAAAAGCATGTAATGTCTGAGGTTCTTGGTAGCCCAGACTAGTACAACCTAGGGTCTCTTGAGGTAGGTATATAACTCTAACAAACTCGGCTTCTAGCTGTTTTTCTACCTCCTTCATTAATTTTAGAGTTACGTATGGTTTTATTCTCTATACTTCTGTAATAATGGCTTTGATCCCGAGAGTATCAGAATGGTGTGTTGTGCAAAATGAGGACACACGATTGAGTAAGTAGAGCACTTGATCTAGTGCCTTGTATTTAAGCAATTTGAAATGTAGAGGAAGAATGGAGAAAAACACGATTTCTATACGGGACTCAATCAAGTGCCACCCACGCTCGATCTAATGCCCCTCGATCCGTGTGTTTTAATTTCTATTTTCAACCTCATTTACTCATTACTCTTATTTTCTTTCTCACCCTCACGGATTCCCCATTCCTCCTACTTTAATTCCCTCTCAATATTCACCTAACCAACTTAATAAAAACTTAAAATCCTTCAATTTCTTGAAATCCTCTATATTCTACAACCATTTCAACATAAAAAAAACTACCAATTCATCCCCAACTCCTAACTTTAAAATTTTATGGGTTTTTGAATTTGTGTTCTTGCTTGCAAATTGGTGGTTCTTGGTGCTTCTATACACATTCTTGAACATTCTTGCAAGGGCTTTTGTGGTCACATTGCTCTCTATATCTTTTATACACTCTAACCCTACCTCTTGTTATACACTTCACTATTCATCATATTTCTCTGACTTTTGTTTATATTATTATTAAATTTGTGATGTATTATGTTATGTTTGTTAATTGGTTTGGTTTTCTTGAGGGTTGTTGTTGAACATAGTTTTTGGGAATTCTTTTTGAGCAAAACCCTAGGTAGTACTAGACTCCATTAATACCCATCCTTTCCCGTCATTACTTAGAACCCTTTACCGCTTAATCTTAGTTATAATGTCATTCTTTAGAAGAACCAAGTCTAGGAGGCAAAGGGATCCCTTCCTGTTCCATGTCAAAATCATGTACATGGAAATGTATAGAATAGAATTTGGGTCCAATGATGACTATATGCGTAATTTTATCAGAAATACCAATAGAAACCTCATTCTGATCCGTATTTATGACCCCCCGGTTACTAAGGCCCTAAGACTTGAGAGAATGGTTCATGAGCTTTGCTCTAGGTTTGGGTGGAAATCATTGTTAAACCTTCATGCCCCACCCTATAGATATTTGGCTATAAAAGTCCTTTCTACCTTCAATATTAATCGAAACCCTGACTATGCCCAAATAGAATATACTTTAATATTCTCTGAAATCATTTTAGGATATCCTTAAATTAAGTTTTTAGGGCATTAGGCCTTCCCAATAATAGGGTTGCCATCCCTATCCATCCTTGGCTACAAGACTACCAAGATAGCGTATTTTGGAGAGACATCACCAGGCTCAAGACTTATCACTCAAGCCGATCCAAGGTAACTTTTTATCATCCACCCGGTGGTGTGGTATAGGGCCCTAGCCTAGACCCTATTTTCCACAGATGCTTTGGGTGGTGTTTACTTATCTTAAGAATTCTATTTCCTTTATTCCTGGTGTAGATAGGGCCTTTTGTACTATTATTCTTTTCTCGGTTTCCTAGTTTATGAAATACCTAGCCCCAGTTACTAAGGGATCGACCGATGAGATAGTAATACAAGACCTCATTACCCTTCTAGTGTTGTCTCATAATATAAACCTTCTATCTACTCTTATTATGAGGTTCCAGGGCTCACTTATGAAACTCTGTGTAACATGCAAAATATGAGATTGATCTAACCCCGTAGAAGTCGGCATTAGGGTTTTGAATGGCCTATAGGGCATCTAACTCTACATTCATTGGCTCCCGATGCCTTCTTGCCCCGAGATCATCCCCCTCTCCTAAAGGGATCAGAGACATGGATTCTTTCACCAGACTTCTAGTGGCCTCCCCCGATCGCCGAAGGTGCTCCACTCCCTGAGGAGGGTGGAGCCATCGAGGGTGATTAGGAGGCCTTCGGTCGGATGAAGGAGGAACTCATGCATAGCTTCCCATAGTTTGACGTGAGTAGCAGCCAGTCCTAGTCCTGTGAGACTCATATAGCTACCATACAACATGATTTTTGTCTTTTATGAACCAAATTTGGGCATATGTGGGATAGCTTCCTAGAGTTGAGAGCCTCTCATCAGTCCATGGCTGATTCTATCCATAAGATGAGGACTGATTATCATGCTTTGTAAGAGTGTAACTGAGCTATAAGTGTGCAGTATTTGTGGATAAGGACTGATTACCGCACTATGTGGGAAATCTTCTCATCCATGGAAAAAGCTATGCAGAGGTATTTTGGGGTTGGTCCTAAATCTTTATCAAGATATGGCCTGCTTAGCTATGGACCTAGTTATGGACCCTTCCGTCTTCCCCTAAATGAACAATAGTTTTTTCAATATATTTCCTTTTATTTTGTTTTGTTTTGATTTTTTTTTCAATATATTGTTGACATTTCCTTTGATATATGGTGCTTACACTAAGGACATTGTAAGGTTTGGCTTGGGGGGGATATCATTTAGAGGCATGCAATGCATTTTAGTTTAGTTTTCATTATTTTATTCTTCACCTTTTTCTTTTCCTTTATGAGTATTCTAAATATACCTCCCGGGTTATTCTTTATTTCCTTATTTAGTTTTATATTCATAATTTTCTTAATTAATTTTTCTGTCATTATTTCCTTATATAGTATTTCATGCATTTTGTAGTTTAGAGCATTTCATATATACCATATATTATCCGTATAATTGATATTAGCTATTTAATGAGAATTAACAGATACATATGTCTTTTTTCAAAATGGCTTTACTTTATATAGTAGTTGATTTTCAAAAAATCATGAGTGTTAGATTGTTAAGGACTAGACTATTTCTCCCTTTTGTAAGTAGTCTTACCTAATGTCGTAGACTTGTGTTTACTTGTAAGAACTTGAGCCTCAGACCAATGGTATTATTCCGGTTTATTTCTTTTCGATCATGTGAGTTAGATGCACTTCTCTATGTGATTTTACTCTTGGGTTTGCTATCTAGTTATTCGAGAAGTTTTGGTACAACTCTTGGGAATGATTGAACTCTCCTTAGAATTACAGCTATTTTATCATACTTAATTTATCTTTCACCAAAATTGTTTTTCTTTTCATTAACCCTTAGGATGAAACTTTTTAAGCCTCTGTTCCTTTTTTCTTGATGCTTATCATTATAAAAGCCTTAGAACCTTTTTATTAGGTTTATTTTTGAAGAAAAGTATGCAATTCTAAATGTATCTCGTAACAAGTTGATAGCATCTTGTAGAAGAGCTTTAGTTTCCATCCCTTTCTCTAGAACATATCAAAATAAAGAGAAGAGTAGTAGCAAGAAAAAGAAAAAAAGAATATAGAAAAAGAAAAAATAGAAAAAAGAAGAAAAATAGTAAAAAGAGAGAATATAAGAATAAGAATAAGAACAGTGGAAAATTTAAGTCTATGTTCATCATTAATAGAGCAATGAAGTATTTCATATCTAGTGTACTTGAGATGAAGCATTGATTCCAGTGTGAAGAAGAGAGGTCAAGTTTTGGAGTATAGGAGGTTATAAGGTGGTTTCAAATTCATACATCAATGTAGTAGTGGAGTTTTATTTAGGTTGAGCACAATTTTCCATAATAATGTTGCCCTGCCCTATTTGACCAAGCCTACCTATTTAGAGAGTTATGACCTTAATGAGGTTGCACCATGCTTAGGAGTGAACAAAGATATAATGCAAGCCTAAAGAGAATGATTTCACAGAGTTGACATTATTACTAGGTTGAGAGTACACATTCTAAAATCCAAAAACACATAGGTGGCTTATTTTCCTATGCACACCTAAAGTGAGGAGTGTATGGCATATGATTGAGACGAGCTTGGGGGGAGTATATATATAGTTGACACTCTTGACTATGAACTTGTTCATGAATTTTATAAAATCATATATATGCGTATTTATTTAAAATCATGTTTTGACATGGGTTTAATAAATGTTGTATTTCGTGAGGGGGCATTCTCTCATTTCTCTCGTGTTTGCTCTTGAACATTTAAGGACAAGAATTCATTTAGCTTGGGAAATTTGATAGTCCTAATTATACTTATAATTACATGATATTTTAGGTCATTTTGCACATAGTTAATTATATTTTAGTTTATTTTTAATTGAGTTTTTCTCATTTGTTATCATATGATGCGTTCACGGGTTTTGTAGTATTTAAGTCATTTTTCGTGATTCCTATGGACTTAGTATTACAAGATCATTTTAAGACCTAAGGAATAGATCTCCAACCAAGTGAAGAACACTACTCTAAGAGAACCCAAATATAGGATGAAGCAAAGGAGCAAACTTAGAGCCAAAATTAAGAAGACTCGATCGAGTGTGCAGAGGACTCGATTGAGTAGAAGTACAAAAGCGGGCAGAAAGTGGCATCCATATGAAATAGTGAAGAAAATTAAGAAACTCGATTGAGTTTGTAGAACACTTGATCGAGTGTCTAGAGTACTTGATAGAGTCTCTTCTCTAGTAGCCAATTCTGACCTGATTTGAAATCTAAATAAAGAAGCATAATTTGATTGAGTGCTATTTGAACTCGACCGAGTGCCTTGTTCCTTGTAAATTTTTAGACTCAAATTTCATTGGAAAAAGTTTAGGATGGACTTTTGTTAAGGAAGATGGAAATATAGTGATTATGACCCTTAGCTAATTACCCCACCTTTTACCTAGTTGAGGGAAATCCTTAGGATTAGTATTTGTAAACCTATGGTGAGGAAATCTTTTGAAGCCTTCAACTTAATTTGCATTGAGTGGTATGGATCCTTAATTTAACGTGCTTTTATCAAGAACTTGTCCTATGCCTACCCAAGACTACGACAAAGCTTTTTAGGGAATGACAAAGGTATTCTTGAACCTTATTCCTTCTTCCTTAACCATTAACATTTCCTCCTTTCTTGTACATTTTATCTTTTTAATAAACTATTACCTTCTTTAGCTTATATTTCTCTAAAAATTATCCAATTGATAGCCACTAACCCTATATGTACCTTCACCACCTTATTTTTGTTGGGTTTTCTTTGGCTAGAAAGTTGTTATGAATGTATTGATTGTGATTTAAGAGTTTTGATGCTAAAAAAGGCAACACTTATTTCTTTTCGATTAATAACTACTCACCTTTTTTAGATTCTTTTAATAATAAAAAAATAGAAGAAAAAGAAAAAATTAGAAAAAATGTATAGAAAAGAAAGAAAAAAAACATAGAAATGATGAAGAGTGGAAATGACATGAAAAGGATTTTGTAGGTTTATTAGGAATCTGTGAATGAAAAACTCAGATATGTTCTTAAAAAATCTTGGTTGAGGAGAGTAGATAGTATTCCATTAAGGTAAAGGTCAAGATCATAAGAGTTCCATTGTTCATGAAGCTAAGCCTCACACCATTACCCAAATCTTTCCCTATTTTGTTCTAATCATTTTCCTATTTTACACATAGTCTACCCCAAAGTCCTTTCAACCTTATGAAGATGAGTCATTGTCAGTGTATGGAGGTAAAGTTCAAGAATATTGAGCGAGCATGGTAACTAAGATGTCGAGTCATATGTCATTACCCATATTGTTTTATTTGTACAACTCCCTCAAGGAGTAATGAGAAGCTAATTCTTTAAGGATGGAAATAAGGCTTGGGAAGAGTATGGTTGTGTTCCACTTTAGGTACATATTATCGTTTTTATTCTTGCTTTACTTTTCTGTCATTAGTGTAGTTCAATCAATTCGCATTTCAAATAAACGCTTACATCAAGTCTAGAAACTAGCATCCCTTGTCCATGTGGCTCGACCCCTGACTTACCATTGCACTAGTTGTAGTAGTATTAGGGTGATTATAAATATTGTTTGTATAACTAGTCTTTTAGTAAAATGACACTAAAAGCCAGTTATTAGTTAAGCATATTGAGCAAGCATGGAAATTAAGATGTCGAGTCATATGTCATTACCCCTATTGTATTATTTTTTTCAACTTCCTCAAGGAGTAATAAGAAGCTAATTCCATGAGGATGGAAGCAAGGCTCGAGAAGATGTGGTTTTGCTTTAGTTTAGGTGCATGAGAGAAGAAGTCCCTAATCTTTCCTGGTTATCCTTTATTCATTCTCATGCATTCTTTAGCATATCCTCTCTTATTATTTTGAAAGTTGGATATCCAGCATGATGTTGTCCCGTGAGTGTCCACTCATTGCAACTTTCTTATTTCTTTTTTTGTCATTCCTATTTTCTCTATTTAGTTTTCAAAATTCTTGGTTTGGAATTCTATTTGTTTTGAGAGTTATGGGTCACCTACTAGAAAACCTTTATGAGAACACACTCATCCTCCTAAGTCTTAATTTGTAGTTGTAGTGTTAGTTCATTTGATGCTTTATCTTTTATCCTTAAGTCTTACTAGAGGAAAATCAAGGGCAAAGCTTGGGGGAATTTGATGAGTGACATTTATGTCGCTTGTTCGTGCCTTAGCAGAGTTTTCGTACTCTTTTGGCCCTACTTTGTCCCATTTTTGTACCTTATTAAATCATTTTATGCATGCTTCATACTTAAGAGAATTTTTCATGTTTTTATCTTTTCTCCCTTTAGTTCCCGGGTCTTTCCAACTTTTATGCGTGTTTTTGTTGATTGATGTAGGTATTTAATTGGCATTAGCAAGAGAAATGGAATTGTGTAGTAGAAAAGCCGAGAATAGAAGCCAAGAGATTGCTTGAGAAAAGAACCAAAGGCCTCTTAAGTAAAAAAGACCTAAGCGGCGACTTAGAAGAATTCTTAAGTGGTCGATTAGTTTAAAGAGTTGAGAAACAGAACAATATGATTGTGATGCAAGCTGCCATCAAGAGGGCGCTTAGAAGGCAATGTTCCCTTCTAAGCGGGCCTTTATAATGTGAACTGAGCGCCCTTTTAATTCTATGAAGCATCAGGTTTCCTCTTATGATCAAGCGCTCATAACATGGCCTAAGTGCCCTCTAAGGTATTTTTTAGGCGTCTTTCTTGCAGCTTTTAAATTCTTTACGAGGCTTATTGAAGGGAAGATAACAACGACAGAGGAGAAGATAAAATTCTTAGTTTTCTAGCCTACTTTTAGAGAGTAGAGATCATATTATTTAGTGTTTTATATTCCATCTCAAAATTTCTAGTCTAGTTTGAATAATTGTTCTCGGATTTTGATGCTATTGACGATTTACATCAAAGTTTGTTAAACCTTCATATTCATCTATATAAGTATTTTCTTTCCCTTCTCTTGCTATGGATTTCGTTGTTATCTATTTATTTTCTATTTTCTTGATTAATGTTAATCTTAGGTTTTAATCCTAAAATAGTTAGTCCTTATTCTAAAGTGACTTAGTATGTCTTTCTTTATCAATTCCATAATGTTTATTAGCGCTATGTATGAGTAGTTAGATTAGTTAGGGGATATGGTAAAAATTTGATCCTGAGCATGGATGATTAATGTTTGGAGTTTGTTCATTTATGAATAGTATGGTAACTTGATGACACGTTTTGGTTAGATCCTATATTTTTCCATATAGATTTCTCCCATTCATGTTCCTAGGTCAAAGACATTGAAAATTGCAGATTTAGATAGTGACCCGATATTAGATTTGTTGACTTTCGAGCTATTGGCTTATTGTTTTATTCCTATTGTATTGCTTGGGGTTCTTTAGATGATATTTAGGTGAGAAATCCTTATTGTAGTGTTTTTTTCCTTAAAGGTAACTGAGAGGTTGGTTCCTAGATGAATCCCCTTCCCAACAACATGTTTAAGTTTTGGTGCATAGGTAGATAGTGAGTTTATGAGCCCCTTATTATCTACTTTTTTGTCCAATGTCCATCTTTATCTCATTTATATTACGAGTTGGTGTTTAATTTGAAACCTAAATCACTTTCCGCTCAATCCTTAGAACCTCGCATTTAGCATTTTAGTTAGATTTAATTCTTCTCTCATTTTAGTTAGAACTACCTTGTAGTTAGATTGTGAGAACTAGGTATCTATTAGAAGCCTTTTCTTTGTGGATCACGACCCTTACTAACTTGTTATTCATAATAGGTAAAGTCGAGATATTCTGATGGTGGGTGTCATAATGAACGACTCCTCAACCTATCTATTACCCTTTCCACCAGTTAGATCTTTATATTCCCATCGAAACCCTATTGGGATAAATATCCAAAATTATCCCTTCCACCGAAAAGGCCTTGACCTTCCCCCTGAAATCCTATTTGGATGAAATTTCAAGCTTGCCCCATCCAATTAGAAAAAACCCCACCTTCCCACCAAAATCTTATGTGGAGTAAAATCTCAAAATTACCCGACACCGACAAAAATCCAAAATTGCCCTACCGGGTAAAATTCCAAACACATGGGCATTGTATATTGAGTCCATAAATATCTAGTTTGTCTCATGCATATATAATCATTTTATAATAGAGGCCCACTACCTAAATTGAGCCATGCATTATTTGTATTAGAGGTGATAGTTTAGTTACATCATACATGTAATTGTATCATGCATATATATCATCTCTCTTGATGCCGACCCAAAACAATCAACCCTAATCGATTCAAGTCTTAGTGTACCATGTGCCAAGTATTGAAGATTTTTCCTTTACTAGGAGTCCGTTGGGTTTGGTATAAAGGCTTGGTCGAAAGTTCAAGAGGAAATAATTGTAACAACTATTGCCAATTTCCGAGATATTTCCCGGTTAATCGAAGTTGCAAACTGCCCTAACTGGATAACAAATATTGATTTTGTTCTAAAACGGACAACAAAGTCTGGATGTGTGAGGACGATCAAGAACTAAAATGGGCTAGTCTTAAAGATGTGTTTCCTCAACCCACATCGACATCATGGTTGATAACACAACAAATCACACCTTGCTCTCATTCATGGACGGGTATGCAGGCAACAACCAGATCGAATGATAGAAGAAGATATGATGAAAACTACCTTCATAACCTAATGGGGCACTTATTTCTACATGCTCATGCCATTTTGGCCTCAAGAATATCGGTGCCTGGTGTGCCTTGTCGTAGGCTACCAAATAAAATCAAAACTTATCTAACTTCAAATGAATGTAGCTAGGGAAGTCAAGTTCGTATCCACGGAGAAGAGATACTTAATAACTGAAAATCTATGTAAAATTATCTTAACAAAACAATAAACTAAAGAAAGATGGGGGTTTGAAATAGCAAGATAGATTTAATAACCTAATTATAACCGAAACTAGTTAAATGACAAATCAGTGAAAAGACCAATCTTAGTTAGTTGAAATCCACTTATGAACAACAAGTTAATCATAGAAGTCTCTTCAATTAACACCATTGAACACCATGTTGTAGAATTCCAAAATTCTATATTCTCATGAATTAGCTAGAAATAACAAAGCATTCCTTTCTAACCCTTTCTAGTGAACAACTCAAGATAAGCACTCTAAATCATTCACAAGAAGCAATCAAGCAAAGAAATCAACAAGGATTGATGAAATTAACACAAGTGGTCTAATTTCATCAATAATACTATTCTCCCTTCAAGTTATCAATCATAAGCATGCATTAATAACCTAAAGTCACTACTTTGGTAATATTAAATAGATGCAAGCGAATCCAAATAACCAAACCTAGTATTTGATTCAAGCAAATCATGAAATAACACAATAGTAAACATTCAATATATATTAATAGAAGAGAAATCTCATAACTTACAATCAAAAGCTTCAATCTTTAACCAAGAATATATAGATTAAGCTTCCATAGAGTTCTTCTCCACCAAAGAGCAAAGAAGAAATTCAAACCTAAGCTTTCTCTTTAATCTGAAAAGTGTATCCTAAAACCCTAGATTACAATCATTATTTATAGGTACCTCCCTTAACTAAACTAAACTACAGATGCCTAACCTAAGACGGCCCAAAACAAGAGTTTACTTAATGAAAATGCCGCTAGAAAACACTGAAGTTACGAAATTCTGGAAGACCCGCTGCCAGCTGCTATTTAGCCGCTGGCAGCGGCTACGGCAGCATCCTCCTTCTCTTGCTTGCTGTAAGTGCCGCTACTAGCTGCCCCTTTGCCTCTGGTAGCGGCTCGGGCAGCTTGTGTTGATATTCATCATATAAAAGCTTTCTCGCTCAAAGGTAGATCGTTCTTGCTCAAATGTAGATCGTTCTTCATCATTCCTCCAAGTTCAACATGTCGTTTCAACTCCATAATTTCCCTTAGTTGCACAGAAGTGAGTTGAAACGGCTAAGACTTATAAAAACTAATAAAACTACATGAAGAACATCAAAAACCATCCTAAAACACCTCTATCAACACATTAAATGAGGACTTAACAAATTCCCCCATCATTAAACCTTTACTCGTCCTCGAGTAAGCTTAGAGAACACATTTACCTCAATAAGGTTAAAGACAAAAGTAAAGCGAAATTCAATAGATCATATCCTCTCAAATCCACAAAACTCCTCTAGCATTCCTCAATAAATCGCCTCTCTAAAATTCACACCTTGACTTTCTCTTCTCTTTTCTTGTTTTTTTTTCATGTCAAATCCACCTTAAGACAAACTAATTCCTAGTGTTCAGTATGTGAATCCTCTAGAATCACCAAAAGAAGTGAAAGCTTGAAAAAGTTAGGAATAACTCAACTTCTCCATGCTTCAATGATAAAGTACTTCCACCTTAAACACAAGGAAACAACTCACGCCCCTAAAATCTCTAAGATGAACCAACATATCTGCCCAACCTCCAACTAACACCAAAATCATCAAGATGAAACCTACCTAAAACCTCTTGATATCTTCCCAACTTATGACACCAACTCCGACAAAATCATGTGAAAATTTCCAGAAAATATCTCTCTTTTTCTTATTTTTCCTAGGAGCCCTTTCGGGTTTTCATCCTAGCCTTTCTTTTCTTTCTAATCTCACCACCTTACCCGCTCAATAGCCACGTTTTTGCTTAGGTTGCCCTTTTGGGTTTTCAACCTAACCGGGCCCCCAATTTTTTTTGCCTAAGCCGCCTTCACAGGTTTTCGACTTAGCGGGTATCTTTTTATCATTTTTTTTCAGAATTTGAAATAGTTGTACAAAGAACATTTTAGTTAAAGTAGCTAATACAAGAAACATTAAAGTTAAAAAATAGCAAAATTAGCCTCCCCCTATGCTTGAATGATGCATTGTCCTCAATGTAAGAATAGTCGATCTATAAAAAAAAACAGTGACAAGGCCAAATGCAGCTAGCTATCATGTAGAAGGATTCCCAGAGTTGGAAGGTCCGAGATTATCACGGGAAGCACGCCTTTCAGAACGACGTAAGGCTCGAGAGGCAAGATGGTCCATGAAAGCCTCGCTTGGAGGTTCGTAAAGAGCGGGATATTGAGCCGTGTAGAACCGACTCATACTTTGTTGGAATGCCAATAGCTCTTGCATCCCATCACAAACCTCCTCCAATTGATCATCTACCTGAGACCTCCATCTAGGCCAATCATCATCTCTAACTTCATTATCATGCCCCTCATCCATCTGCTCATCGGGATTCTCCTCATCCATATTCTCAATGATAACTTCTACTTCGCCCAAGTAAGGTGCAACATCGGGATCAGCAGGTATAAAGAAGTCTGAGATTTCAGGGCCATAGGGGAGTTCCCTGCCCTCCAACAGAGGAATTCGTAAGTAATTCAACCCTTGTGGCCCATAGCGCCAAAAATAGCTACCCGCCGTGGTGGAACGCGAAAGTAGCCCTATTTTTACCAATGTAGCCACATTATAGGTTAGGTAGGTGGAATCCAATGGTGCAAGATTCCGAGGTGGAGAAATTCCCAAATATTCAGCTAATAAAGTAACCATGCCACCCATGCTAATATGACCACTAGAATTGCTTCGCACTTTTAAACAACTATCGACAAATATATCAACCCAATCAGGAATGCCACCACCCGAAGGAGTCATGGCCCATAAGTACGACATAGTTACCTTCGGGACCTTAGTTGCCTCCCCTTGACACACAATAGTAGAGGAGAGGAATCTATGGGCTAACCTAAGGCAAGGGTGTGTGATTTTAAAGCTATGATCACCATGAGGATCCACCGTGCATCCTATTATTGATCTCTAAAAGTTCCGAGATGAAAATACACAATAGGGATCCTAAATATTACCTACAGGGGGGTCATTCCAACCAAATGCATTCCAAATATCCTCATATGGCATCACATAGTTCTTATTATTGAGATTGAAAGAATTTTCTTTACGACCCTTAATCAATGTAGATAGGAATTCATAAGTGTACCGTACGTAGGTAGGTGCGCTCTTCATCAAGAATTCCTCAATTCCTACTTTGCGGAATAATTGCCTCATCACATCCTCCTAACCAAGTACTCGCAAAGCTTCCAAATCAAAGAATTTCGTGCATTGCACCATTCGTTTCGGTTGTTGGAGTTGAATCCATATAGCTTTTTCATTGTTTGATAGACGAATACCCATAAAATCATTTGAGGGGGGTAAAGAGGAAGGCTCACCTTCCCTTTAAGTACTACCCGGGTTTCTAGCCCTTGGTACCCTTGAGGTGGATGAAGTATACCTCCTTTTGTTTCCTCTATCCATTGTTTTGGAATGAGATGCTGCAAATACTCCTTCTCTTCCAAAAGACACAAGCTACTCACCAAACCTTCACACCACTTGAATGCTCCACCTTAGAATGTCAAGTTGAACATGAAGTAAAATGGGGTAGGAATATGTGAGATATGATGGAAAAGAGATTTGGAGTGTGGAGGGAGTGGAATTTGTGAGTGATAAAAAAAAATTGGAATTTAAGTAGAGGGAATTGGGATGGGGTTAGGGTTTGAGAGAGAGTGAGTGTGGAGTGTAGGAGGGAAAGAGGGAAGGTTGGTTTTTAAAGGGAATTTTTATTTTTTTTTCTTTCGGGGGTTTGGCCGGGCGAGCCACTGGTAGCGGCTTGGGACCCGCTGCTAGCGGCGAAGGCAGGGACGTGGTATTGTTGGGCACTGGAAGACCCGCTAGTAGCGGCTGCAGAGCAACTACCAGCAGCTGCGGCAGTGACTCTGTACTCCACCATCTATTCTTCTCATGTTTCCTCTTTTTTTTTATTTTTTTTTATAAAAATATGTAGGATTGAATCCGAGGTATCCACCTACAAAATCACATCATGAGAAATACACAAGTTAAACAAAACCAAGAAGACTAAAATGAAAGGTAATAAAAAGAAATTCTCGGGTTGCCTCCCGATAAGCGCCTTTGTTTCATGTCATTGGCTCGACATAATGCCTTTTATTTCATTACTCAATTGATGGCACGTAGAGATTGATGCTCTCTACAATCTCAACATTTGCACCTTCTCCCAACTCCAGATATGCAATGCACAATGGTTGTTGGTTCAAATTAGGAGCTGTGAGTTCTCTTAATGTTCGATTTTCTGCCATCTCCTTATCTTCTTGAATGTCAAAGGTGGATGGTGATTCACTAGACTTTGTTCTTGCCTCTTTTTCGTAACCTGGAAAGAACTCTTTCAATTTCCGGATTTAACTGCACAACTTCTTTGTTAGCAGAACGAGTACTTATCATACCCAAGAAGTGCAAAACAAAAAAAATGATCAAACATAATACTAAAATGAATTCTACAAGATTAAACAATTAAAAAGCAATGCCCTTCCCCGGCAACGGCACCAAAATTTGGTGTACCTTGTCGTAGGCTACCAAATAAAATCAAAACTTATCTAACTTCAAATGAATGTAGCTAGGGAAGTCAAGTTCGTATCCACGGAGAAGAGATACTTAATAACTGAAAATCTATGTAAAATTATCTTAACAAAACAATAAACTAAAAAAAGATGGGGGTTTGCAATAGCAAGATAGATTTAATAACCTAATTATAACCGAAACTAGTTAAATGACAAATCAGTGAAAAGAGCAATCTTGGTTAGTTGAAATCCACTTATGAACAACAAGTTAATCATAGAAGTCTCTTCAATTAACACCATTGAACACCATGTTGGAGAATTCCAAAATTCTATATTCTCATGAATTAGCTAGAAATAACAATGCGTTCCTTTCTAACCCTTTCTAGTGAACAACTCAAGATAAGCACTCTAAATCATTCACAAGAAGCAATCAAGCAAAGAAATCAACAAGGATTGATGAAATTAACACAAGCGGTCTAATTTCAATAATAATACTATTCTCCCTTCATGTTATCAATCATAAAGCATGCATTAATAACCTAAAGTCACTACTTTGGTAAGATTAAATAGATGCAAGCGAATCCAAATAACCAAACCTAGTATTTGATTCAAGCAAATCATGAAATAACACAAGAGAATAGTAAACATTCAATATATATTAATAGAAGAGAAATCTCATAACTTACAATCAAAAGCTTCAATCTTTAACCAAGAATGTATAGATTAAGCTTCCATAGAGTTCTTCTCCACCAAAGAGCAAAGAAGAAATTCAAACCTAAGCTTTTTCTTTAATCTGAAAAGTGTATCCTAAAACCCTAGATTACAATCATTATTTATAGGTACCTCCCTTAACTAACCTAAACTACAGATGCCTAACCTAAGATGGCCCAAAACAAGAGTTTACTTAATGAAAATGCCGCTTGAAAACACTAAAGTTGCGAAATTCTGGAAGACCCGCTGCCAGCTGCTATTTAGCCGCTGGCAGCGGCTAAGGCAGTATCCTCCTTCTCTTGCTTGCTGTAAGTGCCGCTGCTAGCTGCCCCTTTGCCTCTGGTAGCGGCTCTGGCAGCTTGTGTTGATATTCATCATATAAAAGCTTTCTCGCTTAAAGGTAGAACATTGTTGCTCAAATGTAGATCGTTCTTCATCATTCCTCCAAGTTCAACATGTCGTTTCAACTCCATAATTTCCCTTAGTTGCACACAAGTGAGTTAAAACGGCTAAGACTTATAAAAACTAATAAAACTCCATGAAGAACATCAAAAACCATCCTAAAACACCTTTATCAACACATTAAATTAGGACTTATCAGTGCCATATATAAAATAAAGAATGGAGACAACACTACTCCATGACATGATGCACAAAGAAATGGAAGTGTACGTTGATGACATGATCATCAAATCTAGAGATCATCAATGGCATTGTATATCCCTCAAAAAATTATTTGAACGACTTAAATGGTTCAATATGAGGTTGAATCCGTAGATATGTGCTTTTGGAGTCATATTAGGCAAGTTGTTAAGGTTTGTCATCAGCTTTCAAGGTATTAAGGTTGATCCTAGCAAAATCAAGGTTATCTTTTCTTTGACGCCCCATAAGAACTAAAAGGAGATCCAATGCTTTCTAGGTCACCTTCAATATATCAATAAGTTCATACCTAAGCTGACTTATGATATATGAGCTTGTGTTTTGTAAGCTGAAAAAGGATACACCTAAGGATTGATTTGAGAACTACCCAAAATTTGTTGATTAGATAAGAAGGTATCTCCTAAATCCTCCCGTGCTTTCTCCAGCGTTGCTGAGAAGTCCTATTCGCCTATACCTCAAAGTCACCAACTCGGCGCTTTGGGCTATGCTTGTCCAAGAGGTATACGAAAAGGAAAAATCCATCTACTACATTAGCAAAAAGCTCCTCGAGAATAAAATCATAGATTTTTACCTTGAGAGAGTCAATGTTGCACTAGTCTGGCCCACTAAGAAGCTTAGGCATTACATGCTTTCGCATATTGTCAACATCGTAACAAAAATGGATCCTCTAAAATATTTGTTTAAGAAGGACACTGTCAATGAGCACCTTTCGAGATTGTTAGTCCTACTAGACAAATTCGGTCTCAAATATGTCTTGTAAAAGGCAGTCAAAGGATCAGCAATCTCAAATTACTTGGTCGAATTGCCAATAGAAGATCCCGAGGAATACTATGTTCTCCCATATAAAGATCTCCTTGTAACAGAAAGTGATAATTGGTCGTTATATTTTGATGGCGTCTCCATCTAGAAGGGATGTGGTGCAAGGATAATCTAGGTATCTCCAAAAAAAGAGGACATTCCTATATTAGTCAAGCTAGACTTTGAGGCGACCAGTAATGCCTTCTAAGTACAAAGCATGCATCCTAGGTCTATAGGCAGCAATATCCTTAAATAATCAACCAAATTTATAATAATTGATCAAACAAATCCCAAAACTGAGTTCACCTATCTTCTAAGAGATGAGAACCAATTTGATGATGCATTGGCTCGACTGTCATTAATGGTCAAAATTCCATCAAATGTGATGAAAATCCCCCTCTTCATAGAGAGGAGGTCTAAAGTAGTGTAATTTAACGTTTTGGAAGGTTACATAAAGGATGATGAACCTTATTACACCAACCTCTAAAGGTACATACTATAGAAGGAGTATCCCCTAAACTCCTCCAAAAAAGAATAGAGAACCTTAAAGCTCCTTTCCACTCACTTTATCGCTTAAGGCGATCAACTTCACAAGCGCATACCTGAGAGCTTTCATCTCAGATGCATAGATAAATATGAAGCTTACACTGAGATCTCACAATTCCATGACTGAATATATGGAGCCCACAAGACGGTCAAATGCTAGCTTAGAAAATAGCACAACTTGGGTAATATTGGACCTCTATAAAAAGGTGATTGTGCACGATATGTGAAAACATACATAACTTTCCAGAAGTGCGCAAACCTCCATCATATCCCTCCATCATTTTTAAATTCCTTATGCATCGCCCTGACCCTTCTTTGCATGGGGTATAGACATCATTGGAAAAATAGCTCCTCCAAGAATAGGAGGTCATGAAGTCATCTTGGTTGCAATCGACTACTTCACCAAATGGGTCAAAGCCAAGTTTTACAAATCATTGATTTTAAAGAAAGTGGTCCAACTCTTGGAGGAAAACATCATTTGCAAATATTGTGTGCCTCATGAGCTGAAAAGCGACCAATAGGTCCACTTCCAAGGCAAATGTGCAAACATTCTGGCTAAGTACAAAGTTTAACATCATTTGTCTCCATACAGATCGCAAACGAACGAGGAAATTGAGGCCATAAACAAAAATATTAAGGTCATATTCCAGAAAATGACCAAAAACTACAAAGACGGGTTGCTAAAGTTGCACTTTGCTTTATGGGGATATCGAACGTCAATCAGGACTTCAACAAGCATGACCCCTTTTTCTCTATTATGCAAGATGGAAGCTTCCTTAGTTGAAGATTTCTCTTGAAAGTCAATTACCCAAAGTTGAGTAGGTCGAAGAAAGATATGATGAATTTATCTTGTTGGATAAAAAACGGCTTTAGGCCGCGCATCTAGAAAACTGTTATAGAACCATCAGGAAAATTTAGACCGAACTAGGTAGGACCTTTATCGTCAAAAAGATCCTATCCGGAGGAGCAATTCAATTAACCAGCATGGATGGTAACGAGTTTCGTTCTTTGACGAACCTCAATCAGTTGAAGAAATTCATCTCTTAGTACCTTCGTCCATGTAGAGCTACATTATAGCATGATTTCCTTAGCAAATATGTAGGTAACCTCACTCAAGGCCCACCCACCATCCGTGTTTCTAAATCTGGAAAAGAAACCTTTGAAATGCATTGCAATTTGAGTTTCGAATCTGAAAGAAACTTCTGAATTAAGCTCTACACTCTAATCAAATGTCCTAGGTTCATATTTAGGCATTGAATGCCTAAGTAGGGCATTTCCAGCATCCCTACATTGAACGTCGAACCTTGTTTGTTAACCAAAAATGCTCCTCGCTTCAACTTTGCTACTATGCAAAGATCTCAAGTAAAAGTCTAGCATCAAGAACTAGTAGGGCATTTAACGCCTAGCCCCTATGCGTTAAAGAAAAGAGCTCTTGCTTTGACTGATTTCCTTTGAGCATCGAGAAAAAGCGCTCCTACCCTAGGATCGATTAGTTAGTTTCTTTAACTCTTACAATGTACCTAAACTTTGTGCTAGGTTTAGGCATGCTCTTTCATGTTTAGTTTGGCTTATATGTTCTTGGTAATTGATTTTATATTTGTAAATGTTGTAAATGCAATTCTAAAAGCATTAAAATATTACACCATATAATTTTGCAAAAAACAAAATTAATTTCATTTAAGAAGCAAAGGTTACATACTTGAAATTACCATAAGGAAGTTAGTGTTGATCTTCACAAACCTTAGAGTGGAGTAAATCCAAGGCAAATTGTATCAATCTAAATTTTATCACTTTTGCTTAAGAAGCTAAGCTAAGCATTCAAAGCAAGCTCAAATTCAGATTCCATCTATATTAAAGAGAGAAACATGCTCAAGTATACAAGAGTTGGTGTTTTGGTAGTAAAAGGGCTTGAAATCTAATTAAAGGGTATTTATAGCAAAACACCCATCAAAAGCTTACATGTATAATGCCAAGTTAAGGCATCAAACGCCAACACTAGCGTTGGATGCCCTCTTCATGTGCCAGACGCCCAATTCCAGCATTGACTCTAAGCGTATGTTTAACGTATAAAGCTCACGTCAAATGCTCAGCATGTGTCTTTAGCATTCTCTAACTCGTCATCCTACTGAGCTGTCATGCCTTATTAGTCCCCTTTTCAGCAAAACTAAACTTCCCAAGCATCCTCAAATGGTCAATTATCATTTACAATCAAGCACATGGCACATTTGAAACCTCATTGGACCCATTTTTAAAACTTGAATTCTTAAACTAGCTGGAAAATAACAGATTGAAACCCAAGCCAATTTAGACCCCTCTCTAAAACACATGTAAACCTGACCTTGACTCACGAATTGACACAATATTTGCTTATATATGGACCCATTGGACCCCTAATCATTTTTTAACCCATGCCAACTCTAGCACATTTCCATTTCAAATCCTAACCCAATTGACCTAATCTCCCCAAATCAATCAAAATTTAACAAGACTCTCCTCAAAAGTTCGCTCTTTTTATTAAGAGAGAGTCAATACCCTCCGAGACCCAAAAAATAGGGCATATTTTTTATTAAGTGAGACTCATGCATCATCCGAGCTATGAAACAAACTATAGCATACATATATACACACACAAAAAAACGCATAACAAAGTCTAGACTCATATCATAATACACTGTCACAACCTATTTAGTTAGAAATCTTGATAAAATTCTGAAAAATACATTAATGTATGTAAAATCTAACAAAAATAAATCAAATGACCCTGAGACCCAAAAGCAAAGCTAGTCTTTTTCTCACCTTAAAAGGTCTTTAGCCCTCGAGCTAGAGCTAGCAACTGAGATAATATGAATCGATGGCCAAGGATGATCAACTAGCTCCTAACTCTGCTCATGTATAACCTGAGTGATCGGAGTCCTACCCTCTTCCCGAGCCTCCTCAATGCGTACATTCGAAGAAGGAGACCTCCTAATGTCTCTAAAGAAGAATTTAGTGCTAGCACCCTGCCTAGGGCATCCCACTAGTACCCATCTACATCTATATCTTTTGTTATATCTACATTTGCTGAAAGAAATACGAGTATCTAGTAAGCATTTAGCCAAACCCTGCCTTGGAAGCACCCCGAAAACTACCCGTTGAGTGCCTACTCGGATCTAGAGGTGGCCTAGGGTGGCTCATAATTTGCATGCTCTACTGCAAGACTTGTAACCCCTCCCTAAACTAAGGCAGTGTCCGAGGTTATGCTTTAAAAAAGACCTCGACATGTGGGGTCGGTGCACATCCTGTTTCTCAAATTTATCAAACGAAGAGGGAAAAGGAAATATAAGGGAAAACACATGATAAAAGATCCCAACCTCAACATGATGACCAACCAACTTCTGGGTCAACTAAATACACTTATTCTTTAAGCCGTCTATCACCTTTATAAAGTGATGGCCTTCTCTCGACTAAGCTATGAATTAATAAACAACAAAAACAATGTCACTTAGCAAAAACAAGATGGTAAAACTTATATTCATCATCAACATACTACAATAATTCCACAGGCATGGCGCTATAGGCATGAGACTTGGCCTCTGAGGCCTCCTCTATAAGTACACTAAACCACTCCCCCCATGAATTTACATAGCAATAGACTAGATCTGCATGCGGGAACTTAGGGCCCTCATCTCCGAGAGTCTACAAAAAATGACACATACATGGAAAAAGCATAAAAGGTATGATAAAAATTAAAGGCAATCATCATACCTCGAGTTGGATATGCCTCACAGGGCAAGCTAGCCACTTGACCAACATAGAGTACTCCACTACGGGATTCACTAGTGATCCCTATGGTAAGCTCAAATTTTTTAGTGTGGGTTATATGCAATAGCTAATACAAGCTCGGCTAATCCAACATTTTAGCAAGGTGATCCAATATTGTTAGAAACTCTGCAATTGAGTGCTAATAGGTCACTCATTCTCCTACGTACCACATGGGCTTCCATAAGCCCCATATAAGAATCCTCAAGGATGTAAGGAAAGCATCCCTCTCCATGTCAACTAGGGGATCAATATTAGCCTAAGACCGAAAGTTAACCTAATTTAAGACAGAGCAATGCTAGAGGTCACAAGCAAGTAAAATGCATAACATGAAAAATTGCGAGAACAAGACTTACCAACTCAAGGATGGATCGAAAGAGTGTCTTCCAAATGCGCCCTAAGGAGACCCCCTCCTTCTCTCGCCCAGCCTAGGAGGCACCTACCGGTAATGCACGACCTTTCGGTCTAGCAAGAGTAAGCTCTGATAAGTACTCGTATGCCCTCATCTACAAACAAAGACAAATGAGTAAAAACAATGGCTAAGAAAACTGAAATAAAGCTAGAAGAGAGGAAAAGCATCATACCTCTATAACTCGCCACATGCCAGCGACCGAAACCCAACTTTCAACGCAGCCCCTCATCGCCTCTAGGATCTCGCACAAATGATCGGCGTATGCTAAACCACCCCAAACATAATTAGGGAAAGTGACAAGGTCTGACAAAGAAGGAAGAAACCTTACTGAGACCCAACTACTCTAGTTAGGACAGATTAGCCGGCTTACCATGAGTAGGTACAAGATCTTGACCATTTGCTCATTAGTAGTGCTTCGCATCTTGAGGCCATCAGAAATCTTCACATACGCAATGCTCACGACCTTGCCGGGTAAGGTGGCCGCAATAGGTCCAAGTAGCTCAACCACCTTTGAATGCTTGAATCGGAGGTAAAGTTTAGTTCTATAGGCCTCTTGGTGAAGTGTAGACCCGTTATCATAGAAAAATCTATAGGGGTGATGGTCAGCTTACCCCACGGAAAGTGAAATGTGTTAGGGGTATCCCACTATCACTTGAACAACCCATGTGTCAAAATTCAGTACCCACTCTAGTAAATAAATGACTAGGCAACCGACCAAAAGTCACCTAGCTGAGTGCTAGCCCAAAGCGCCCATCGTCTCTTAGTTCACTTTTCCCTCTTCAAAAACAAGGGGAAGCTCTTAGATAAATTGAAAGTCTGCACATTGATAAGGTTATATATCGGTCGTCACAACACCTACTATCAACAAAACCTCGACTTAACCTATTACAAGAAATGGGCGAGTAAGGGTCAAATCCACAGGGAAAGACTTCTAATAGTTATCGAATTCTAGTAGTTCAACTACAAGCTAACTAAAACTAAAGCAAGGATTAGCTTAAAAATGTAACTAAAAGCTAAAGTGAGGTTCTAACGAATTTTTTCATAAAGGTAAAAGCGTTAAGAGTTTGGGATTCAACATCGATTCCTAACTAGAATGAGCTAAAACTGAGAATTAGACTCGAAAGAGATAATATAATGCTCAATAACTCACTACCAAACTATGAGTCAAACCTAAACATGCTGCAAGGAAGGGAATTCAACCAGGAGCCAACCTCTCGATCATCTTTGAGTATAATTAGGATTTCTTACAATCGTATTCTAAAGCATCCAAGCAACACAATATATTCAAATCAACAACCAATAGTTCTCAAGTAAACAACATTTAACATCGGGTCACTACCTAAATCTATATTGCTCAATGTCTTTGATCTAGGAACGCAAATGGAAGAAATTTATATGGCAAATCTAGAATCCAACCAAAACCCGACATCAAATCACACATCAATCATTAAGAAACCAACTCCTTATTTTAAACATCATCTATGCTTGAGATCGGGTTTTCACACTATTCCCTAACTAATCTAACTAAATACTCATGACTAATACTAGAATTCATCAAAAAAATCAAAATATTGAGATATATAAGCAAATTCACGAATAACAATGAACAAAACTATGTGAATAACTGAAAGTTATCAAACATTAACTAAATTAAAACTACAAAATATAAAACAAGAGAAAGTAGAGAAATACTGATATATTGATTGAGAAATCGATGTTTAATAAGTGTTGATCGCAAATTCGTTAAAACTAGCAAAAATCGATAATAAAATCTACCAAAAATCTAAGAGTTTTGTGAAGAATAATAATAAACCCTGTGATATGCTCTCTAGGATAAACTATGCTAAAACTACTGAATAATGATGAATCAATCCCCTTTATGCCTTCTATGCCTTCCTTTTTCTCGTAGAATAGTTTGATCATTATACACAACTCACGAAAACAAAACTGAGCGAGCGCTCAATTCAAGAGTAAGTGCTCGCTCATAAGGCCAAAATATGGAATTTCATCAAATTGACCAGCTGCTCAGTTCAACCAGGAGTGCCCACTTAGGCCTTAAAACGTCCTCTTAGAAGCTGCTTGCCACCTACTCGTTATTCTCTATCTGTCTACTTCTATTGAATTGAGCGGTCACTTGGGATTCTTCTGAGCGACCGATTAGACCTTTTTCTCATGAGAGGCTTGTTTGTTCAATTCTTTAGCAACCACTGGCTTCTCTTCTCATCTCTTCTATTATGCATCTGGATTCCTAGGTTTTCATGCTCAAGCTCACTAGATACTTGCATCAAGCCATGAAAACATGCATAAATTAGAAAAGATAATGGTAATTCAAGGAAAACATTATAAAAACACGAAGAATGCTCCTAAGTCTTAACTATGCATAAAGTGATGCAAAATAGGATACTATGAGACAAAGTCGGGCTAAAAAGAGTACAAAACTCTGATAGGAAGATGAAAATGAGTGACGTAAATGACACTTATCAAATTCCCCTAAGCTTGGCTCTTGCTTATCCTCGAGCAAGACTTTAAGATAAAGAATAGCAGACATGAAACACTAACAATACTAACGAATGAAAACAATCAACAAGCCTTTTAAACCCCCTTGATCTCTTAAGAGGATAAGTAAGCTCTCGTAAGGGTTTCCTAGGAGTTAACCCATAACTCTCAAAACAAAATAAAAAACAAGGCAAACATTTTAAAGACTAAATAGACAAAAACTAAAAGAAATGAAAATAAGTAAAAAGATGAAACGGAGGGCATTCATGGGAAATCACCACAATGGATATTCAACTTTCTAAACAATAAGAGAAGACATGATAAAGGATGCATAAGAATTAATAAAGGATAACAAAGAAAGTGTTTGAAACTATAGCTTTCATTAACCTAAACTAAAACACAACCAAACTCCTATAGCTTCTCATTAATCTTTGAGGGAGTTGAATATATAAAATAATATAGGTAATGATTTATGACTTGACATCTTAATTTCCATGCTTAGTGTGAATCAAGTTAATGGATTTAAACGATTTCCTCACCATGGGATTTATAAATACTAATTCTAAAGACTTTACTCTGCTAGAGATAAGGTGGTGTACTTAGCTAAGAGTCAAAATATCAATAGTTTCAACTACCTTAGAAAAATTCCATCCTAAACTCTTTCTAAAGCAATTTAAATCCAAACCATATAATCTCTTAAGTTTTAGGAAGAAAAACATTCAACAAGACGAGTGTTCTTTTCATGCCCAACTTAATGCAAATAATTCAAAAGAAAATAAAATTCTTACCTTGTAAAACTCAAAATCTCTTTTGATTTTTTAATTTTGTAAAAAGAAAACAAAGAGAAAGAAAAACATGAAAAAGCATGTACAAGAGTATAGTATGGGAAAGGTTATCTAAGCAATTCGACACACACATCTAACCATGGTTATCAAAACTAACGATTTCTAGCAAACTAATCCTCAAAAACAAGTAGAATGCCTTTAACAATAAAATGTCATACATCCTCAAAAAATCAACTTCCCTTAAACTAATAAAAGGAAAAACACACAAAAGAAAGCGATGAAAGGGGAGTACAAAAGATTATACCTTGACCTCTTGCTTTGCATTTTTCGCTAATACTCAAGAATAAACAATGATTAGCAAAAAAAGAAAAAACATAGAATAATAGTTCCTACTCTAGCTAAAAACACACAAAGAGAAGCAAAGAAAAGAAAAATATACATGGATTATACAAAGGAAGAAGAATAAAGGAAGCTACAACTTGACCCTTTTTTGGAACAAAACCCCCCCAAACTTAAGTGAAGCATAGTCCTCGATGTGAAAATCCAGAAATAAAAGGGGAAGGCTGATCAATCACAGTAGGACTAGCTAGTACTAGGGCCCTTGCCCTTTCTACGCCACTCCTCATCGCTATGGGAGGAGAAGTTGTAGGTTAGGTTAACATCGGGACCCAATGCATCAGTGTAGGGCGGCTAGTCATACCACGATTGATCGAGGTCGTTCTTGAATGATGGTATCCCTCCTGGGCTATCCCACCAACCTATATAACTCAGGGGCTAATGCGGATCATCATACCAATAAAAAGGATCGCCTCGGTAGTCACTCCCCCAATCTAGGTATAATCATAGGGGGAAAATAAGGGGAGTGACACCAACCCATCTAATAAGGGTAAGTAGGGTTGTCATCCCCAAATCAAGAGGGGATAGGGTCGAGATGATGGGGATCGTAGGGGTAGTTAATATAAGGTGCAAAGTCCCCACGTTGGATATGTTAGTCATAGATTTGATTCTCATGAATTATACTAGCCCTTTGGGCCTCAGCTTGGCCCTGCATCATCATAGTCAGCTTCCTAAATTCCTCTTATAAGTTAAAAAGGGGGGAGGGGACATGAGATGAAGAGGTACCTCCCGAGGTTTGAGGCGACGCTGCTTGGTTGCTAAGGGCACACAGTTGTGGCCCTTGATGAGCAGGAATTTTCCAAATGTTGACTCCTTCTCGCTCAATATTAGTATGAGGGTTTGGAAGGTAGTAGTGCACTAGCCTCCTCACCTTCCGCCTATATACCTTAGGGTTGGGTGTGTATTAGATGAAATTCATCATCTTTATTGCATCTTTGCCGATGTAAATATCATTCGCATTGACGGGGGTCAGAAGCTTGCACTACTCTACAAAACCCAAAGCATGTGCTATAATAGTTACCATCCCCCCAATATTAGATGTCTCTAGTCTGCCCACCCCTTAGGTGTTGAATGCACCGGGCTAGGAACCGATGCATATAATTAAGCATATCTCCTAATTGTTCCTTCTCAAACATTTCCATCCATAGAAGCTCAATCTCATCCCTAACAGTTTTGCCCAAATTCTTCTTGTCAAAAATGGTGAATGATATGGGAGGCATGGCAAGTGTTGGATTGGTATTCTTAATCATCAGTTATTTTACTCCACCAACACGCCTCACTATACTACATAAATCTCCCTACATCTAGGTGCAATAATGTTATTAGACAGATCCCATTTGAAGGTCTTGTTCAATCTTTCTAGGGTGATAGATTGGAGTTAGTTGAACAGCTAAAAAGTGATTTGGTAATCATTTTCCCCATTAACGTCCTCTCCAAGGAAGCTAGGAATTCTAGGGTGAGTATCTCTTATGTGTAATTATGGAGCTTAGAGAATTCGGCCCATCCCAAAGTATTAAATATAAGAGTCCTTCCTCAATTCCTAATTTCTCTAAAGAATTAGGCTCATATAATTGGGTACTTGAGATTTTGTGGTTTTTTACTTTTTTTTTGTAATATAGTTTGTGATTGGGCTTGATGAATTTCAATGTAGGAACAGTTGGTTACGAGGGTTGGGAAGTGGTAGTGGTTATGAATTTCTTCCTCAAAAACATTTTCTCACTATATGTATAATTATCAAATAAATTCAACAACCTAATTCCACAAAATTTAAATTCACAACCAACTATAACAAAACAAACTACAACACCAAAGCAAGAAACCAAATCACTTAACTACAATGACTATCCTATGATTTTCTATGTTTAACCTAATTTCACTAAGTTCTCCTAAATCAAAACTCCAAAATAATTCAATAAGTAAGAAATAAACTACTATAATTCACCAAAAACAACAAGATAATAATGATTTTCTAAAAAATCAACAAAAGAACATGGATAATCAACTAAGAAATTGACAAGGAGATTACAAAAGATTTTTGATGAAAATTTCTCCGAATCCTTCCTTAGCCCAAAATCCTCAAAAAAAACCCAAAATAACCTAAAAAAATACCAAAGGTTTGATTTTTTTTGTGAAGGTGGTTATTTCCTAAAATAAAATTATGTCAAAATGTAGATCAAGAGACATTGAAGAAAATGGTGGTAATATGGAGTGTAAAGGAGGAGAAATGAGTGAGTTATGAAGGAAATAAGATGGGAGAATAATGGGGTTTCTAGAGAGAAAAAGTGAGGGTTTGGGAGGTTGAAGAAGGAGAAATGAGGGAAATGGGAAAATTCTCGCCAAGCTTGAGTTTAAGGAAAGTCGGACGTCTCACAAAAGACGTCTTAAACAAGCGCTAAAAAGGCTTTTGAGTGCCTGCTCATAAGCCTTTATATCCTAATTTTTTTCTTCTGAGCAGCCACTTAGAAGAATTTAAGAGACTGCTCAGTTCAATTACAAGCCCTAATTTTTCTTCTAAGTAGGCGTGTGCTCCTCGCTCAGTGCTCACTCATGAATCTTTAACCATCATATATTTTTTCTTCTAAGCAGCCGCTCAAAAGGATTTTGAGCAGCCTTTTAGTTCATGTGATGGGGTCATTTTTTCCTCTTGACCTAGCGCTCACTGGCCGATTGATGCCCGCTCATGATTTACATTCTGCTCCACTTTTTTTACCTGAGCAGGCGCTCAGCACAAGGCCAAGCGGCTGCTTATGCATAATTTTTAGACTTTAGTTTTTTTGTATTTTTTGTTGTATGATTTTTGGCACTATTTTTGACCCAGTATTTCTTTATTCTTCTTGAGCACTTCTACTCCAATATTTCCTCATTCAAGGCTTCATTTTCCCGATGCATTATACTTGAAACACGGAAATCCATGTAAAGTCAATTTTAAAGATAAAAGCACGAATCAAAAAGAAAGAAAATAAAAAGAAGGGTTAGAAAACTCAAGTTGCCTCATGTAAGCGCTCTTTTAGTGTCACTAGCTTGACATTATTCATGATTGTCAGTTGTCTGAAGTGGCTTTAAACTACGACACCCTTGTTGACGGGATATTCTCGATTTTTTCACCTTAGTAATAAACCTTGAGCCTCTAGTCGTTTACCTTGAATGCTCTAGATGATTCACTCTATATTTCCACTAAATCATAGGAAAATACCTTTAATACCTCAAACGGGCCACTCTATCTCAATTTTAGCTTCCTTGGAATAACTTTAACCTTGAATTATATAATAAAACCTTGTCATCCGCACGAAACTCCTTTTTCACATTATGCTTATTATGCCACTCTTTAGCTCTTTCTTAGAATATGCTTGCACTATCATAGGAGTTCATATTGAGTTCCTCTAGCTCATGAAGGTCAAGGAGTCTCTTTTAACCTACACTTTTGGGATCGAAGTTGATGTGCTTAATAGCCCACATTGCTTTATATTCCATTTCCATTGGGAGATGACAATATTTTCGATAAACTAGTTTATATGAGGTGGTGCCTATAGGATTCTTGAATGATGTCCTATAGGCATAGAATCATCAAGCTTAAGAGACTAATCTTTTTTGTTTCTCTCAATGCTCTTCTCTTGGATAAGCTTGATTTCCCGGTTAGAAATTTCTACTTGTCCACTTATTTGATGAGGATATGCCAACCCTACGTTGTGGTGAACTTCATACTTCCTAAGAAGTCTTTAAAAGACATCCTGTGCAAAATGCAAACCACCATCACTTACGATGGCTCGAGGGACTCCGAACCTCATGAAAATCACTTTCTTGGAAAGCCAGACAACTACTTCATGTTCATTCATGGGGGATGCAATTGCTTCTACCCACTTACTAATGTAGTCACCTAGATATACTTATTCCCGTAAGAGGATGGGAATGGTCCCATGAAGTTAACATCCCACACATCAAAGATTTCTAATTCTAGGATCGGGTTTTATGGCATTTCATTCCTCGTTAAGATATTGCCTATTCTCTAACATTGGTCACATCTCCTCACAAATTCCCATGCATCCTTGAATAAGGTTGGCCAATACAAGCCAGATTGTTACACTTTTGCCATTATTTTTCTTGCCCTCATATGTTCACCACAAGGTTAGGAATGACACATACTTAGGGTACTAGGAACTTCGTCATTAGTCACACAACGTGTAATTAAACCATTAACACACCTCTGGAAGAGAATTGGCTCATCCCAAATGTACCTCTTAGATTCAGGCATCAACCTCTGGCGTACCTATGGTGTCAAATAAGGTGGAACCATGCTTCCAGCCAAATACTCTAAGATTATAATTCTTCCTCTCTAAATGGGACAAATGATTTGCAACTAAGTTCTTAGACCCCTTTTTGTCCTTGATCTCAATATCCAATTCTTGAAGAAGTAAAATCCACCTAATTAACCTTGGTTTGGCATTCTTCTTAGACATTAAGTATTTGATTACTAAATGATCAGTTTACACAACTATCCTTGATCCTACATGGTATGTGAAAAACTTCTCAAAATCATACACCAAAGCTAGGAACTCCTTTTTAGTAGTGGTGTAGTTCCTTTGTGCCTCATTGAATGTCTTTCTTGAAAAATAAATGACATGAGACTTTTTATTCTTCCTCTGCCCCAATATAGCTCCCATAGCTATATCACTAGCATGATACATGAGGTCAAATGGTAAACTCTAATTTGGTGGTTACACTACCAAATTAGAAGTAAGCGCCTCTTTTACCCTATTAAAAGCACTCAAGCAAGACTCACCAAACACAAACTCTCTCTCCTTCTAAAGGAGTGTGGTGAGAGGCTTAACTATCATTGAGAATGATTCAATGATCCAATGAAGGAAGCCTACATGACCATAGAAAGACCTCATCCCCTTCACCATAGTGTGAGATAGAAGACCAAGGATCACTTTAACCTTGCCTGGGCCCACTTCTATGCTTTGATGTGACATCTTATGGCCAAGAAGAATCCATTCTTGTACCATAAAGTGGCACTTCTCCCAGTTAAGAACTAGGTTGGCATCCTTACAACTTTTAAGACATCGAGATAAGTTCCTAAGACATTCATTTAAAGTAATATCGCCTACAGAAAAGTCATCTATGAAAATTTTTATTTCCTTTTTAATCATACCTGTAAAAATTGACATCATACAACGTTAAAAGGTAGTTGGGCCATTACATAACCTAAACAGCATCCTACAATAAGCATAGGTACCATAAGGACATGTGAATGTTATCTTTTCCTAATCCTTAGGGTTGATAGGGATTTGAAAGAATCTCGAGAATCTGTCAAGATAACAGAAATATTTGTGCCTTGCTAACCTTTCCAAGATATAATTAATAAAGGGGAGGGGGAAAATAGTCCTTTTTTGTGGAGGTGTTCAATTACTAAAAATTTATGCACATCCTCTAACCGATTATAGTTTTAGTAGAGATATGTTCACCTTTATCGTTCACAACCATAGTCATTCCTTCTTTCTTAGGAACAACATACACAAGTGTTTCCCACTTACTATTTAAGATAGGGTAGATGACACCTAGAACGAGGAGTTTGAGAATTTCTTTCTTTACCACTTTCATCATTAGGGGATTGAGTTTTTGTTTCCTTTTAATGGAAGGCTTAGCTCCATCATCCAATAATCTATAGTGCATGCATAGGCTGGGGCATATTCCGTTGATATCATTAAGAGTGTACCCTAACGCCTTTTTATGTAGTCTCAATATATCAAGTAAACTTGATGTTTCCTCTTTTCCTAAGGAAGAACTCACTATGATTGGGTAAATAGACGAGGGACCAAGTAACTCATACCTGAGGATTGATGGTAGAGGATTCATCTCCACTTTTGGGGCTATCTTGGTCTCACCTAACTCCTTCTTAACCTTATCATCTCTAATCACGAGATGTAGGTCTTTCTACAATGATAGTGAGGTGATAGAATCAAAATGCTTCCTCAATTTCTTCATCTCTTTTTTTCCTTACATATCCTGTCTTTATTACACAAAACACACTCACAGGGATCATTAGTTACATGCTAATATTCATGCAAGGTGTCAAGTATAAATAACATTCTAAATAAGATCAATTTGCATGCAATCATCCATGTTAGATGAGCATTTCATTACCTGTATTAGACTGAATTCAACCTTATTATTAGAAACCTTAAGAGTTAACTTACCATTATTCACATCAATTATAGTTCTTGTAGTTTTTATATTAGGTCTTCCTAAGATAATAGGCACATTGGGGTCTTCCTCCATATCTTTAACAACAAAGTCAACTTTGATGTAGAATTTGCCTAATTTAAGAGGGACATCTTCTACCTTCCTTAGAGGAAACTTTACCAAACAATCTGCTAACTGAAGAGAGATATTGGTGGGTTTGAATTCCCCTAAGTTCAACTTCTTAAACAAGGAATATGACATTACTCTTGTGCTAGCCCCTAGATCACAAAGTGCTTTGTCTATAAACATCTCACCTATCGCATAGGGTATAGAAAACCTACTAAGATCCTTTAACTTAGTAGGAAACTTATTTTGGATGATGGCACGACAGGTCTATGGCAAGCTAATAGTCCCCACAACACCTACCTCATGTTTATTTCTCAAGATAATGTTAAGGATCATGGCATAGGTAAGGAAATTGATATACAATTTCCTAATGCTAGAAATTTTGTAAACTCCTCATCTATCTTAGACCGTGTAAACCTAGCTAGGTAAGGAAACTTCTCATAAGAGGGGGTAGCACTCATTTACTTATTCTCTTCCTTGCTCTCCTATATATCACCCTTACTTACACTAGTCTCCTCATTATTTTTATCTTTGGAACTCTTGGGTTGACTTTCACTCACCTTCTCAACCACTCTCTTGGGTGCTTCACTCAAAGCCTTACCACTCCTAGTCACAATGGCATTAGCATTCTTAGTGGGATTTATGTCTTGGCTACGGATTAAAGGTCTCGCGCCATCTTTAAGGGTATTGGCAAGTTGGGTAATATGATGGCATTAGCATGCTTAGTGGGATTTATGTCTTGGCTACAAATTAAAGGTCTCGTGCCATCCTTAAGGGTATTGGCAAGCTGGATAATATAATTCTCAAGCATTTTATTATGGGTTTGCATTTGCCTCAAGTTTCCTCAATGTCATTATTCTTCTTGGTTTGGGTGGCAACAAAGCTCTCCATCAAAGACTCTAAGTTAAGGTTTATTTTGATATGGAGGTTGAGTTGAGGGGACATTAGGCCTAGGTACTGAATTGAAACCATGTGAGTTTTGTTGGTTAGGGTTTTATAATTGACCTTGATTTGGATTTTGAAATCTATTTTGATTTTGATTTGGCCCATAATTCCCATATCCTTGTCCTCTAAATTTACCTTGACCATGGTTCTCATAGTTTATATTGCCTTAGAAATTCTCTTGCCCCTAGTTCTAAAAGTTTCCTTGGTTATTCCCATTAAAGTTCATATTCCCCTAGTTCTACCCATTTCTCCAACCGAAATTTGGGTGAGCTCTTAACCCTAGGTTAAAGGTTTTTAAGTAAGGATCGAATTTGGAGTTAGGGGCCATATTATTTATGAATATAACTATTTCATGCCAGATGGTGCATTCTCTATAGTGTTTAATAAATGACATTGAAAAGGGTTATGGTCAAAATCACCACAAACATCACAAAACAACACCTACATAGGAGCATTAGAACTAGATGCATATGGGGATTGCAAGCCATGCATTGGACTATTCAAAAAAACCTCATTAAATTTTTTAGTAAGTGCATCTTACTTAGAAGAAAGTACACTAATAGAATCTATGTCATACCTTCCTCCTCGTTTGGGTTGCACTCCATAACCTTTGTTCTAGTCGGCAAAATTTTCGACTACCTACTTAATCACTTTGAATACTTTGGTCAGGCTAAATTTCATTATGGCTCCACAAGCTCTTGCATCAAGGCTAGTCTTATTTTGCTGAGACAGTCCATTATAAAAGCTATAAAGAAATAACCAAACCTCCATTCCATGATGTGGGCATACCTCTATCAACCCTTTGAATCTCCCATGCTTCTAATAGATTTTCATCTCCTTTTTAGCAGAACATTGCAATTTTAGTCCTCATTTCAGCCATCTTTGATGGTGGGAAGAACTTATGTAAGGATTCTCTAGTCACTTCTTCCCATGTCCTCACAGAATTGGGCTCCATTCACTAGCTTTTCCTCGTAAGAGAGAACTTGAATAAAATATGTTTAATGTAATCTTGAGTCACCCAATTTTTGTTTACTGTATCATAGTATCTTATGAACTACTTAAGATGGCTATATGGTGACTCATGTTTCTATCCTCCGAATGGATTTCTCTTCACCAAAGTTATCAATGTTGTCTTCAAATCAAAGTTGTTGGCCTCTATAGTGGGCTACACTATACCACTCTGGACTTGGTAAGCTCCGAGAGCTTCATACTACCTCAAAGGCTTGTTTGTACCGTCTTCCATAGCAAATAATCGATTAAAATAAGTGGAAAATAAGTTCTAGCCAAACTCTGCTTCTATAGGAATAGGGCTAGATGAATCTAAATCAACTTCTTCGCCATCTACTTGAAATGAGCTACTTCTTGCTCTCAACCCTCTTCTTATAGCTCTAACTATATGCTCAATTTCAAGATTTTGTGGAGCTAATGGTTGTGCTATGCCGCACCTACTTGATGGCATACAAAATCAAATCTAAATGGAAGTTTAGCAGTGACAATCACAATAAAAAAAGCAACAAAAAGAAGGGAAGTAAATGAAATAAATTGAAATAAAAATTAACTAGACTCGTAAAAACCACTAAAGACTCAATACTAAACGTCATTCCCCAACAACGGCACCATTTGATAGGGTTAGATATCGGTCGTCACGAGACCTACTATCAACAAAATCTCGACTTAACCTATTACCAAGTAATGGATAGTAAGGGTTGAATCCACAGGGAAAGGCATCTAATAGTTACTGAATTCTAGTAGTATAACTACAAGCTAGCTCAAACTAAATAAAAGATTAGGTTTAAATATAACTAAAAGATAAAGCGAGGTAACAAATTTCTTTATAAAGATAAAATCGCTAGGGTTTCGGGATTCAACACTGATGCTTAACTCGAATGAGCTAAAACTAAGAATTGGACTCGAAATGAGATAATATAAGGCTTACTAACTCATTACTAACCTATGAATCGAACCCAAACATTCTAAAAGAAAGGAGTTTTAACCAGGAATCAACCTCTTGGTCATCTTCAAGGAAGGAGCATTACAATTGGAATTTCTTGCCTAATCATATTCTAAAGCATCTAAGAAACACAATATATTCAAATCAACAACCAATAGCTCGCAAGTTAACAACATTTGACATTTTGGTCACTACAAATCTTTTTTTCTTATGTCTTTGACCTAGGAATGCACATGAAAGAAATTTATAAGGCCAATCTAGACTCCAACCAAAACTCGACATCAAATCACACATTAGTCATTATGAAACTAACTCCAAATTTTAAACATCATCCATGCTCGGGATCGGGGTTTCACCCCATCCCCTAACTAATCTAACTACTCATGACTAATACTAGAAAATGTCATAGAATTGAAATAGCAAGACATACTAGCAAAATTGGAATAATGATGGACAAAACTATGTTAAAACTAAAAGTAATCAAATAAAAACTAACAAAAACATAAAATAAATTTAAACTACAAAATATAAAATAAGAGAATGTAGAGAAATACCAATATATGATTGAGAAATTGATGTTTGACAAGTGTTGATCAAAAATCCATTGAAAGTAGTGAAAATCGATAACAAAAGAGTTTTGTGAAGAAGAATAATAAACCATAAACTATGCTCTCTAAGTCTAAACTATGCTAAAACTAATGAATAATGACGAATCAATCCCCTTCGTGCCTTCTACGCCTCCCTTTTTCCCTTAGAAGAGTTTTATCATTATACGCAACTCGCTAAAATAGAACTGAGCGCGTGCTTAGTTCAAGGGTGAGCACCATCTTATAAGGCCAAAATCTGGAATTTAAGTGAACTGAGCGCCCGCTCAAGCCTTAAGTTGACCTCTTGGAAACCACTCAACGCCTACTTATGATTCTCTGTGTATCAACTTCTATTGAAGTGAGTGGCCGCTTGGGATTTTTTTGAGTGACCGCTCAGACCTTTTCTCACGAGAGGCCTCTTGGTTCAATTCTTGAGCGACCTCTTGGCTTCTTTTCTCCACTCTTTTACTATACATCTTGATTCCTAGGTTCTTATGCTTAAGCTCCCTAGATACATGCATCAAGCCACAAAAACACGCATAAATTTAAAACAGATAACAAGAAATCAAGGAAAATAGGACAAAAACACAAAAAATTCACCTAAGCCTAAACTATGGACAAAGTGATGCAAAATAGGATAAAAATGGTACAAACTCAGGTTAAAAAGAGTATAAAACTCTACTAGGAAGATGCAAATGAGTGACATAAATGCCCCTCATCACACATATAAGTCATTGTCCTAAAAACATATTAAACTCATATTAGGATCAATTAAGGCTCATACTTCTAAAACAGAAAAGAAGTGACTTACCATGCCCATCCTAGGGCAGTAGGAAAGGTGTTCTGTCAAGAGGAATACAAGTTGATCCTCCAACCACTCAGGCCTATGCCAGTATGCATGGCAGCCTTAAGAAATTTCCTGATCTTTGAGTAATACCTCACCCTTCGACGACACAGCCACCTTTGTCATTGCTCAGCGTTTTGATTGCGGTGTCATCTTGTCACAAGCACCCAACATCAATTATCATTCAAAGGATCCAGGCCTAAAATTATTACAATAAGATGTTATAAGACCTACATAATAGTACAAAAGTAGTAGCAGTATGCAAAGGCCCTAGAATTCTCAAATTCCACTAAACCAAGACCCTAGAATTCTCATATTCCATCAAACCAAGAGCCTAGAATTCTCATATTCTACTGTTCAAAGACCCTAGAATGCATATATTCTACTAAAACTAGATTCTAAAATTCACATATTCCACTAAAACATAACTAAGACTTCGAAATTCATAAATTGCACTAACTATGGAATTCATAGAATCCATTAAAACGCAACTAGACCCTGAAATTTATAGATTCCATGATAGCAAGTCTCAACAACACAAAGGGGGCTCATTAAAACGAATAAATTGACTACATGCATTCCAAGACACAAATACAACTCAAGAAAAGTTAACAGACTTTCATACAAACACATTAGCTCATCAAGGGCAAGATATAGTGGAGATTCACATATTTTCACTAAATTGCCGAAATTCTCAAATTTTGAGCATAAACTTGGCTACAATCCTCATTTCATTACCTAACAACACAATTCCTAAACTTATAGGAAACCTACAAGACCTACATCTCCTAAACAGCCGAAAACCTGGTTTTCTTAGAAAAACCAAAACTCAATGGTTTCTCACACCAAGCTTGTTTCAAAGCCTAGATCCTTAACCTAGAATCAACAAATCACTAAATTGGCACCAAAAACTTGGGCCAACTCTACCATTCTAGCATGAACAAACCAAAGGCTTAAATATCGACCCATTTCACCAAACTTAACCAAAACGGGAATTCATGACTCCGAAACTTACAACTTATCATCCACAAGCATAATTGAGCATAACCAAGCGACAAAATTGAGCTAAAATATACACATCACAAAGAACCACTAAAATTCAACCTCTCTTACCAAGGACCATGAAATCTTGCCCAAAACCTCACAAATTTGCCCCATTATGTGTAAAAATGCTAGGCTTTGAACACTCTAAAAGGGAATCTTTATCTTAGCTTAGAGACATGGACTACTGTGCTGAAAAGGAGCCACTATTAGGATGGCGCAGCTTAGAGACATGGCCTATTGTGCTAATAAGGAGCCGGTGTTGGGATGACACGACTTAGAGACATGGTATTGTTCCAAAGTGGAGCCACTATTAGGGAGACCAACTTAAAAACATGGTCTGATGTACCAAAGAGGAGTCGTTATTAGGGTGGCATAGAGACATGGCCTACTACGCCATAGAGGAGCCACTATTAGGGTGGCATGGCTTAGAGACATGACTTACTATTCCAACTAGGAGCTACTATAGGGTTGCATGACTTAAGATTGAGGAGAGACTGAGACTATCATTCCTTATGCCCATGCAATTTACTAGAAAGCTTTAGCGCTTTAGGAGGGTGCTACCCTGTTCCACTAGGGAGTTTTCTTTATACAAATACCTAAGCTTTAGCTTATTTCACATCTTCGATGATCTAGCTCAATTTATGGTTGACTTGGCTGAAGAGATCATTAATTTGGAAAGTTTTTCTACCTTTTGCCTCATTTAGAGATAGACGAACTCCATCGGCATATTGCTATTTGTACTTCTGCTGGGGAGACTTCTTTTAAGGGCTCTGGATGTTTTTTGTGGACATATCATATCTTTCTCCTAGGGGATTTTACTCACTAGGGAATTTCTCTTGTTGAGGAGTTTTGTGGGGGAGAAATATTTTAAGTAACTCCTTTGGAGATTAATAATAATTTCTAGGTGTATCCATTTAGTGTACTAGAAATACATCATATTTAGGGCTGCCTTGACCCACTTAGCCTATTATAGGAGCGCCTCCCAAGTCGGGCCTTAATTTAGCCCGATTAGCGTATTATAAGGACTCCTCTCGAGTTAGAATTGTTTTGATCCACCTTAGCATATTATAGGGATGCCTCTCAAGCTTGAGGCCATCTTGATCCGCTTTGTGTATTATAGGGACTCCTCCCTAGCCTGCGTCAGCTTTTCCTCCACGTATTATAAGGACACCTCTTGAGTGAAAGTGTCAAATATACTAAGTCATTGAGATGCGAATCATCTGAGGTGCTTAGGCATCATGTAGGGTCGACTCGACTTTTTGAATTTTGAGAAACGGACATCCAGAATGTCATTTTGTAGTATGGGGCAACTTGGTCTTTTTGCCTTATATTTGAAGTTTTGCTAACTTCCCGCATGGTTTCAAGACTGAAAAATCAAGAATCCTTCTTTAATTTTGTGCAACGATCACTTAATAAGAAAATATACCCTAGGATATAAAGTATTAATATCTTTCACGATCGTTTATACAATCAAATGGCTAACATCTAACAACTAGTTATCAAACACTTATATGCGAACAACTAAAATAACTAAATAAAAAAGGTGATATAAAAGAAATTTTTTTGTTGTGAAATACCTTATAATATAAATATTATAGAAACGGTTTTTCAAACTGTTTTATTGCGAAATGGTACCTTTTGGCAAATTTTAATGGATTTGACTTTATATGGTGTTATCCTTTTCTTACAAGATTAACAAATATAAGAATTTGATAAATTTTGGATCTATACTTGCATACTTAATGTAGATGTTATTAACTCAACTCGAATTTGGTGATTAGCTCATGCTTGGGAGAGATTAAGATATATGGAAATAACTTAAATAAGAGGAATAGAGAATTTAAAGGGAGTCGCTAAAATTTAGGATAAAAATAAAGAGAAAGAGGAAAGATAAAAGGGAAAAATAATAAGGTCAATCCCAAAAAGTAAAAATCGTTAAAATCTGATAAAAAATATACGACTTTGCAATAATTTATTACAATTGATACAAGATTTCCTAATTGAAACTAGTATAAACATCTAACAATACGTAACTATGACTATATTGAGTTCAACTTCTTTAATAAAATATTTCATATTTCAAAAATGAATAGATCTAACTAGATTTTATTGTTCTATTTGCGTTTGCTTATCACTACACATCTTTTATTTTGTGACAAAATAAACATTAAGATGATTACATGATTTTTTCTTACAGATTGGTGTATAAAATAAGGTAAATTAGGCAAATCAGATTATTAAATATATAGATTAGAAAATTTAAATTAGGTCATATCATAGATGAATTGGATGCATATGATTAAATTTGCTCGAGGTGCAATGTCATCCGTCCAAAACGATCACTGAAGGCCCACAAGGCCACAATCAACAACCACCAGACTCTATCAACAAACCCAATTTCAAAAATTCAAACCCATTTAAACCATTTCTTTAACACCATCTATGTTGTACTGTGAGAAAATAAATAAATCAAAGCTCTTTTTTTTCTTCTACCCTACTCTGCCGTTATGTCCGACACTGCAGCAGACGAGTCATCACCAGCCGGAACAATGCAGGACACCAGCTTCGTTGCTCAACAACCACAACGGCCACCGCAATCAGCGGATGATCTCTCTGAAAAGATGGAGAAGATGAATGTCTCAAGCTCATCCTTCAGCATTTGGCCTCCAACTCAGCGCACCAGAGATGCCGTAATCAACCGCCTCATTGAGACGCTATCTTCTCCTTCTGTCCTCTCCAAGCGCTACGGATCTATGTCGGCTGATGAGGCTACTTCCACTGCAAGAGTCATTGAGGAGGAGGCCTACAATGCCGCCGCCTCTTCTGGTTCTGCTTCCTCCATTGATGAAGGAATCGAGATTCTTCAGGTTTACTCCAAAGAGATCAGTAAGCGGATGCTGGATGCCGTTAAATCTAGGGCTGCTCCTCCTCCTTCTGAGATCTCCGCTGCTCCTGAACCCGACCTTGCGGCAGTTGCAAATGAGGAGGTTTCTTCTTCCGTTGATAATGAATCTTCATCTTAGGGTTTTCATTTAAATATACTTATCATTATTATTATTGCCATGGTTTGATGATTTCGTATCTCCGGATTCCGTGCTTGTATGTTATGCTTTGTCCAAATGTCCAATCATCTATAATATGGAGTGTTCTAGATCATATACTATATGCTTATGACTCTACCATATGTTGCACTCTTTGTATGAATTCGGAACACAACTGATTTTCTTATATTCGGGGAGTATAAATTGTTAATGATGGTAAAGGCTAGCTTTCTTTATTGAGTCTCGTTGAATTGTCTGCGAAACGTCATAATGTTGTGGTAAATGTTTCCAATGGTATCGATATAGTTTTCATTATCAAATTTTTTCTTTGTCGTTGATATAGTTTGATTATCCTGAAACTTTAAAGTCTATCTTTATCAAGGTTGAATTCGGTTGGTGAAAAGTTATAATGTTGTGGCATTTTTTCGCTATGGTTTTGATATAGTTTGAATATCTTAAAAATGTTAAAGTCTAGCTATCATTATGAAGGTTGAATTTTGTTTTTGGTAGGGGGAGTTTCTTAATGTTATGTACGGTTTTTGTTGTGTTTAATATAGTTTTAGTAATTGAACTTGGGGTCATATACTGAAGTTATTCTTGGCTTCAGATTATGCTTTCCGGAAAATTGTTGTTTTGAATGTTTCGTAACTCAGGAAAATTCTTTTCTTAGAGATGGGGATGTTCATCCCTGCTTTGCCTGCTTTTCGCATAGTGAAATTCTTTAACCAGTAACTACTCAGATCCATTAAGTGTTTGCTTCTGATGGCCTTGGTCTTCCCTGTCCACCTATTATTAACTGGGATGTTGACTAGCTGACTGCTTTTTTCGGATGAAATTCTGCATCAGCTGGTTTGAAGTATTAATAAGGGAATGCACTTCTAGCAGTGAGATTAGGTAATTGTCATTTTTCAATCTGATCTATTGTTAAGCTTGTCTTGGATAAAGTTATGCTTGAATCTCCTTTTTTTTATTAGATGATCTATCAATAAGTAGAAGCTTATGCTCTTTCTTGGTCTATTTTGGAAAAAGCTTCATTTAATTTGAAATATTGATTTATTTATAAAATAAAAAGCTCTTATATCCTTAGTAAGTTGTTTTTGCTTGTCCCTAGGTCAATGGTTGTTTGTCACATTGATGTTTAGTGTGTTTTTCAGCATGTTTATTCTCCTCTAGGATGAAGTCTGGTTATCTCAAACCATATTTTGTTTCTTGGAGATTGGAACACAGAAATTCTGTGTCAGTCATCTTGAAGGATCATATGGCAATTTCTTTGTTATATCTATGCACTTGGGTGGAGTAAATGTTCAAACATGGGTGAATGAATTTTACATAGAAAGGAAAGAAAATCTTTGAGATCCTTGTGTTTCTGTTGCTATTTTGGTCAGGTTTTTGATCCTAGATCTTCTGCTTTTATCATGTTAGAACTAGTAATGTTGTTATCTTATTACTTCCGGTGTTGGTGAAACAAGCAACCCTACTACTTTTGAAGATTCTCATTTTTGGGAATTAGAGACTAGCTATGGAGACTAGTGTCTGGGTAGTTGAAGATGTGGAAAAATTAATTTATACTTGATAACCCAACCTAGACACAAACTTTATAGTAGATAACGTGACTCTGACCCAAATTGAACTAACAGACTTAACATAGATTTTTTAATCATCAATTGCAGTCATGACTGTGAATAGTCAGGAAACCACTTTCGCAGGAAATTGGTGTCATGTTTATTAGTTTGTTATTATAAGATAAATCACGACAGAATGGAATAAAACCCTACTGGAGTGTGACACATCCCAAAGCCCTAGCCCAAATGATTGATCACCAGAGTATGACCATCTAAGCAACCAATTTGCTAGTTTGCTACAACTCTTGGCTATTGTGATCATTGATGCCTTTGTTGAAGTTTATGTTATGGAGGATAGATGTTTAATGTGTTTGCTTGCTGAATATATTGGAGACGGATAGACATCTGTTTTAGGTTTTGATCACTTTATAATCTTGAACTTCTTGATATGATGTTAGATTGAAGATTTGACATTTCTTACTTCAGGAAATTTAATATGCAGATGACATAAATTGATGGAGAGGGAAGAATGGCAGTGATTGTAGTAATGTATTACATAGCATTGCTAAAGCTCATACTTTTTTGACCAATTAATTAAGTAGATATATATTCCAATGTGGTGTTCAATTGGTGATGATGGATATCTTGACATGGGACAGTTATATCCTTTATAGTAGAATAGAAGAGACTTCCTCATAGGAGCTAACGAAGGGATGATTACATGCGTTACCTGATTCCTGAGTACTGAAGCATGTGAAGATATCTTTACTTTGAAAATTTGAATTTCCTCCTGTATGCAAATGAGAAGAGAGCTTGCTGGGGCTGTTATTGTGCCAACTCCTCTCCTTATAAATAGGAAAAGTGATGAAAAGTTATGCTTATGCTTATAACGACAATAAGTTTTTTACCCGGGGGCACAAAATGTTTCCTCTTACTCGTTAAAAATTCATTTCCATTTTTTTTAAGGATGAGTTTGTGGGCTATTTGGAAGTTGTATGGAATCTTCTATTGGGAGTCTAAGACTTACTAATTAGGACAAGACTACGTACAACTTGACCTCATACTATGCTTACGTGGGCTCCTTGAGAAGCATTGATGCATTTGCTTTAGGATTGTTGGAGAAGCTCTCAGAAAGCTCAAGGGAAGATTTCAACGTCCAATTTCAATGGAAAAGTTCTGGACTGAAAATTTATCTTTAAGGTTTTCAAACCCTAAGTAATCCACCTCAAATGATCTTAGAGCATGGAGCATTTATTTAACTTAAAATATGAGGGATACAAAGCAACAACACCACCTAAGTTCCCTCCTAAAAGCCGGACGGCCATAAGGAAGAACAACAACTTCTTCTTCATGAAAGGAATAAAACATGTTAATGAGTCTTCATAAGGCAAGGGACGAAATGTGGCAAGCTAGCAAACCCAATGGACTGTCCTACAAGTGCCACAAGACTCTTGGGATACTTCAGCTCCTCCTTGGAACTTACTAAGCATGCTTTGGAGTATTACCCTTTTTTATCACTCTTGAGCTGCTGATCATAGATAAAATTTCCTCTATGTTTAAGAAGATATTGCTGTTCGTGTTCATTAAACAGGTGCCATTCCGGTTCAAAAGCCAGCTAGTATGGTAGATATAATTTGAAAATTTTCGTTAGTTCCTTCTCTCTAAGACTTTTATGGTAGTGATTGAAGGGGAGGGGGATCATACCTTTTTTTGGTTGGGAGCGTGCATTTATTTAGTCAGAGGTCGAAATTCAGGGTTAACGGGAAATTTTTGCATTGTAGACATATATAGTCCTTAGAATGAAGTGCTGTGGATCAGGTAAGAGCTGGTGAGTCACAAGCGAGTTATCGAAGGATAGGTGTAGTGGGCTGATTCTTTGCTTTCGAGAGGCAAAGATCTCTCCAGAAATGTTGTTATATTAATTCTTATATGCCCATACAATGTACCATTCCTTCCTATATGGATTAACCAGAGACAAGTACTACTATTCTGCCATATTGTTGTAACAACCCCTAGAATATTCTTCTATACATTGTATTATTTATATTATATCCTATTACATTCCGTTAAATCATTTGTACTATTTTGTCATTTCTCTTTATGCTCAGCAGCTTATGCCTTGGTTGTTGGTTTGTCTCCTTGCTCTCCCTTCCTCTTCCTTCTTCTGTACACTTGTGTAATGAGAGGTTGCGGATAGTTCACAGCATTACCCTGGGCCCAAAAAGCCACCTTGTCCTCAAGGTGGAACTCAGGAAACTGATGAACTATTAACTGGTATTCCTCCCACGTAGCTTCAAATGCAAGTAGGTCCTTCCACTTGATCAGGACTTCCCCCTCCTCTACAGTTAGGGTCCAGGTCGAATGTTCAGTATACCTTCAGGTGTCGTTTCCATGTACAAATCTGGTGTGATTGTTTCCGGAAGCACTGGGTTCGCTGGCTGTATTCCAATGGCCCTCTTCAACTGCGAGACATGAAAAACAGGATGGACTCTTGCATTAGGGGGTAGCTGGAGCTTATAGGCCACCATCCCTATTCGCTGTATTATCTCAAAGGGACCATAAAACCGGGGTGCCAACTTCTCACAGAGTCTCGTAGCCAGTGATTTCTCTGTAGGGCTGTAATTTCAGGAAAACCATATCTCCTACTTTAAATTCCATGTGCCTCCTATGCTGATTTTCCTGGTTTGTCATACGTTGTTGTGCTTGGAGCAGGAAAGCCTTAATATCATCCAGGATCGCATCTCTTTCGATCAGCTGTTCTTCTAAGGTTTGAACTGTGGTGGTGCCTCTTCCAAAACGCAAGAGTGGGGGAGGATCCCTCCCGTAAACTGCCTTGAATGGAGAACAGTGGGTGGCCATTTGGTATGTTGTATTATAGCAATATTCGGCCCAGGGTAACCACTTGGCCCATTCCCGTGGTCTTCCATTAATGAAGCAACGTAAAAAGGACTCCATTCCTTTATTTACCACCTCGGTTTGGCCATCGGTCTGGGGGTGGTAAGCCGTGCTACGCTTAAGGACTGTTCCCTGTGCTCGAAAAAGTTCCCTCCAAAATATGCTCATGAAAACCTTATCCCGGTCCGTAACTATAGACTTAGGAAAACCATGAAGTCGAACTACCTCCCGAATGAATACCTCAGCCACCTTAGCCGCCGAGTACGGGTGTTTCAAGCCAATGTAATGCGCAAACTTTGACAGTCGATCCACCACCACCATTACACTTTCTATACCCCGAGAGCACGGTAATCCATCCACAAAATCCATTGAGACGTCCTCCCATATCTGAGTAGGGATAGGAAGTGGCTGCAACAGTCCTGCAGGAGTTAAGGAGGAGTGTTTCAGTTGCTGGCAGACCCCATAGCGTTGGACATACTTTGCTACTGCTCGGTGCATGCCTGGCCAATACCATTCAGCCGCCAGCCTCTGATATGTTCGAAAATCCCCAGCATGCCCTCCCACAGGTGTGTCGTGATATTCATGTAGCAAGGACTGAGTTATCGCATGTGAGCTAGGAATTACAATTCTGTCTTTGTATTTCAACACACCCCGAACTACCTAATAACCCTTAGGCACTTCCTTCCCCGCTGCTACTTCTGCCTTAATGTGAGATGTGAGTGGGTCCTTGTCTATTGCAACTTGTAGTTCCTCCCAGTTTACTCCCTGGCGCTGACTAGCGTGCTCAACTCCATGCGCCCAGTGAATTTCCGCGATAGCCCATTTGCTACCACGTTAGAAGAACCCGAGCGGTAAACTATTTCGAAGTTATACCCAAGCAACTTGCTTAGCCACCGTTGATACTCAGCCCAATTTCTCTCTGGTGTGTAAGGAATTTCAGACTTTGGTGATCGGTTTTGATGAGAAATTTGCTACCCAACAAATAGTGCCTCCACCGTTGTACTGCTAGCACCAAAGCCATAAGTTCTTTCTCATAAATGGGTTTAGCCCTTGCCCTCGACCCCAACACTTTACTAAAAAAAGCTATGGGATGGCCCTCTTGAGTCAATACTGCTCCCACCCACTGTAACTTGCGTCAGCCTCAACAACAAATGGCTTAGTGAAGTCAGGTAATGTTAAGACCGGTACACTAATCATGGCTCCTTTCAATTCCATAAATGCATCAGTGGCCTGTTCATTCCAGTGGAAGTTTTCCTTCTTAAGCTGTTCGGTAAGGGGTTCGGTAAGGGGAGCTGCCTTTTTTGCATAGACTCTACAAATTTGCGGTAATACCCTGCCAACCCTAAGAACCCTCGCAGCTCCTTCAGTGTACGGGGTAGTGGCCAGTCTATCATTGCTTGAATCTTCGATGGGTCGACTTCTACCCCTCTCTGAGAAATGACGTGGCCTAGGTATGCCACCCTTGTCTTCCCAAACTCACACTTTTTCTTGTTAGCGAAGAGTTTGTGATTGGCCAACAGCTCCAAAACCAAGGTTAGATGCGTGACATGCGCTTCTTGAGTGGAGCTATAAACTAGGATATCATCAAAAAACACCAACACAAACTTCCTCAAATAGGGCCGAAACACATTATTCATGAGAGCTTGGAACGTAGCAGGAGCGTTTGTTAATCCAAATGGCATTACCAAAAATTCATAGTGTCCATCGTGGGTCTGAAACGCCGTCTCGGGGATATCCTCCCTTCTCACCCGAATCTGTTGGTATCCGGATTTGAGGTCTATCTTGGAAAACACTCTAGCTGTATGTAACTCATCCAATAGCTCATCTATCACCGGTATCGGATACTTGTCAGGTACAGTAACTCTGGTCAAAGCCCGGTAATCCACACAGAATCGCCATGACCCGTCTTTCTTTTTGACCAATAAAATCGGACTGGAAAATGGGCTGCTGGAGACCTGGATGTGTCCTGCTTTTAGCATGTCGTGAATTAGACTCTCAATCTCATCCTTATGTGCTTGTGAGTACCTATAAGGCCTCACACTTACCGGATCAGTTCCAGATAGCAATCTTATGGCATGTTCATGTCCCGTGCTTGGGGGTAGTCCTTGTGGTAACTGAAAGACTTCAGTGAAGCGTTCCAACACCCTTGTCAAAAAAAACGGTACTTCAGATTCCCCCATACTGTCCTTCTCCTCACCTTGCAAGTGATTGAATTTGATTAGATACCTGCCCTTTTCCCGACATAGAGCCTTGACCATAGCCTTGAGCGAAACCAGGGACCTTCCCAGTGACTTATCACCTTGCAGGGTCACTGTCCAGTCATCTACCTCAAATTTCAATGTTTGAGTTTTCCAATTTGTGGTCATGGTCCCCAGTTTTTCCAACCATTGCACACCCAATATCAAATCCGAGTGACCTAGAGGAAGTACCAGGAAGTCTTCTGTTACTTTCACACCGGGAAGTTGGAGTTCTACTTGCCGACACTCGCTGGACCCTTCTACAGCATCCCCTGTGCCCAACGAAACTCCGAACGGATTCACCTGATCCACCTGTGCTCCAACCCTCTCTACTGTAGCGCCGGAGATGAAGTTGTGAGTCGCCCCTGGATCAATCATCACCGTCACTTCCTGATTATTGATTATTCCTTTCAATTTCATCGTTCTTGGGTTAGAGATTCCCACCACCGAGTTTAGAGAGATTTCTAACCCCCTTTGCTCTGATCCCCATGGTTCCAATCCCTCCACGACCTTGTCTTCTCTGAGTTCCGGCTCCCCTTCGTCGTCATCTTCCCAGGCGAGCATTATGCTGAGCTCCTTCTTTTTGCATCTATGGCCCACTGACCATTTCTCGTCACAGCGAAAACATAACCCACGCGCTTTCTTGTCTTGAATCTTCACATCAGTGAGACGGCGAACATTTCCCGAAAATCCACCTTCGGGTCGTCGGTAATTGTTTACCGAGGAAGAGGAGCTATGGCTATTGTTATTGTAACGTAGTGAGTGTGAATACGAGCCTGGGTTACGTACTTGTGGAGACGGGCTTGGCAGACCCAGTCCCGTGCTGGCTCCTCCTGCTAGTGAATGTATGCTTGAGCCATAATGGAAGGCTCCCTGGGTCCGAGATCCGACTCCTCCAGTCTCCAGCCTTCCTGCCCAGAGCCTTTTGTTTGTCCTCAACCCTTTGGGCCAGTTCCATCGCATGGTCCAGGGATCGTGGCCCATGTAGCCTCACTTCCGCTTTTATTGTTTCCTTTAAGCCGTTCACACCCTTCGCCACTTCTTCTGGAACATCCATCAATGGAGCCATTAGTTCTATAAACCTCTTACGGTATTCATACACGGTCGTGTATTGGCGGTGTTCAAGCCACTGTTCGTGTAATGTTCCTGCACCCGATGTTCGAAATTGCCTCAATAGCAATCCCTTCATCTCCTCCCACCTTCTCACTGGCCTCCTTCTATGCTCCCATTGGTACCATAGCAAGGCATCACCCTCGAGAGAGACCACCACCGCCTCCAATTGCTCCTCCTCAGTCAACTTATAGAACTTGAAATAGCTCTCGACCTTCATAACCCACCCATCCGGGTTTTCTCCGTGAAACAAGGGTAAATCCAGTTTTTTTATCCTCCAACTACTCCCTACATTTCCCCACTTATGTTCGCTATTCCACCCGTCAACCTCCTCGGATGGATGTCTGGGTGGGTTCGGTTGTTTGTTTAACAACTCCTCTCTTAGTGAGAGTTGTTCCTCCCTCATTTGATTTAACATTTGTTCCTGAGAGGCCCGTGTTTGCTGAAGGCCTGGACACAATCTGTGCCATTTGCGCGGCCGTCTCCCCTAACCTCTCCGAAACTTGAATCCTCAAGGCCTCCACATCCTCCTCGAGTTTTTCCATCCTTTGCGAGTGCGTTGGTGCCATTGATTTCCTCTTTCTCGCGCTCCTGCTCTGATACCAAGTGCTGTGAGAGTTATCGAAGGATAGGTGTAGTGGGCTGATTCTCTGCTTTCGAGAGGCAAAGATCTCTCCAGAAATGTTGTTATATTAATTCTTAGATGCCCATACAATGTACCATTCCTTCCTATATGTATTAACCAGAGACAAGTACTACTCTTCTGCCATATTGTTGTAACAACCCCTAGAATATTCTTCTATACATTGTATTATTTATATTATATCCTATTACATTCCGTTAAATCATTTGTACTATTTTGTCATTTCTCTTTATGCTCAGCAGCTTATGCCTTGGTTGTTGGTTTGTCTCCTTGCTCTCCCTTCCTCTTCCTTCTTCTGTACACTTGTGTAATGAGAGGCTGCGGATGGTTCACAGCATGAAGTTGTCTTTGGAATTCGTTAAAGAGGACACGATGTTATGTTTGTTCCTGGATCAGAATAGTTGAATTTATAATAGGCTTTCTTTTGATCAGTTTGAGGTTGCATTACAAGATCATTTATTTATTTCTGATTATAGAATCCTCCATTTCATGCGGAAGTTATTCATCTGTTTAAACTTTTAAGTTAAGCGGGACAGTTTCTGTTAGTTGGTTCATATTTTTTTGAATTTTGTAGGTGGCTACTGTGTAATGTGGTTGTCTTAGAAACAAATTGCTTCTGTCTGGAAGTAAATCATATTTTATACTGTCAATCATTTTCTTTGGTAGGTGGTTCATTCCTTTAAGACAGGGCGTATTACAAAATACTCATTACCTTCTACGTGTGACCCTTTTTGGTTGGTATGGTGGGTGGTTTTGGGTTGTTGAGGGATAGTACCTGATTAGTATGGAGATCTATGTAGCAATTTTAGCAATGAAGGGTTAATAGTGTTTTCTCAGGGAGATTTGACTTTCAATTTGGTTTAAAATAATATCATCTTCCTGGAAAAAAGTGAAGGGACTCCTTAAAATATGATGGCTGAACCTTCTTCTCCCTTATTGATGTGTTGTCAGATTGTAATTTCCTAGTTCTGGCACTTAACATCGGCTCTACTGTATGGTTAGAGTTTTCAGCATTGAGTAAGAGGCATATAATAAAGATAGATTGTTGTAGAGATTTATATGTTAATGAATGTGTGAGAATACTTGAGGGGATAGAATTAGAAATGCCGATGATCGGAAAAAAATTTGGAGTTGCTAATAATGAGGATAAGATAAGAAAGAATGGTTACATTGGTTTGGGCATATGAGACATGAGGAACAATTGACAGTGCTCTGGTCAGGGTAAGATAAGAAAGAACTGGTTACATACACAGCGCTCAAATAGTCGAGGAACGCCCAAAGATTACTTTGATAGAGGGAGTTGATAATGACATGGAGAAAGCTGACTTGGTAGAGATTGTGACACTAGATAGGAGTGAAAGGAAGAGGAAAATCTTTGTGGATGGCCATATGAGAAAAATTCTTGATTGGTGTTAATGCAGCCAATCCCGTATATTTGGGAAAGAAAAAGTGTATTCTCAACTCTTTTGGCGGGTTTTTTCTTTTTCTTTTTCTTTTTTTGGTATTTAATGATTGAGCCCATTTGTTTGGTTTTTAGCCAGACTTCAATTTTTTCGTATATTTTTGGTTTTTTTGGTTTTTCTTTTTAATGATCTTTCTTTAGTTGCAGTGCATTGTTTATCTATCACGATGGTGGCATTAGACTCTGGGGCATAGGTACGCTGCTGTTTGATGTCAGAAGAACTTTGACATCGTTTTACATGGCTTTGTTTGGGTATTTATCAAAAATATTAACCTGGTACATCTTGTCTGTGTTCCTAGACCGCAGAGTTCTTTAAAAATATTGGTTCTCAAAATTTGGGGTAATTTTATCTTAAGTTGGACATTGTAGGGCTTTGCTAAGTGTTTGACATAAAGCTCTGTTTTTCTGCTATTTTCTTGGTATGCGCTTGTAAGCCATTATAAGTGAGTTTTATTGTTTAGCATTAACAGCTATTGATAAGCTTGAGCGAAAGAGTGTCAACAAGATCTCCCAAAGAGGGAGGGTACTGTTTTACATCTGTAGAGAAAATACTGATGCACAAGAGTCCATGTTTTGCAAATGCATGAATTTTATTTATTTATTTTTCTTTACCATAGGTGTCAGAATTTATACTAGAATTTGGGCTTTCCTCTGAGTAGTGTGCTGTCCATCCAGGCCATGTGTTAAATAGCCTCACAATGGCCTATTCTTCTTCATATAAACTTTTGGCTATCTCAAAGAATGTAACGTTTCACTGAATTTCTTTGAAATTAATTTAAGTGTAGGTGAAAGGAAAAATGGCTTTCAGAGAAGTTGGACTGAACATATAGAAATCGTTGTAATGTAAAAGTTCAGCTATGTGTCTTTTTCATGGAGAATGGGACTGGCTTCATCTTGGTAGATGGGGTGGATTTTGTCAGTGCATGGTTAGTATTGTTGAATTACTATCACTTTTGTTTTGATTTGAACTGTCAGAGAATGGTGCTTGGTACTGTTTTTTTTTTTTTTTTTTTTTTTTTTTTTTTTTTTTTTGTTGTTGTTGTGTTGTTGTTGTTTCTTAAACCTGTATATTGGTATACTTATTGTGTACCGATAAAGTACAAACTGATTACGTTTTTCTGTGAGCTATACAATCACATACCGCAATTTAGTTGTTTGCACCAGGATATACAGTTTTTTTTGAAGGCTATAATGTTTCTGTTTCTTTTTTCTGGCTTACACTTTTTTGAGGTCTTACTGCATATCAGTTGTTACTATGTTAATACCTCTGCAAATTATATGCTAGAATACTGCTGATGGTGGTTGGACTTGGTATTTGCAATTTTTGGGCTACCTCTGCAGTTACATGGTTAACAAATAAAGTAATCTAGAACTGATGATTTTGTCTGAAGGTTAGAATTTGCAAGGATTATTGATGGAAATCCCAAAATAATTCAGGAGTCAAAGGAGGTTTTGTTGACCCGTTATTTTGAGGATGGGCCAGTGGATAATTATTGGGCCCATGGACCGTTCATTTCGGGTCATGGTTATTCTAGTATTTCCACTTTGGGAAATTAGAATAATAAAATTAGTGGTGTTTCATGTAAATAAATAATGATTAATTAAGTAATTAAGTTAATTAGAGTAGGGTGAGTTGGCGTGGGTCCTTGTTGACGTGTGGAGAGAGTTGGAGTGATTTTTGTGTGCTGATTTGTGTGGGGGTCCAAGGTGATTTTTTGGGGGACATTATGAACGTGATTTTGGGTAAAAAGAGAATTATTTTGCTGAAATAATGGCATGGGAAAGAGGGAATATTAGGGATTTGAGAAAGATATGATCTGATTTGATTTTAGCTTGATTTAAGGAAGGTATGTTCAGATTTGCATATCTTAAGATATTCTTTTGAATATGGTCGAAAATGGGATGGAAATAAATCAGATTTTCTGATTTTCTTCTCAAAATCAATTAAGAGATTTGAATCACTTAAATTAAGGGATTTAATTTAGTTAATTGATTTGTTCCTTAATGTTGGGCGTTTTTATGGCAAGGGGGTTGATTGAGATGATTCTTTTGGGCATAAATAAGGGAATAGCATGGAATTATGGGAGGTTTTGGATGGTTTCTTGACTAGGTGCGTCCAAGGCATTAAAGGAGGGATATTTGCTGATTTTCCTAGTCTAAATGGCATGTTTAATGGAGGGAAAGAAGACCTTGGTGCATGGAAGTTCTCCTTAAGTTATTAGCATTTTTGGATAGTTTATTTTGACATTTTTTGGACAAATTTAAGGGGAGTTACTAGGGTTTTGTCCACTATAAATAGGAGATGCATGTTTGTATTTCAAAGGAATCAATGAATGAATGAATAAAGTTTGAATCTTGATATCTTTACTTGCAATATCATGTATTGAGTTGCTTGTATTTTCCCAAGTTTTGCTTGAAGAATTTGTGAGAGAAGTGAGAGTTCCTTCTTTGCAAATTTTCTTGAATCTAATCATCCAAGTGAGTGTTCCTTGTGTGTAAGATTCATGCTAGTAAAAGAGTGAGTGTTCCTCTTTCACATATCTTGATTGTTAGGTGAGTGTTCCCTACTATCAAAACCCTTTGTTTCTTTTCTACTTCTTATCAAAACTATAATTAAACCTATCCAAAAATCCACATCTATTTCTTTCCTTTTCCACCTAAAACACATATACAATTCTTTCTTAATTTCTAGCCTAAACACATTTCCAAGTCTTTTTCTAAACCCTACGAATCTGTTCTTTTTGTTAACCTATTTGTGATCCATTTTGTCTTGTAATTTCTAGTATTCTTCATTAGATTTTACATCATTTGGCGCGTCAAGTAGGGGGAAGCAGATTCTCTTTAAAAAAAAATGGATCCTAATGAAACCCCTCAAGAGAGACACCTTCGATTCTTGGAGGAAAATCAACAAAGACTCATTGAAACAAATGAGCAACTTTTAAACAATGTCACGGCATTGATGGCTCGAATTTTCACACATGAAAATAGGGAGACTAACAATCCCCCTAGGTTTGATGATCGAAATCTAAGGGTTGATGTGGATGAGTTTGATGGTACTCTTGATCCCGAAAGGTACCTTGAATGGGAACAATCCTTGGAGCGATTCTTTGACTTCAAAGACATCCAAGATGATGAGCAACAATTTAGGGTTGCTAAAGTGAAAATAACCAGGTACACTGAAACTTGGTTAAAAGGTGTCCAAAGAAAGAGAGAAAACAATGGCAAAGCCCGAATTTTTACTTGGGTCAAATTGAAGAAGAAACTTAGAGGTTGATTTGTGCCCTCTAATTACAAGCAGTCACTATATGTAAAGTGGAGTACTTTACAACAAGGAGGTGGTTTAGTGGTGAGAGACTCTCTATTGTTTGTGAGATTGAGGAGAATGAGGAACTCAAATTAGGGAGGTTTATGGCTGGTCTAGATCGTGAGATCTATGAGAAGGTGGAAGTACAACCAAACCTATCCTTTGATGAAGTGTGCAGATTGGCTGTCAAATTTGATAACCAAAGAAAGAAGAAGAAACCTTTTTCTTCTTTTGATTCAAGGTTCAAGAAACCTATTTTTTCATCCCAACCACAAAATAAACCTTTTGTTCCTAAACCAAACCCATCATTTTCTAACCCCACAAAAAGAACCCGAAACACTTTTGAACCCTCAAACAAAGATAAAGGCAAAGCCATTACCAAGGAATCTGATTTGAGTGAGATTGTATGTTTCAAATGTCATGGAAGAGGACACTATAAACGAGATTGTCCAAATTCTCGTGCATTGACTGTGAGAGAGATTCGTATCATGACTTCTTTGATGGCTTGAGGTCGAAAGTGAGTTTTTTGGCGATGGACATCGGCATTAGGCTAATGGAGGCCCCAAGGTCAGTGAGTGCTCCCTTAGAATTGAGTTTTCCAAGGGTGACTGGGAGCACAAAGGGTCCTCTAGCTTTTTTTCTTTCTTGGCCCACGTGCCCTGAATGATGGCACTTACTTGCTCTGGCAAACTAATCACTTCGCCCTCAAGCTTTCTCTTGTTCCTTAAGAGGGTTTTCAGATACGTAGCATATTGCGGCATTTTCTCCATGGCCTCTAGGAATGGTATTTTTATTTCAAGCTTCCGCATATGCTCTAGGAATTTAAGAAAATTTTCTTGAAGTTGCTTCTCTACCTTTTTGTAAGGAAAAGGTAGAGGCGAAGCATGTTGACGCTCGAGTTTCCTCCTTTCCTGTATCTCCCTCCATCTCTTATCTTTATCGTTCTTCTTCCCCTCATACCCATTGATTTCGACATTTGATTCTTCATTCCCTTCACAACATCTTTCTCTTCTATTCTCTCAAGATCCTCTTTGTGTTCCATTTCTCTTTGAAAATCACTATCTTTTGAGGAATCTTTCCCTAAATCCTCTCCATTAGCTACAATTGGAGCAGGATATGAAATTCCAGATCTTAGGAAGATCGCCTTATAGTGTGACGCTTAGGGTTAGAGTCAGGAGAGTTTTGTGGTGGAGGCTGGGTGGATGGGTTTTGTTGGAGGTGAGAAGGAAATGGCAATGATGGGGGTGGACTAACCATCTGCGCAAGCTGTGATTCAAACAACTTCTGCTACGCCTGAAGTTGTTGCATTTGATTCATCAAAGTTTGATTGATTTGTGATAGGGTTTGGTTTTGCTGCGCAAGGGAGTTCACTTGGGTGGAAAGGAATTCATCAGTTGGAGGCGGGTTTGGTTGAGGCTGTATAGATGGATAGGGTAGGTTGGTGTTGGGTCTTGGCATTAGAGGGTATGGCCTATTCCCATTCGGCCTAAGAAGACTCCCATTCGCTTGATTGTTGGAATTATACCCTTGGGAGGAGTTTCCTTGGCTAGAATTTGGATTAAAGGAAGGTCTAAAGGGTTGGTTATTGTAAGGACCTTGCTAAGAAAACCCTTGGTTTTGACCACCATATCCCACAGCTGCCACATAGTTGGGATTGTACCCGTATCCATCATAGTTCATGATTGGGGTTCCTTCTTGGTTATACCCCCCGTAATTAACAGCCGCTATGTGCTCAGAATTTGCACCCCCACAATATGATGTATCATGATTGGTGCCCTCATAGATTCTACATGAAAAGGGCGTCTCTTTAACCGATGATACATTGGAGCTACCTTGGGCGTATTTGAACTTGGACAGCTTCTTATCCATGATAGCCTCGATTTTTGAAGTAATCGCGTCCAAGTTGCTTGAATCCATCCCTCCTCTCGGTAATCCACTACCCCTTGCTCCTCCCCAAGAGCTATTTTTAGCAACCTTCTCAATCTTAGCCCTCACTTGATTGCATGGGACTTTCGAAAGTTGGCCACCAATAGCCGAGTCTAGGAGTGCCATGGTGGAGTCATTTAGACCATCATAGAAGAATGTATTGAGATGGTTCTCCCCGTACTCATGATGGGGGCATGCTCTTATCATTCTCTTAAACCGACTCCAAGTGGCACTAAGGTTCTCATCATCCTCTTGAGTGAATGACGCAATTTTCTTACGCCAATCCTGCGTTCGAACTGTGGGATAGAACCTTTCTAGAAATGCTGTCTTTAATTGAGCCCAATTAATGATTGAGTTGGGCTCTAGGCATTTATACCAATCCCGAGCATCACCAAATAAACTCAAGTGAAATAGATGCATCCGTACATAATCCGGGTTATTGGGGCATGGAGGTATGAGACCGCAAATATCTGCGAATGCCTCCAAGTGTTGGAGAGGGCATTCATTTCTCAAACCGCAAAAAGGGGTCTCTTTCACCATCCGGGTGAATTGAGGATGTATGTGATAAGGGTTCGGGGCTATGGGTAACACTACACCTCCTTGATATTATTGGGACCCAGGCGTCCCAAATTGACCAAAAAGTTGTTGGTGGTTTTCGTCCATTGGTGGTATAGGGGGGTTGGAAGTATTTGGTTGAGACGAGGTTTGGGTTGGAATTCTCCGTTTGTTGCGTTGAACCTCAGGGTCGTATGGTTCTAGTTGTTGATTTTATTGACGTGTGCTATATGACATGCAAACAACACTAGAGACCAAGCGTAAGTACTGACAAGCAAATTAATGGACAATAAAATATATAAAAAAATGAATTACACCAAGACTATAATCTAAACACAACGCCTTGTCCCCGGCAACGGCGCCATTTTGATAACCGTTCTTTTAGGTCGTTTAACTAAAAGAATAGTTATGCAAACTAAATTTATAAACACCCTAATACTACTACAACTAGTGTAGTGGTAAGTCGGGGATCGAACCACAAGGACAAGGGGCGATAGCTTTTAGACTTGGTGCAAAGGGTTTATATGGAGATTTGAAATAATTATACTAATAACAGAAAAGTAACGCAAGAACTAAAACAATAATATGCTATGGAAGGAAAACGGGGACGGATAAGTTCCACCCTAGGAAGGACAATCGAACTATCAATACGCTAAATTAGGAGAAATTAGTCAACAATGAATCATGACACTCAAGATGATGAGAGGAAGTTTGTGACCCTATAAATCACACGAACAACCTATAATTGCCCTATGTCTCCAAAGGAGTGGCAGGACAAGATTCGCATCGAATATCAATCAATCAATCATCAACAATCTCAAATCCTAACTCTACGCATGAATAACGAGCTTACCTAGGGTTTCACCAATCAAACCCCTAAGAAGACTACTCACACATAGTAATAACGACTAGGGCATACAAAATGATAAAAGACATAATTGAAAGCATGAACGAATTGAATGCAATGAACAAGAGAATGAAAAACGAAGAATTATAACCAAACCGACAACTACTCTATCAAAACTGTAAACGAAACAACGATAATAGCTAGAGGAATGAAATTAAGAAAAACAATACTTGAAAGCATTAAACGAACTAAAACAGAAAAGAATCAATACCTTACATAAATGAAATTGCGTGAACGAAAAGATATCCGAATCCGAAATACAAAGCTTGAAAGGAAGTGCAATGAAAGCTATAAATCTAAACTAATGCATGAAAGAAATGAAAAGATTTAAAGTGATGTTCTAGGTTGAGGCACAAAAGCTCTCAAAATAGGGATAAAGGTTATGTATAGAGAAAGAGGGTATTTATACCCTAGGGACAAATGGAGTAAAACCCTAGGAAAAACCCTCGAGCGCCGACTAAAGAAAGAACCAAGAAAGTCGGACATAGGTTCCATTCGGCCGAATGTATGGAGGATTCGGCCGAATGAGTGGTGTATTCGGCCGAATGTAGTGTAGATTCGGCCGAATGAGTGGTGTATTCGGCCGAATGATTCTTCATTCGCCCATATCAGAAACCTTGACTTTTCTCACCCTGTCCACCATTCGACCGAAGGAGTGAAACCATTCGGCCGAATGGGCCTTGATTCGGCCGAATGACTTCTCATTCGGCTATTCCCGAGAGCTTGAGTTATGTGCTTGAATCCCTGTCCACCATTCGACCGAATGGGTGCCAGATTCGGTCGAATCTGAACCTAAACCTTGCTGAACAGTTCCTTTGAAGTGTCTAGTGGCTTCTAGAGTTTATGGGATCTTCGAGAGTGACTTGGAACGCATGTCCAAGCTATGATACGCGCATCCAAACTCTTGATAGAAGTGTCAAAGCCTCGAACACGTCTCATTTTACCTCGAAATCATCGAGATCACCTGAAATGACCTAAAAGCAGCTCGAGGACAAGATCAAGGTAAAATTGAATGTAATGTGCATAAAACCAATATAAAAGCACGAGACTTGACACTAAAATGAGGTTGTAAACGTGCTCTAAAATGAGCACATCAGATAGTATATAGAATGTTGATTAAATTCAATAGAAGCATGCTTACTTTAGCTATTCGGTCACCTGTAGACTAATAAATAACACATAATGATGTGCTTGTATCTTACTCATTTGGGTTATAGTGTGTGTATGCTTCCCAAAAGACTTCCCCCACTTGTGAAAATAATGAAAACTCTTTGGATATTTTAAAAGAGCCCTCATTTGCAGCAACATCATTAGCAATGCCAAAAATTTGACTTAAATTTAAGTGGAAACTCTAATGGTAACGTAAACAAAAATAAACAAATTCAAGAGTCAAGATTGCTTCAGCAATGAAAGCCTCTAGGTTAGCCTTATTCCTCATATCAGACTTTAATAAGCAAATATATCTTTCTATAAAATACATCCACCTAAACATCGTTGGACCAGCAAGCTTTGTTTGGGTTGCTAGATGAATCACCAAATATATTATCATGGTGAAGAAGCTAGGTGGAAATATCATTTCCATGTGGCACATGATCATAGGTATTTCTTTCTCTAGACATTTAAGGTCATCTACTCGCACATTTTTTGCACACACCTCTCTAAAATAGCAACATAAATTAGATGTTCCCTCTATATTTAGCAAAGTACCTATCACATTATCATACATATTTTTTTCTATGTGCATAACATCTAAGTTGTTTCTAATTAAGTGAGACTCCCAAAGAGGCAATGACCAAAAAGGGCTCTTTTTCTTCTAGGTATCCGAGCCATTAAAGTCTTCCTTTTCCTCTATTTGCTGCAATTCATCTGCCCCCGAGAACTTCTTGGGTGCTTCCCTAAATTCTTCTTCTCTGTTAAAAGCTTTTTTTTACAACAAAATGGATGGTCGAAATCTAACCAACGATGATGTTCGCAAAAAAAAATACTTATGGCCAAAGTCTAGCTATTTGGAATTTGTTTCAATGTTGTAAACCAGACATGTATATTAAACCCGAGAACATTCCGTAAGCTAGAAAGTCACTAATTTTCCTCAATAATCCAACATGTATATTAAAAGTTTCATCCTTAGAAGCATCATAAGTCTCACATCCAACATTCCAAAGCTTAAGAAGTTCTTTAACCAAGGGCTGCATATATACATCGACTATGTTCTCGGGGCTAGTTGGTCCAGGAATCAGTGTTAAAAGGATAAGAGATGATTTTTTCAAATATAACCACGACGATAAGTTATACCACACCAAAAATATAGGCCAACACCTATAAGTGGAGCTCATCATCCCAAACAGATTAAAACAATCACTAGCAAGTCCTAGTCTAACATTACGACTCTCTTTACCAAATTCAATATACCTAGCATCAAAGTTATTCTAGGCTTTAGAATCAGCTAGATGAGATAACAACTCCATATCCTCTATACGTTCATCTTCATACCACCTCATTAAGGATGCCGTGTTTTTAGACATAAATAGTCTCTTAATTATAGGATTTAGAGGAAAGTACCTTAATATTTTACATGAATTCCTTTTGAAGATTTTAGAGCACTCAAGGGGGGGGGGGGGGGGGGGGGGGGGTGTGAATTGAGTGTTAAGTAGCCTTGGCCTATTTTTCTTTCTTTTCGATCTATGAGAGGAACCAGTTGGGCTTGTTCCTGTAAGCAGCGGAATGTACGAAAAGCAATAAAGAAAAAACAAGATTTAACAAGGTTCAGCAAACTATGGCCTACGTCCTCCTACCCTATGCTCTTCTATTAATCTACTCCAAAAAAATAAAGAACATAGACACTCTACTGTTTCCCTACTCCGGGAACCAGTATACCCCACACTCTACTCCGAATGTGCACTCGACTTACACTAGTAAGCCCCTTATGTTTGAACTCACAAACACTTACCCAGCCTTTCAACCTTTCTGTTGAAGGCTTTGACAAAATCAAATGTTTTCTTTTAATCTAACTTCTAAAAGCTAATTAAGATAAAATGTTTAAGCTCTAATAGTGCTCTTGTATATGACTCGATGAATAGGCTTTTGTGCTTAAGTGTATATGGCTCTCAAATATACTCCTTTTTAATTCCAGAGAGACTTCCTTGAATATGAGAGACTAGATGGGTTTATATACTTGGATACAAAAACCCTAGTTTCCCTAAATCACGTAAACTTGATGAGCAAGTAATAGCGTGATTTTAGGAAAGTATTTGTCTTATTTGATTTAATCATAAAGATAAAATAAAATAAGATAGATACTCCTAATTTTTAGGTAACCATAATATTATCATCTAATCTCCAGCTGCTTAGGATATTTTTAGAATAATTCTTTAAAAAAAGTATTTTTATAAAATCTTTTATTTTTCTCAAAACATGCAGCTCGGATATTCTGTACAGTGAACCTAGTTCCTTAACCTGGTTCCCTGAAAGGAGTATGTTATGAATTCTGTTCCAGCTTTGTACCAGAATTCATAATATGACTCGATACACTTATAAGCACTTATTTTACCCAAACATGCAAGTCATACTACGGAGCACATTACATGATTTAAGCATTGAAGTACAAATCTTCTTTTCTTCATGTAATCTTCAAGACTTGAATCTTCCTTGAATACTTCCATTTTGAACAATGTATCTTTCTTCGAATGTCTTCGAAAGGCCTCCATGCTCCAAGTCTTGGAATCAACTTTACTACTGCACATGTAACATGGTTAATGTACAATAGAGAGTATGTGACTTCTTTTTAGCATAGCAGTCCACGAAACAGTTCCTACTGGTTTCCCACCAGTACATGGATCAATTTACATCCAACCATTTCCTACATACAGACAAGTTAGTTAAATGAATAACATGAATAAGTAATAACTTGTCTAGGAAAACATTATTCAATTCCAGCTGGTTTCTAGCCAACTATTCGCAATGCTTATTGTAACCTGTTTGTCATCACTCAAAACCTAAGGAACTCAACACCTTTCCTCTTTATTCGTCCCATTGAAGTTGTTTTCTCACTTACTCTTTTCCACCTTGATGCACCACAAATAAAGCATGTTCCATCTTTAGCTTTATCATTCCAAAAGAGCTGAAAATGATTTGGGCATGAATGAATTTTGACATAACCAAGGCCTAACTTCTTGGTGACCTTTTTAGCCTCTGTAAATTATTTAGGTAAATTTGCACTACTTGGAATTGCAAGTTTCAAACTCCATGAGATGTCATCAAAAGACTTATTGGTCCAATTTTTAGTACTCTTTATATTTCTTGTGTCCACCAATGCTCATTTGCGTGTTTCTAAGTTTTTCACATCACCTTACACACGCAAATGGTCACCTTTGATGCACTTAGAAGATTTGTGTCTCCATAAGCCAACAAATCTCCTATGGTAGCACCTTTCTTTAAAGCTTCAATCAAGCCTTTTAAGTTAAAATCCTCTATCATATCAAGATACTAATGAAGCAATGTCAACCAATTTAGAAAGTCAACTGACAAAAAAAGAGAGGATGATGATAAGACTAAGAATGAAACTTTATAGCCACTGTTTGATAATAATAGAGCTTTTGATTCTAAAAGCCCTATTTTTGATGTTTCTCAAGCTTTATATGCTTAGAAGTGGTTGGATGACTCAACACATGTTTCAATCAATAGTGTTTTTGGTGTCCTTTAAGATATTATTACTCTTCTAAAGGATAAAAATAATAAAAGCATAGTCAATAAAGGAATTACAGACAAGGATACCACTAACGATTTAGTTATTAAGAAGAATTATAGTAGTAGTAGTGAGCTCTAGGAAGAAAAATGAATTTGATAGCTTAGATTCATGTAATCGTCCTTTGTGGACAACTAGGTTACATTTCTTGAAAAATGAAAAGTGTTGGAAGATGATGATCTTTCATTTGGGACCTTGATTTATGTATATTAATAAGTTGCCTTACGTTATGAAAAGGGTAAGATTATCACCACTTTAGGAATCTTTGTAGTGGGGTATCTCTCTAAGTTTCATTGATTTGAATCTTTTAGTGCAGGTAGAAGAGTACTAGATAAGAAGAGATCGTAATATATATGAATTTGTTAGAAAGATTGGGATTTGGCGGAGCATAGGACCCAAGGATTAAGGGAGGACAGCAACGACGAAGATGATCCTTGGATGATGATGGACACGAGTGAATGAAGAAACAACATATCAGGTGAAGGAGGTTTGGGGCTGTCCTTTGCTAGACTAGGCACCCCTCGAGGTACGTAACAGAACTACGTGTGCTTTGATTCCTTTAGGACATGGGCAACTTAATTTTAAAAATCAATATTTAATTATATAATTAAATTTTGATTTCCAAAATTAGGTGCAAACCCTTTCTTTTTTCCCCACCCCTCAAACTTGTTCAAGTAAAATAAATTAAAGTAATAATGGATTATAAGTAAATAAGTAATTAGCTAATTACGCTACTTAGTTTAATAATACACAATTTGGTTAAATAATACCTTAATTACTTAATTTAGTTTAACTGTTTTAATAATACATAAATATGAAATTAGGTAAATATAAAAATATAGAAGCTTAATGAGTTTAATAATACATAATTATCAAGAAAATAAATATGAACTTATTGTGATTTACATGTTTACAACAAATGTCATTATAAGGGTGAATATAAACATTTAATTACATTCAAAATAGTTTATTTATACTAATTTGTAAATGTATGCTATGTAATTCGTTTCGATTCGATTCCTGATTTCGTTTTGATTTAATACCAAAAGCGTTTCGATTGGAGTCATCAAATTGAATTGATTCGATTTGTTAATTCTATTTGATTCAATTTTCCAATTTAGTTTGATTTGGTTCATGAATCGGTTATCAATTCAGTATGAATCACGAACCTCAACCCAGGCTGGTTTGCCCTTGGACCAGTTTGGTCCCAGTCCGCGAATGCTCAGTCTAGTGTCGATCCTTGCCCAGCCCAATCGGCCTCGCACCATGGCCATCTCTACTTCTAATCTTGTTTTCTCATTTTGAGACTGGATTGTTTTAAGAGTCAATAGTGGTTATGATGGATGATCTAATGAAATCTTTAAACAAACACAAGGCATATATAAATCAAAAGAGTGCACAACATGATACTCGATTCGATGCTATAGCAAGAAAGCTCAATCCTAACTTGAATACAAATCATGTTAACTACGTACTTGATCAAACAAAGGGTGATAATGACTAAGATTATCATTTATATCAAACTACAAAGATTCCTATTTCATGAATTAATGTTAAAAACATCAAGTTGGATGATTTCACAGGGATGGGTAAATCTAAAGAATTTTTTGAATGGGGAGAGACTGGTTGAGAAGATTAGTGATTTTAAAGGGCTTAATAATGGAAAACGGTTTAAAGTAGCATACATATACTGTACAAAGATTATAGGAATATGGTTTGAAGGCTTAAAAGCATGAAGATCACGATCTGGAAAATTAAAGATTATAACTTGGACTGAACTAAAGAAGAAGATGAGGGCTAAGTTTGCTCTCAAAATTTTTTGTTGACACAAGGCACATTGATTTTAAAGGAGTACATTGTTAAAAATAAGAGGCTTCCTACACTACACTTTGTGGAATGGATGAAAAGAAGAATGTGAAGATTTTTAGGTTTTAAGTAGGTTAAATTGCTCAATGTCAAATAAAATTGACCTAATTCTTCATAGCACCTAGAACGATACAAGTAAGCAAAGAGAAACACGACTCTAAAACTGAATCAAGAAGGCTTGTGCCTTACAAACATCTATTTGAGAAGGGAAGTAGCTATAGTTTTAACATCAAATTTATTCCTCATGTTGAAGATAAGAAATCTTTTCATACAAAGCCTTAAACAATACTTTTATTGCATAAGGAAGAATCTAAAGCAAGAAAGAAGTGTTTTAAGTGCTAAGGGAAAGGATATATTTTTAGCATAGTTTTTCAAGAAGGAAGAATGTGTATTGTACCCCGAACATAACAAAGCTTCAACATGTTAGCAACACAATCATCCACCAAAGGACTACCTCACGCGCTACCTAGAGTGTGTCACTCACCTCTCCCCCACTCAAACACAAACCAATGAAGCCTATTCTAAGGGAAGTGTAATGAAACTCTCTCAATAAAAGGAACAAACAACACCAAACACAACAAGATCAAATATTGCTCAAATACTAACTTAATGTGCAAGGGATTAATTTTATCCTTTGTTGCAAATTCATGTAAAGAAAATTATTTGATATGATTAAAATAAAAATATCAAAGGACTAACTAAGCTTAACAACCATAAATAGACACTTATCCAATAGAAAACCCCAAACTTAAATCACATAAGAAAATTTGCCTAACTAATGTAATTAACGACATAAGCCCTTTGAATTTTAATGAACTAAGTAGACTCCAAATAAAACCAATATAAGACATGAATTATAAGCAAAACTTTCTAGATTTTCATGCAAAATTCATTATCATATGATAGTTAAAACATACGTGACTTTTACTATAGAACAACCAACCAAGTTTCATGTAACACTGTACATAACCTAGCAATCAAACTAGATAGATCAAAGGGCCCTTTATTGTACAAAAATCACTAAATAAAGGATTACGTTTGGGCTTCCTTAACTCAAAGATACAGAAATTACCACTTAGAGTCCTCAAGGTTTCTACAAACACCGTTTGATGTGACACTAAAGGATTAGCACTAGACAATCAAAGTATCACACTTCACATGCAAACACTCAAAGCAAGAAACAAATTTTTATAAAACTTCATAAATTTATTTATTTATTCACTAGTTGCCTTATTTCACTACAACTAATACAAGAGTTTTAACCTAACTAAACACTTTATAAAACCTTAATAAGGCCATAATACAAGTGCTAAATAATATCTAGCACAATATACTTAATGACACATTTAACTAAAGCCTAGAAGAAACCTAATATGGCTAATGACTTAACTAAAAGAAAGCTAAATAAAAAATAAACAAATAACCACCCATCTAAATACAATTCAAACTAGTCCAATTACATATGACATTAAGTATAAGGATTATGGAAGCACTTGGACTCATGAAAGTTTGATGCAACTTGGAGTCTTTCAAGCCTTCAATTCCCATGCTTCTTTGTTGTTATTCTCATGTCATTTACGCTAAATTTAGCCCACTACTCTTATTTTATGCTTAGTCTTTAGCCTATGCCTTGTTTATCCCATTGTTGGATCTATGCAAACTTATCTTGGAGCCCCATGACTTACCCACATCATTTGGACTCTAATTTCTCATGCCACTTGTACCATGGAGCAGCCTATAAGCCATACTCTCTTTGTCTATCCTTGACTCCATACTTAGCTCATCCATGTCCTTCCATGTCCTTGGTTCAGTATATATCCCATCTTCTTAGAAGATAAAGTTCAAGTTTGTAGAAGTCAAGGTCTAGCCCTAGCTCATGGAAGTCAAAGCCAAGTTTTAGTCCATACTTTACCAAGCCAAAGTAAATAGGTCAAAGTCTAGGCTCAAGTAGGACCAAGTCCATGTAGGCCTAAGCCCATAGAGGACCAAGTTTTTTTATGGGAACTTAGGCCTATATCATGTACGTTGGACTTTAATGCAATGGTTCTATCAATCCACATACAATATCCTCCAAAATCTTCCCCTTATTGGAGGAATTTTATCCTAAAACTTTATATCATGGACCGGCAAAATAAAGGTTAGTAGAAAAAAAATTATGGAAGCTTAGGCAAGGCTTTGCTCTAACCAACTCCAACTCTTACATGAATGACCCACATAATTTTTGCAAGCCCATGAGAATTCTCCACACCTCTATGCCAATTCAGGCTCCTTCCTATGGTACTATTCTCTTATAGCCCATCAAATGCCACTAGCCCATGGTAACAATCCTCCCCAAATCAAATATACTCAAACTTAAACCAATATAAGCCACGAATTATAAGCCAAACTTTCCTGATTGTCATGAGAAATTTGGTATCATATCATGGTTAAAACATATGTGACTTTTAGAACAAACCAACAAACCAAGTTTCATGTAACAATAAACCTAAGCTTGCAAATGAACAAGATGTATCAAAGTGCTCTTTATTCTATAGAAATCACCAAATAAAGAATATATTACCTTTAGTCTTTCTTAATTACTCTTTGATACATAAATCACTACTTAGAGTTTCGAAATTTCCACAACCACTATCCAATATGCCACCTAAGGATTAACAATGGACACTTAAAGTATCGCACTTCACGTGTAAACACTCAAAACAAACAAATTTTTCTTGAACTTCCTCAACTTATTTTTTATTCACTTTCTACCCCTATATAACAACAATTAATAAAAGACTTCTAACCTACTAAGTAGTTTAGGAAACCCTAAATATTACCTTAATACACATACCAACTACTGTGCAACATAATGGACTTAATGTCACGTTTAACTAAGGCCTAGAAGAGACTTGATTTGTCTAAAGACTTAACTAATAGAAAGATAAATAGAAAATAAATAAATGACTAGCTATACATCTAAACCCAATCAAAACTAGTCTTTAGAAAATTAGAAATAAATAAAATAGTATTGAAGTACTTAGACTCTTGAAAGTTTGATACAACTTAGAGTCTTCCAAGCCTTTAATTCTTATGCATCGTTGCTATTGTTCTCATGTTTTTTAAGCTTACTTCCGCCTACTCCTCTTGGTTTTCTCTTAGTTTTCAACCCATGTCTTATCCAGCCCATTATTGGATCCATGCCAACTAATATTAGGTCCACATGCCTAACCCATGCTAAACCCATGCCATTTGGACTCTAATTTCTCACGCCACTTATGCCATGGACCAGCGCATAAGCCACAATTTCTTAGTCCATCCTTGACTCCATGTTTAGCGCATGTTCTTGGAAGTCAAAGGCCAAGTCCATAGAAGTCAAGGTCTAGCTCTAACCCATGAAAGTCAAAGTCAAGGTCAAGCCTATGAAAGTCAAAGTCAAGGTCAAGCACATGGAAGTCAAAACCAAGTGCAAAATCCATTTTTCACCAAGCCATAGTGTGTCAAATTCTAGGCCCATTTAAGGCTAAACCTTAGCCTATATATGGGCCTAATCCCTTTTTTAGGCCCAAGCCCATGTTTTCTCAACCTTATTTCTGTGAGAACCTATGCTCAATCCATATGTCTTTTGAATGTCCTACAAAGAAAGCACTTTTAAGTGAAAAATACTAGAAATGGGAGGTTAAGGAAAAGTGTTATCAAGTTGTTGTCCAATAGGAGGATAAGCATGAAGAGAGTGAGAAGGCGATGATTGCAATGTTTGAAAACCCCACAAAATTTTAGTTTTACGTAAGCTTTACACGTGGAGCAACATGAGTGTTGTTTCTTACTAGATGCAAAGTTGGTTAATAAAAATGTAATGTGATTATTTAGTAGTTCTTGCACCAAAATATCTTCAAATGTGATGGTGACTAAGTTGGATGTACCTATAAAGGAGCATTTCAAGCCTTACAAGTTGAGTTGGCTCATCAAAAGGCAGACTCTTATTAATATTTCCATTGGAAATTACAAGGATATGCTATGGTGTGATATAATACTTATGAATGCTTACCACTTACTATTTGGGTGTCCTTGTCAATTTGATAAGACGGTGATCCATGAAGGCGACACTAATGTCTATTTCGTTCTTATAGAGAATAAGTGGATCTAGTTGCTGCCTTTGTCACCTAATGACTATATTGGTAATTTGAGGTGGTATAAGGTGGAAAATCCTACTAATTTAAAGATTCCTAGTTTGCTTATTGATACATACAAGTCTAAGGAGATGAATTAGGTAAGTAGGAGGGCTCAGTAGCAAGAACGTGAGTTGAAAATGACTAAAGGAGCTACATTTGATGTTGGTGACTTTTTAAAGTTTTCTTTATCTATTAAAAAGGTCTATGGCAATCTATTTTGGAAATTTACAAAGATGGAAGCTAATAAGTACCAACTATACTTATAAATATATGGTATTTTAGGTCTTTTTACGTGTAGTTAATTGCATTTTAATTGAGTTTTGAGTGAATTATGTTCATTTTTTGCCATATGATGTGTTAATTGGTTTTTGTACTGTTTGTGTCATTTTTTCAGGATTCTTGACGACTTAGTGTCATGAGACAAGTTTAAGACACAAGGATGAAGTAAAGCAACAACATTATAGTCAAAAGCAAGAGGAGAAGGTCGAGTGCAAAATAGGCAAAACTAGCCTCTAGAAGAAAACAAGGACACTCGATTGAGTGCAGTTCCTTCTCTAGCAACTATTTCTTACATGATTCAAAATCTAAAGAAAGACACTAGACTCGAACGAGTGCCCCTCACACATGATTGAGTGCCTTAGTTATGGGCCAAGTATTTGTGCGTTTTTTATTCAAGCCAAAATTCTTTATATATATATATATATCTTATGATTTTCTAAGATATTAAGGAAGACCATCATTAGGTTATTTAGAATTAAGAAGGAGTAATCATTATATTTTTCTTAGGTTTTCATTATTTAACACAAAACTCTCTCTAGATTCATGTTTGTTCTTAGATTACATTAAAGCTTTTGGATTGCAACTCTAGCCTTGTAGACAACAATTGGTTTGTTTTATATTCAGTACTTTAGTATTATATTCTCTAAATTTCTTTAATATTATTCTTAATTGATTTAATATTGTTTCTTAATTTTTTAACATCATTTCTAGTACTGATCATGATTATTAGCATTGCTTTTGTCGATTTTATAGTCAATATGTGTGAGTAATTCTTTGATATAGGATCTGATGTGAATCTAGGTATTGAAACCTTAATCCACACAAAAGGTATAGAACTAGATAGAAAACCCTCTAAAGCTACGCACCAAAGGTTTAAAATCTAGGGCGAAAGTTTAAGAATTGATTAAAGCAAAGCACCCTCAATTCCTACACTTCCTCACGTGAATCTAAAGCTTTAAGCACCAATTCACAACTCTTTGTTACACACAAAGAAAAACAACAAACTCTCTAAGTTTATTAAAGAATATATAGAAAAGAATCTCCAAATCTGATTTTTCCAAGCTTGGGTGCACATCTATTTATACCCATAGCTTGAGAGTTTCAACCATATTATGACTAGGCCTCCTACTTCTAAAAGGACTCCTAATAACCAATAGGATAATGCCACCTATTTATTACATAATCCTACCAAAACTCTAACACTATCTTATCTTAATTAGAATCTTATCCTATCTAAAAAGATAATATTACAAATTAACTACTCTAATCCTATTTTATTTAAAGTAAAACACTAAATATCCAATCTCATGTGTGTAGCCACGTCCATACCAATGCCATGTCACTTGCCATGTCACTTAAGTCGTAATAAAACACCGATAAGATGTAATAAGGACATCTCAATGTAACAAGCACCTCCCCTTGTCTTAAAATTTTCCTCCTTGGTCAAAATTTTCAATCTTCGAAAATTACTCCAAGATTTTAGCTTTTGATCAAGGCCTTCCATCAATCATCACCTCCATGGCTTCCACAATTATAGAATCATAAAACCTGAAAATGGAAAGTTCAAAAACACACCTATGCCTAAAATGAGAAAAACCCTATCAAATGAAATGGGAGAAAACTCATAGGCAAAACCAACTTATTCCCCATGTCCACCTATCCTCATTTACATTTGCATGTTATCATGCACATGCAAATGTTCCCCTTTGATGCACCTAGAAGATTCGTGTCTCCATAAGCCAATAACTCTCCCATGGTAGCATTCTTCTTTAAAGCTTCAACCAATCCTTCGAATTTGGCATCCTCTATCATATCATCCTCCTCTTCTTCAAAAGAGTTTGTCCTCAAACTTCGAAGTTGATCATCAGGCACATAAGGTGCTAAGTCGCCTATATTGAATGTGGCATGAACTCCATAGTCTCCAGGCAACTGAAGCTTATATGCATAATCACCCACCTTACTGATGATTTTGAATGGACCATCACACCTAGGCATAAGCTTGTTCTTACGTCGATTAGGAAATCTTTCCTTCCTCAAGTGTAACCAAACCAAGTCTCCCTCCTTGTAAGTATGTTGAGTCTTCTGTTTGTTAGCTCTATCCTTATAGATATCATTGACCTTCTCAATTCTTGCTCTCACTTGGGTGTGAAGCTTTTGCATATAGTCAACCTTGGCCTTCGCATCCTTCTCTAATTCCCTTCCATCCACCAATAACACTCCATTGCCAATATCTTTGTTAGAACGAGTTTTTAGAGCCATAAAAGGCTTCAAAGCAAATGCTTTGACTTGTGCATTCTTCCTCACAACATATATGTTTGTCCTTCCATCAAACTTTACAAATCTGTCATATTACCAAGGTCTTCCCAAGAGAATATAACACGCATCCATGGGACAAACATCACAAAGCACTTGATCTTCATAATTGCCAATTTTGAACGAAATCAATGCTTGTTTACTAACCTTTACATCACTTGAATTGCTAAGCCAATGGAGCTTATATGGTTGAGGATGGATTTGATTGGGCACCTCCAACTTGTCCACCAAGAGTGTAGAAACCACGTTAGTGCAACTCCCCGAATCTATAATCACATCATATAGTCTTCCTTGGACATTGCATCTTGTGAGGAAGATTTTCTCCCTTTGGCTCTCCTCTAATGGTAAGGACTTGGATTGTAATGCCCTTCGCAATACTAGGCTAGATCCCCTAGTTTCTGCCATCACCTCCTCCACATCCTCCTCTAGGACTTTAAAAGATGTGTTACCTTCTTCCTCTTCAAGCTCATGCTCCTCTTCTTCAAAGGTTTCATCTTCCTCCCAAGTCCGAGTAGTAGCAATCCTAGCATGGGGACAATCCCATTGGATATGGCCTTGTCCCTTACATTTGAAGCAAGTTCGTTGATCTCCCATAGGGGGCCTCGAACTTCCTCCCTTATCTCTCCCAAAAGATTGTGGCTTTATGGATTTCTCGAGATTAGGCTTCACATTAGACATCTCACGCACCCCTTTAGCTTCAAATGATCGAAAGATCCCTCTAGGTTTACGTGTTTGCCTTTCAACCCTAGTTGCTATTGTACACACCTCATCAAAGCTCCAATAGGGTTGTAATTCCACCTTTTCCTTGATTGGGTCATTTAACCCAGCCACAAAACGAGCCACCTTGTGGTCTTATTTCTCCTCTAGCCCACACACCATGGCTAGATTTTCGAATTCCATCAAGTATTCCTCCACAGACCTCCTTTCTTACTTCAAAGTATGCATTTTTATAAAATTGTTTTGTTCAAAGTCTTGAGGAACAAACCTTTTTTGCATGTACTTCTTTAGTTTTGTCCAAGATGAGATCTTGGAACGCCCCTCCTTTCTCCTCTTCTTTTGCAAACCTTCAAGCCACAAACTTGCATAAGAAGTGAGTTTGAGTTCAGCAACCTTAAAGGATCTATGATCATCATAGTCCTTATATCTGAAAATTCGTTCAACTCTACGGATCTAATCTAGGAATTTGTTTGGGTCCAAACTGCCATTGAACTCAGGGATTTCAAGTCTCAAGCTTTGATCCTCTTTCCCCCTTAAACTCTTTCTCCTACGCCCTTTATATGATTCCTCATCATCACCTGAAGAGGATGGGTCCCTCTTGCTAGGCCTCCTTGAGCTTCTAACACTGGATTCACCATCACTTTCGCTAGAGTTAGATTCATGAGAAGAGAGTTTACCTTTGCTTGAGGACTTTTCCTTCTTCCCCACGATTTACAACAGCTCATTCATACGTTCCTTCAGTTCCTTCAACTCGCGTTCCATGCACAAGGCTTTGGCTTCTTGTAAGGTTAAACCTTTTTTGAAGCCTGGTGGCATCTCGTGTGCATCATCACCACTGGAATCCATATTGCTTGAGTATTCTTCGAATCCTCTCAATGAAAGCACCAAAAGTTGATGTGAATCTAGGTATTGAAACCTTAATCCACACAAAAGGGATAGAACTAGATAGAAAACCCTCTAAAGCTACGCACCAAAGGTTTAAAATCTAGGGCGAAAGTTTAAGAATTGATTAAAGCAAAGCACCCTCAATTCCTACACTTCCTCACGTGAATCTAAAGCTTTAAGCACCAATTCACAACTCTTTGTTACACACAAAGAAAAACAACAAACTCTCTAAGTTTATTAAAGAATATATAGAAAAGAATCTCCAAATCTGATTTTTCCAAGCTTGGGTGCACATCTATTTATACCCATAGCTTGAGAGTTTCAATCATATTATGACTAGGCCTCCTACTTCTAAAAGGACTCCTAATAACCAATAGGATAATGCCACCTATTTATTACATAATCCTACCAAAACTCTAACACTATCTTATCTTAATTAGAATCTTATCCTATCTAAAAAGATAATATTACAAATTAACTACTCTAATCCTATTTTATTTAAAGTAAAACACTAAATATCCAATCTCATGTGTGTAGCCACGTCCATACCAATGCCATGTCACTTGCCATGTCACTTAAGTCGTAATAAAACACCGATAAGATGTAATAAGGACATCTCAATGTAACAAGCACCTCCCCTTGTCTTAAAATTTTCCTCCTTGGTCAAAATTTTCAATCTTCGAAAATTACTCCAAGATTTTAGCTTTTGATCAAGGCCTTCCATCAATCATCACCTCCATGGCTTCCACAATCATCACCTATGCCTAAAATGAGAAAAACCCTATCAAATGAAATGGGAGAAAACTCATAGGCAAAACCAACTTATTCCCCATGTCCACCTATCCTCATTTACATTTGCATGTTATCATGCACATGCAAATGTTCCCCTTTGATGCACCTAGAAGATTCGTGTCTCCATAAGCCAACAACTCTCCCATGGTAGCATTCTTCTTTAAAGCTTCAACCAATCCTTCGAATTTGGCATCCTCTATCATATCAGGATCCCCATGAACCTTGGTATGGAAAAATCCTAAGACACGAATATAAGTCAATAAAATAATTCTTTTAATCTTTCCTAGGTTTAATTCCATTAAAAGGGTAGACATAGTTGATTAATGGCATGGATTAGGTTCGCGATGAGAGTCGGTTCATAATCTACATTAGAATTACTAGTTAAGGTGTAATTGATGATCACAAAAGTAGACTCCATGACCATAGGACTTTTAGGATGTAATGTTTAATGTCTTTCTATTACATGAACCCATAAAAGTAGGTAGGATTGATTTAAGCGGGAGCTATTGATACTTGAGAGAGATCCTACGTATTGTTTAGGGTGCATTTGTTTAGAAATATTCCATATGTTTAATTCATGCAATTAGGATAGAAATCTATAAGCTATATTAGTGGGTTTTTATTGTCCTAAATATTTGTATTAAATTGATACCAGTTTTGTTATAATTCAATTTCTAGTTTAGTTTAATATAGTCATTATTTAGAATATAAAATTCTCTTAGTTTGTGACATTCCTAGTAGAAATTACAACTAATGTAGACAATATTATAGCCCGATAGTCTCTTGGGATTTTGACCTTACTTACCCAAGCTACATAAGTTTAGGTGAATATGTTACTTTTGATAGGGTAGCAATAGTCTGGTCAAAATTTAGTGCCGTTGCCAAGGTCTAATGGTGATTTCCTTTTGTTGTTTTAGTTTAAATTTCTACTAGGGCTTTCTATTTTTTTAGGAAGTTGCTTTGGTTATTGTGTTCGCCCAATTGATCTTTTTCTAGTATTTTCTTTGCATGCACACTCAAAGTACACGTTCTAAGGAGCTTACTTCTCTAGATCTAGAGATTAAGAACTTAGCAAGGAACCAAAAGTAACAGAATAAAAAGCGTTGATACCGAACAAAATGGATCAAACTCCTCCTTTAAAAACTTTGTTTGAGTATGTCATCCTAGATCCTTAGACTATGTCAAGCATATATAAATTGTAGGTTACAGCTGCGCAGTTTAAAATGAAGCCAACATTTATTTGGTTTATCTCAAGAGAATCCTTCACAAGGCTTTCTACAGAGTGCCCCATTTCAGATATTGAGAACTTTTTCTGGAAATAAGATACGATAAAGAGGAAGGATTATTTTAAAGATGTTGTGAATTACAGGCTATTTCCCTTCTCTTTGAGGGGCAAAGTGCATGAATGGCTTAGAGACAAAGGTCCAAGCATATTTGATGTATGGGATAAGGTAGCTTAGGGTTTTCTCTTGAAGTTCTTGGCTTAGGATAAGTCAAATAATTTTAGAGCCGAGATGAACAACTTTCAGCAGTACACACTAGTAGAAAAGCTTAAATATGCGGCAGGATTTTTAGTACTTTATGCGACGTCAAAAGGCTAGCAACAATATAGATAACAACAACTTAATCTATTTAATTTATGGCGTAAAAAATACGCCGCATATTATTTATCAATATGCGGCGGTTCTAGGCTAAGTGACGCCGCATATTAATTAATAACATGCAACATCACTTAACCTAGAACAACCACATATTGATAAATAATATATAGTGTATTTTACCTAGAATCGCCGCATATGGTTCTGAACCAGATTGAAAATTGGCTTGTAATTGATGACTTCATTCAAATCATCCCTTCCTATAGTAAGCTATGTACTAAGTACAACTTTAGTGGATACGACATCTTGTCTAAGCAATATATGATGGAAAATCTCTCACATTGAAAGCGAAAAAGTATAGTGTTGGCGTAGTTTTATTTAGTTTGAATATATTGGGGTTTCGAGAAGTATAGTATAAGTAAAAGGGCGGCAACGAAAATTACATTGAAAACTCATTATGTTCTACTAAGTATATTATACATGAGTACATCACCAACCAAAGAAAAAATGAAGAAAACCCATTACCTTGGAATGCGGCGGCCGACGGCAAGAGGAAGGGCGGCAACGAACGTTAACCAAACGACAACACGCGGTGAAAAGGGGGAAGAACACGAACCCAAGTAGGAATTATTTTCAAGTTCATGAATTGGGTTTGGGAATTAGAGCGCAAGAAAAAAAAGGGAAGTTTGGGGAATTAGGGCGCAAGAAATACACGAGTAGAAGAAGTGAAGATGTGAAATGAAGAACTTCTGTGCCGATGGTTTTTTTTCATACAAGTATTAATATGTAGTGGGTGTAAGGGTTATACGCCTCATACGCATATTAATATTAAGTTCCATTAATTTGTGGCGGGTTAGGAGTAATACGCCGCATATTATTATGTGCCAAAATTAATATGCGGTGGGTTCTATCTAATACGTCGCATATTAATTATTTCTCTAATTAAATTGTTGCGTTATTAGAAATACGCCGCAAATCCTTAGCCGCTAATTAAGTAATTTCTAGTAGTGAGTTGTATGATGAGTCATTCCATGAGATATGGAGATAGTTTAAAAGGATGATGAAATGGTGTCCACATTAGGGATTACCATATTAGCTTTTGCTTCAAATATCCTATAATGGTTTAACTATGATACCAAGTTGTATATCAATATAACTTCAAGAGATAACATCTAGATGAATGATGCATAGGGTACCCTAGCATTGATTGAAAAGATGCATGCTATAGATGCTTTACATGCTTTTAGAGAAGATTTTAGAAAGGAGTCACCTTCTTCATAAGAAAATTCGAAAATCTCCAAGTTGGTAGCCTGCATGCAAGCTCTTACAAAATATTTAGGAAAGATATATAAAACCAACATTGTTACTAGGTTTATGGTACTACAGGGCATGATATGAGTCATTCTTAGTATACTACAGGTGATATGGGTAATGAGAAACTTAATTCCATCTACAATAACTCAAAGAGGCAGTTTGATCCATTATCAAACCCTTATAATGAAGGTTGGAAGCAATACCTAAACTTTTTCTATAAGAATACCCAAAACATGTTGAACCCATTCCAAAACCAAGCCCCTAAGCATAATAACTACAATTAACCATAAGAAACACCAAGATTTAATGAAAGTCCCCCATATAATCCACCATTACCCTTTTAACAACCCCATGCACCTTATAAATCTAACTTAGAGATTGTATTTAAGGCTTTTATAACCCAATAGACTAGGTGCATTTAAAACACTAAGAAGTATTTTATAGAGCTTAGGGCTCATAAAAATTATGCAATCCCCACTTAACCTACTAGCTCAATAGGTGAGTCACCTCCCAAAAGGTTCCAAGAAAATTCCCTAGAAATATACAGGTAAATGAAGTAAGTTTAATAAGTGGTGAGGAACTAATGGATAACCTGATGAGAGTAGTAAAAACTATAGAAGTGGTTAGAGTTAAGGAATAAGTTTTCAAAAAGGTTGAGGATAGAAAGAAAGAACCTCCCCATACCATAGTTAAACTATATAAGCCACCAACTCCTTTTCCTCAAAGATTGACATATGCTAAGCCTAAGAAGAAGTATGGAAAGTTTCTTGATATTCTGAAGAAGGTGTGTCTTAACATCCTATTCCCTAACATCATCTCTAAGATGCCTTCATATGCTAAGTACTTGAGTTGGATACTGTCTAGGAAGAGGAAAGATGAGGAAAATGGAATAGTGCCTCTCACTATGGAGTGCAGTGTTGTGATTCACAATAGGCTTCCTATGAAGTAAGGTGATCCAGGTTGTTACTCTATTCTAGTCACTTTGGGTGATATTAATATAAAAAAATGTCTTTTTTGACTTAGGAGCCGGAGTGAACCTCATGCATGCATCCATGTTGAGAAAACTATAGTTGGGTGATGTAAAACCCACTCGCATCACTTTATTGTTAGGAGATAGTACTACAAAGTTACCTATGGGTATCACAAAAGATATCTTTATTCGCTTAGGGAAGTTTTATATACCATGTGATTTTATGGTTATGGAAATAAAGGAGGATGAGCGAGACCCAATATTTTTAGAAGATTATTCTTGGCTACAACTGGTGATATAATTAATATGTAGAATGGTAGGATAAATTTTGAAGTTGGGGAGAAAAAGTAGACTTTGCCTTACATGGTTTGGTGGAAATAACTCCCATGATTACTCTAGGGGTTTGTAGGGTAGATTTGCGTAAAGTGGAACCCCTTATACCTAAAAAAGTGGAACCAATAACTGTAAGCTTTAAAAAAGTGAATTAGGTTGGGAAGAAAAAGGTTTTGAGTGAGCTAGGATCACCCGGTGACCGAGAATCTATGTCTTCTCCGCCTTTGATTAATCCTGGTTTAATGCATGAGGAGAAGTCATCATATCTGGTTATGTTCAGAAAAGGGACACATTTGAAGCATTATTGCATGGGTGGCCCTACTCAAGGGAAGGCTAGCATGAACCTTTTTGATCTAGCATCATGAATAAGCTGTAAATTAAGGGGGTCAATCTTATGCCCAAAAACCAAGCGCTTAATGAGAGGATGTGAGCTCAAGAGCCATTTTTCTAATTTTTCTAATTTTTATTGGTTTTGATATTTGATTTTTGGTTTGATGTGTGTTTTTATGTTGGTTTTGTAGTAATTCAATCATTTTATTTATTTATTGTTTGTGTTGGGTATTTTTTATGCTTAGAAACTTGTATGGAGTCATGAGGAAGGATATGAGATAAAGAGCAAAGCTTCTGTGGAAAAGCTATTGATATGTGCATTTTTCTTATGGTATAATACTGAGAAATCGCTTAAAATGAAGAGACTTGATCGAGTGCATAGAGCACTTGATCGAGTGCATAGAGTACTTGATCGAGTGCCTTGTATTTTTGCGTTTTTGAACTAAGAGGCGGAACTGAATTAAACAGCATTTTAGTATGGGATTAAACCGAGTGCCCCTTGCACTTGATCAAGTGCCCATTGATCTGGGCTTATATTTTAGCAAAATCTTTCATTTTCTCATTTCACTCTCTTGCTCACTCAAAACTCACAAAGCCCCTCTTCTCCTACTTCGAATCTCTCAACCAATCCCCCTACCCCACTCCATTAAACTTCAAAAATTCTTGATTTTAACCAACCCTCTCATCTAATTTTAACTTTAAAAATCCACCCATTCATCCAATCCATCCACAAACCCTAACTTTTCACACTTTAGGGGGTTTTAGATTTGGTGTTCCTACATGCAAATTGGTGGTTCTTGAACCTTCAATTAATGTTCTTAAAGGATTTTATGGCTACATTGGTCTTCAAATCTTTGGTACACTTTAACCTTGTCTAGACTCATAAATTTCATTATTCTTTTGAGATTTTCTGCTATTTGTTCATATATTGCTAGTAATTGTGTTGTATTGTGAATTGGTTTTTTTTGAGGATTTGTAATAGTTGAAAATCTTTTTGGGAATTTTTGAGCAAACCCTAGGTATTACTAGACTCCTTACACCCATCTTTACCCTCATAATTTTAGAAACCCTTAATCCTTAATTTTAATTAAAAAAAACTTCTTTATTTAGGAGAACCATGTTAAGTAGGGAAAGGGTGCCCTCCAAGATTCATGTTCAAGTCCCGTTAATTGAAATGTATAAGGTCGATTTATGGACACGATTCTATGACCCGTCGGTCGTTAAGGCACTAGGACTTGAGGGAACGATTCATAGGAAATTTTTGAGGTTTATATTGGAATCATTGCTTAAACTTCAGGCCCTAACGTATAGAAATAAAACTCTAGACGCCCTTTTAACCTTTAACATCAACTAAAATATCGATTATACTCCATCTAGGATTTATTTTAATTTTTTTGGCAACATGTTATAATTATGCTTAGAGGGTGTTCATAGGGCACTAGGTTTTCCTTTGAATGGTGTTCTTACCTCTAGATATCCTAGGCTAGAAGGTTATTAAGATAGCATATTATAGAGGGACATTACTAGGCTGATTACTTACGACCTATACCAATCCAAGGTGACTTGGATTGTCTAACAGCTAGTGTTGGAAGCATATAGGGTCCTAGTTGGACCCTATTCTCAACAAATGAAGGGAGTGGTGCTTCCTCGTCTTGCAAACTTTATTTCCTTTGGCATTTAATTGCTAATGAGGCTAGGCTTTCCCTTATGGTAATAGGGCCTTTAGTACTAGGATCCTTTGCCTAGCAGCCTAGTTTATGGATTACCTAGTCAAAGTAGCAGAGGGATCGACTCAGATAGCAGTAGGAGGCCTCATTACCCTTCAAGCATATCTCTCGCAATGTTGATATTTTTAGCTACATTGCCTATGAGGTGCCAAGTCACACCAATATTTCTTTACGTAGCATATAAAGCATGCGATTGATTTGACCCTGTAGAGGTCAACTAGGGGAATGGATGGGTTGTGGGGCACTCAACTCTGAATTTTCTGGTCCCCTATGCCTTCAGACCCTAAACTCATCTCCCTCTTGTAGTGGGTGCTAATACATGGATTCTTCCAACTTTCTTGTGGCCTACCCTAATTGCCAAAGGTGCCCTACTCACCATTGAGGGTAGGGATATTAAGGACGATTAAGAGGCTGATGATGAAATTAACGCGGAAACCTTGCCTTTCTTCCCATAGAATGAGGTAATTAGTAGTCAGACTCAATCTTATAAGGATCAGTGGGCTACGCTACAGCACAATTTTGGTCTTTTAGAGACTAATATCGGGCATATATGGGATAAATTCACTTAATTGGGAACCTCGCATCAGCCTATGGATAATTCATTCCATGATATACGGACTGATTATGATGTTATATAGTAGTTTAAGTGAGCTATGAGTGCGTAGTATGAATGAATGAGGATTGACTATAGCTTTAGGCGGGTGAGTTTTTCATCCATGGAAGAAGCTATGTAGAGATATTCCAAGGGTGTTCTTATTTCTTCATCTAGATATAACCTGCCTAGCTATAGACCTTACCCTCCTCCATATCAGCATTAGTTTTTCTTTTATTTTTCTTGTGTTTGGTGTGTTTTTAGATACTAGGAACACACAATTTGATACCTCTAAAGAGATAACCATCTTACTATATAAACGCTCTCAAGGGCCTCTCCATTTAATTTGCAAATTAAGTTTGGATCATCTTCTTAGTATTCCTTATACTGTTCAAAACCTAAGATTTTTGCATTAACCATAGTGAGTGAGTAGCTTTGAAAAGATAAAGCATCAGCCAAAATATTGCTTTCCCTTTCTTGTATTTAGAACTAAAATTGAATGATTGTAAAAACTCCGCCTACTTAGCATGCCTCTTATTAAGCTTTTATTGCCCATGTATGAAGTTTAGTGCTTCTTGATTAAAATGGAGAACAATGGTCTTTGGCCTAAGATAGTGAGACCAATGGTTAAGAACCCTAACCATTTCATAGAATTCTCTATCATTGGTATAATAGTTAAATTTAGCTCCCTTAAGTTTATAAGTGAAATAGCTTATAGGCCTCATCTCTTAGATCAAAATAGCATCAATTCTAATAACCCTTGCATCACACGCTACTTCAAACACCTTGTTACAAAATAAGCCTTTAACCCTTACAAATTATTTTTTAGTAGTTTCATTCCATTCTAACTCTCCTTTCTTCGGTAACTTAGTGATGGAAGTAGTTATAGTTGAGAAGTTTTGAATTAACCTCCTATAGAAGAATGCTAGTCCATGGAAGCTTCTAATCTCATACATGCTCTTTAGAGTCAACCAAAATTATTGTAAAAACAACAACACCACTAAACCACTATAACAAATTCCTTATTTTCTTGATGCTTTGTCCTCAACGCTTTGGTAAAAGAGTTGGAGATAAAATTTTACCCCTTGTTTTCTCTAGGCTATTTTATGGAGAGGAAAATCTTGGCACCTAAAAGTGTCGAGAATTATGGAGTTCTAGCAAGTGCAAGTCGTGTGGTATAGCATGCCCCCATCACAAATTGATCCCCACTAGTAAATACTCTGACGCAAACCAATCTATCTTCACTCTCCATGTGTTTCTCCCTCTCCTTAATCACTTCACAGTCAAAGAAACCCTCACCGCAGCGCAACAGCAAAGCCGCTAGCACACCTTCATAATCGCGCTTCCTCTACCTGCTTCCTCATAATCTTTCAAGGTATTTTTTTCCTCTCAATTCCACAATCACATAATCTTCATCTAGAAATCATCAAATTACCCCAAAAATTTCCTAATTTAGGATAGATTATGGAACTAAACGTTGAAAATTAGGAATTCATAATCGCCATTAAATTCTAACGCGTTTCTAAATGAATTAACGGTGATGTTTTGAACGGAGTACAGAGAAGGGTTCCATTTGGGTTACACTCAAACAATGTAAGTTCCTACTTTTCTTTTCTTTTTTGGAAAGTGTAAAAATCTTTGATAAGTTTATTTGATTTTTGAGCTTCCATTATGTGATTGCAACATCTATGATGTTGTAGGTGCATAGAAATAAGATGAATATTATAAGGGAAGCTATTGATTATTGATGCCAAATTTGCGCTACCGATGGCAAGACTACAATCTCTACCATGGTACGTCTACTCAATAGTTTGTTCTTTGTTTGTTTATATTGGTTTGAATAGTTATGGTGTTGTTAAATTTGTGTGTCTCGCTTGAAATATGAGGATTTTAAATAAACTATTTGATGGAGTTAGTTGAATAATAAGTTTTGTTGGTACTATTTACGTGTCATTGTAGAATCGTGGGGCTAGGTTTATTAAGCTCATTCATCCGGATGAGGTATAGACTTTGCTAAGTTGTGTAGCGTGTAAAGCTAGTAGAAATATAGCTATTTGTGCTGCTTGTTTCTACAAGTGTCTGCCTATCTCTGTAAACCAATTTTTTTTTGTAAAGTTTCAATTATTTGTTGAAAATTTTACATTATTTTCAGTTTATTGGTGAGAGTTATCTACATCATTTACATTTACAAGGATAATATTTGGGGGTTAGTTGGAGTTCAAGTTGAACATATAATTTAAATTTAAATTTGGGATTACAAAATAGGGTTTTATGTTGTTGATTTTTCGTTAAACAAATTGATTAGAATGATTGTTAGATTGATAAATAGCATTTAAGGTGAACTTGGGCTTTGGCTCTTTTGATTTGATGACGAAGTTACACATGGAATATGTCAAATTTGATCATTAGGCCTTGGCTATGCAATGCCCTTGTCTTGTGATCTAATAATAATATATTTCTAAGTTTATTTCTAAAAACAAGTTCAAATTTTTTATTTCAACCTACTAGTATATTTATAGCAAGAATTCAGTCAATGCTTTAAGAAAAACTCAAATCATAGGCCATTTTTATGAAGACTGTAATCTTATTAACAATGGAATGAGATAATATAATTAGAATACAATTCATATTTCAATAAGTGTATATATATATATATATATATATATATATATATATATATATATAGAGAGAGAGAGAGAGAGAGAGAGAGAGAGAGAGAGAGAGAGAGAGAGAGAGAGAGATGGGATCATGTGAGAACCCGTTAGTTATATAAGAACTCATCTAATACCATTAATTTTGTATATTTAGATGGCTATGATTAAATCTACATTAATGGCAAAGTTGTAAAAATCAAAAAGTCAGATATTTAAATGGCAGCTGAGAATGATTCGGTCCCATGATTATTGGGATAGTTTTCAAAATGCCTTTAATATTCCATAGTAATTAGTAGTTTCCATAGATTACAATAGTTAGTAGAATTATATTATATTGAAAATAACAATTAATGTTTCATTTTATTTTCGTAATTGAATTGCAGATGGTTGATGTATTGTTTTCTTCATAGCTTTAATGTGTTGTTGAATTTTTCTTCGTTCTATCGATTTGATAAACGGGTTTCATAACATGAATGTTCTATTTCTTGTAAAAATTGGTATTAGTATTTGTTGGAAGTATTATTAGAGCAGTTTATAAATTGGTTGTAGTATTTCTTGCTTAATAAAAATGTTGAACGTTAGAACAATAGGTAAACAATAGGACATTGTTAGTAGTATTATGGGTTATGCATTTGTCGTAGTATTTATTGCTTAAGGCTTAAAACAATAGGTAAACTTATTAGAGCAATAATTATAACAATTTGAATAATAGAATTATATATTTAAAATAATAGATATATTATGATAGGATAATAAGCAGATTTGCTAGAACAATAGGCAAACATATTAGAATAATAGGTATAATATATGGAATAATAGATTAGTGCTTTTAAGACAATAGGTAAATTATTTAGAATAGTAGGCATATTTGTTAGTACAATAGGTATAATGTCTAAAACATTAAGCATATTTAGGATAGTAGGCATATTAGAACAATGGATAGAATAATTAGAACAATAGGTATAGTATGTTAGAACAATAGACAGATTTGCTAGGTATAATAGGTATAATATGTAGAACAATAGATTAGTGTTTTAAAACAATAGGTATATTATTTAGAACAGTAGGCATATTTGCTAGTATAGTAGGTATAACGTCTAAAACATTATGCGTAGTGTATTAAATTTTGGAATAATATTATACTTAGAACAATAAAACTAAACATACAAACAACAGAATTAAACTATAGAATCAAACCTAAGACTATATAATCCCTATTTAGAACAATATAATTAATATTTAAAACTATGTAGTTGATGTGCTCGTTTTAGAGCACGTTTACTACCTTGTTTTAGTGTCAAATCTCGTAGTTTTATATTGGTTTTATGCATATTATGCTTGATTTCACCTTAATCTTGTCTTCGAGTTGTCTTAAGTTTATTTAAGGTACTTTTGATGATTTCAAGGTGAAATGCAATGCATTTGAGCCTTTGACATGTGTATCATAGCTTGGGCAAATGTTTTAAGCCATTCATGAAGATCCCACGGTGTTCAAAAATGAGAGAAGTGAAAAGAGGAATGCATGGTCTCAAATTCGACCAAATCTGAGACACATTTGGCCGAATGGTACAGATTCGACCGAATCTGAGACACATTTGGTCGAATGAGAGGCAGACTTCAGAGCATTAATACTTGGTCACTAGGAAGGCCGAATGGAACTCATTCGGGTGAATGAGCTTCCATTCGGCCAAATTAGCCTCTACATTCGGGCAAAAGGTGGACAGAGATCGATTCTTCGGAGCCTCTAGAATGGGCGAATGGAAGTGTATTCGGGCAAATGGAGTCATATTCGGCCAAATGGGACTTTAAATCGGTTGAATGACAGTGTTTTATCCGGAACAACTACTTCTTTTTAGGGCCGGCCCATATGCATTTTAGGGTTTTTGTAGGTCTTTCATGTTTTGTTGTAAATACCCCTCCCTCTGGTGAGAGGGGGGGCAGCTAGGTTTTTATATTTTTATGAACTTTTAGTTTTCTTTAGCCTCCAAATTCTTTAGTTTTAGCTTTTGGTTTTAAGTTCTCTTAACACTTTGTCATTCAAATTCTGTTCGTGGATAATACATTGAAGCTTTTGTGAGTTCTAATATATTCCTTTGCTTTTAATTCATTCGCTTTATTTCATTGCATGTTTAGTTCTATGTATATCATTTATTAGCATAATTTCTGATTTGCTTTCGTTCTCGTTGATTTCCTTTCATGTTCATTTCATTTGCTTTATTGAATATAATTATGTTATATAGTATGAATATGTGTGAGTAGTTCCCTTAGGGGTTTTGATTGGTGAAACCCTAGGAAAAGCTATGATCTTTATTGCTTACGATTATAGGAATGATGGTAATAAGTAGTTTCGGAATTCGATGCGAATCTTGTCCTGCCACTCCTTTGGAGACATAGGGCGATTATAGGTCGTTCGTTGTGATTTGTGGAATCACCAACTTCCTCCCGTATTCTTGGATATCAATGCTAGTTATCGGATTTTCTCTAATCTATCATTTTCGGTTTTGAAAGCTTCATTCCTAGGGTGAATCTAATCTTGTCCCCATTTTTCTCTATTTGATTTACTTTGTGATTTATCATCATCTATATTCTTGTTATTAGTTTTAGTTGTTTTCCAACTCCAAATAGTCCGAATGTGTTAAGAACTTAAGTCTTGATATCCTTTATCCTCGTGGATCGACCCCCTACTCCACTATACTCGTATAGTTCGTAGGTTGGTATAAATTTTGTTTGCATAACTAATCTTTTAGTAAAACGACCTAAAAGACGGTTATCAGTAGCAAATGTTTAGAACAAGTGATAACAACTTGGAACAATAACCTTATTATTTAGAACAATACTATCTTTTTAGAACAAGAGATAATAATTTTAGAACAATAGGTTGAACATTACAGTTTAACCTTAGAATAAGAGAATTACTAATTTGAACAATAGAGTTAATATTTAGAACAACATTGCAAAAGTTTGGAATAATAGAATTTAAATTTCAAAACAATAGATTTAAATTTCAGAACAATAGAATTAAATTTTATAATAATAGAATACATTCTTAGAACAATAGACTTAATATTTAGAACAATAGTCTATCCTTTTAGAACACAAGTGATGTTCTACTAATGTTATAAAATGCAATACTAATGTCCTAAACCTTAGCACATATATTTAAAAATTTTAATATATTGTTCTAATCTATAATACTGATGTTCTAAATTTGAGTACTAGTGTTCTAAATCTTAACATATATATTCTACATATTTATTCTATTATTCTAAGGTCTAATACTAATGTTCTAAAGTTGAGTACTAGTGTTTTAAATCTTAACACATATGTTCCAAAATATTTATTCTATTGTTCTAAGGTTTAATATTAATGTTCTATAGTTTAATATTGGTGTACAAAAGGTTCACACATTTGCTCTAAACTTTTATCTATTATTGTAATATGTAATACTGATGTTCTAAAGTTGAGTATTTATGTTGTAAATCTTAATTACATATGTTTTACATGTTTACTCTATTGTTTTAAGGTCTAATACTGATATTCCAAAGTATTGGTGTTCAAATTACTACTGAAAAAATTATGAAAATGAAATATAAAGTAATAGAAATATTATGGAAACTATTAAAGAATTTTGCAAGTTGAAATTATAAGCCAGATTCATTGAGAATATAAAGAGATGTTTTGGGAAACTATCCAATAATTATAGGGTGCGAATTTTTCTCAACGGCCAATCAATTTCAAAGTGTTCTATATATACAACTTTGCCATTATTGAAGAATTAATCACAACCATCAAAATACACTTAACTAACAGTTATAGATGAGTTCTAAAATATGCATGGTTATTATATAAGGAGGGGTTCTCACCTGAACCCGCCCTTATATATATATATATATATATATATATATATATATATATATATATATATATATATATATATGATACTTGATACAATTATGATGCATATCTAAAGACAAACAACTATCTAGCGGTAGCTAAAGTAATATTCTTGCCTACTTTTGACTTGATAAGATGAACGAAAGGCCAAACAATTGTAAAATATTAATGGGAATAAGTCTCTTGTGATTATCTTACAACAATAGAGAGCCATCTAAGTATACTGGTATCCTTTTTCAGCTGTTGTGTTGTTAAGGGAACTCTTTGTGATCTGATACTCTTGAGTCTAAAATAGTAGACAACTATAATGATAATATAGGATTGACGAATGGTTTAAATAATTCACAGACTAATGATGAAAACGAAGATAAGGATGCCTCTACTAAGAAGTTTGACAAACTTTTAAAATCTAGTAGGGATGGATTTAAGACCACTACCAAAATCATTTCATCAAGCCATAGTGCTAGTAGCAATGAATCTAAAGTAGATGATATGCACAGTGATCAGTCCCTTGATGATAACCTAAACAATAAAGAAAGCAATATCTCTTAGAGAGTTGAGGAGGCATAGGGTGTGTGTGACGAGCAAATATAAATATCTGTCCTACTAATTCTGGACCCAAAGATATGATGTGAATCTAATATATTGAAACCTTAATCCACACGAAGGGATATAGCAAAATATCAAACCTTTTAAAGCTACACAAGTAAGGTTCAAAATCTAGGGCAAAAGTTTGAGAAGTAATTAAAGAAACACCCTCAATTCCCTACACTTCCTCATGTAAGAAACTCCTACTTCTAAAAGGACTCCTAATAACCACCTTATAGCCAATAGGAATTTGACACTTAGCTATTACACACTCCTCTTAGGAATCTAACTTTAAAAATTATAATATTAACTACTATTCTAATCCTACTTATACTCTACTCCTAATTAGAACACATTAGAACACCCTTAGGCTAGTTCCTAAGAACAGGGACAAATAACATACTTTGACCGAGCTAAACTTATAGGTGCCACATCAACCCATCTCTATGCCCTATCCCATGCTCCTAGACTCATTATATGCCATGCCATGTAAGCATGCCAAGTAACTTTATAACATCGTCCATTTTCCTAACCCACCGACCATTGTAATAACGATTTTTGCCATTGGTCAAAATTTTCAATCTTTGAAAATCACTCAAATATTTTAGCTTTTGATTAAGGTCTTCCATAAATCATCAATGCCATGGCTTCCACACATTATAGAATCGTTAAACTTAATAAAAGAAAGTTAAAAAAATATCTATGCCTAAAATGAGAAAACCCCTTTCAAATGACGTGGGAGAAAACTCATAGGCGTAACCACCTTATTCCCCATGACCAATAATCCTCATTTGCGTGTTTCTTAGTATTATATTTCAGCATACACACGAAAATGGCCACCTTTAATGCACCTGCAAGATTTGTGTCTCCGTAAGCCACCAACCATCCTATGGTAGTATGCTTCTGTAAAGCTTCAATCAAGCCTTTGTGTTAACAATTAACATTCTCTATCATATCAAGATACTAATGAAGCAATGTCAACCAATTTAGAAAGTCAATCGACAGAAAAAGGTGATGATGATGATAAGACTAAGAATGCAACTTTATAACTTTGTCGGATAATATTAGAGGTTTTGATTCTAAAAGCCCCGCTTTTGATGTTTTTCAAGCTTTGCATACTTTGACGTGGTTGGATGACTCAACACAGGTGGCTATCAATAGTGTTTTTGGTGTCCTTCAAGATATGACTACTCTACTTGAGGATAAATATAATGAAAGAACCAACAATAAAGGAATTACAGACAAGGATACCACTAATGGTTCAGTTATTAAGAAGAAATATAGTATTAATGAGCTCTAGGTAGAACAACGAATTGGAGGTAAGTTTGAAATTTGACTGTTTAGTTTCATGTAATCATCCTTTGTGCCAAACTGGGTTACATTACTTGAAAAGACAAGCATTGGAAGATGATGATCTTATATTTGGGACCTTGATTTGTGTATATGAGTAAGTTTCCTTACTTTAAGAAAAAGGTAAGAATATCACCACTTTATGAATCTTTATTGTGGGGTATCTCTCTGTGTCATTGATTTGAATTACAAAGATTATTTGGATCTCCAAAAGAGGATTCTTATACAAGGTATTTGACTATAAACTAGTATACAAAGTAAGTAAGACACTTACTTTAGTGACTTCATTGTCAAATATGGTATAGTTTTTATTCTTGATACTAGGGTAAAGGCTTCGATTTTAGAAAACATGTTAGAATTTTCTTATTACACTCTAGGTCTACAATAAGATGTCAATGCCTATATAGAAAAATGTAAAAATGTTTAATCTAGTTTGTATGATTATTATGCTTCTATTTATGCACCTTCCCAACATATATCGTCATATAGTTGAAGTTTCGGTACGTGATTCATGCCAGTTTGTTGAATTTTAAAGAAATAAAAAACATTGGCTTCTTCTTCTTCTTCTTCTTCTTCTTCTTCATCTACTTCACCTTATGTTATTAACGAATATCTTTCTTACCAACATGAAACAAATGAATATTTTTTCAATTATTAAGTGTTGGCACAATCATGAATGGCAATTTTTCATTCTTACAAGAATCGCAAAGGATATCCTTCAAATTCCCGCGTACTCTATTGCTTCTGAGTCTGCTTTTAGTGCAGCTAGAAGAGTATTGGACGAAAAGAGATCCCACTTATCACGAAGAGCATAAAAATATGCATTTGTAAGAAATATTGGGATTAGGCGAAGCGTAGGACCCAAGGATTGAGGGAGGATAGCAATGACAAAGAAGATCCTTTGGTGATGATGGACACGAGTGAATCAAGCGAAACACAGAAGGTGAAGGAGGTTCAGGGGCTGTCCTTCGCTAGGCTAGGCACCCCTCGAGGTACGTAACAAAATTATGTTGGCTTTGATTCCTTCAGGATACGGGCAACTAAATTTTGAAAATCAATATTTAATTATTTTATTAAATTTTGATTTCCAAAATTAAGTGCAAGCCCATTCTTTTTTCCCCATCCCCAACACTTGTTTAATTAAAAAATATTAAAATGACAATGGATTATAAGTAAATATGTTATTATCTAATTACATTAATTAGTTTAATAATACATAATTAGGTTAATAATATGTTAATTATTTTATTTAGTTTAATTGGTTTAATAATACATAAATATGAAATTGGGTAAATATACAACTATAGAAGCTTAAATAGTTTAATAATACATAATTACTAAGAAAATAAATAAGAACTTAATGTGATTTAAAAGTTTACAACAAATGTCATTATGAGTGTGAATATACCATTTAATTACATTGAAAACATTTTATTTATTCTAATTTGTAAATGTGTTGCTATGTAATTCGTTTCGTTTTGATTCGATACCAAATTCGTTCCAATTTGAATCATCAATTCAATTCGATTCAATTTGTGAATTCGATTCTATTCTATTCGCTAATTTGGTTTGATTCGATTTGTGATTCGGTTATCGCTTCGATACGAATCATGAACCTCGACCCTAACCCCAACTTAGACTGGTATGCCCCTTGAACCAATCCGGTTCCTATCTACGAACCCCCTAGTCCGGTGTCGAGCTCGGCCTAGCGCAACCGGCCTCGCACCATGGCCATCTATACTTCTAATCTTGTTTTCACATTTTAAGACTAGTTTGTTTTAAGACTCAGTAATGGCTACCATGGATGATCTATTGGAAGCTTTAAACGAACACAAGGAACATATAAATCAAAAGATTACACAACATGATACTCAATTCGACGCTATAGCTAGAAAGCTCAATACTAATTTGAATACAAATCATGTTAACTATGTACTCGATAAAACAAAGGGTGATAATGAATAAGATTATCATTTATATCAACCTATAAAGATTCCTATTTCATAAATTGATATTAAAAACATCAAGTTGGATGATTTAATAGGGTGGGTGAATCTAAATACCTTTTTTAATGGGGAGAGACTGGTTGAGAAGATTGGTGATTTTAAAGGGCTTAATGATTAAAAATGTTCAAAGTAGCATACATACACCGTACCAAGATTGTTGGAATATGGTTTGAAGGTTTAAAAGCATGAAAATCATGATCTGGAAAATTAAAGATTAGAACTTAGACTGAACTAAGGAAGACGATGAGGGCTAAGTTTGTTCTCGATTATTTTGGGCAAGAATGACATGTAAATTTTGCTTCGTTGACACATGGCACATTATTGTTAAGGAGTAAATTATTGAAAGTGAGAGGCTTGCTACACTTTATGCAATGGATGAAAAGGAGAATATGAACATTGTTAGGTTTTAAGTGGGTTAAATCGCTCTATGTCTAATAAAATTAAACTAATTCTTCACAGCACCTATAATGATACACGTAAGTGAAGAGAAACACAAATATATTTATTTTAAGTAGCTATTTGAGAAGGCTTGTGCCTTACAAATTGCTAATTACAAACATCTATTTGAGAAGGGAAGTAGCTATACTTTTAACATTGAATTTATTCCTCTTGTTTAAGATAAGAAGTCTGTTCCTGTAAAGCCTCAAACAAAACTTTTAATGCCTAAGGAAGAATCTGAAGTAAGAAAGAAGTTTTTTAAGTGCCAAGGGAAAGGACATATTATAAGCATAATTTTTTAAGTAGGAAGAATGTGTATTATACCCCAAACATAACAAAACTCCAACATGTTAGCAGCACAATCATGCACCCAAGGACTGCCTCATGCGCCACCTAGAGTGTTCACTCACCTCTCCCCCACTCAAACACAAACAATGAAGCCTATTCTAAGGGAAGTTTAATGACACTCACTTAGTTAAAGCACCAAAAAACACCAAACACAACAAGGTCAAATTTTGCTCAAATACTAACTCAATGCGCAAGGGGTTAATTTTATCCTTTGTTGCAAATTCATGTGAAGCAAATGATTTAAAATGATTAAACCATAAATATTAAAGGACTAACTAACCTTAACAACCATGAATCAACACTTGTCTAACATAAAACCCCCAACTCAAATCACATAAGAAAATTTGCCCAACCAATGTAATTAACCACCCAAGCCCTTTGAATTTCAATGAACTAAGTAGGCTCCAAATTAAACCAATATAAGCCATGAATTATAAGCCAAACTTTATAAATTTTCATGAAAATTCTTATCATATAATGGTTAAAACATACATGACTTTTACTATAGAACAACCAACCAAGTTTCATGCAACAATAAACGTAACCTATCAATCAAACCAACTAGATCAAAGGGCCCTTTATTCTGCAGAAATCACCAAATAAAGGATTAGGTTTGGGCTTTCTTAACTCAAAGATACATAAATCACCATTTAGAGTCCTCAAGGTTTCTAGGAAAACCGATAAATGTTCCACCAAAGGATTAGCAATAGATACTCAAAGTATCACACTTGACGTGCAAACACTCAAAGCAAGAAACAATTTTTTTTAAAAACTTGATCAATTGTGTTTTTATTCACTAGTTGCCTTAGTTCTCTAAAACTAATACAAGAGTTTTAATCTAACTTTAAACTTTATAAAACCTTAATAATACCCTAATACAAGTTCTAACTAATATCTAGTGCAATGGACTTAATGACGCATTTAACTAAGGCCTAGAAGAAATCTAATGTGGCTAAAGACTTAACTAAAAGAAAGTTGAACAAAAAATAAAGAAATAACCACCTGTCTAAATACAATCCAAACTAGTCCAACTACATATGACTTTGAATAAAAATGAATTATAATTAAACAAAAGAAAATTAGAAATAAAATAAGGAGAATAAAAGCATTTGGACTCTTGAAAATTTGATGCAACTTAGAGTCTTCCATGCCTTTAATTCATACACTTCTTTGCTACTATTCTGAGGCCATTTAGGCTTAGTTTAGCCCACTACTCTTATCTTAGATCTACATGAGTTACCCACACCATTTGAACTCTAATTTCTTGTACCACTTGTGTCATGGACCAGCCTATTAGCCATACTTTCTTTGTCCATCCTTGAATCCATGTTTATCCCATCCATGTCCTTCTAGTCCTTGGTCCATTATATAGCCCATCTTCTTAGAAGTCAAACTCCAAGTTTATAGAAGTCAAGGTCAAGCCCCATCCCATGGAAGTCAAAGTCAAGTCTTAGTCCATACTTTACCAAGCCCAAGTAAATAGGTCAAAGTCTAGACCCAGTTAAGACAAAGCCCATAGAGGCATGTGCCCATTTTAGGCCTATGCCCATGTTTGGCCTAAGCCCATATAAGCCCAAGTTTTTTTTTATGGGAATTAGGCCAATGTCATGCACGTTGGACTTCAATGCAATGGTTTTGTCAATCCACATACAATATCCTACCCTTATTGAAGGAATTTTATCCTAAAACCTTTATCAAGGACCAGCAAAAGTAAAGGTTAGTAGAAAAAAAATATGAAAGCTTAGTCAAAGCTTTGCTCCAATCAACTCTAACTCTTCCATGAATTACCCATAAAATTTTTGCATGCCCATGAGAATTCTCCATGCCTCTAGGCCATTTCAAGCTCCCTCCCATGATCCTCTTCTCTTATGGCCCATCAAATGCCACCAACCCATGGTAACAAACAACCTAAATCCTCCCCAAATCATGACCTTTTATGGCATAAGCCTTCTCTTTTGGTGTTCCCATCCAATCAACCCAATTCAAAGTAGCTTGTGGCTCTGATTTCGGTTATGGGTTAACCTCACCTTCCTCCAATGCCAACTCCAAGCATAATTTTGAGCTTTCAAAGAACCTTATGCTCTGATACCAAATATTTGAACAATCGATATGCCGAATATAGGTTCCATGGGTCAAAGCACACAACTTTTAAGCTTCCAAAAAACCTCATGCTCTGATAAATAATATTAGCCCAATTTTTTTTTCAGGTGGATATTCAGACTATAGGATTGTATTCAGTACTAGGTTTAAAGCCCCATCACAATAAAACTCTAGAAAGTTAGCAATATAATTACTCACCCAAGGACTACCTCACACGCCACTTAGAGTGTTCACTCACCTCTCCCCACCCAAACATGACCCAATGAAGCCTATTTTAAGGGAGATGTAATGCCACTCTCTCAATCAAAGCACCAAACAACACCAAACACAACAAGATCCAATTCTACTCAAATACTGACTTAAAGCACATGATTAATTTTATTCTTTGTTGCAAATTTATGTGAAGCGAATATTTTGATATGATTAACTAAAACTTTTAAAGTATTACCTAAGTTCAACAACCACAAATTAACACTTATCCTACAGCAAACACCCAGCTCAAATCACACAGCAAAATTTGCCAAGCAAATGTAACTAATCACACAAGCACTAAGGATTTCAATTAACTGATCAAATATAATCAAATATTAAACCAATATAAAACATGAATTTTAAGCCTAACTTTCTTGATTGTCATGAAAAAGTCAGTATTGTATCATGGTTAAAACATACGTGACTTTTAGAATGAATCTAAACAAGCAAATAAACGAGATGTATCAAAGTGCTCTTTATTCTATAGAAATCACCAAGTAAAGGATATTACCTTTAGGCTTTCTTAATTACATTAAGATACATAAATCAGTACTTAGAGTTTCAAAATTTACACAAGCACGATCCAATGTGCCACCAAAGGATTAGCAATAGACACTTAAAGTATCGCACTTCACATGTAAACATTCAAAATAAACAAATTTTTTCATAAACTTCATCAAATGATTTTTTATTCACTTTCTGCCCCTATTTAACTACACTTAATAAAAGAGTTATAACCTACTAAGAACCTTAAAAAAACCCTAAATATTACCCTAATATACATACCAACTAATGTTCAACATAATAGACTTAATGTCACGTTTAAATAAGTCCTAGAAGATACTTGATTCGTCTAAAGACTTTACTAAAAGAAAGCTTAACATAACATAAACAAATGACTAGCTATATATCTAAACTCAATCCAAACTAGTCTAACTATATAGGACTTTGAAAAGAATCAAATTCTAATTAAAATAAAGAAAATTAGAAATAAATTAAGGAGTATTGAAGTACTTGGACTCTTTAAAGTTTATACAACATAGAGTCTTCCAAGCCTTCAATTATTATCTCATGCCTTTTAGGCTTACTTCAGCCTACTCCTCTTGCTTTGTTCTTAGGCTTTAACCCATGTCTTATCTAGCCTATATTGGATCCATTGAAACTAATATTGGAACCCCATGCCTAGCCCATACCATTTGGACTCTAACTTCTCACGCCATTTATGCCATGGACTAGTGCATAAGCCACACTTCCTTATCCTTAACTCCATGCTTAGCCTATCTTCTTGGAAGTAAAAGTCAAGGTCAAGCCCATGAAAGTAAAAGTCAAGGTCAAGCACATGGAAGTCAAAACCAAGTGCAAGTCCATTTTTTACCAAGCCTAAGTCAATGTGTCAAAGTCTAGGACTATGTAGAACCACGCCTAAGCACATATATGGGCATAAGCCCTTTTTTTGGCCCAAGCCCATGTTTTCTCAAGCCTATTTCTATGAGAACCTATGCTCATATCATGTAAGTTGGACTTTAATGCAAAGGTTTTGTCAATCCTTATACAACACATATGTCTTTTGAATGTCCTATAAAGCAAGAACTTTTAAGGGAAAAATACTAGCAATGGGAGGTTGAGGAAAAGTGTTATCAACTTGTTGTCTAAGAGGAGGATAATCATGAAGAGAGTGAAAATTAGGTGATTACAATGTCTAAAAACCCCACATTATTTTAGTTTTGCATAAGCTTTACACGTGAAACAAAACAAGGGAGAGGAGCAACGTAAGTGTTTGTTTCTTACAAGATGCAAAGATGGTAAATAGACATGTAATGTGATTATCAATAGTAGTTCTTACACCAATATATATGAAAATGAGATGGTGACCAAGTTGGATGTACCTACAAAGGAATATTTGAAGCATTACAAGTTGAGTTGGCTCGTCAAAAGGCAAGTCCTTGTTAATTTTTCGAATGGAAATCATAAGGATGTGTGTGATGTTATACCTATGAATGCTTACCACTTACTCTTTGGGCGTCCTTGGTAATTTGATAGGAATGTGATCCATAAAGGGAACACTAATGTCTATTTCGTTCTTATGGGGAAGAAAAGGATCAAGTTCATGTCTTCGTCACCTGGGGACTATCTTGGTAATTTGAGGTATAAGGAGGCAAATCAAACTAATATAAAGATTCCTAGTTTCTTCATTGATACATACAGGTCTAAGGAGATGAATTAGGCGAGTACGAGGGCTTAATAGCAAGAACATAGGTTAAAAATGACTAAAGGAGCTTCATTTGATGTTGGTGAATTTATAAAGTTTTCTTTATCTATTGAAAAGGTCTTGGTAATCAATTTAGGAAATTAGGAAGATTAAAGTTCATGAGTCCCAATTATACTTATAAATATATGCTATTTTGGGTCTTTTTACGTGTAGTTAACTACATTTTATTTTAGTTTTGAGTGCATTATGTTCATTTGTTCCCATATGATGCATTCATTGGTTTTTGTAGTGATTGTATCATTTTTCAGGATTCTTGAGGACTTAGTGTCATGGGACGAGTTTAAGACATAATGAACAAAGCTCAACAAAGTGAAGAACACAGCCTGAACATAGGATGAAATAAAGTAGCAAAATTATAGTCAAAAGCAGAGGATAAGGTTGAGTCTGCAGAGGACCTAACTAAGTAGAAGTTTAAAATAGGCAAAAACTAGCCTCTAAAAGAAAAAGTGAAGAAAATGAGGTCATTTGATTGAGTGCAGTCCCTTCTTCAGCAACTATTTCTAACATGATTAAAAGTCTAAATAAAGACACTAGACTCAATACAGTGCCCCTTGTACTCAATCGAGTGCCTTAGTAATAGGCCAAGTATTTGCGCATTTTTTTATTAAGCTCAAATTCTTTATATCCTCTTCTTTTTTAAGATATTAAGGATGACCATCATTAGGTTATTAAGAATTAACCAGCAATAATAATCATTAGTTTATTCTTAGGTTTGTATTAGTTATTACAAAACTCTCTCAAAATCCCTCTAGATTCTTATTTATTCTTAGATTACATTAAAGCTTTTGGATTACAACTCTAGCCTCGTAGACAACAATTGGTTTATTTTATATTTAGTAATTTAGTATTCTATTCTCTTAATTGCTTTAATATTATTCTTAACTACTTTAATATTATTTCTTAATTGTTTTAACATCATTTATAGTATTGATCATGATTATTATTATTGCTTTTATCGATTTTATAGTCAATATGTGTGAGTAACTCTTTAATCTAGGATCCCAATGAACCCTGTTATGGATTTGGTATGGATAAATCTGGAGACACAAATCTAAGGGCATAAAATAATTCTTTTAATCTTTGATTGGATTTAATTCCATTAGAAGGGGAGACGTAGTTTATTAATGGCATGAATTAGGTTCGCGTCTAGAGTCAGTTCATAATCTACATTAGAATCATTGGTTAAGGTGTGATTGATGATCATGAAAGTAGACGCCATGACCATTAGGACTCTTAGGATATTGTGTTTAATGTCATTCTATTACATGTACCAATGAATGTCGATAGGATTGCTTTAAGAGGAAGCTATTGGTACTCGAGAGAGATCCTATGTATTGTTTAGGGTGCATTTGTTTAGAATTACTCTATGTGTTGAATTCAAGGGATTGGAATAAAAATATATACCAAAGCCATATTAGTAGGGATTTTTTGTCCTAATGATTTATAATTTATTGATACCAGTTTAGTTATAATTTGAGTTCTACTTAATTTTAGTATAGTCATTATTAATAATATAAAATTCTCTTAGTTTTTGACATTCCTAGTAGAAATTAAAACTAGCATAAACAACATTATAGCCCGATAGTCTCTTGAGATTTTGACCCTACTTACCCGAGTTACATAAGTTTAGGTGAATAGATTACTTTTAATAGGGTAGCAATAGCCTGGTCAAAATTTAGTGCCGTTGCCGGGGCTTAACGGTGATTTTATTTAGTAGTTTTAGTTTAAATTTCTATTAGGATTTTATATGTAATTAGGAAGTTGCTTTAGCTATTATGTTTTCCTAGTTGATCTTTTTCTTTTCTAGTATATTTCTTACATTCAAACTCAAAGTACATGTTTTGAGGAGCTTATTTCTCTAGATCCCAAGATCAAGAACTAAGCAAGTAAACAAAAGTGACAAAAACATAAATCAATTTAACCGAACAAAATGGATGAATCTCCTCCTCAAAAAACTGTTTGAGTATGTCGTCCCTGATCCTTAGACTATATCAAGAATTTGTAAGTTGCAGGTAACAATTACACAGTTTAAACTCAAGCTGACATTTATTCGGTTAATCTAAAGAGAATTGTTTGCAAGGCTTCATACAGAGTGCCTCATTTCACATATTAAGACATTTTTCGAAAAATAAGATACGATAAAGATGAAGGATTATTTTTAAGATGCTGTGAATTTAAGGTTATTTCCCTTCTCTTTGAAGGGCTAAGCACGTGAATGACTTAGAGACAAAGGTCTAAGCATATTTGATGCATGGTAAAAGGTAGCTAAGGGTTTAAGAGCCAATTTAAGAGCCAAGAACAAAAACTTTAAGAGCCAATTTAAGGGCTAAGCACGTGAATGACTTATCCCTTCTCTTGGATTAGGATAAGGCAGCTAATTTAAGAGCCAAGAACAAAAACTTTGAGAAATTGTATGAAGAGTCACTCCATGAGATGTGGAGATGGTTTAAAAGGATGCTAAAATGTTGTCTTTATCATGTATTACCATATAGGCTTTTGCTTTAAATATTCTATAATGGTTTAAACTATGATACCAAGCTGTATATCAATACAACTTTAGGGGGTAACATCTAGATGAATGATGCATAGGGTACCCTTGTATTGATTGAAAAGATGCTTGGTATAGATACTTTAAATGCTTTGAGAGAAGTTTTTAGAAGGGAGTCATCTTCTTCATAAGCAAATTAAAATATCTCTAAGTTAGTAGCTTCCATACAAGCTCTTATAGAAAGTTTAGGAAAGATACATGAAACCTACTATTGTTGTATCTTTCAAAGTTTGCGGTACTACCGGGCATGATATGAGTCATTGTTAGTACAATTTAGGGGATATGGGTAGTGAGTAACTTAATTCCATCTACAACAACTCAAAGAGGTTGTTTGATCCATTACCGAACCCTTACAATGAAGGTAGGAAGCTGAAGACTCCACCTTGATTCTAATGTTTTTATGTTTAATGATGGAAGTCAAAATGCAAAGTCAAATAGAGTTGAAAATATGATGGAAACCAAAATGCATAGAGTTGACAATGTGTTGGAAGTAATAGAAGCTATAATGCAAAAGCTTTATGCATTCTGTCAAAGGACGAGAATAACTCTTGAGCCACGTCTTCAAACTCTTGAGCCACGTCTTCAAAAGTTTGAGCCACGTCTCAAAACAGTCAGCAAAGTTTAAACACTTTGTCAAAGGATAAGAATCTTCTAATTGCCTAAATCTTGTGTTTTATCCTTTCCCTATTTCACTTATTGTATGCTCTAACCTAATTTACTTATACATGATTTTACTGTCAAAGATATCTCTTAATTTCAGCAAATAAGTGATGCTCATATATGTTGAAGATTATTCAAGTTAATTTTGGTTATTACCAAAATTCAAGCATTGTGATTATGGGAGACGAAATCTGTTTTGAAGCTTCAAGGTGCAGCAAATAAAGTGGAAATATTCTTGCTGTAATATATTCAATGATATCAATCTTCTACAGCCAAAATGAATTATTCTCTACAGCCATATTGGAGGAAATATTGCTGAAAGTATTGAAGGCAAATCAGATTTTCAGCAGCATATTTTGAGCCTCCTTTCAACGGCCTGAAATCAAGTTCAGTATATATTCCAAGCTTTGAAGCTGAAGAAAGGAAGAGAGACAACGTGAGACACAACGAAACAAAAAGAAAAGAGCAGAAGCTTTAATCGTGAATTTCAATCACAAGCACATCATCAAAGCTTCATTATTTTCTCTCTAGTTCCATAAACTTTTCTTGTATTTAGATTGAGAAAAAATCAAAGTATAATCTCTTGAGCGTTTAAAAGAATTTTTTTAGAGAGTGTTATACTAAGAGTATACCCATAATACTCAAACGTATTGAAAAAGAGAGAGCTTTTTATTACTAGGATCTGAGATGCTAAAGTGTAGCTGGGGTGCTATGGAGTAGAAGATGGGGATTAAGATCTTCTAGGGTGCTTTAGGTCTCTAAGGGAAGTAATAAAAGAGGGAGTTAAATCCTAAGGGTTGGACAACCCTAGGCGGAGACGTAGGCAAATTAGTTGCCGAACTTCGTATCAAATCTGCGTGTTTTGTCTCATCTCATTTTTGCCTTAATTGCTTACATTTTATGTTTGCTTCGCTCATCAATCAAAGCAGCGAACAGTCAAAGCATGAGCAAAAGCCTTTGAAACCAATTTCAAGGCTTTGACGTCCAGTTTCAAAGATAAGCCTTAACGCTTATATTCCGCCTTTGAAAGTCAGTTCAATACCTTGAGACCCTAAACGCGAAAATCGGTTATACTCTATTCACCCCCCCTCTAGAGTATAATTAATCATATTCCATCTCCCTATTGATTATTCAATTGGTATCAGAGCTAGACTCACAAGGAAAAGATTTAATCATCTGTGAGGAAAAATGAATTCAATAGGTGATGGTGGTTTTGCTCAAGGAAGGTCTACCAATCGCCCTCCTCTATTTTGTGGTAATAATTTTGCCCATTGGCATTTATTGATGCAAATGTTTGTGATTGATCAAGATTTGGAACTCTGGGATATTATCAAGAAAGGACCTAGGGTGCCAATGAAGACTAATGAAAGCGGCACAATGGTTCCTAAAGAAGATGATGATTTTACTCAATCGGATTGGAAAGTGTTGCTAAAAACTATCGAGCCATGAACCTTCTCTACTTTGGTTTAGATACAAATGAATTCAATAGAGTTTCTGCATGCAAAAGTGCTAAAGAGATATGGGATAAATTGGTGGTCACATATGAAGGAACGAGTCAAGTAAAGAGAGCAAGATAAGTATCTTCCTTCGACAATATGAGTTGTTCAAAATGACATCTAATGAAACCGTGAACAATTTGGATTCTCTTGGTAAGGTATTCACAAATGAAGAAAAGGTGAGAAAGATTCTACGGTGTCTTCCAAAATCAAAGTGGGGTCCGAAGGTAACCGCGATAGAAGAAGCTCAAAATTTGAGAACCTTGCCTTTGGATGATCTTCTTGGAAAATTCATCACACATGAGATGTCTCTTAATGAAGAAGATGGTGAACCAGCATCTTCAACCAAAAATTTAGCACTCAAAGCAAAGAGAGAAGAAGCTACAATGGACAATGAAGATAGTGATGATGAAGATCCATTTGCTCTCATCGCTAGAAGTCTTGCCAAGATTATGAAAATGAAGAAGAATTTCCCAAGAGGCAGAGACTATCATTCAAATAAATATAAAGGTAAGTCATCCAACTCAATGAATAAAGTTAATACACTAACATGCTATGAGTGTGGTGAAACAGATCACTTAGTGAAAGATTGCCCTCAACGAAAGAAGAAGCCTTTCCACAAAAGGACTATAAGAAGAAAGCTATGGTTGCTTCATGGAGTGATTCAGATTCATCTAGTGACTCAGAAGATGAACAAGCAAACCTATGTCTTATGGCTAATTATGATGATGCAAAGAAAGAACATCTTGAGGTAATGGTGAAAAATTTAATCTCAAGTCCAATTGATGTTCTGTCCGAATTCTTGCAAAATATGATTATAAATGAAGAGAGTTTGATTCTTGAATCCAAGATTCTCAAGGAGAAGCTAAACCAACAGGTAAGTATTTCTGAAAGTCTCGCTAAGGAACTAACTGATCTTAAAGCCTCTCAGTCAGCTCTTAAACTCAGGGTTCAAGCCTCGGAGTCATCCTTTGACACCCAGGTCAAGGCCTTGAAAACTAAAAACACTATTTTAAAACAAAAGCTCGCCTCTTTGAGTTATTATAATGATAACTTGGAGAAGGAAAAGAAGCTACTGGCTGGGAAGTGTAGAGAGCAACATAATTCCTTGGTTAGATTTGCTCACTCCGAATCTACTCTTGAAAAAATGCTAGGTGAGCACCAATCATCCTTGAATAAAAGCGGTCTTGGTTACAACAAAAATTTTCCAAATAAAACCATGACCACGTTTGTAAAAGCAAAGGATAATTGGAGAACACCTACATGTTTTTACTGTTGTAAAAAGGGTCATACTAAGCTAACTTGTCCTTTTCGTAGGAATGACCCTCAAATTATTAAAAATTCATTTCCTATTGTTCTTTGAGACCAGATCAAGCAAGTATGGGTTCCTAAAGGGACTCGACCACCTAACATGGTCCATCCCGACTATGAATCTAAATTTTCAATTTGGTCTAGTCGAAAGGTTTGATGTTTTGTTCTTTTATAGGAAATCACCAAGAGCAAAGATTATAAGTGGATTCTAGATAGTGGATGCTCACGGCACATGAGTGGGAAGTCCTCTTTATTTTCAATGATCAAAGAGCAATCTGCTGGAACAATTACACTTGGTGATAAAGGGAAGTGTAGAATAATTGGTATTGGAAAAGTTGTAGATAATGCATCAAACACCATTGATGATGTGTACCTAGTTGAAGGTCTTAAATACAACTTGCTTAGCATCTCTCAATTATGCGATAAAGGTAATAAATTCATCTTTGATGAAGAAAAATGCGAGGTACAAAGAAAAGTGGACGGTAAAATTATTTTAATTGCTCCTCGTTGCAATAATGTTTATGCTTTTCATACTAACCAAGTTGCAAGTACTAGCTTAAAATGTCTTAAGGCCTTGACCAGCGACTCAAGGCTTTAGCACAGAAGGTTAGGTCATATTAATATTCATACCATGAAGAATCTTTTCTCAAAGGACTTAGTACGTGGACTACCAAAGTTAGATTTCAAAGAAAAAGAGCTTTGCAAAGCATGTGCAAGAGGTAAACAAACAAAAGGATCCTTCAAAGCCAAAAAGGTTGTAAGTACCTCTCGCCCAATAGAGCTTCTACACATAGATTTATGTGGTCCTATGCGTGTTAAATCACCTAAAGGTAAACAATACATCTTTGTTGTTGTTGATGATTTTTCTCGTTTTACTTGGATTTCATTTTTGCGTGAAAAATCAGAGGCTTTACTAGAGTTTTCAAAAATTTGCAAAGAATTACAAACATTAAAAAACCTACCCATAGTTGCTGTGAGAAGCGATCATGGTAGAGAGTTTGATCAACTAAAGTTTGATAACTTTTGTGCTAAATATGGTATTTCTCACAATTTTTCAGCTCCTAGGACACCTCAACAAAATGGAGTTGTGGAACAAAAGAACCGCACTCTTGAGGATATGTCTAGGACAATGCTTTTGGAAAATGATTTGCCAAAATACTTTTGGGCAGAAGCTGTTAATACAGCAAACTATATTTTAAACCGTTGTTTGATTCGCCCTATTTTAAAGAAAACTCCTTACGAATTGTTTAAAGGTAAAAAGCCTAATATTTCTTATTTCAAACCTTTTGGATGTATGTGCTTTGTTCATAATAATGGAAAAGATAACCTTGGTAAATTTGATGCACGTAGTGATGAAGCAATTCTGTTAGGTTACTCCTTGAATTCTAAAGCTTATAGAGTTTTCAATAAGCGTACTAAAGTTGTTGAAGAAAGTATACATGTGATCTTTGATGAAACCGAGAATGGTATCTTGAGTGATGGTTTTACAGGTTTAAACTTGAATAAGCATGAAGGATATTCATTTGAGACAGAAGGAGAAGAAAGTTTGTCAGATAATGAAATGGAGAAATCTGCCAAGAATATGCAAGAGCCAATTTTAGACGTAGATGAATTAGATCAAAGCCTTAACCAGCAGCCTCAAGATCTTGAAACTCCATCTCAAAGTCTTGAACAGACGAACAATATTATACCAGAAGCCACTCCATGGCCTTCAGACCCATCTCAAGGCCTTGAAAGGATACTTCAGGAAACTACATCAGTTCCTTTGATGCTACCACGAAAGTTCAAATACTCCTCATCTCATCCAACAAACAATATAATTTCGGATCCAAAAGCTGGTATACAAACACGCTCTAATGTTAAAAATTTGTGTGAATTTCACGCTTTTGTTTCTCTTGTAGAACCGAAGAATATCAATGAAGCACTTCAAGAGCCCGATTGGATTTTAGCTATGCAAAGTGAGCTAAATGAATTCGAAAGAAATAAAGTGTGGACACTCACACCAAGACCAAAGGATCATTCAATTATTGGAACAAGGTGGGTGTTCAGAAATAAGCTTGATGAGAATAGAAAGATAGTGAGGAACAAAGCAAGATTAGTAGCCCAAGGTTATAATCAAGAAGAAGGGATAGATTATGAAGAAACATTCGCTCCCGTGGCTAGAATGGAGGCTATTCGAATGCTCCTTGCCTTTGCTTCCTTTATGCGAATTAAGTTATTTCAAATGGATGTCAAATGTGCATTCTTGAATGGTTATTTACAAGAAGAAGTATATGTTGCTCAACCCCCCGGTTTCGAAAATGAGAAATTTCCAAATCATGTTTTTAAACTTGACAAAGCGCTCTATGGTTTGAAGTAAGCTCCAAGGGCTTGGTATGAGCGTCTTTCAAAATATCTTTTAGAAAATAATTTCAAAAGAGGGTTGATTGACAAAACTCTTTTTGTGAAAATGAAAGGTAAAGATTTATTAATAGTTCATGTTTATGTTGATGATATTCTTTTCGGTGCTACTAACGATTCCCTTTGCAAAGAACTTTCCGAGATTATGTGTAGGGAATTTGAGATGAGTTTAATGGGTGAGTTGAACTTCTTCCTTGGATTGCAAGTTAAACAAGAGAAAAGAGGTATATTTATAAATCAAAGCAAATACACAAGAGATCTCCTTAAGAAGTACAATATGACTCAATCTAAAGAGGCTAAGACTCCTATGAGTTCTGCATTACTTTTAGATCAAGATGAAAATGGTAAGTCGGTAAATCAAAAGGAATATCGAGGTATGATTGGATCTCTTCTCTATCTCACGGCAAGTAGGCCAGATATTATGTTTAGTGTGTGTATGTGTGCTCGTTTTCAAGCTAACCCCAAAGAATCTCATTTAAGTGCAATTAAGAGGATTTTACGCTATCTTAATGGGACAAAGGATTTCGGTCTTTGGTACCCTTGTAATAGTAACTTTGAACTTGTTGGATATTCAGATGCTGATTTTGCAGGTTATAAAGTAGATAGAAAGAGTACTTCAGGTTGCTGTCAATTCTTGGGATCATCTCTCATTAGTTGGCATTCAAAGAAACAAAATTCGGTGGCACTCTCTACTGCCAAAGCCGAATACATTACAGCCGGTGCTTGTTGTTCACAAATTTTGTGGATATCTCAACAATTAAGAGACCTTGGGTTAGACTTCAAAGGCATACCTATTAAGTGTGACAACACGAATGCTATATCCATAACGAAGAATCCAGTTCAGCACTCTCGCACTAAACATATTGATGTTAGACATCACTTCATACGTGATCATGTGGAGAAAGGAGACGTATCTATATCTTTTATTTCTACTGATTTGCAACTCGCTGACATCTTCACCAAGCCTTTGAGCGAAGAACGATTTAACTTTATTCGTCTTGAGCTTGGAATGTTAAATGGGGAAGCATCCTCTTAGGGGGAGCTATTTCAGTAAGTTGTTTATGTTTATTTTTTTGCATATGTATGTCAAAGTCTTTACACTCTTGTCATTGCCTTGACGTACTGTCACTTTTTTAATATTAATATTGGATCAAAGTGTTTGGTACTTATCCTATAGATAATTATCAAATATTTATTAAATGATTTTGAAATGTTTTGGATACATAAATTGCGGATGGATCTGTTGCTTTTGCTTTCAATGTTTTCTAAAATCTCATTCCATTCGTTTTAAAAATTCTCATGGCCTTGAAGCTGTTTTCAAAGTTTTCCGCGTATTTTATTTTTAGCTTTCAAAGCCTTGACTGTTTAACCTTTTTTAAGCAACGCCTTTTTGTTTTCATGTCTTTAAAGGTTTTACTGTATTATATCTTTTTGTTATTTTGAACACGTCTTATTGTGATCCAACATTTATATTTTCCCACCTTGTCGGAAGACAAAAAGGGGGAGAGTATTTATGTATTATCTATTTAAAGGGGAGAATATTTTTTTTATGCATTTTATTCTTTGACGTTTGCATATAATGTTTTGTCTTCCATCAAGGGGGAGATTGAAGACTCCACCTTGATTCTAATGTTTTTATGTTTAATGATGGAAGTCAAAATGCAAAGTCAAATAGAGTTGAAAACATGATGGAAACCAAAATGCATAGAGTTGACAATGTGTTGGAAGTAATGGAAGCTATAATGCAAAAGCTTTATGCATTTTGTCAAAGGACGAGAATAACTCTTGAGCCACGTCTTCAAACTCTTGAGCCACGTCTTCAAAAGCTTGAGCCACGTCTTCAAAAGCTTGAGCCACGTCTCAAAATAGTCAGCAAAGTTTAAACACTTTGTCAAAGGATAAGAATCTTCTAATTGCCTAAATCTTGTGTTTTATCCTTTCCCTATTTCACTTATTTTATGCTCTAACCTAATTTAATTATACATGATTTTACTGTCAAAGATATCTCTTAATTTCAGCAAATAAGTGATGCTCATATATGTTGAAGATTATTCAAGTTAATTTTGGTTATTACCAAAATTCAAGCATTGTGGTTATGGAAGATGAAATCTGTTTTGAAGCTTCAAGGTGCAGCAAATAAGGTGGAAATATTTTTGCTGTAATATATTCAATGATATCAATCTTCTACAGCCAAAATGAATTATTCTCTACAGCCATATTGGAGGAAATATTGCTGAAAGTATTGAAGGCAAATCAGATTTTCAGCAGCCTATTTTGAGCCTCCTTTCAACGGCCTGAAATCAAGTTCAGTATTGAAAAAGAGAGAGCTTTTTATTACTAGGATTGATATCATTGAATATATTACAGCATTATACGCGCAATTTGAGCATTATACGCGCAATTTGATTAGAAATACCAATAGAAACGCCATCTCGACCCAATTCTATAACCCGTCGATTGCTAGGGCCCTAGGACATGAGGGAGGGGTTCATAGGCTCTTTTCTAGGTTTGGATGGGAATCATTTCTTAAACTTTATGCCCTTACATATTGAAATATAACTACATAGGCCATTTCGACCTTTAACATCAACTATAATGCCAATTATACTCCATCTAGGATTTATTTTAATGTTTTCGGAAACATGTTATAGTTGTCCTTAGAGGATGTTCATAGGGCATTACGGTTTCCCTTGAATGGGGTTCTCACCTCTAGATATCCTAGGCTAGATGGTTATGATGATAGCATATTCTAGAGGGACATCACCAGACTCATGACCTATCACCTAAGTCAATCAGAGTAGATGAGGGATTGACTAACATAGCAGTAGGAGGCCTTATTACCCTTCTAGAGTTGCTCTCATAATGTTGACCTTTCTAGCTACATTGCCTATGAGGTGCCAAATGACACCTAGATATCTTTGCATAGCATTCAAGGCCTGTGATGGATCCGACCTCATAGAGGTCAGCACTGGGGGTATAAATAGGTTGTGGGATGCTCGACTCTAAATTTGCCGCCCCCCTACACCTTCATACCCTAGGCTCATCTCCCTCCTCTAGTGGGAAATGAGACGTAGATTCTTCCACCTTTCTAGTGGCCTCCCTCGATTGCCAAAGGTGCCCCACTCCTCATTGAGGGTTGGGATATTGCGGATGATCGAGAGACTACTAATCAAATGGAGGAGCAACCCTTTCTTAGCTTTTCCCAGAATGAGGCAATTAGTAGTAAGACTTAGTCTTATAAGGATCATTTGGCTGCCGTGCAGCACGATTTTCCAATATCGGGCATATATAGGAAAACTTCATAGAATTGGGAACCTCCCATCTACCCATGTCTCATTCCTTCCACGATATGCAGACTAATTATGTCCTATATAAGAGTATAATTAAGCAATAAATACGTAGTATGAATTGATGAGGATTGACTACCACTCTGTGCAGGTGAGCTTCTTATCCATGACAGAAGCTATGTAGAGACATTTCGGGGGTGGACCTATTTCTTCATCTAGATATGGCCCGCTTAGTTATAGACCCTACCCTCCCGCAGATCATCATAAGTTTTTTCTTTTAGTTTTCTTATATCTAGTGTGTTTTTAGATAGTAGGAACACACAATTTCTTACCTCTAAAGAGATAACCATCTTACTACATGAATTCTCTCGAGGGCTTCTCCATTTTATTTGCAAATTAAGTTTAGACTATCATCCTATTATTCATTATATTGTTCAAAACCTAAGAGTTTTCCATCAACCATAGTGAGTAACTAGCTTTAAAGAGCAAATCATCAGCCAAAATATTGTTTCTCCCTTTCTTGTACTTAGAATTAAAACTAAATGATTCTAGAAACTCTACCCACTTAGCATGCCTCTTGTTAAACTTTTGTTGCTAATGTATGAAGTTTAGTGCTTCTTGATTTAAATGTAGAACAATGGGCTTTGGCCTAAGATAGTGAGACCAAAATTAAATTGCCTTAACTTTTTCTAGATCCATGGGCACACCTTCTCTAGAAATGATGAATCCTTGGAATGCATTTCTAAATTCATGAACCTACATTTCTCAAGGTTACCAAACATATTTTACTCCATCAACTTATCAAACAAACTCTTTAAATGAATTACATGTTTTTATTTGCATTTACTATACATTATAAAGTCATCCAAGTAAACGACAATAAAATCATCAAAGAAAGGATGTAGAACTTCATTCATCAGTCTTATGAAAGAACTTGGGGCATTACAAAGTCATTAAGGAAAAATCATCATTTCATACAACCCATTCTTTATTTTAAAGTTTTTTTTCCGCTCACGTCCCTCCCTAATCCTCATTTGATGATATTTACTTCTTAGGTCAATTATTGTAAAAACCACAACACCACTCAATCTCTACAACAAATTCCTTATTTTCTTGACGCTTTGTCCTCAATGCATTGGTAAATGAGTTGGCACAACCTCACAATCGCGATTCCTCAGCCTCCTTCCTCATCATCCTTCAAAGTATTATTTTCCTCTTAATTCCACACTCACATAATCTTCATCTAGAAATCATCGAATTACCTCCAAAATTTCGTAATTTTTGGATAGATTATGGAATTAAACATTGAAAATCGAGAATTTACAGTCGCCATTGAATTCTGACATATTTCTAAATGAATTGACGGTGATGTTTGAATGGAGTATAAAAAGGGTTCCATTTAGATAACACTCAAATGATGTCACCTCCTAATTTTCTTTCTTTTGTTGGAAAGTGTAAAACTTGTTGATAAGTTTAGGGAAGCTATTGATTACCGATGCCAACTTTGCGCTACCAATGGCAAGATTACAATCTCTACCATGGTACGTTTACTCTAGTGTATGTTCTTTGTTTGTTTCTATTGGTTTGAATAGTTCATGATGTTATAGAATTTGTTTGTCTCATTGAAAATATGAGGATTTTAAATGCACTATTTGATGGAGTTGGTTGATTAATGAAATTTGTTGGTACTATTTGGGTGGCAATGTAGAATCGAGGGGCTAGGTTTATTAAGCTCCTTCATCTGAATGAGGTTTAGACTTGGCTAAGTTGTGTAGCATGTATCACTAGTAGAAATATAGTCATTTGCATCACTTATTTTGACAAGTGACTGCCTATTTGTGTAACCTTATTTTTTGTAAATTTTCGATTATTTGATGAATATTTTTCATTATTTACATTTACTAGGATAACTTTTGGGGGTTAGTTGGAGTTCGAGTAGAATCGATAATTCAAATTTAAATTTGGGATTAATATGGGTGGGATTACAAAATAGGGTTTATGTTGTCGATTTTTTGTTAAACAAATTGATTATAATGATTGTTACATTGATAAATAACATTTTAGGTGGAATTTTTAAAAATAATTCAACTTTGAGTTACTAGGGGTAGATTTGGTAAACTTGGGCTTTGACTCTCTTGATTTAATGAAGAAAATACACATGGAACATGTCAAATTTGATCATTAGGCCTTGGCTATGCAATTCCCCTCGTCTTGTGATCTAATAATCAATTTCTAGGTTTATTTCTAAACACAAGTTCAAATTTTTTATTTCAACCTGCTAGTAGAATTATAACAAGAATTTAATCAATGCTTTAAGAAAAACTCAAATCAAATCATAGGCCATATTTATGAAGACTGTAATCTTATTAACAATTAAATTAGAGGCATATCTAAAGACAAACAATTATATGGCAGTAGCTAAAGTGAGATTCTTGCCTACTTTTGACTTTTTAAGGATGATTGAAAGGCCAAAGAGTTGTACAATATTGATGGAAATGAAGTCTCTTGTGATTATCTCGTAACAATAGAGAGCCATGAGAGTATACTAGCATCCTTTTCTAGCTTTTTTGTTGCTAAGGGAACACTTTGTGATCTGATACTCCTGAGTCTAAAGTAGTGGACAACTGTGATGATATTATAGGATTGACAAATGGTGTAAATAATTCACAAACTAATGATGGAAAATAGGGGAAAGATGCCTCTGCCAAGAAGTTTGGCGAACTTACTAAATCTAGTTGGGATGGATTTAAGACCACTGCCAAAATCATTTCATTGCGCCATGGTGCTAGTAGCAATGAATCTGAAGCAGATGTTACATAGAGTGATCATTCCCTAGATGATAACCTAAACCACAAAGAAAGCAATATCGCTTGGAGAGTTGAGGAGGCCAAGGGTGTGTGTGACGAGCAAAAATAAAAAAGCTCTCCTACTAATTCTAGACCCAAAGATATGATGTGAATCTAGGTATTGAAATTTTAATCCACACGAAGGGATATGACTAGATTTCAAACCTTTTAAAGCTACACACATCAGGTTCAAAATCTAGGGAAAGTTTGAGAATTGATTAAAGAAATACCCTCGATTCCCTACACTTCCTCACGTGAATATAAAGCCTTATGCAACCATTCATAACCTCTTTATTAAACAAAAAGAAAAACTAAAAACTCTCTAAGTTATCGAAGAATACAAAGAAAAGAATCTCAAAATATGATTTTTCTCAACTTAGGCACACACCTATTTATACTCTAAGCTTGAGAGCTTGAATCACCTTGAGATTAGGACTCTTACTTCTAAAAGGACTCATAATAACCACCTAATTGCCAATAAGAATCTAACACCTAGATTTTACACACTTTCATTATGAATCTAACTTTACAAAGGATAAGATTAACTAGTGTTCTTATCATTCTTATACTCTACTCCTAATTAGAACACAAAAGAACACCCTTAGACTTGCCCCTAAGAACAACGACGAATAGAACATACTTTGACCGAGCTGAATTGTTGGGAGCCACATCAACCCATCTCCATGCCCTATCCCATGCTCCTAGCCATGTCATATTCCATGCCATGTCAGCACACCACGTCACTTTTTGAGCGCCGTCTATTGTCCTAACCAACCGACTATTGTAACAACGACTTTTGCCGTTAGTCAAAATTTTCAATCTTCAAAAATCACTCCAAGATTTTAGCTATTGATCAAGGTCTTTCACCAATCATCAACTCTATAGCCTCCACACATTATAGAACCATAAAACCTAAAAAAGGAAAGATTAAAAAAATAACTATGCCTAAAATGAGAAAAACCCTATCAAAAAAAGTGGGAGAAAACTCATAAGAAAAACCACCTTATTCCATATGTCCATCAATCCTCATTTGTGTGTTTTTAAGTATTACATATCGCCATACACACGTAAATGGTCACCTTTGATGCACCTAGAAGATTTGTGTCTCTAAAAGACAATAACTCCCTCATGGTAGAATGCTTTTTTATAGCTTCAATCAAGCCATTAAAGTTAACATCCTTTATCATATCAAGATACTAATGAAGCAATGTCAACCAATTCAAAAAGTCAACTGACAAAAAAAGGAGATTATGATGCTAAGATTAAGAATGAAACTTTACAACCTCCGGCTGATAATAATAGAGCTTTTGATTCTAAAACCCTACTTTTAATGTTTCTTAAGCTTTAAATGCTTTTATGTTGTTGGATGAGTCAACACAAGTGGATATCAATAGTGTTTTTGATGTCCTTTAACTATGATTACTCTGCTGGAGGATAAAAATAATGATAGCGTAGTCAATAAAGGAGTTATAGATAAGGATACCACTAATGGTTCAATTATTGAGAAGAATTATAGTAGTAGTGAGCTCTAGGTAGAAAAATGAATTGCAGGTAAGATTGAAATTTAACTGCTTTGTTTCATGTAATCATCCTTTGTGGTCAAGTAGGTTATATGAATCTTACATTTGGGACCTTGCTTTGTGTATATAAATAAGCTTCTTTGCTTTATGAAAAAGGTAAGAATATCACCACTTTATGAAACTTTGTAGTGGGGTATCTCTCTTAGTGTCATTGATTTGAATTACAAATATTATTTGGCAGTCTAAAAGAGGATTGCTCTTTCAATGTTTTACTTTCTAGTAAAACTATGTAAGAAAATCAACAATATTTGGTCAGAGTGTTAAATTTTTATTCCCTCTTATAAACTTATAGTATGCCTTGTTTTCCATCTCTAAAGTTGAATTGCATGGAAACATCGAGTTTCAAATGTTAGGGAGGAGTGTATGTATCCGGACTACATAAGATAATTACAAGTTCTTAGCCAATTTCCATAATGTAAATCTTTATCTGAAATATGTGCAATTCACCTTTTTACATCAATATTTCTTATTTAAAAACAAATATATTTTTTATTGTCATGTATTTCTAAAGACTTTGGTTGTTTTTTTAGCAAAAGGGGACTAATTGGTTTTGTTTGGCGTCATTAGACTTGTTGGCTGGTTACTATGGATATCCACAACGACATGACTCTTATAAGCTCCTCAAGAGCCAAACATGTACAATATTGATGGAAATGAAGTCTCTTGTGATATGGTGGTTATGCAAGAAATGGTGGTTATGTGGTACCTTAGAAAGCCTAAATGCTTGTATAATAATGAAAGGTTAGATGTTGTGAATGAAGGAAAATGTCCTTTGATCAAGAGTAACAAATTAAGTGTAACATGGACAAATTTATGGGGATAACTATAATTAGTTATTTTAGGTGATCATAGTGTTTTGCTAGAAACCGACTATGATTTGTTAACTAATTTGATTAGTGAACAGCTAATAATAAACTGGTCCTATGAGGTCACACTTATAAGTATATGATTGGATTAAAGTGCAAAAGAGGTTAAGAAGCTAAATGGTCATGCTTATGTGAAGTATGGACTAAATAATTTATTTTATACATAGATGTTACTTATAAATAAACAAGGTTATGAGGAACAACTCTTCACACTCATACTTCGACATTTTCTTGAAAAAGCTCATTTTCCCTCACTTTGCCATCACCAAGAAAAGTAATAAGAAAAAGGTTTTCTTATTCCATACTAGTATACGTAGGGATTCAATCGTTGCTTGTGGACCAACACTAGAGGAGCAATATTTGGCGTTCTAAGGGTCTCTATATAGAAGGGTGTATTGCTCTTTACTTTGCGGAAATCACGCATAAGGGTATGGAAATTCTTTTTCCTATAATTTGTATTGAAATGTGCTTTAGATCCTATTGTAGATACAAGAAAATATTTCTTGAAATTCCACTTTAAATATCTACATTCATACAATGGTATCAATTAGCCTCTTGCATATTTTGATATGATTATGATTGATTATTTTGATTCAATTAGGGGAGGTGTGATATGTGGTATTGCAAATGCATGATTATAATTGGATTTTTATCAATTAGTATTGATTAGTTTAAGGCATTTTGATGTTGTTATTAATCAATAGTAGCACGAATTTTAATTGGAAGTTATTTCTTTAAATTCGTTGTTCATTATATGCCCCAATTCGAATAACCTAGCCTGGATAATTGATTTTTCCATGGTAATTGGCTCGAATTATCCTATATCAATGTTTTGAATTGCATGAATTCACAATTTGATTGAGTTTTTATGTTGAATTTTGACCTATACATGCCGAATTACATTCAAAAATAGCCAAACCCTAAAAATAGCTATTAGACTAATTTCATTTATGGATTTTATTTCTAAAGTTTTTTTTATTAATTTGATTAATAAATTGGAAAGTTAAGTTTGTTATTAATTACCACCTTTTAATGGTTTGTTTTTATTTTATAATTACTTGATTTTATTAATATGATTAATAAGGTTTAGAATTAAAATTATTATAAAATAAATGCTTTTGTTAATGTTTAATTTAATTAATTTGATTAATTAAATTAAACTTTATATTCTTTTAAATTGTCTTTAATGGCATGATAACTATTTAATGTTTAATAATTGTTATTATAAATATTTTAAATAATATGTGATATTATTATCTTTATTTAATTTATGCATTTAATAATATATGATATTATTATTGTTATTTTTATTTTATATAATTTATAATATTTGATATTGTGATTGCATGAGGTGATTGGTATGGCCCAAAATAGGATAGAAAATACGATATGTGAATCGTTAAAATTTTTTTGTATCCTAAATATGGTCTGCGTATCGTTTGTATTTTTTTTTTATTAATTTTAATTTGTTATTTAAATTTCAAAAATATTATGTATTCATTTTGGATGGACATCCAAGAAGTGAAGGTCCAATGACGATCAAGGATGGTGATCTATAATGGTTCAAGGACGAAGCCCATGAAGAGTAGTCTTTAGGAAATAGGAGCCATACTAGGATCACATTTATATTTCATCTTTTATTGCTTTAATATGATTTACTAAGTTTATATTTTTTATTTATTACATGTGTTCAATTAATAAATAAATCAACACAGAACTTTGTTTCCTAATATAATATTGAGTTAATTTTGCTATTCCAAATACAAACATGAATGGAAGCCTTGATCATTAGTTGTAGGTTCTGCCTAAGTAGGGTGTCACTAATTGATAGGATAAATTTAGAAAATTTACATGTTTGTTTGGTTAAACTCAACAAAATCATCAAAAGGGTTTTGGATTTGAAGCATAGAGATAGCTAAAATAGTTTACTTACCTCGATAAAATAACTTTAAGAGTGGGGCCCAAGTCCACTTAGAATTATTTTAAAAGGGATCTTGGAATCACATAATTTAAAAAGGGACAATATTTAACTTGAATTAAGCTTGGATGGCTTTTGTTATTTAAATTGTTTAAATAATTAAAGCTTTTATGATAAACATAATGAATCTTTACATATTTGTATTGTAGATATCATGTCTTGTAACAACAACAATAGTCCACCACTTTTCAACTTGCGTTTGATCCTTAAGAAGGATAAATTGAATGGGAAAAACTTCCTTGATTGGGAACCGAACCTAAGAATTTTTCTAAGGTCAAAAGGAAGAGAGCATGTTCTTGAAACCTCTATCCCAACCCTAAGCTCAACTCCTACGGATGCTGAGATAGCTTCTCACAAGGCTATCTTAGATAGGTCGGTAATTATTACCTTCCTTATGCTAGCCTCCATGGACTCTTCCCTCAAAAATAGGTTTGATAAAATAGATGCATATAACATCATCCAATAGTTGAAAACTATGTTTCGACTATAAGCTAGAGTTGAGAGGTATGAGACTCATAAGGTTATTCTTTAGTGTTAGCTAGAGATGGGTAAGCCAGTGGGAGAACATGTCTTCAAAATAATAGGTAATTTTGAAAACATGGAAATACTGGGTTTTTCTTATAGCCAAGATTTGGCTACTAACATCATACTCCACACACTTTATGATGGATTTAAAAACTTCACGTTGAATTTCCATATAAATGGAGTGGAGAAAACACTTGCTGAGTTACATGGGATGCTCTTCACTGCTAAGCAAAACATTTAATTTAAACCTAATAAGGATGTTCTAATGGTTCAGAAAAGGGAAAGGGTTTAAGAAGGTTGAGGCTGGGAAAAGGAAGGGCAAATAAGGGGTTGTTGCTAAAGGTTCTATAAAGCCAAAGGCTATAGCTAAGTCAAGGGTGGCTGTTGAGAGAAAATGCTTCTACTATGACATGATTGGTCATTAGAAGAGGACTTTCCCCAAATACTTGAAGGACAAGAAGTCTGGTGCTTCTTCTTCAAGTATCTATGTTATAGAAGTTAATTTAGAAACTTCTACTTCTTCTTTGGTATTTGATACCGATTGTGTTTCTCACAGTTGTTCAAATGTACAGGGACTCGAAAGGAGTAGTAAGCTAGAAAAAGGGGAAGTAGAAATGCGCGTAGCTAATGGAGCAAAGGTTGCTGCCACAATAGTTGGAACTTATTATCTACCTCTGTCTTTTAGATTAATATTATAATTAAATAATTGTTATTTTGTAGCTAATATTGATAAAAATATTATTTTAATTCATGGTATTAGATCATGAAGGATACTCATTTACGATAAAAAAGGTTGTTTCTCTATCTATCAAGATGACATGTTATATGCTAGTGCTAACAATACTAATATGGGTTGTATCTACTTAACCAAGATAAGCCCATCCTTAACATAGATAAGACCTTTTCACCAGTTGTGATGCTTTAATCCATTCGGATAATCTTAGCGATTGTTGCCTTCTTTGATTATGAAATTTCAAAAAAGGATGTCAACACTGCTTTCTTGAATGGGTTCTTAAAAAAGAATGTGTATTGATGTGCTCATTTTAGAGCACGTTTACAACCTCATTTTAGTGTCGAGTCACGTGCTTTTATATTGGTTTTATGCACGTTACGTTCAATTTTACCTTGATCTTGTCCTCGAGCTGCTTTTAGGTCATTTCAGGTGATCTCGATGATTTCGAGGTAAAATGAGGCGTGTTCGAGGCTTCGACACTTCTATCAAGGGTTTGGATGCGTGTATCATAGCTTGGGCATGTGTTCCAAGTCACTCTCGAAGATCCCATAAACTCTAGAAGCCACTAGGCACTTCAAAGGAACTGTTCAGCAAGGTTTAGTTCAAATTTGACAGAATCTGACATCCATTCGGTCGGATGGAAGACAGGGATTCAAGTACATAAATCAAGCTCTCGGGAATAGCCGAATGAAGACTCATTCGGCCGAATCAAGACCCATTCGGCCGAATGGTTCCACTCATTCGGCCGAATAGTGGACGGATCGTACAAATGCCAAGTTTCTGTTATAGCCGAATGGCATACCCATTCGGCCGAATGACCACCCATTCGGCCGAATCCCTACTCCATTCGGCCGAACGGACTTCTTTCCCGCAGATTTTGGTTCTTTCTTTAGTCGGCGCTCGAGGGTTTTTCCTAGGGTTTTACTCCTTTTGTCCCTAGGATATAAATACCCTCTTTCTCTGTACATAACCTTATGCCTACTTTGAGAGCTTTTGTGCCTCAACCTAGAACATCACTTTAAAGCTTTTCATTTCTTTCATGCATTAGTTTAGATTTACAACTTTCGTTGTTCTCGTTTTCAAGCTTTGTATTTCGGATTTGGTTTCTCTTTCGTTCAAGCAGTTTCATTTATGTAAGGTATTATTTCTTTTCTGTTTTAGTTCGTTTAATTCTTTCAAGTATTGTTTTTCTTAATTTCATTCCTCTAGCTATTATCGTTGTTTCGTTTACAGTTTTGATAGAGTAGTTGTCGGTTTAGTTATAATTTTTAGTTTTTCATTCACTTGTTCATTGCATTCAATGCGTTCTTGCTTTCAATCATGTCCTTTATCATTTTGTATGCCCTAATCGTTATTACTATGTGTGAGTAGTCTTCTTAGGGGTTTGATTGGTGAAACCCTAGGTTGTCTCGTTCTTCATGCGTAGAGTTAGGATTTGAGATTGTTAATGATTGATTGACAGATATTCGATGCGAATCTTGTCCTGCCACTCCTTTGGAGACATAAGGCGATTATAGGTTGTTTGTGTGATTTATAGGGTCACAAACTTCCTCTCGTCATCTTGAGTGTCATGATTCATTGCTAACTGATTTCTCCTAATTTAGCGTATTGATAGTTCGATTGTCCTTCCTAAGGTGGAACTGATCTGTCCCCGTTTTTACTTCCATAGCATATTATTGTTCACGTTCTTGCTTTCCTTTTATTCTATTAGTATAATTCTTTCAAATCCCAATTAAAACCTTTACATCAAGTCTAAAAGCTATCGCCCCTTGTCCTTGTGGTTCGATCCCCGACTTACCACTACACTAGTTGTAGTAGTATTAGCGTGTTTATAAATTTAGTTTGCATAACTATTCTTTTAGTTAAACGACCTAAAAGAACGGTTATCAAAATGGCACCGTTGCCGGGGACAAGGCTTAGTGTTTAGATTATAGTCTTGGTGTAAGTTATTTTTGTTTTATTTTTATTGTCTACTAGTTTGCTTGTTAGTGCTTACGCTTGGTCTCTAGTGTTGTTTGCATGCCATATAGCACACGTCAATCAAATCAACAACTAGAACCATTCGACCCTGAGGTTCAACGCAGCAAACGGAGAATTCCAACCCAAACCTCATCGCAACCAAATACCTCCAACCACCCTACACCACCAATGGACGAAAACCACCAACAACTATTTGGTCAATTTAGGACGCCTGGTTCCCAAGAATTTCGAGGAGGTGTAGTGCTACCCATAGCCCCGAACCCTTATCATATACATCCTCAATTCACCCGGATGGTGAAAGAGACCCCTTTTTGTGGTTTAAGAAATGAATGCCCTCTCCAACACTTGGAGGCATTCTCAGATATTTGCGGTCTCATACCTCCATGCCCCAATAGCCCGGATTATGTACGGATGCATCTATTTCACTTGAGTTTATCTGGTGATGCTCGGGATTGGTATAAATGCTTAGAGCCCAACTCAATCATTAATTGGGCTCAATTAAAGACAGCGATTCTAGAAAGGTTCTATCCCACAGTTCGAACGCAGGATTGGCATAAGAAAATTGCGTCATTCACTCAAGAGGATGATGAGAACCTTAGTGCCACTTGGAGTCGGTTTAAGAGAATGATAAGAGCATGCCCCCATCATGAGTACAGGGAGAACCATCTCAATACATTCTTCTATGATGGTCTAAATGACTCCACCAAGGCACTCCTAGACTCCGCTGTTGGTGGCCAACTTTCAAAAGTCCCATGCAATCAAGTGAGGGCTAAGATTGAGGAGGTTGCTAAAAATAGCTCTTGGGGAGGAGCAAGGGGTAGTGGATTACCGAGAGGAGGGATGGATTCAAGCAACTTGAACACGATTACTTCAAAAATCGAAGCTATCATGGATAAGAAGTTGTCCAAGTTGAAATATACCCACGGTGGCTCTAATGTATCATCGGTTAAAGACACGCCCTGTTCATGTAGAATCTGTGGGGGCACCAATCATGATACATCATATTGTGGGGGTGCAAATTCCGAGCACATAGCGGCTGTTAATTGCGGGGGGTATAACCAAGAAGGACTCCCGGTCATGAACTATGATGGATATGGGTATAATCCCGATTATGTGGCAATAGTAGGGTATGGTGGTCATAACCAAGGGTTTGCTCAGCAAGGTCTTTACAACAATCAACCCTCTAGACCTCCCTTCAACCCGAATTCTAACCAAGGGAACTCCTACCAAGGGTACAACTCTAGCAATCAAGCGAATGGGAGTTTTCCTAGGCCGAATGGGAATAGGCCATACCCTCAAATGCCAAGACCCAACCCCAACCTACCCTATCCACCAACACGGCCACAACCTAACCCGCCTCCAACTAATGAATTCCTTTCCACCCAAGTTAACTCCCTTACGCAGCAAAATCAAACCCTCTCGCAAATCAATCATACTTTGATAAATCAATTGCAACAACTTCAGGCGCAGCAGAAGTTGTTTGAATCACAGCTTGCGCAGATGGCTAGTCCACCCCCACCATTACCATTTCCTTCTCACCCTCAACAAAACCCATCCACCCAACCTCCACCACAAAACTCTCCTGACTCTAACCTGAAGCATCACACTTATAAGGCGATCTTCCTAAGATCTGGAACCTCATATCCTTCTCTAGTTGTAGCTAATGGAGAGGATTTAGGGGAAGATTCATCAAAAGCTAGTGATTTTCAAAGAGAAATTGAACACAAAGAGGATCTTGAGAGAAGAGAAGAGAAGGAGGTTGGTGAAGGTACTGAGGAACCAAAATTCAAAATAAATGGGTATGAGGGGAAGAAGAAGGACGAAGATGAGAGATGGAGGGAGATACAGGAAAGGAGGAAACTCGAGCGTCAACATGCTCCGCCTCTACCTTTTCCTTACAAAAAGTTAGAGAAGCAACTTCAAGAAAAGTTTCTTAAATTCCTAGAGCATATGTGGCAGCTTGAAATGAAAATACCATTCCTAGAGGCCATGGACCAAATGCCACAATATGCTACGTATCTTAAAACCCTCCTAAGGAACAAGAGAAAGCTTAAGGGCGAAGTGATTAGTTTGCCAGAGCAAGTAAGTGCCATCATTCAGGGCACATGGGCAAAGAAAGAAAAAGCTAGAGGACCCTTTGTGCTCCCAGTTACCCTTGGAAAATTCAATTCTAAGGGAGCACTCGCTGACCTTGGGGCCTCCATTAGCCTAATGCTGATGTCCATCGCTAAGAAACTCACTTTCGACATCAAGCCATCAAAGAAAACAATCCAGCTGGCCGACCGTAGTATAAAAATGCCATGTGGGGAGTTTGAGGACCTTCCGATCCAAGTAGGGAACATAGTAGTACCATGTGACTTCGTGGTCCTTAATATGGCCGAAGATCCTTATACTCCCCTCATCTTAGGGAGGGATGCTTTGAAGACTTTGGGTGCCCTGATCGACTGTGAATCATAAACTATAACCGTTAGGGTAGCCCATGACAAGGTTGTGTTTGCCTTTTCTAAATCTTCAAAGGAACCCATGGTCGAGCGGATTTGTTCCTTTGGGGTGGTCGAGAATGATGCTGTGAAAGAAGTCAAGAGGTGTAGTGCTTTTGTTGCTCCAATGATAGTTGAGGTGTCAGATGAGGAGGACGCACAAAAGCATCTTATTTATGGGGTTGCAAATGGAATTGCTCCGCCAACGGAGACATATTATAAATCTGAGGGACCTGACGAGCCAGCCCGTAAACGGAAAAGGGCTAGAAAAAGAAAAAAAAAGACTAATGGCTCCACCCTGGCTTGGGGGAGCCCCGTATTCTAACCCACCTCCAGATGACCCTAGTTCTCCATTGCTTACTTCCGCCACTACGGCTCGGTAGAGAGTTTTGACTCCCCACGCTGGAGGTGATGGTGATGCTAGGAGTGAACCCACTCCTACGGCAGGTATAATTTCTTTGTTTTCTTTTTCTGTATAAATTTGTGCCTAAATGTGTCGAACTTACCGTCGTTAAACAAAAGTACTTATGGGAGAAAACCCGGTATTTGTTTTGTTTGTTTATTTGTATAGCAACAGCCTCCATAATGCTGATCTTTCTCCCTTTTGTTTCTTCTCTCCCAAGTGCCGGGATGGCTCTTGAGCTAGCTTGGGGGAGGGTCCTTGTGTTTTCAAAGCTTCGAAAGATCCGCATTATGGAAACTATTGCCATTTTTTAAGTTTGCATATCTAGGTGTATCAAGATTAATGTGCTTGAGTTGTGAAACTGACATGCTAGCTCCTAACGTGTACATTATAGTGGTCTTATGCATACTCATGCTTTTCCTAGCCTTGTGCCTGTTTTGGGACCGAATAATTGATTGTTTTCCGCCTGACTTGGGGGATCTGGTCCTGCTTGGTTTGCGGCTTGGATGACTACCTTTTGAGGCACATTTCGACTAGCCTAGTGAGGATTGAGCCTTATAGGACTCCATTATGAGTCCTATGTTATTAAGTGCTAGTTAGAGAGTCTAAATATTGTGTCTGTTCTCCTCCAGCATAGTCTTCTTTTCTAAAGGCCAGGGATGATAACACGTTTGTAGTTACAGCTACATGGCCAAATTGCCTACCATAAATATTGATTGACTTTAGGGTAAGCCAATTTTATGCCTTTACTTTTTCTTCGTAGCTACATCACCTAACTCCACATGAGCCAAATATTCCCTCTTCTTACCTAGAGGATAGTCAAGTGATTACAGTGAAGTGGTGCCCGTTGCATTGTGGTGAAAGGTTTTGGTTGGAAAAATCGTTGTCGTATGATATGACTCTTTACATTACTCTTAGTTTATTTCAGAAGCATTTTCTTAAAAACAAAAAAAGAAAAAAAGGAAAAAAAAGAGAAAAAAATAGAAAAAGAAAAGAAAAAAATAGAGAAAGAAAAATTCGAGAATAAAGTTGGTGTAATGAGCTCATTTATGCGTATCCAGAGAATTTTGGGAAGTGGCATGGTTTTCGAAAGTCGTAGCCCTCCTTAGTTTAATTACCTTGGATTGCTTACTATCCTCTATTTGAACTCCACATCCCCAAATTTTACCCTACCTTGATCCCAGCCTACATTGCAACCATTTCCAAACCTGTTCGACTTGGCCTGATTAGCAAGTTCTGTGCTGGAGAGTAGATAGGATACAATCCCTAAGATTTCTCCTTGATTGAGTGTTTAATTCCTGACTTATCTTAAGTTGGATGATTCCGAGCGAAACACATACCATATTAAACACACGAGCGTACTAGAAATTTCCCACATCTCTTGGGAAATAGCATGGGGAGCGTGGACTTGTGATCTCATTAGGTAGTGGGTGGCATGGCCTGTGTTGTAGCTTTTCCGGTGATCTCGAGTCTATGGAAAACGTTGTTTATCTTGGTATTATGCTCTTTTGAGCCCATTGTACTTGCACACCCATGGCTAGGGAAGAGTTTTGCCTGTACACGGCTAGCATTGTCCTGTTTTTCGCTCACCTTGCTTTTCATAAGTTTTGCTCACGGTGCTGCCTTGCTAGTTCATTTGCTAGGGACTAGCAAAGGTTTGGCTTCGGGGGAAGTTGATGTGCTCATTTTAGAGCACGTTTACAACCTCATTTTAGTGTCGAGTCTCGTGCTTTTATATTGGTTTTATGCACGTTACGTTCAATTTTACCTTGATCTTGTCCTCGAGCTGCTTTTAGGTCATTTCAGGGGATCTCGATGATTTCGAGGTAAAATGAGGCGTGTTCGAGGCTTACACTTCTATCAAGGGTTTGGATGCGCGTATCATAGCTTGGGCATGCGTTCCAAGTCACTCTCGAAGATCCCATAAACTCTAGAAGCCACTAGGCACTTCAAAGGAACTGTTAAGCAAGGTTTAGGTTCAGATTTGACCGAATCTGACATCCATTCGGTCGATTGGAAGACAGGGATTCAAGTACATAAATCAAGCTCTCGCGAATAGCCGAATGAAGACTCATTCGGCCGAATCAAGACCCATTCGGCCGAATGGTTCCACTCATTCGGCTGAATGGTGGACGGATCGCACAAATGCCAAGTTTCTGTTATAGCCGAATGGCATACCCATTCGGCCGAATGACCACCCATTCGGCTGAATCCCTACTCCATTCGGCCGAATGGACTTCTTTCCCACAGATTTTGGTTCTTTCTTTAGTCAGCGCTCGAGGGTTTTTCCTAGGGTTTTACTCCTTTTGTCCCTAGGGTATAAATACCCTCTTTCTCTGTACATAACCTTATGCCTACTTTGAGAGCTTTTGTGCCTTTACCTAGAACATCACTTTAAAGCTTTTCATTTCTTTCATGCATTAGTTTCATTTATGTAAGGTATTGTTTCTTTTCTGTTTTAGTTCGTTTAATTCTTTCAAGTATTGTTTTTCTTAATTTCATTCCTCTAGCTATTATCGTTGTTTCGTTTACAGTTTTGATAGAGTAGTTGTCGGTTTAGTTATAATTCTTAGTTTTTCATTCTCTTGTTCATTGCATTCAATTTGTTCTTGCTTTTAATCATGTCCTTTATCATTTTGTATGCCCTAATCGTTATTACTATGTGTGAGTAGTCTTCTTAGGGGTTTGATTGGTGAAACCCTAGGTTGGCTCGTTCTTCATGCGTAGAGTTAGGATTTGAGATTGTTAATGATTGATTGACTGATATTCGATGCGAATCTTTTCCTGCCAGTCCTTTGGAGACATAGGGCGATTATAGGTTGTTCGTGTGATTTATGGGGTCACAAACTTCCTCTCGTCATCTTGAGTGTCAGGATTCATTGTTGACTGATTTCTCCTAATTTAGCGTATTGATAGTTTGATTGTCCTTCCTAAGGTGAAACTGATCTGTCCCCATTTTTACTTCCATAGCATATTATTGTTTAAGTTCTTGCTTTCCTTTTCTGCTATTAGTATAATTCTTTCAAATCCCAATTAAAACCTTTACATCAAGTCTAAAAGCTATCGCCCCTTGTCCTTATGGTTCGATCCCCGACTTACCACTACACTAGTTGTAGTAGTATTAGGGTGTTTATAAATTTAGTTTGCATAACTATTCTTTTAGTTAAACGACCTAAAAGAACGGTTATCATGTATATAACACACCCTAAGGTTTTTATTGATCCTGAGAATCCTACGAAGGTGTGCAAGCTTCAAAACTCTATTTTTGGACTGAGTCAAGCATCTCAGAGTTGGAATCTTTGATTTGATGAGGCAATCAAATAATTTGGTTTTCTTAAAGATAAAGAAGAATCTTGTGTATACAAGAAGTTAGTAGGAGTAGCATTATCTTCTTGGGTTTATATGTAGATGACATATTACTGATAGAAATGATATTCTCATGCTTGACTCTGTCAAAGAATGGCTAAAGAATTGTTTCTCTATGAAAGACCTTAGAGAGAATGAGTATATTTTGGGCATTAAGATCTATAGTGATAGATCTAAATGATTACTTGGAGTTAGTCAAAGAACTTATATTGATAAGATTCTTACTAGGTTCAATATGGAAAACTTGAAAAGAGGTTTCCTCCCCATTAAACATGGTTTAACGCTAAGCAAGACTCAATATCCTTCAAACATTGATGAGATTAGGTGAATGAGTAATGTACTTTGTGCTTTGGCTATAGGGTCCATTATGTATGCCATGATTTGTACTCGACCAGATGTCTTATATGCTTTGAGTATGTGTAGCAAAAATAAATCGAATCTAGGCGACGCACACTAGAATTCAGTTAAGAATATCCTCAAGTACTTGAGAAGAACTAAGGATCATTTCTTAGTGTATGGAGGTGAAAGTGAGTTGGTTGTTGCAGGTTACATGGATGCGAGCTTCCAAACAAATAAAGATGATTTCCAATCTCAATCTGGGTTCATCTTTTGCCTAAATGGAGTGGCAGTGAGCTGGAAGAGTTCAAAGCAAACCACCATAGCTAATTCTATAACAGAGGCTGAGTACATTGCTGCACCTAATGCAGCAAAGGAAGTAGTTTGGATGAAGAAATTCATTTTTGAACTAGGAGTATTACCTAGTATTAGAAATGATATTGTCTTACATTGTGACAATAATGGTGTCATTGTTCAGAGCAAGGAACCAAGGTTGCATTAGAATTCCAACACATGTACTTAGGAAGTTTCACATCATTCGAGATATAGTGGAAAGGAAGGATGTGGGTGTTTACAATATTTACATGGACGATAATATCGCTGATCTGTTCACTAAATCGCTGCCTCAACCCAAGCACGAAAGTCATACTAGGGTTTTAGGGCTTAAGCATATTAGAGAGTGGATTTTGTTGTGTACTATTTTATTGTAAAATTAGTTACAGACATAAAACACTTAGATATGTATGTTTATGTTTATCAATAAAGTTTTGTTCTTATTTAACTATGGTTTAGTGTTAAATAAAATGTCCAAAGTATTGTATAACTTTCGATAGATTTGTCAAAGGTGTGATTTAATGAATGAAACCCAATTAAGTAAACTGAAGTTATAAATACTATTAGTCCTTGGTCTGAATCATTAATATGGACATAAATGATTCATTCAATGACTAGTTTGTAAGTTGATTGATAGCGCAGTTTCATGAGCTATAGGGACATGGAGATGTCTATTCATTTACATGGATATGTATATGGATACATATTAGATAAACCTATTTGATATTCTTAAATAATGTTTTAAGAATTTCATTTGTTATATTTAATGGATTCCCTGACATGAGTGCAACACTAGTCTCATTTAGTGATTAGTATGTCTTTGATATTCTCAAATGTCGTGCCATAAAAAGAGGTTATAAAGGAAATGTTTGGGTCTGCTAAAACTTAAGTGGGAGTTTTGGTTGTACAAGATTCAATAAGTCCTCCTAAATTTTAGGATTAGTGTCTTAGGCCTATTGAAGAGTAAGAACTGAAAATGCATGGCCATGCTAAAATGGATTAAGAGTTAATCATTTGTTTCCACAATTCAAGCTCGAATTCGAGAAATGATTTGAATATTAGTTTGGATAACATGAGTTGTCATCATATTATCAAATTTTACATTAAGAGATATAAGGAATTTATGGTTCCACACTTGTTCTAGGACAAGTGAGAGATTGAAGGAAAATATCCTTTGATCAAGTGTAACAAATTAAGTGTAACATGGACAAATTTATGGAGATAACTATAATTGGTTATTTTAGGTGATCATAGTGTTTTGCTAGAAACCAACTATGATTTGTGAACTAATTTGATTAGTACATGGCTAATAAGAAACTGGTCCTATGAGGTCACACATACAAATATATGATTGGAATAAAGTGCAAAAGAGGTTAAGAAGCTAAATGGTCATTCTTATGTGAAGTATATACTAAAGAGTTTATTTTGCAACATATAGATGTTATTTATAAACAAACATGGTTATGAGGAATAACTCTTTACACTCATACTTAGCCATTTTATCTAAAAAGCTCATTCTCCCTCACTTTGCCATCTCCAAGAAAAGTAATAAGAAAAAGGTTTTCTTATTTCGTACAAGCATACGTGGAGATTCAATCGTTGCTTGTGGACAAACATTAGAGGAGCAACATTTGGTGTTCTAAGGGTCTCCATATAGAATTGTGTATTGCTCTTTGCTTTGTGGAAATCATGCTTCAATGGTTTGGAATTCTTTTTCCTATAATACGTATTGAAATTTGCATGAGATCCTATTGTAGATGCAAGAAAATGTTTCTTTAAATTCCGCTTTAAGTATCTACATTCCTATAGTTAATACTTTGTACTTCCTTTGTTTATTTGGTTTATAGGGAAAGTTTTTTTTTTTTTAAGAAATATCAATCATAGAAAAAGGATAGGATAAGGATAGAATTTATTATTGTTTTTTTAAAATATATTATTTTTAAATTTAAACTATCTTTTCAACTAAAATTATCCTTTAAATTAGGATTAAATTTATATAATAATAATTTTTTTTTAAAATTCTAATCATGGTAGCTAGCCATGATTAGATATGGTTGAAATTTTTATTTTTAAAATATGTATTTTTTTTATTTCTTTTGTAAATATATCCAATTTTCAACATTATCTATTTAAATTAAAAATAATCTTTATAAATATATTAAACTATATTTTTTTGTTAAAAATAATATTTTAAAAGCTTCTAGAATATTCTAGAATAAAAGTGGATACTTTGGATATTTTTGGGATATTTTAGAGGGCTTTTTTGGGAATTTTAATGGAATAATTGAGGAATTAAATATAAAATTAAATAATTTTCTTAATAAAATTATAAAATAAATATATAAATGACGGTTCATAATTATGATTGGTACCAAAATAATTTTTAAATTATTTATTTTGTACTAAAATGTTCTTAATATAATGTCTAAAATATGGGGTATTACAGTCTACCCCCCTTAAAAAAAGTTTTGTCCGCAATACTTTGAAAACATTTTAAAAAAAGTTTTGAATGCAATGCATGTGACATATGAAGCTTGAAGAATCAATAGGAGATGAAAAGGATCAAAATACTTTAGATTGGAGAATTCTTCCTTCTTAGCTTTAAGTGCTAGATTCTTTGTTGATGAAGCTATCTCTCCATCTTCTTCATTTAGGGACATTTCGTGGGTGATTAATTTTCCAAGAAGATCATCCAACGGCAAAATTCGCAAGTCTTGTGCTTCTTCTATTACCGTCACTTTAGGACCCCACTTTGCTTTGGGAAGACATCGAAGGATTTTTCTGACCTTTTCTACATTTGTAAATCTTTTGCCAAGAGAGTCCAGATTGTTCACTATTTGGGTGAATCTTGTAAACATCTCCTTCACGTTCTCACTATTCGTCATTTTGAACAATTCATATTGTCAGAGATATATACTTATCTTTGTTTCCTTCACTTGACTAGTTTCTTTGTAAGTCACCATTAGCTTGTCCCATATTTCCTTTGCACTTCTACAAGAGGAGACTCTATTGAACTCATTTGCATCCAGACCGCAATAGAGCAGATTCATGGCACGATAGTTTTTTGCAATGCTCTCCAAGTCGGTTTGAGTGAAGTCACCATCTTCCTTGGGGATTAGAATGCCGCTATCATCATTCTTCATAGGCACCTTCGGACCTTTCTTTATGATGTCCCATAATTCAATATCTTGGTCTATGAGGAACATTTGCATTAAGGAGCGCCAATGGGCAAAGTTGTTCCCACAAAACAATGGAGGACGATTTGAGGAACGTCCTTGGGCAAAGCCACCATCACCTATCGAATTCATGATGCCTCACAGATGTTTAAATATTTGAAAGGTGAGTAAGGCTCTGATACCAATTAAAGAATCAATAGGAGATGAAAAGGATCAAAATACTCTAGAGGGGGGGGGGGTGAATAGAGTATGGTAGATTTTCACAATTTAGGTGATCAAAGGCTTTGAAACGGTTTATAGATGCGGAAAAGAATAGGATACAATTCAAGGACTTTGAACCGATTATCAGGATTTGCTTTGTATACGAATAAGATATAAAAAGCAAATAAAGAAAGTAAAAACGAATTTAAAGGGGACGATGATTTGTTACGAAGTTCGGCAATGTGCCTACGTCTCCGCCTAGGGTCTCCTACCCGTATGATTTAACCGATCTTTATTTCCTCTTTTAGAGACCTAAAGCCACCTTCAAAGATTATCACCCAATCTTCTATACCGTAGCTTACCCTAGCTACACTCTAGCGTCTCAATTCCTAGAAATAAAAATCTTCTCACTTTTTCTTTTTGAATCTTTGAGTATTATAAATCTACTCAAAGTATGTCTCTCTTTTCTTTTGATATTTTTCTTTTTTCACACAAAGAGATTATATTTTCTTTTCTCTCAGTCTAAGTTACAATTAAGATATATAGTTCTAGAGAGGAAAGAGTTTAATATTTTAGCAACTTGTAATGTATCTTGGTGAGGAGCTGCTGCTTCTGTAAACTTCAACTCACTCTATTTAAGGATAGTCTTCACAACGGATACTCTTCAACATTAATCCTGCCATTGCCCTTGAATCGAATGTTAGGACTTTGATTGACCGCTTCAGAATTTGTTCCGTGATATTCGGGCAGTTACTGAAGTCTGTTTCAAAGGCCTTGACTAGGTATCCATTGCAGATTTGAACGAGTCTTTCTTATTTTGAAATTTCACGATCAATATCCTTTTGAATAGGGATAGCTTCAGTAGAATTTGTTCAACCCCATGAAGCTAGGGATACTTGAATTTCAACCTTATCTTTAATCCATTTGAATTTAAACATAAACATTCAAGAGTCCATCAATTAACGACTTGTTTTTAGGAGAAGTCTCAGCATGATTTCAGCAGTTTGAACAATTTGTCATCTTCGACTTTATCTGGACAACAAACAAGTAATCTAAGCCACAAAGCAAGCAAATAATACACGTACATATTACTATGTTTTATGCATGAGATATTACTTAAGTTTTGACTTTCATCACCTACATTAAATCAAGTTAAATATGTGAACATATTATCATCATCATCAAGGTGGAGTCTTCAATCTCCCCCTTGATGGAAGTCAAAACATGCATGGATAAACAAAGTAGCAGCACTGACGTAATACATAATATTAAAGCAGATATATAAAACAGAGATATAAAACAGAGATATATCTCCCCCTTTTTTACTTTCGTTAAGGAAGGAGAATAATGTATGGATAGAGAAACAGGAATATAAAATGTTTAGTACAACCATATCGAATAAAAGTTGATTAAAAACAGAAATGTAAACAAGCATTCTTTAAAATCACGAGAGAAGGAGCTTCACATCAGTCACCAAGGCATCCAACTTGTCATCGATGTGAGCAAGAAGATCTGCAAGATCCTTTCGCACACAATCAAGTTGAAAGTCTACGGAATCAAGCCTTGAGACGAACCTTGAGAGCTGTGAAGGTGCTGGCTCCTTTGAAACGCCTTTGAAAGAGGGAAGTCGTGACTGTTCATCGAGGGGAAGATCCTCTCTAAGTTTCCACAACCCATCAGATGAGGCAAAAATTCCAATTCGATTGAAAGATTCCATTGAAATGCGTGAGGAGGCACAGCTCTCACATCCTTCACCCACAACATCAACTTTAAAAAATTTGAAAATCAGGGGGAGAAAGTTGGCATAGGGAAGGGGGTTTGCTCGTGAGGATGAAATGGTGTGATACATATGGGTAAGAATGGTGTTGGGGAGGTTAACATCAAAACCACTAAGAACAAGAAAAGTCATAGCTAAGCATTAGTCTGTTAAAAGCTCACGGGAGTTGGACCTTGGGACAACACTGCGAACCAACAATGTGTTAACGACCTTTGGATTGATTTTAAGACTGCTATGGGTCCATTGCTTAGAGTTTGGGGGATTTGGAAGGATGAAGTCAGACTTGGCTTTAGCGACACATTCAAAATAAGGAGGGGAGGAGTCTGACCAGTCTTCATTGGGAACAATGAGTATAGAGGCCAAAATACCTGGGGTTAGGGTAATGGGAATGCCTTTGACCAACGTAGTCAGGGAAATAATACCATTTTCTCTTTTGGAAGACCTGTTAAGGTAAAAAAGACAGGTTAACCTGGGATAGAACACATCACCAACATTTAACATACGGACCAGAGAGGAGGCTTTAAACATGGCAAGACCCTTAAGCTTAGAAGAGGTGAGTAAGTCAAGGTAAACTAACTCACAGACACAAAGCTTTCTAGACTTAAACCCGTCAGCCCAAATGCCGGTGAGTTGGAAGTTCTTAAACCAAGACACAGGAATGTCATCAATTGAAGAGGAAATTGACTTAGGTATAGAGGAAATTGGGGAAGGGGATAATACCTTAGGGCTGACAAGGGGAGGAACAACATCCGAGATGACAGGTGGTGAGGGAGGACGCACAATGGGAGACTCAGGAACCTGGGGAGGAGGCTCAATAGGCACCTCAGGAGCTTGGGAAGCAGGAGAGGGCATAGGAGAGGGTTCAGGCGAAGGAGGAAGTTGAGGGGATGAAGGAGGAGTAGGTGAAGCAGATGGTATGGAGTAGTCCACATAAGCTACATCCTTCTTAGTAGAGCGCCCAGGCATAGTCCGAGTCTTCTTAGGTGCGGGTTTGGGGGCGGTTGATTTGCGTTTGGGGGCCATAGGGGATTTTGAGAGAATGATAGAAGGGGAAGGAAGTACAGGCAGTGGGGGGTTTGGTGAAAGAGACGGATTTAACTAAAAAGAAAGGGAGTATGGGGAAGACAAAAGGATGAGGACAAGGTGTGAAATGGACGGTTGGGAGGAGTCGAGGAAGACTGAAACGACGGCTTAAGGTAATGATGACTCAGGCTAGGTGCAGTCTAGGTACACATCACGGCAGTCAAGGAAATCAAAATCATATTTTGAAATCATTTAAAACAAAAACGTGTAAAATGCATTAAAATCGGAAATTGAAGAGTTTACGAATTTTAAAAGACTGAACAAAAAAAATTTAGAATTTTAAGAAATGTAGAATTTTGAATAAATGAGTAATTATATATATAATAAGTACCCATTTATGTATCCATTTGAGACACATCACACACGCATGAATTTTTATTTAACGAAGCATATTATATGGGCCAGTACATTCAACACAAATTGGGTACGTGAGGGCAAGATATGCAATATACTCATGCAATTAATTTAACTAAGCATGCATGGAGATAAAGAGTACGTACCATAGCTCCCCCTAAGTTGATGCACCTTTATTTAACATGCCGAGCTCAAATCGAATGAAATTATAACGTTCTTCACTTAAAGGTTTAGTAAATATATCAGCAAGTTGAAATTCAGTAGATATGAAAGAAATGTTAACATCACCTTTTTCAACATGATCACGTATAAAATGGTGTCGAACATCAATATGTTTGGTACGTGAATGTTGCACCGGATTTTTTGTAATTGATATGGCACTTGTGTTATCACATCTTATAGGTATGTCTTTAAAGTCTAACCCAAGATCACGAAGTTGGTGGGATATCCAAATAAGTTGAGCACAACATGCACCAGCCGCAATGTATTCGGCCTCGGCTGTAGAGAGAGCAACTGAGTTTTGCTTCTTAGAATGCCAACTAATGAGAGATGACCCTAAAAATTTTCTATCAACTTTGTAACCTGCAAAATCAGCATCGGAATATCCAATAAGTTCAAAGTTACTATCCCTAGGGTACCAAAGACCAAGGTCCTTAGTCCCATTGAGATATCTTAATATTCTTTTTACCGCGCATAAGTGAGAGTCCTTGGGGTTAGCTTGAAATCGTGCACACATACATACACTAAACATAATATCAGGTCGACTTACAGTAAGATATAGTAGTGATCCAATCATACCTCGATATTCTTTCTGATTTACGGACTTACCATTTTCGTCTTGATCTAACATTAAGGTAGAGCTCATTGGTGTTTTTGCTTCCTTTGATTGAGTCATATTGTATTTCTTAAGGAGGTCTCGTGTATATTTTCCTTGATTTATGAATATACCACCTTTTTCTTGTTCAACTTGAAGACCGAGAAAGAAATTCAATTCACCCATTAAGCTCATCTCAAATTCCCTACACATAATCTTAGAGAATTCCTTGCATAAAGAACCGTTAGTGGCACCAAAAAGAATATCATCAACATAGACTTGAACGATTAAAATATCTTTGCCTTTGGTTTTCACAAAAAGAGTCTTGTCAATTAAACCTCGTTTAAAATCATTTTCCAATAGATATTTTGATAGATGCTCGTACCATGCCCTTAGAGCTTGTTTAAGGCCATATAGAGCTTTATCAAGTTTGAAAACGTGGTTTGGAAATTGTTCATTTTCAAAACCGGGAGGTTGAGCAACATATACCTCTTCTTGTAAATATCCATTTAGGAATGCACATTTTACATCCATTTGGAATAGCTTGATGCGCATGAATGATGCGAAAGCAAGTAAAATTTGAATGGTCTCTATTCTAGCTACGGGTGCAAACGTCTCTTCATAATCAATGCCTTCTTCTTGATTGGAGCCTTGTGCTACTAGACGTGCTTTATTTCTTACAATTTTCCCGTTTTCATCAAGCTTATTTCTGAACACCCATCTTGTTCCTATGATTGAATGATCTCTAGGGTGAGGAACAAGTGTCCAGACTTTATTCCTTTCGAACTCATTTAGTTCACTTTGCATAGCTACGATCCAATCGGATTCTTGAAGTGCTTCATTAATGGTCTTTGGTTCTACAAGAGAAACAAACGCGTGAAATGCACAAAGATTTTTAGTACTAGAGCGAGTTTGTATACCAGACTTTGGATCTGAGATGATATTGTCAATTGGGTGAGATGAGGAGTGCTTGAACTTTCGTCTAATCATCAAAGGGGTAGAAGTTGATTGCTGAAGTACTCCTTCAAGACCTGGAGAAGGTTCTGAGGGTCCTGAAAGACCTTCCATTCTATGTTCTCGGTCTTGAGATAATGTTTCAGGATGCTGAGAAGGCACTTCAGGTCTTTGAGATGTTTCTTCAGTGTCTTTATCTGACTCGTCCACATTCTTAATTGGTTCTTGCATATTTCGGACGTTTTGTGACACACCTTCATCAGATGAGCTTTCATCTTCATCAGATAAAAAGTCTTCATAGTTATTCAGCTTTAGACCTGTAAAAATGTCACTCAAGGTACCATTCTCGGATTCATCAAAGATCACGTGTATACTTTCTTCAACAACTTTGGTGCGTTTATTAAAAACTCTATATGCTTTGGAATTCAAAGAGTAACCTAATAAGATTGCTTCATCACTACGAGCATCAAATTTCCCTAGGTTATCTTTGCCATTATTATGAACAAAGCAAGTATAGCCAAAGGGTTTGAAATACGAGATATTAGGCTTTTTACCTTTGAAAAGCTCATAAGGGGTTTTCTTTAAAATTGGTCTTATTAGACAACGATTTAGAATGTAATTGGCTGTATTGACAGCTTCAGCCCAAAAATGTTTAGGTAAACCATTTTCTAAAAGCATAGTCCTAGACATGTCCTCAAGAGTTCGGTTCTTGCGTTCCACAACTCCATTTTGTTGAGGTGTCCTAGAAGCCGAAAAATTATGAGAAATACCGTATTTTTCATAAAATTTGTTGAAGAGTAGTTGATCAAACTCTCTACCATGGTCACTTCTCACAGCAATAATAGGTAGGTTTTTCATGGTTTGTAATTATTTACAAATCTTGGAAAATTCTTGTAAAGCTTTAGATTTTTCTCGTACAAATGAAACCCAAGTGAATCTAGAAAAATCATCAACTACAACAAGGATGTACTGTTTTCCTTTGGGAGATTTGACGTGCATAGGACCGCTTAAATCAATATGAAGAAGTTCTATAGGGCGAGAGGTACTTACAAACTTTTTTGCTTTGAAAGAACCTTTAGTTTGCTTACCTCTTGCACACGCTTTGCACATTTGAAAGTCTTTGATGTCTATTTTAGGAAGTCCACGTACCAGATCTTTTGAGACAAGTTTCTTAATTGTATGCACACTAATGTGATCTAAACGTCTATGCCAAAGCTTTGAATCGATAGTTGAGGCTTTAAGACATTTTAGGCTAGCACTCGAAATTTGATTAGTATTAAAAGCGTAGACATTATTACAATGTGGAGCACTAAGAATGACTTTACCGTTTTCCTTGCACAGTACTTCACATTTATCTTTGTCAAAAATAACTTTATTACCTTTATCACATAATTGAGAGATGCTAAGCAAGTTGTATTTCAGACCTTCAACAAGGTATACGTTGTCTATGGAATTTGATTCGAATTCTCCAATCTTTCCAATGCCAATAATTCTGCACTTTCCTTTATCACCAAGAGTTATTGTCCCTGAAGTTTGTTCTTTGATAGTTGAGAATAGTGAAGATTTTCCACTCATGTGTCGAGAACAACCACTATCAAGGATCCACTTATGATCTTTGTTCTTGGTGATTTCCTACACAATAAAAAGACATCAAACCTTTCTAGACCAATTTACAAATTTGGTTTCATATTCGGGATGGACCATATTAGGTGGTCTAGTCCCTTTTTGAACCCATATTTGCTTTATTTGGTCTCGAAAATAGATTGGAAAAGAATTCTTAATAATTTGAGGATCATTCCTTCTAAAAGGACATGTTAATTTGGTATGACCCTTTTTACAACAGTAGAAACACGTAGGTGTCCTCCAAGTATCTTTTGCTTTGACAAAAATGGTCGAGTTTTTCTTTGGAAAGTTTTTATTAAATCCAAGACCACTTTTGTTTAAGGAAGCTTGGTGAACACCCAACAGCTTATTTAGAGTTGCTTCCGAATGAGTAAAATTAACCAAGGTTTTATGCTGTTCTTTACACTTCTCAGCTAGAAACTTTTTCTCCTTCTCTAAGTTATCATTGCAATAACTTAAAGAAGCGAGCTTTCTTTTTAAAATCGTGTTTTCAGTTTTTAAAGCTTTGACTTGAGTTTCAAAGGATAACTCCGTGGCCTTAGCCTTTTTTCAAAAGCTGACTGAGTAGCTTTAAGATCACACAATTCCTTTGAGATATTTTTCGAGATGCTTACCTATTTGTTAAGCCTTTCCTTGAGAATTTTTGATTCAAGAATCAAGCTTTCCTCATTCATTATCATGCTTTGCAAAAATTCAGAGAGAACATTGGTAGGACTTGAAATTAAATTTTTTACAATTACCTCAAGATGTTCTCCTTTTTCGCTTTCTTCATGATTAGCCATTAAGCACAGGTTTGCATGTTCTTCTTCTTCATCACTTGATTCTGAGTCACTCCATGAAGCTACCATAGCCTTCTTCTTAAAGTCCCTCTTAGGATAGGCCTTTTTCTTTCGTAGAGGGCATTCTTTAACAAGATGGTCTGTTCACCACACTCATAACAAGTTAGTGTATTAACTTTATTCATTGAGTTAGATGACTTACCTTTATATTTATTAGGACGATAGTTGTCTCTTCCTCTTGGAAATTGCTTCTTTATCTTTAATATTTTTGCTAGACTTCGAGCAATAAGCGCAAAAGGATCTTCATCATCCTCATCATCATCACTTTCGCCATCTTCATTGGAGAATTCTTCCTTCTTAGCTTTAAGTGCTAGATTCTTTGTTGATGAAGCTATCTCTCCATCTTCTTCATTTAGGGTCATTTCGTGGGTGATTAATTTTCCAAGAAGATCATCCAACGGCAAAATTCGCAAGTCTTGTGCTTCTTCTATTACCGTCACTTTAGGACCCCACTTTGCTTTGGGAAGACATCGAAGGATTTTTCTGACCTTTTCTACATTTGTAAATGTTTTGCCAAGAGAGTCCAGATTGTTCACTATTTGGGTGAATCTTGTAAACATCTCCTTCACGTTCTCACTATTCGTCATTTTGAACAATTCATATTGTCAGAGATATATACTTATCTTTGTTTCCTTCACTTGACTAGTTTCTTCGTAAGTCACCACTAGCTTGTCCCATATTTCCTTTGCACTTCTACAAGAGGAGACTCTATTGAACTCATTTGCATCCAAACCGCAATAGAGCAGATTCATGGCACGATAGTTTTTTGCAATGCTCTCCAAGTCGGTTTGAGTGAAGTCACCATCTTCCTTGGGGATTGGAATGCCGCTATCATCATTCTTCATAGGCACCTTCGGACCTTTCTTTATGATGTCCCATAATTCAATATCTTGGTCTATGAGGAACATTTGCATTAAGGAGCGCCAATGGGCAAAGTTGTTCCCACAAAACAATGGAGGACGATTTGAGGAACGTCCTTGGGCAAAGCCACCATCACCTATCGAATTCATGATGCCTCACAGATGTTTAAATATTTGAAAGGTGAGTAAGACTCTGATACCAATTAAATAATCAATAGGAGATGAAAAGGATCAAAATACTCTAGGGGGGGGGGGGGGGAGGGTGAATAGAGTATGGTAGATTTTCGCAATTTAGGTGATCAAAGGCTTTGAAACGGTTTATAGATGCGGAAAAGAATAGGATACAATTCAAGGACTTTGAACCGATTATCAGGATTTTCTTTGTATACGAATAAGATATAAAAAGCGAATAAAGAAAGTAAAAACGAATTTAAAGGGGACGATGATTTGTTACGAAGTTCGGCAATGTGCCTACGTCTTCACCTAGGGTTTCCTACCCGTAGGATTTAACTGATCTTTATTTCCTGCTTTAGAGATCTAAAGCCACCTTCAAAGATTATCACCCAATCTTCTATACAGTAGCTTACCCTAGCTACACTCTAGCGTCTCAATTCCTAGAAATAAAAATCTTCTCACTTTTTCTTTTTGAATCTTTGAGTATTATAAATCTACTCAAAGTATGTCTCTCTTTTCTTTTGATATTTTTCTTTTTTCACACAAAGAGATTATATTTTCTTTTCTCTCAATCTAAGTTACAATTAAGATATATAGTTCTAGAGAGGAAAGAGTTTAATATTTCAGCAACTTGTAATGTATCTTGGTGAGGAACTGCTGCTTTTGTAAATTTCAACTCACTCTATTTAAGGAGTGTCTTCAACATTAATCCTGCCGTTGCCCTTGAATCGGATGTTAGGACTTTGACTGACTGCTTCAGAATTTGTTCCGTGATATTCGGGCAGTTACTGAAGTCTGTTTCAAAGGCCTTGACTAGGTATCCGTTGCAGATTTGAACGAGTCTTTCTTATTTTGAAATTTCACGATCAATATCCTTTTGAATGGGGATAACTTCAGCAGAATTTGTTCAACCCCATGAAGCTAGGGATACTTGAATTTCAACCTTATCTTTAATCCATTTGAATTTAAACATAAACATTCAAGAGTCCATCAATTAACCACTTCCTTGTTTTTAGGAGAAGTCTAAGCATGATTTCAACAGTTTGAACAATTTGACATCTTCGACTTTATCTGGACAACAAACAAGTAATCAAAGCCACAAATCAAGCAAATAATACACTTACATGTTACTATGTTTTATGCATGACATATTACTTAAGTTTTGACTTTCATCACCTACATTAAATCAAGTTAAATATGTGAACATATTATCATCATTATCAAGGTGGAGTCTTCAAAGCTAATTCCTATAATTAATATAATTGACTCTTGCCTGTCCTGAAATAGCAAAGCGTGAAATTCTATCGCATTCTACCCCCCTTAGAAGAAAGAAAGTCATGTCCCCGTGACTCAACTACTAACCTTAGAAAATATGTCTGGATATTTCTTCTTCATTTCATCTTCTGCCTCCCAAGTTGCCTCTTCGGTTTCATGATTTGACCATAGCACTTTCACTATTTTTACATCTCTGTTTCTAGTGCTTCTTACCTCCTATCCAAGATTCAAACTGATCTTTCTTCATAAGTTAAATTTTCGTCCATTTCTATTGATTCAGGACGTAACACATGACTTGCATCTGATACATATTTCTTTAATTGAGATATATGAAATACATTGTGCACTTTCTCTAGTTCATTAGGCAGTTCCAACTCATACGCCACTTTTCCCACTCTTTTCAACACCTCATAGGGTTTAATGTACTTGGACTCAATTTTCCCTTTTTCCCAAATCTCATCACTCCTTTCATGGGAGAAACTTTTAATAAAACCTTTTCTCCAACTTCATATTCCTCATCTCGCCTCTTGAAGTCTGCATAGCTCTTTTGACGGTCTTGTGCTACTTTGATCTTTTCCTGGATCATCTTCACGTGTTTAATAGTTTCTTGGATCATTTATGGTCCAAGTACTACAGTTTCACTTAAATCATTCCAACACACCGGAATCCTACACTTTCTTCCATAAGGTGCCTCAAAAGGTGTCATTCTAATACTGGCATGATAATTGTTACTATAAGAAAACTCGATTAGGTCTAAGTAATCCTCCCATGACCCTTGATACTCCATCACACATGCCCTTAACATATCTTCCAAGGTTTGAATGGTTCTTTCAGTCTGACCGTTAGTAGCGGGGTGGAATGCTGATGTGCTCATTTTAGAGCACGTTTACAACCTCATTTTAGTGTCGAGTCTCGTGCTTTTATATTGGTTTTATGCACGTTACATTCAATTTTACCTTGATCTTGTCCTCGAGCTGTTTTTGGGTCATTTCAGGTGATCTCGATGATTTCGAGGTAAAATAAGACGTGTTCGAGGCTTTGACACTTCTATCAAGAGTTTGGATGCGCGTATCATAGCTTGGGCATGCGTTCCAAGTCACTCTCGAAGATCCCATAAACTCTGGAAGCCACTAGGCACTTCAAAGGAACTGTTTAGCAAGGTTTAGGTTCAGATTCAACCGAATCTGACATCCATTCGGTCGAATGGAAGACAGGGATTCAAGTTCATAAATCAAGCTCTCGGGAATAGCCGAATGAAGACTCATTCGGCCGAATCAAGACCCATTCAACCGAATGGTTCCACTCATTCGGCCGAATGGTGGACAGATCGCACAAATGCCAAGCTTCTGTTTTAGGCGAATGGCCACACCATTCGGCCGAATGGCCACCCATTCGGCCGAATCCCCTATTCATTCGGCCGAATGGCCTTCTTTCCCGCAGATTTTGGTTCTTTCTTTAGTCGGCGCTTGAGGGTTTTTCCTAGGGTTTTACTCCTTTTGTCCCTAGGTTATAAATACCCTCTTTCTCTGTACATAACCTTATGCCTACTTTGAGAGCTCTTGTGCCTCAACCTAGAACATCACTTTAAAGCTTTTCATTTCTTTCATGCATTAGTTTATATTTACAGCTTTTGCTGTTCTCGTTTTCAAGCTTTGTATTTCGGATTCGGTTTCTCTTTCGTTCAAGTAGTTTCATTTATGCAAGGTATTGTTTCTTTTCTGTTTTAGTTCGTTTAATGCTTTCAAGTATTGTTTTTTTTAATTTCATTCCTCTAGATAGTATCGTTGTTTCGTTTACAGTTTTGATAGAGTAGTTGTCGGTTCGGTTATAGTTCTTAGTTTTCGTTCTCTTGTTCATTTCCATTTAGTCTATTCATGCTTTCAATCATGTCTTTTATTACTATGTGTGAGTAGTTTTCTTAGGGGTTTGATTGGTGAAACCCTAGGTTAGATCGTTCTTCATGCGTAGAGTTAGGATTTGAGATTGTTAATGGTTGATTGATTGATATTCGATGCGAATCTTGTCCTGCCACTTCTTTGGAGACATAGGGCGATTATAGGTCGTTCGTGTGATTTATAGGGTCACAAACTTCCTCTCGTCATCTTGAGTGTCATGATTCATTGTTGACTAATTTCTCCTAATTTAGCGTATTGATAGTTTGATTGTCCTTCCTAGGGTGGAACTAATCTATCCCCGTTTTCCCTTCATAGCATAACATCGTTTAAGTTCTTGCTTTCCTTTTCTGTTATTACTATAATTCTTTCAAATCCTATTTAAATCCTTTACATGAAGCCTATAAGCTATCGCCCCTTGTCCTTGTGGTTCGATCCCTGACTTACCACTACACTAGTTATAGTAGTATTAGGGTGTTTATAAATATTGTTTACATAACTATTCTTTTAGTTAAACGACCTAAAAGAACGGTTATCAAAATGGCGCCGTTGCCGGGGACAAGGCGTTGTGTTTAGATTATAGTCTTGGTGTAATTCATTTTTGTTTTATTTCTTTTATTGTACATCAATCTGCTTGTCAGTACTTATGCTTGGTCTCTAGTGTTGTTTGCATGCCATATAGCTCACGTCAATCAAATCAACAACTAGAACCATTCGACCCTGAGGTTCAACGCAGCAAACGGAGAATTCCAACCCAAACCTCATCGCAACCAAATACCTCCAACCACCCTACACCACCAATGGACGAAAACCACCAACAACTATTTGGTCAATTTGGGACACCTGGGTCCCAAGAATTTCAAGGAGGTGTAGTGTTACCCATAGCCCCGAACCCCTATCATATACATCCTCAATTCACCCGGATGGGGAAAGAGACCCCTTTTTGAGGTTTGAGAAATGAATGCCCTCTCCAACACTTGGAGGCATTCTCAGATATTTGCGGTCTCATACCTCCATGCCCCAATAGCCCGGATTATGTACGGATGCATCTATTTCACTTGAGTTTATCTGGTGATGCTTGGGACTGGTATAAATGCTTAGAGCCCAACTCAATCATTAATTGGGCTCAACTAAAGACAGCGATTCTAGAAAGGTTCTATCCCACAGTTCGAACGCAAGATTGGCATAAAAAAATTGCGTCATTCACTCAAGAGGATGATGAGAACCTTAGTGCCACTTGGAGTCGGTTTAAGAGAATGATAAGAGCATGCCCCCATCATGAGTACGGGGAGAACCATCTTAATACATTCTTCTATGATGGTCTAAATGACTCCACCAAGGCACTCCTAGACTCGGCTGTTGGTGGGCAACTTTCGAAAGTCCCATGCAATCAAGTGAGGGCTAGGATTGAGGAGGTTGCTAAAAATAGTTCTTGGGGAGGAGCGAGGGGTAGTGGATTACCGAGAGGAGGGATGGATTCAAGCAACTTGGACACGATTACTTCAAAAATTGAGGCTATCATGGATAAGAAGCTGTCCAAGTTCAAATACGCCCAAGGTAGCTCCAATGTATCATCGGTTAAAGAGACCCCCTTTTCATGTAGAATCTGTGGGGGCACCAATCATGATACATCATATTGTGGGGGTGCAAATTCTGAGCACATAGCGGCTGTTAACTACGAGGGGTATAACCAAGAAGGAACCCCAATCATGAACTATGATGGATACGGGTACAATCCTGACTATGTGGCAACTGTAGGATATGGTGGTCAAAACCAAGGGTTTTCTCAGCAAGGTCCTTACAATAACCAACCCTTTAGACCTACCTTCAATCCGATTTCTAGCCAAGGAAACTCCTCCCAAGGGTATAATTCCAACAATCAAGCAAATGGGAGTTTTCCTAGGCCGAATGGGAATAGGCCATACCCTCCAATGCCAAGACCCAACACCAACCTACCCTATCCATCTATACAGCCTCAACCAAACCCGCCTCCAACTAATGAATTCCTTTCCACCCAATTGAACTCCCTTGCGCAACAAAACCAAACCCTCTCGCACATCAACCAAACTTTGATGAACCAAATGCAATAACTTCAGGCGCAGCAGAAGTTATTTGAGTCACAGCTTGCGTAGATGGCTAGTCCACCCCCACCATTTCCATTTCCTTCTCACCCCCAACAAAACCCATCCACCCAGCTTCCACCACAAAACTCTCCTGACTCTAACCCTAAGCATCACACTTATAAGGCGATCTTCCTAGGATCTGGAATCTCACATCCTTCTCCAGCTGTAGCCAATGGAGATGATTTAAGGGAAGATCTCGCGACGGGTAGTGGTTGTCTAAGAGAAACTGAGCACAAGGGGAACCTTGAGGGAAGAAAAGAAAATAAGGGTGGTGAAGAAATTGAGGGGCACAATGTCAAAATCAAGGGGTATGAGGGGAAGTAGAACGATGAAGATGAGAGATGGAGGGAGATACAGGAAAGGAGGAAACTCGAGCGTCAACATGCTCTGCCTCTACCTTTTCCTTACAAAAAGGTAGAGAAGCAACTTCAAGAAAAATTTCTTAAATTCCTATAGCATATGCGGCAGCTTGAAATGAAAATACCATTCCTAGAGGCCATGGAGCAAATGCCGCAATATGCTACGTATCTGAAAACCCTCCTAAGGAACAAGAGAAAGCTAGAGGGTGAAGTGATTAGTTTGCCAGAGCAAGTAAGTGCCATCATTTAGGGCACGTGGGCAAAGAAAGAAAATGCTAGAGGACCCTTTGTGCTCCTAGTCACCCTTGGAAAACTCAATTCTAAGGGAGCACTCGCTGACCTTGGGGCCTCCATTAGCCTAATGCCGATGTCCATCGCCAAGAAACTCACTTTCGACCTCAAGCCATCACAGAAAACAATCCAGCCGGCCGACCGTAGCATAAAAGTGCCATGTGGGGAGTTTGAGGACCTTCCGATCCAAATAGGGAACATAGTAGTACCATGTGACTTTGTGGTGCTTGATATGGCCGAGGATCCTTATACTCCTCTCATCTTAGGGAGGGATGCTTTGAAGACTTTGGGTGCCCTAATCGACTGTGAATCAGAGACTATAACCGTTAGGGTAGCCCACGAGAAGGTTGTGTTTGCCTTTTCTAAATCTTCAAAGGAACCCATGGTCGAGCGGATTTGTTCCTTTGGGGTGGTCGAGAATGATGCTGCAAAAGAAGTCAAGAGGTGTAGTGTTTCTGTTGCTCCAATAACAGTTGAGGTTTCAGATAAGGAGGGCGCACAAAAACGTCTTATTTTTCGGGTTGCAAATGGAATTGCTCCGCCAACGTAGATGTATTATAAATCTAAGGGAACTGACAAACCAGCCCGTAAACGGAAAAGGGCTAGAAAAAGGAAAAAAAGACTGATGGCTCCACCCTGGCTTGGGGGAGCCCCGCATTCTAACCCACCTCCAGATGACCCTGGTTCTCCATTGCTTACTTCCGCCACTGCGGCTCGGTGGAGAGTTTTGACTCCCCACGCTGGAGGTGATGGTGATGTTAGGAGTGAATCCACTCCTACAGCAGGTATAATTTCTTTATTTTCTTTTTCTGTATAAATTTATGCCTAAATGTGTCGAACTTACCGACGTTAAACAAAAGTACTTACGGGAGATAACCCGGTGTTTTTTTTGTTTGTTTATTTGTATAGCAACAGCTTCCATAATGTTGATCTTTCTCCCTTTTGTTTCTTCTCTCCCAAGTGCCGGGACGGCTCTTGAGCTGGCTTGGGGGAGGGTCCTTATGTTTTCAAAACTTCGAAAGATCAACATTATTGAAACTATTACCTTGTTTTTTTTTATTTTAGTTTTTCTTTGCATGTCTAGGTGTGTTAAGATTAATGTGCTTGAGTTGTGAAACTGACATGCTAGCTCCTAACGTGTACATTATAGTGGTCTTATGCATACTCATGCTTTTCCTAGCCTTGTGCCTGTTTTGAGACCGAATAATTGATTGTTTTCCACCTGACTTGGGGGATCTGGTCCTGCTTGGTTTGTGGCTTGGATGACTACCTTTTGAGGCACATTTCGACTAGCTTAGTGAGGATGGAGCCTTCTAGGACTCCATTATGAGTCCTATGTTATTAAGTGCTAGTTAGAGAGTCTAAGTATTGTGTCTGTTCTCCTCCAGCATAGTCTTCTTTTCTAAAGGCCAGGGATGATAACACGTTTGTAGTTACAGCTACATGGGCAAATTGCCTACCATGAATATTGATTGACTTTAGGGTAAGCCAATTTTGTGCCTTTACTTTTTCTTCGTAGCTACATCACCAAACTCCATATGAGCCAAATATTCCCTCTTCTTACCTAGAGGTTAGTCAAGTGATTACATTGAAGTGGTGCCCGTTGCATTGTGGTGAAAGATTTTGGTTGGAAAAATCGTGGTCGTATGATATGACTCTTTACATTACTCTTAGTTTATTTCAGAAGCATTTTCTTGAAAACAAAAAGAAAAAAAAAAGAAAAAAAAAGAAAAAAGAAAAAGAAAAGAAAAAAATAGAAAAAGAAAAATTCGTGAATAAAGTTGGTGTAATGAGTTCATTTATGCGTATCCAGAAAATTTTGGGAAGTGGCATGGTTTTCGGAAGTCATAGCCATCCTTGGTTTGATTACCTTGGATTGCTTACTATCCTCTATTTAAACTCCATATCTCCAAATTTTACCCTACCTTAATCCCAGCCTACATTGCAACCGTTTCCAAACCTGTTCGACTTGGCCTGATTAGCAAGTTCTGTGCTGGAGAGTAGATAGGATGCAATCCCTAAGATTTCTCCTTGATTGAGTGTTTAATTCCCGACTCATCTTAAGTCGGGCGATTATGAGCGAAACACGTACCATATTAAACACACGAGTGTACTAGAAATTTCCCACATCTTTTGGGAAATAGCATGGGGAGCGTGGACTTGTGACCTCATTAGGTAGTGGGTGGCATGGCCTGTGTTGTAGCTTTTCCAGTGTTCCCGAGTCTGTGGAAAACATTGTTTATCTTGGTATTATGCTTTTTTTTGAGCCCATTGTACTTGCACACCCATGGCTAGGGAAGAGTTTTGCGCATACACGGCTGGCATTGTCCTGTTTTCCGCTCACCTTGCTTTTCATGAGTTTTGCTCACGGTGCTGCCTTGCTAGTTCATTTGCTAGGGACTAGCAAAGGTTTGGCTTGGGGGAAGTTGATGTGCTCATTTTAGAGCACGTTTACAACCTCATTTTAGTGTCGAGTCTCGTGCTTTTATATTGGTTTTATGCACGTTACATTCAATTTTACCTTGATCTTGTCCTCGAGCTGTTTTTAGGTCATTTCAGGTGATCTCGATGATTTCGAGGTAAAATAAGACATGTTCGAGGCTTTGACACTTCTATCAAGAGTTTGGATGCGCGTATCCTAGCTTGGCATGCGTTTCAAGTCACTCTCGAAGATCCCATAAACTCTGGAAGCCACTAGGCACTTCAAAGGAACTGTTCAGCAAGGTTTAGGTTCAGATTCAACCGAATCTGACATCCATTCGGTCGAATGGAAGACAGGGATTCAAGTTCATAAATCAAGCTCTCGGGAATAGCCGAATGAAGACTCATTCAGCCGAATCAAGACCCATTCAGCCGAATGGTTGCACTCATTTAGCCGAATGGTGGACAGATCGCACAAATGCCAAGCTTCTGTTTTAGGCGAATGGCCACACCATTCGGCCGAATGGCCACCCATTCGGCCGAATCCCCTATTCATTCGGCCGAATGGCCTTCTTTCCCGCAGATTTTGGTTCTTTCTTTAGTCGGCGCTTGAGGGTTTTTCCTAGGGTTTTACTCCTTTTGTCCCTAGGGTATAAATACCCTCTTTCTCTGTACATAACCTTATGCCTACTTTGAGACCTCTTGTGCCTCAACCTAGAACATCACTTTAAAGCTTTTCATTTCTTTCATGCATTAGTTTAGATTTACAGCTTTCGTTGTTCTCGTTTTCAAGCTTTGTATTTCGGATTCGGTTTCTCTTTCGTTCAAGCAGTTTCATTTATGCAAGGTATTGTTTCTTTTCTGTTTTAGTTCGTTTAATGCTTTGAAGTATTGTTTTTCTTAATTTCATTCCTCTAGATAGTATCGTTGTTTCGTTTACAGTTTTGATAGAGTAGTTGTCGGTTCGGTTATAGTTCTTAGTTTTCGTTCTCTTGTTCATTTCCATTTAGTCTATTCATGCTTTTAATCATGTCTTTTATTACTATGTGTGAGTAGTTTTCTTAGGGGTTTGATTGGTGAAACCCTAGGTTGGCTCGTTCTTCATGCGTAGAGTTAGGATTTGAGATTGTTAATGGTTGATTGATTGATATTCGATGCGAATCTTGTCCTGCCACTTCTTTAGAGACATAGGGCGATTATAGGTCGTTCGTGTGATTTATAGGGTCACAAACTTCCTCTCGTCATCTTGAGTGTCATGATTCATTGTTGACTGATTTCTCCTAATTTAGCGTATTGATAGTTTGATTGTCCTTCCTAGGGTGGAACTAATCTATCCCCGTTTTCCCTTCATAGCATAACATCGTTTAAGTTCTTGCTTTTCTTTTCTGTTATTAGTATAATTCTTTCAAATCCTATTTAAATCCTTTACATCAAGCCTATAAGCTATCGCCCCTTGTCCTTGTGGTTCGATCCCCGACTTACCACTACACTAGTTGTAGTAGTATTAGGGTGTTTATAAATATTGTTTGCATAACTATTCTTTTAGTTAAATGACCTAAAAGAACGGTTATCAAATGCTATGCTCATAAGTGACTTCGTTCCCATTGCCTTCTGCAAACTCTTCCGAAAATTGGACAAAAATCTCGAATCTCTGTCCGACACAATATCCTTAGGCACCCCATGATACTTCACCACGATTTTCACATAAGCTTTTCCTAATTGGTTCATCGTCCAAGTACTCTTCATGGGTATAAAAATGGTTGTCTTAGTGAGTCTATCTACAACCACCCAAATAGTATCATTACCGGCCCTTATTCTAGGTAGAGCTCCTATAAAATCCATAGAGATCGAATCCCATTTCCAAATAGGAATTTCCAATGGTTGAATCTTACCTTGCGGATGCTTATTGTCAATCTTTACCTTCTGATAAGTAAGGAACCTAGCAACAAACTCGGCTACTTCCTTCTTCATATTGGGCCACCAAAATGTCTTCTTCATGTCTTTGTACATCTTCTCTCCTCTAAGATGCATAGAGTAAGGTGAACTGTGAGCTTCTTCCATCAATCTATTCTTTAAATCTCCTTTATTGTAGTGAACACACCATCTTCCTTTAAACCTAATACTATCATCATCAACGATCGTAAAGTTTAGGGTATGTCCTTCTCGAATTTTCTCTTTGATGTTTTCTTATTTTTTGTCTTTTAATTGGCTTTCCCGAATTGCATCATAAATGGATGGATGGATTTCCATGGAATTAATACATTCTTGTACTCCCCCTTGTTCCACTACCTCTAAGTTCATTTTCTAGAATTCTATACATAACTGATCAGGCAAAATTATTGCATTCATCGAATGGTTTGACTTCCTACTTAATGCATCTGCCACTACATTGGCTTTACCTTCGTGATATTGAATCTCCAAATTATAATCTTTGATAAGCTCCAACCATCTCATTTGCTTCATGTTTAACTCCTTCTGGATGAAAATATACTTTAAACTCTTATGATCCGTATAGATCTTACAAGTTACTCCGTAAAGGTAATGTCTCCAAATCTTTAAGGTAAAAACTATCGTTGCTAGCTCCAAATCATGAGTTGGGTAGTTAACCTCATATGGTTTTAGTTGCCTAGAGGTATAGGCTATAACCCTTTTGTTTTGCATCAATACACAACCTAACCCAAACTTAGATGCGTCACTATATACCTCATACTAATCACTTCCATCGAGTAAGGTTAAGACTAGTGCCGATGTTAACTTATCCTTTAAAGTTTGAAATGCCTCTTCACACTCCAGAGTCCAGATAAACCTACACTCCTTTTTCATAAGGTTGGTCATGGGTCTAGATATCTTCGAAAAGTCTTTCACAAATCTCCGATAATAGCCTGCTAATCCCAAGAAACTTCGAATATCTGATACACTCTTCGGTGTTAGCCATTCACTTATTGCTTGAATCTTTGCTAGATCCACGGATACGCCTTCCTTAGATATCACATGTCCCAAAAAGGATACTTTATCCATCCAGAACTCGCACTTAGAAAGCTTTGCATATAACTGATTTTCCCTTAAAGTTGTCAAGACCATCTTCAAATGTTCTTCACGATCCTTCGTATCCCTTGAGTACACCGAAATATCATCAATGAAGACAATCATAAACCTATCTAAGTAAGGCCTAAAAATTCGGTGCATCAAATCCATGAACACCGCTGGTGCATTAGTTAACCGAAATGGCATTACTATAAATTCATAGTGTCCATAAAGAGTCCTAAACACACTCTTTGAGATGTCTTACTCGGCAATCCTTAACTGGTGATATCCAGACCTCAAGTCAATTTTAGAAAATAACCCTGCCCCTATTAACTTTCTTGGTATAGTGATCTAGCTATGCAAAACAAGAGATTTTGATTGCTTGAATGTAGTATATATGGTTATTATGCTGGCCAAATTTTATTTGCCTTTTTGTATTTTGTTAAAAGCTGTTAATTTTGGTATCAGCTGGTGTTATGGCTACAAGATTCATAATGCAGGGAATTATGGCTTATCACTTGTAAAATAATAATCAATTGCGGCTACCGATTTGTGGCATAATACCCAAAAAGTAGCAATTTAATTAGAGAAGTGTATAATATGTGGCATATTGTAGTATACCCGCTACTTTTTAATTAAAGACTATAACAATATGTAGCATATTGTAGTTAACTCGCCCCTTTTTAATTTGTACCCAAAATAATATGCGACTTATTATAGTATACCCACCACATATTTGCTGCCCTAATTTAAAAACAAATCCATGCTCCTGCATTTCTTTAGTTAAGGCAACTTCTCTTCAATAATTTGCATTTCTTCACTCACTACTTCATCTACTCATTCTTGTGCCCAAATTCTCTAAAGAAATACTTCGTGTTCTTGCACCCTAATTCCCCAACTACACATACATCTTTGTGTTTGTTCTTGCGCCACTTATTCAATGCCTTATCATCATCATCTGGACCTCACCGTGTTTGCTTCTTGCATCGCCATTCTTTGAAGGTATTGGGTTTTGTTAATTTGTTTTGTTCTTTTGTTTATTTGTAAATGTGCATATACGTGCATTTGTTTATTCAATGGAATACTACGTTCGTTAATTTTGTTTATTTGTATTGGGTAATTTTGTTTGTATGTTCTTTTAATTCGTTTATTCAAGTCCCACTAGAACACATGCATATATTTTTAATGTGCGTATCTTTGTTTAATTTTTGGGGATTATAAAAAAAATATGGAGTAGTATATATGAAGGGAATAACCCATTAGACATTTTGAGAAACATAATATTTTGGGAATTATAACAAAAATACGAAGTAGTATGAAGGGAATAATTAGGAGTATTTTGGAGCCAAAGTAGTGGCTATGTATTTGTATCATTTTCATCTTGATTCTTAGTACTTAGAAAAGATAATATAATAGGATTGTACCCAAACCTTTTAAGATTCCTAGTATGAAGAAATATGCATTAAGTTATAAGTTAATTAAAATAAGCTAGAATTTGCATTTTCTAAACCTAATTATGTGTATGTCATTTTCGTATTGTAGAAATAAGGAAGCATCACACTATAGAGCAATTTTCATTTAAGATTATTTTATTTACGTTTGCATTAGAGTTCAATATTGTTCCATATACAACTTCCATACATATAATTGTTGTGATTTTAGCTGCTTTAAAATTTGTTTTACTTGTATTAAATTGTGGGGATGTTTAAGTGAACCATTGTACATCGAAATAAAGTCTAAAATAGCTTAGTAAAAAAGAGAAAGATCTTGAGTATAATCTATGATTTGAGAGAACTAATTAAGAGAACTAATTAAAATAAATTTACATTGATTAAAACTAATCAGTAAAAAGTCTCGAGTAGGCTTTTGGTGAAAAGAATAAGTCAAAAACCCAAGTGTTTGATATTGCAATTATGGTGATGTGCTAGGAGTTTTTAAGTTTAGTGGTTTTCTCATTATAATTTAAGAGTCTTCTAAAAAAATTTCTAGTTGTCACTGATATACTAGGAGAGTATTATAATATTTAAATATGCTCTTCCTTGCTCGTACACCTTTCATGACAATTATCTTTGGGGATAAACTCATTATCTTAAGACTCGATCCTAATAGTAGCCGAAGCTACAATCTCTATTTAGGTATGGCATTGTCTATTCTCTTTGATGGGCTTTTTAATAAATTCTAGTAGGAGATAAATTACTAAACTTATTATTAAAAATTCCTTAGGTTACCTAGCTAGATGTAAAATGACATTGTGTGTTGGTTGTGATTGTATATAAACGCATAAAAAAGGGTTTACAAAAGAAACTCTATCTAATTTTCTGTAGAATTTCTAGTGATTTACAAATTATAGAACAAAAATAATATCGCTAGAAAAATTTAGTAACTTAAACAATAGAGCAAGTTTTGTGGGTCATTGTGGAGTTTTCTTAACCTTATATATATATATATATATAAATGAATAAACTGTGTGTTAATTAGATTGTTATTTGATCTGTTTCATGTCAAATAGGGCATGACACAAATTATGGATCGTAATTGGATGTATGGTAATCGTGCTTCGTTGTAGTTCATGAATGGAGTTGAGGAGTTTTGTACACGTGCGTTGAAACACCTAAAAATCATTCGAGATGATGAGGTGTGTTACCCTTGTGTTGATTGTGATAATATAAATAAAGTTAGTTGTATATGTGAGTTGAGGGACCATGTGATCTGGCGTGGGTTTACACAATAATGCCATGTATGGGTATGGCATGGTGAGGTTCCTGGTCTTAAATACATGGGGTCATTTTCTAAAGAAATTCTTATTCATCATGTTGAGTTAGAGTGTCATGGCCAATTAGAATCTGATAACGGTGAACATATTGATGCCGAGAAGGAAGATATGTGGAGGATGAATTAGAGGATAATGACCTCGATTATGAAGATGGAATGGATGAAATACTTGAAGGGGTTGGTAATCAATTGTAGTTAATCTCGTACTCTAGAGAATTTGTTGGAGGCTGTTGAGAAACCGTTATATTTTGGATGTTCGAAATACACTAAGTTATCCACCATATCAACGTTTTTAACTTGATAGAGAAATATGGTTGGACTGAAACAAGTTTCACGACCTTGTTGAAAGTATGAGGGGATATGTTTCCATAGGGAAAAGATTTGCCTATATCCATGTATTATGAAAAGAAGCTACAGTTTGAAATAGAATATAAAAAGATTGATGCATGTCCAAATTATTGCATATTGTTTTGAAATGAGTATGCAGAGTTCATTCAATGTCCTAGATTTTGGAAGCCACATTACAAACTCCCATATGGGGTAGAACTTAAAGTGGGGATTAAAGGTCCTTTGCCAAACGTGTTGTGGTACCTTCCCATAATACCGAGGTTCAAGCTTTTATTTTTGATTAAGAATGATGTGAAGAATTTGAGATGGCATGCAAAGATGAGGAAGAAAGATGGGATGATTTGACATCCTATTGATTCTGCCTAGTAGAAAAAAATTGATGAATCTTTTATTTCTTTTGGAAAGAAAGAAAGGAACATAAGACTTGGTCTTTGCATGCATAGAATAAATCCTTTTGGTACCTTAAGTAGTCAACATAGCACATGCCCAGTTTTGTTATTTATATATAATTTACCTCCTTGGTTATGCATGAAGTGTTTGTTATGTTATTGCTTCTAATATAAGAGCCCAAGAAACCTGGGAATGACATTAATGTTTATATTGCTCCCCTTATTAAAGATTTTTAGTTGCTGTGTGATGAAGGTATATCTGTGTATGATACATAGACTGAAGATACTTTTACACTCTGTGCCATATTATTCTGTACCATTAATGACTTTCCAGCGTATGAAAACTTATTGGGTTATAAAGTGAAGGGAAAGATAGCTTGCCCGATTTGTGTGGATGATATGGACTCAATATACTTGCCACATTATGGAAAATATGTGTATCTCATGCATCAAAGGCTCTTGAATAGGTTTCATCCTTATCGTAAGAGATTGACCTCATTTGATGGTAAAGTTGAGGAATGTAAAGCCCCTATAGCGTTGACTAGAAATGAGGTGACCTTGTGAAAGGAATGGATAATGTGTTCGGGAAAACTATAGAACACAAAGATACTCGGGGGTTATGGAAGAAACCGTCAATCTTTTGAAAACTTGAGTATTGGAAGTATTTACATGTTAGACATTGTCTTGATATTATGTATATCAAAAATAGTGTTTATAATGCCATCTTAGGGATGCTGTTAAATATACCTAGTAAAATTAAGGATGGTTCTAATGTCAATAGCGATATAGAGACAATGAAGATTTGATCCAAGTTGTGGCCTAAAGACAACATGCCTAAGAATGGAAAAAGTAAATCCACGTATCTTCCTCTCGCTCGTTATAATTTGTCTTGAGCAGAAAAAAGGATATTCTGTAAATGTTTGTATGGGATCCAGGTTCCAAGAGGGTACTCATCAAATTTAAAGAACTTTGTGTCCATGAAAGATTTGAAATTAGTGGGTATGAAACCTCATGATTGTTATGCTATGATGCAATTGTTTCTACCCATTATCGTCTGTCATATTTTTAATCCGTCATATTTGGATGAATTACAAGATAAAGTTTTTATGACCATATGTCAATTAAAGATGTATTTTCGACCTTTGGTCATTGATATTATGGTACTTGTAGTTCTTCATTTAGTTTGAGAAATCAATTTGTGTGGTCTAGTGTTCCTAAGATGGGCTTATCCTTTGAAGAGATACATGGTTACTTTAAAGAAGAAGGTAAGAAACCTAGCACACCCTGAAGGTAGTATATTTCAAGGTATAATGATAGAGGAGGTAGGTGAGTTTGTTAGTGAGTTCTTATCTAAGGGGGAGGCAATTGGGTTATCAAAATCAAGGAATGAAGGGAAGCTCAAAGGACACAACACTATAGGTTCTAAGGAGGTCTTAATTCCATTGTCGAAAGATAGACAAACTCATTTATTTGTTCTGCACCATATCACAAACACAAAGGTTCACCCTTACATGGAAAGCCATATGAATGAATTGAAGGTGAAGTACCTTTCTAAAGGTGAACGAGTATTGATGCAAGAACACAACAACACCTTTATTGATTGGTTTCATGAATAAGTTATGCGTGAATTTTCTGAAATGGGCCATAACATTTTTGAAATAAACAAATGGTTAGCTTATGGCCCTCAGACAAATATTTGATCTTTTGAGGGGTAATATATCAATGGATATACCTTCTACACTAAACATTGGGATAAGAAATCAAAGTATGTTCAAAATAGTGGTTATTTAATAGTGGCTTCTTCTTGAGAATATGCTGGCTCAAAAGATAGAATAAGAGTTGATGTGACCTTATCTAACTATGGGATAATTCATGAGATATGGAAATTTGAATACTGGAGCTTTCAGGTTCTCCTTTTCCAATGCAAGTGGGCAGATATCAATCGACGTGGTTCGATGAAAAAAGATGAATCGAATTGGACTTTAGTTTACATGAGTCTTATGCATGATACGAAGGAACCGTTTATACTTGCATCACAAGCTAAACAAGTATTCTACATCAAAGACACAAATAACCCTCAATATGTTATTATTGTCCCTAGTAAATGACAGATCCTTGGAATTGGCAATGTCACTGATGAGGAAGACTATGATGACTTTGATGATCTTGCACCGTTCTCGATGCAATATAATAATAACATAGATGGACTAGAAAAGGAAAAAAAATAAATGAGAATGGATTACAATGAAAAAGTTACTATAGATGAGTAGTATTCATTTTCTAGGTAATACTTTGTAGTTACATTAATACTTTCTTTATTTTCTTTTTGGCCCTAATGTTGGACGATTCACTGACCCAGTTTGCATTGTATTATTTTTCTTTGATGAAGTTTTTGTCTTACATCATGGCTAGTGATGAAGATTTCAATGTTGATGAGGACGACGTTGAGTATGATGTTCACCTCGAAACTAATCGAGGTGATCCAAAAGACATATATGCTGAGTTAGAAGCCTAGAAAATCAATAGAATGTTCAACTAACATGAGAGGAATGCTAAAGCGGCAGCATGTTTAGGGGATGATGTACACAAGAACATCATCACCCCCTCATGTTCGAGCTTCGAGAGAGGGAGGGACAAGGGTGGTGCTCGGGGCTTTGTTTCACTTTCTAGACAACCCCCATCTGAAGAAGTTATTTCTATCTACAGCCGCTGATAGATTTTGGGACTTAAAATTGAAATTGATGAATGGTTGGATTACTAAGATGAGAAAGGTATTTGAAAAAGAAGCTAACAAGTGACTTATGAAATCTAGAAACATATTAAGGAAGGCGATTATGCAACTTTTGTCAACAATAAGACGCCTAAAGCTGTAGTGCTAAGTCAAATACTTTTATGTATTATGTTTTCAAAAATGCTTTCTAAGGTACTTTTATGTCAATTTAAATACCTTTATGTTGTTGACACGCTAAACGCAAGAAGGAGAGTAAGAGTGCCAAGATGAACATTCATCCCCATTACCTTGGACAGTCAAGCTACAATAACGCAAGGCAACAATAGATAACAGAGGGTTTCTATCCCTCTTACGCGGGGCCTTCTTTTACAAAATCAAGCACCACATAGATAAGCCATGGGGATGACTGATTTTGTTCAAGGCATAAGAAGGAAAAGAAAACTAGAGAGAGTTATTCTAAGGAATACTAAGGCATTCATTTATAATCTTCCTAGTAAGAATTATAAAAATACTAAGAATTCTATTTGCAAATCACCAAAGTTCCATGTTTATTATAATATAAGACATTCATTTATAATCTGTTACTTTTTCCTTTTAGTTAGAGTTTAGAGATAAGCAAGTTCAAGGGGAATTTCTTACCGTAAGGGCCCAAGATGCATTAGCTATGGCCATTGGAAAGCCAAAGAATCTCAAACGCTTCATTAGACTAAGAGGGACTAATATTGGTTACTCACAAGGTTTTGGTCCTCCTCCACCGAGATCAAGTCAACCAAGTAAAAGCATAGTTTCAATGGAAGATCGAGAGACTTTGAAGGCTTAACTCAGAGAAGAAATTAGACAAGAGTTTGATGCCACCATAAAGGACAAGATATTCTCCATACTCCAAGACATTGATGTGAGCGCCGAGCAGGTAGCATCCTAGAGTGCACGGGTGTCTACTCCTCGGCTAGAGGTGTGTATATAATTTTTTTAAACCTTTATATTGAATAACTAATATTTATATTACTAATGAACTATAATATTGACATATTATATTCAATTTTTAGGGTCCTACCAATTGTTGTCTACTCCTAAAACATCCAAGTACGAGAACTATTTATGATGTGGTTAGTGGTGTCGCGTACCTAGGTTAGTCAGGCCAACAATTTACATGAACTCACCAAGGAATAAGGCTTGAAATATATAAAGTGGTGAAGAATGAGATTGTTCCTGACTTCTTTAAAGGAGTAGCACTATCACTCAGATCCCATAGTATGACTTGGAGACATTAAGCTAAAAAGATGAAGGAGATATCAGCTGATGAGGTTATTGAGAGCAATGAACCAGTCTCAAAAAAGTTAGCGACAGAAAACTGACATCTTCTCACTGAAGATGTAGCGGCTTTTCTTAGTGTTGAGTGCAAGTGGCTACTTCAATGTGCAACCATGATGAAGGAAGATGATACCATTGATGTGCTTATTGAATCGAGCCATATTCCACTACTTTGAAGACAGAACATCATGGCATGAAGCAGACATCACCCAATTCTTACAGGGAGCTTAATTAAACCTTTCTATTATTCAATACTTCATGAGGTATATAAAATAAGGATATATTTTAACTTATGTCGTACTTTTAGTAATTTCTAACTACTTCCATAATGTTTTTTATGATTATGTAGGGAACTCTAGTATAATTAGGTGTCGTGCAATTTACTCTCATTCGTCAGTTAATTGTGTCCTTATGCCACTTCGGATGCAAGAATTGATGGCAACATCAAGGAGGTCAAGACGTACATCCATTTCATATTCACGAAAGCCCATATAAGCTAGATTGAAGTTCATTTTCGCCCCCATTTTTGAATGATACGTTTGAATCTGATGTGTGAATGCTAACTACGTATACATTTACCTTAGAGTATGATAATGTATTACTATGTAAACATAACGCTAATTACTTATTGCTTGTTATGTAGTGCACATTGGATGTATTGAGTCTTTTGTATGGTTAGTGCAAAAATCTACGTCTTTAATTTTGCTCGGTCAATGCGCAATACTAAGCTAAAAGAGATTATTAATTAGTAAGTGTTATTAATATATTTACTTGTTAAGCTATGGTTAAATGAAATTGAACTTATAAACTAATCAATGTCATATTCCAATGTGTTTAAAAGACTTACATTGCAAGGAGAACAAACCAAAAACTAGACATCGACATGGATAGAAGTGACAGTAAATTGATATACAAAAACATTGTAAAATAGTGTGCTCAACAACGTGAAGGAACTGAGTGCAGCTACTTCGTGACGCATTTCATGCTTGGCATCGTCAATGGGCGTAGTAGTAGGATGCTCATGCCAAACGTAAGAGCTTTTGTCCATAATTTCATTATTTAGAGTATCCTTAATAGCTTATTCCGTCTTAAACATGACGGAAACACCTTAAATAGGATGATATGAGTCAATATAAGTCAAATAGGAACGATTTTGGATAGAAAAATGGCCTTAACACTTAATCTGGATAGAAAAGAACATATTTGGCTAAAGAACCTTAATTTGGATTGAAGAGAACATGTTTTGCCTAGAATACACCTAAACAACTCCATATATGTCATTTCCAGTCCAATTTGCCTAAACCACTTCAAATACGTTGCTTTTAGTCAAAATAACTTAAATAGGTAGTATTTAGACTAAGGAACCTTAATTTGGGTATAAAAAGAACATTTTTGCCCAAAAAAGGTTTAAACCACTCCAAATATGTCATTTTGAGTCGAAAGGGCTCGAATAGGAAACATTTAGGCTAAGGAACCTTAATTTGGGTTGAAATGAACATGTTTTGCCTAAAATACGCCTAAAACCCTCCATATACGTTGTTTTGAGTGTGCTATATTTGAAACTAGATCTATTTTCGTTTAAGTGTTTTTCTTTTTTGCCTTAGATTAACAATTTTGAAGTGGAAATTTTCTTTCTACAAAGAAAGTTAGATCAAAATGGGTACATCTTCTCATTCATGATAAGGAATTATAATCAGGTAATGTTTACCTTGAAACGAATGACTTCGTACCTGTATTGGATTGGTATTCTACGAGTTGTATTTGTCAAAGGTCATACCATTATAGTACTCTAAACTATAAAAATTCTTGTTCAAATCTTTGGGTATGTTAGGATATTTTAGAGAGAATGATGAGGCATAAAGGACTACTTCATCATGTTCAAACCTTCAGCACAGTCAATAGTAGCCTTTGTAAAATATATAATGCAACGACGAAAAAATAACAAATGACTAAACTGACTAGAGTTTGATTAGTTTAGATTACATAAGATTAAATTTGTTATTACTACACTTAGAAAAATTATGTGCTATTGTAAAATAAGTGGAGGTTTGGAACTTCATTGGCTGCATAGGAAGTTCCTGGCTATTACAGATTCTTATTATGTTATGTCTCCCCAAGAAAATCGCGTTACTTCTTCTGCCTCCCCTTTTCATGTTTCCCCCTATTATTTTAGTGGATGCTAAATGCTAGTATTGTCTTTTCATGTCTTATAAACTAAGTATTCTATACTCATTTTCTCTCTTATTAAATCATATCAAAATGTAATAAGGATTTACCTTCTAATTCCACAATCTAATATTACAAAATTAGTGTTTTTCAAAACTTTTAATTATATGTTGGTCTATGAATGATTGTTTAGAATTAGAGGATGAGACTATTTGGTTGGTGTTAACTACAAGATTAATGTGGTACGAGATTATATAATTGTTTGTAATTATTTATTTGTGATTGTAAAAAGTTTTGAAATCAATTTTTAAAATGGAAATAGTCCATAATACAAAGGAGACTTTGCAAAATTTTTGAAAATATCTTTATTTGATTAGAATATCATATATTGTCTTAAAATCCGATTGGAATTATAAGAGGAACTTGTAATATGTAGTTTTGGTCATGTTTTTCAATTTATAAAGTGAGACATGTACAAATTTCATGGCGTATTTTCTATTTATAAATATTTGATATGATAGATACATTCTCCTCTTATTTCAATTTTTTTACTTAAATGATTATATTTTTATTTGTTTTGAAGGTTAAAAATGGTAAGTGAGCAACAGAGAAACAAGGATAATAAGTTTCGTCATCAAATTATGAGGCATAAGGAATTGATATGTGATGGTTATAATCATTTAAGTAAAAAAATTGAAATAAAAGAGATGGCATGGCACAAGGACTTAAACTCTCCCTTACTTACCCCTCTTTCAATATATTAATTCACTTATCTCTTTAATTCCTTACTCTCATCAGTTTTACACCTATAGGTTGCCTTATTAGGTAAAAGTACACTAGGAATGAAATCAATGGCATGCTCAATGCCTCAAATTGGAGGTAGGTCCTTTTGGGTAAGTCATTGGAAAAAATTGTCCTTGTATTCTTCTAATAACTCATTATGTATGAGTCCTTAAAAGAAGTACAAGTCTATTCTATGGCCTTTAGAACCAAAGCATACCCTTTTGCATTTCTCTTTCTATGTTTTCAAATTCATTACAAGTTATAAGGTAGTTGATTTTATCCTTTTATTTATTATAAACTTTGAGAGGTAAAGACAATAATTTAACTCTTGTACCATCTTTAGTAGTGTCAACATACACATTCAACTTTCCTTTATTCTCAAAGTCATGGTTAAACTACCATGATCTTCGAAGGAGCAACTAATAAGCATCCGTGGGAAGAATGTCACACCAACATTCATCTTCAAATCCTGTAATTTTATAAGCCACTAACGCTTGCTTCTTTACCCTAGTGCTTATGCCATCATCCAACCAATTGAGTTTATAAGGTTCCTTATGATTTCTGGTGGGCAGTTTTAACTTGTTTATGACTTTTGATGATACCATATTAGTTTTTACCCATCCATCCCCAATCACATCACATAATGTTTTCTCTCATATCTTGCATCTAGTATGAATATGTTGCTTCGTTGTTTTAAATAAGTTTTTGGCTCACTAAGCAATATTATTGAAACCATCATTATGTTGAATTCATATTTTAAGGAAATTATATTCTTTATCAACCTCCTTATTCTCTTAAGCCACAAAATTATGGACCCTTTCCTCTTCATATATGTGATGGAGCATATTAGGAGGCAGTCAAAACAATCATACTAAGGCATTTGGAAGCTATATGCTCTCCTCCATGACATTTAAGCATATCCTCCTAGTAGCTAGTTCTTGAGATAAAACCATAACTTTCTCTCTCCCTGGTCAAATTTTGAACTTACATAAGCATTTTCTTGCAATAGAACCTCCCTTTGAGAAAGAAATAGTGTTTTCAAAGGAAGGTTTGCTCCAAAAAGGGTTTTAAGGAACAAAGTCAGATTTTGCTTCTCCTCCTTCATTTGTGCTTGATATTTCAAGGATAACTTACACACATCACTAATAGTGGCATAATGTGTTACCTCCACCTTCCTATATATCTACTTAGACAGTCCCTTCACAAAACGATCAATTTCGAGAGATTCCTTCTCTTACAAATCGCAAATCAAGCACAATGTCTCAAATTCTTTCACATACTCTTCCACACTCATATTTTCTTGTGACAGATGGGTTAATCTTATGTATTTCTCCTTCTCATACTCTTTACTAATCCATTTATCCCCCATTTTATATTTTAGTCTCTCACATGATTCAATCTTTTCTTTTCCAACTCTTCTTTGTTGTTCCTTAAGGTTTCTATACCATAAAGCAGCAAGTTTCTTAAATTTAGGGCATCACGTTTAAATATTTTTCTATATTTTTATCCTTTATATTTAAAGATAGTATCTATTTTTCTTAACCAATCAAGGAAATATTCACTATCATATCTTCCTTCAAATTTGGATAAATTAATTTTAAGGCCTCTATCATCATCATCATACTTTGTATGTCCTACCTCACTTTTATTGTTTTCAAACTCATTGCATCTTCCTATCTAGAAGCTAGAAGCTTACACCACCATATCATCTAAGGCATTTAACCTAGTCTCTTTCCTTCTTCTAGTTTTCTTTAGTTTCCTCTTGAAATATCTCCATATATTTAGGCTTTTGAGTAATGGATTCTATCATCCTTGCTAATCATCCCTAACCATGATCTTGTAGCTCTAATGCCAAATGATATAAGTAAAAAAACATCCATAAAGAGTATGGAACTTTTAAACTTGATTTATTTTGAAAATTCATGCAATTCTTTTAATGAATAGAAATGAGAACTCTAAAACCACTTAGAAAACTCATGAAACACATGATAAACAAAAACTCAAAAACTTACTTAAAGCTTCAAGGTTTTAGGCCAGATATAAAGCACGCTCGATCTCCCCTAAGGTTATTACTCAACAACACATTCAAAGTAATAAGGGAACACGTAACTTGAGACATACTCAAAGTCAAAATCCTAAACACAAGATTTTAATCAATCTTTCAAGTTTGCTTTTCATTAATCATGCCATTGTATTTATAAAGGAAAATACAAGGGTTAAAGAAACCTAAAAATCAAGACTTTTTAAATGAAAAGTCGTCCAAAAGGTTAAAGACACTCCAAAGGAATCAAGCATTAAATAAAGCATTGAAAAGCACCATTCAAGGGGATGACCATCCATAACTTTTCACTTTTGGACTTTAGCTTCTTAAATACATTATTTTTTTTAATAAAAACTAGGAAAAAGTAATTAAAGTTTAGTCCATGCTAACAAATTCACGTCTAACCACTTTAATTATCTCTAATTCATATTAACTAAAACTAGTAGAAAATCAATCAATTGCTTCAGTACATATATTGCGGTTATTGGAAATTCGAAGCACTTAAAGGATTGCATAATACCTAAAGATCAAATGCTACGACTTTTTATAAAGTTGCATCACTTGTAACTCACATACGATTTTATGAAAAACCACAATACTTGTGATATTAAACGCTGCGGTTTTTCATTAAATTAAAGCACTTGTAACTCATAATATATACTCTTTTTTCATAGCGTCTAGTATCATTTCAAACATGAAAAAATATCAATAGCATGCATCTCCCTTCTTCTCTAACCTCAACTTTCCTAAACCCTAAATCCCCATGACACTTAGTCCTTCCACTCATAATCCCTCATTTTCCTTCCTATAACCCTAAATTCTTTCTAAAAGGCCAACAAATTTGTTCTCCTAACTCATTTCAAAGCCTACTTCTCTCTCCCCCTCGTGTCTCCATGGATATGGCATAAGTGAAGCATTTCAAAGCCTACTTCTCTCTTCCATTTTGATTTGAAGAAGTCTACATACTTTAAACTTTGGAATCTAAAAGTTTACATATCCCCAAATCCTAGTATACATTTTTTAATTTCTATTTTTCATAATTTTTTCTACATTAACGTGAAGATGAAAAACCCGAGTGTGTTTCATTATATTAGATTTGCATGTTATGTATTGTGTTTATGAAAAAATTAACCCTTAGAAATCAAATTTTATAGATTATATGCTATTAGAGCCTTTTTTTGGAAAACCTAAGTGGCAAAATCCCCCTTTAAAGTATTTGCAATGCATAGATCTCGAAAAATACACAATTTTGACATAAAATTTACCCTATTCAGAGTCCCATAGCCAATTTTATGACTTATTAAATATTTTTTATGATTTTTGAAATTCAAATGAACTGAGGCTACTAAGGGGAATATGCTTGTGTAGTATCTTCTAAAATATAGGGTTTCAAATAAAGAATTGCGCCTTTCGGACTATCGGGCTAAGAGATATGCCTTTCGGATTTACCAAGTGAAGAATTAATTGGTTATCCATTATGAATATCTCATCTCATTCATAGTAATTTTGTATACCAAATTGAGTGGTCATAGTAGTATATTGGATTTATATGCTCTATTTTAGGTCATTTCTTAGTTTAAGTACATTTCTTAGTTGATCGAACATTTTGGTGTATAATGATGTTTGTGTTTTGTTTCAAACTAATAATCTATCTTCTCTCAATCTTTTCAGGCAAGTCTAGAAACAATGACATATTCACCTTCTAAGCTTATGGAGATACTATTTTATTGAGTGGTCATAGTAGTATATTGGCATAATACTTTATTAGGTTCAATTTTGTAGCATCACTAGGTTCAGTTTCTATGATACTATTTTAAAACACATTAGATATGACATTACAATCTTCTTAGCTTAGACTAGATTAGATTTGTAGTATAATAATTTTGTGAGATATTAATTGTTAATAATATTTACCACTGGAAATCCTGTCTATCTATTATATTGAACAATAAGATAGCCGTTATTTTTCTATATGCATACAATTCCTAGGTCATAATAACCCTAAAAAAACAAGAACAAGTGTTGCGATTTTCTGAAAAAGTGCAACACTTGATGATTTAAATGGTGCAGTTTTCTTAAGAAACCACAGCATTTGATGGTTCCAAATTTAAAAAAATTCAAAAAATACTACATATGTGCTACAGTTTTTATAGAAATTTGAATAATTTGGACTACTAAATATTGTGGTTTTCTCGAAAAACTGCAACACTTGTTAGTTTTATTGTTGCATCAAAATACTGCAGCACAGCATATATCCCAAGCGATTCGTCTATATGTGCTTCTCCTTAACAATTGTATCATTTAAGCATAAAAAATTGTAGCATTTGAACGTTTCTCTACTAGTGTAACTTCAATTAACTTCTTAAAGGAGATAAGTTAGGAATTAACCTTGGAAGCAAATAGCTCGAACCCAAGTGAATCAAGAACGAGTGTAACTGGGTTATGTTAGAAACTTCAACTGATTCGCTTGGGTTATTTCTTGGACTTGGTTTAGTTTTTGATCCATGTCCTTGAGTAATCTAATGCTTTTTTTTATTTTTGTTTTTGTAGGTATTCTTGTACTGTCTTTTTCATATACATAATACATTTGAGTAGTATAAGCTCTACGTTTATTAAGTTTTAGATATATAACACATAGGAAATTTTGACTTCTATTTATCCACAGTTTTTAATCATTAACTGATGTAATAGTTGCCTCATAATTTTGAAAATTAAATTTTGTGCAGTTATCATATTTAGTAACTAATTGAACATGTATTATTCACTACGTTCGAGCAATAATTCTTACAAGGTGTTTGAAAGGAGAGATAAGAGGTAGGGATAAGGATCACTATCCTAATTATTTTAACCCTTTTTTCTTGTTTGTTAGATAAGGAGAGAATAGCTAAGGCATAAAACCTTCTCTTATTCCTTCATATTTGTACTTAGAGAAGGGGTGATATATGGGGGAGAGATAACGAATAAAAATAAAAACACAAATATACCCTTAATATATGGAAAGGAAGGAGTTGTAAGAATGAAAGAATTAGTCATGATATTTTTATAAATTTGCTTATTATCCACTCTTATTCACAACAAATACCAAATAAGGAATTAGAAGAAAACTTATTAATTTCCTATGAAAAAATCCTATCCTAATAAATTTTTTTATTCTTGTTTGTATCCCCGACTCATATTAAACTTCAACCCAATTTTGATTATGATGGACTCGAAGTCGAACAAGGAATACGAGTTTGACTATAATATCTATCTTACTCGTTATCTCCGACTTGTATTTATTATTTTATTACCCTTCAAATATTGTTATCCGTTATATTTAGAAAGTCATCCATTTAAAATTGATGTTTTCTAGTTAGAATTAATATAATCATGCTATGGTTTGTTAATTACACTAGATAATTTAACATGTACAAAATTAAGCTCTAATATATTGAAAAATATAGTTATATAAATCCAATGAAGTTAATTGATTTAGTTACACAGTATAATCATTAGTATTCCTTCCTATGCAGTTATAAATGGTAATTTTAAGGTTAGTTCAGTACCTATGTCATGAAAATGTTCGTTTCGGAGTAGCTGAAAAATGTGATTCTAGCTACTTAACTACACATATCGGGGATTGTTAAACAGCTTTGTCTTCATTCTCCCGTATTATGCTCTTAGTAGTATCACTTTATTGACCTCAACTATGGAAACAAACTTAGCCAGACCCTGACTTCTCTGCACATTTTATGGCTTCCACGTCGTTTCTTGGATTTTTGGCCGACACATTCCCTACTAGATCCTTTTATTGCTGGCTTATTTTATGACTATATATCTACTTAAGAGCAATTTAATATATTTTATGCTTCTCAATACATGATTAGCTACACTCCTACTTAAAATATGCATATGAAGACATAAGTAACACACTAACACATACTACACCAAATAAAACTTGCTGTCCACGTACTTTTACTCCCTCCATTCTAATTATTTACTAAATTTTTCATTTTTTTAGAGTCAAAGTTTAAAAATTTTGACCATTAAATTATAATTCTAGTACAATAGATAATATATTCAAATCAGACATAATTAGATTTATCTCAATATAAATTTTAATAATTTTTAATAATTTTAATAATTTTAATAATTCAGACTACGAAAACTCCACATTTGATATTCTATACATTTTTTCGAGGTCTTGGACTTATTTTTTTTGGGGGGTGGGTTTGAAGTTCTTTTAACACTAAATTCCATACATATTTGCACAATGTCGCACTTTATTTTTCTCGTTTCTTTTAGCGTCTCAGAGAAATGAACAACTATAAATTCAAATTAAAAATTTTGATTTTTTTGAAAAAAAAAGTGTAAATAGTTAATGTAACCATATAAGAAGGATTTTATGTCGTCCATACTTCATTGATTTAAACTTTAAAGCAAGTAAATAGTAATATAGTCTCGTACTACTGCCTCCATCAAATTGTTACATATAGAGGAGTGGGCTATGTTATGCTTAATTTGTAATTAGAATATTTCTCAGTTCAACTTAAATACGGAGAAAACGATTAATTAGTCTTATTTGTTTGGAAGCGAAACGATTTATTAGCCTAAATCAGCTTAGTTGTCGATTAAGGGCAGTAAAAAACCAGAAAAGAACCCCAAAATGTGAGTGCTTTTTCACAGTGATTTTCACCAATACAAGATTTTTAAGGATAATGTTTTTCCCGTTTACTTTCACTGTCAAATACTCCCTCGGCCTGTCAGATCACAATGTTTTATAAGATCATTTCTTCTCAATTTTTAAGTTTATAAATTGGTTGATTTGCGAGCTACAATAGTTGTGATGTACTGTGACAGAATATATTTGACCCTAGGTTTAGACTTTAACAAGAACACTTCGCATGTACAAATTTAACTTGCGTGAAGTTACTAATATAAGTGATCTAGTGAAATAACGATACTTATTTGAAAGAAAAAGTTGACAAATCATTATGATAAACCAAGAAATGCGACAGTCATTTATGAGGAGATAGAACTTAATGATGATTTCCATGTTATTACTAGTAAGTAGTAAACTGGACTCATTCACTAATATCAAAGCTGTATAGTTTTCTTTTTTTAATCTGTTTAGGAGTAATTATAAAATTGTTCTAATTGTAGACTAGTACACTACTCTAACGTGTAGGCCGGCGTGATTATTCGAGGGAATGTCAACAAATCTGATTTATGTAATCACTCTCTTATAAGCATCAAAATAATATACATGAAAAAAAATTAAAAATAGAAGATTATAAGTTAATGTCTTACAACCAGGGCCCTATTACAACATAATTTGACCTCATTTTACTTGCAATATCAAATCCAAATGATAGTAGTAGCAATTTGCATTCGAAGGTAAAAAACAAGAGACTGACTCCTCATCCTAGGAGTTCGCAAGTATGTGCGAGACACTATTGCTCTTGAAGTTGGCATGTAGATCCTTCGATCCGCCTTCCTTTTATCATTAATAATTCTAGCCACTAGTGCCCTGCGCCTCCTCTGCTGGGTCCAGAGGCCAATCTTACTTCCAACTTTCTAAGTATGTGGTTTATATTGCAATCCCATAATACAAAAGAGGGGACTCTCGCTTGGCTGGCTTGAATGCTGAAGCTAATGCTGACGCAGTCCCCGCCGTCGTCATTTCGAAGTACTCTACCGCATCTTACAAAGTTGATGTTTGTTGAACATATTAGCACGAAAATGGCCATTGCTACCAAGAAACTCTTCTTGACAATCAGCATCTTTGCATATATATGTATAAAGGTAAGATTATTATATGTTTCTTGTTGAGGTAGTTATGACTTATGAACTTCTGGTGCGTGTAATACAGTAAGACAGAAATCACAATGTATGTGTTACGTGTGAAGGTTATATAGTTGCGGATTTGGGCCCCTCTTAAATGTTTTGACTTGGCTTCTTAGCAGAACCTTTCTCCGGTCACAGCCTATTTATGTGAACATAGATAAATATTATTTGTTGTTTGGGAGTTGAAAGGACTGCAAATTAGGTGTAATTTAGCCGTGTCGCTAGTTTCTATTCATCTTTTGATGTCTTTGGCTTTGATATACCGTGATCCGGAAGGCTAGCCCTTATCTTTGTCGAAGGCAGTCAAGTAGAAGTTGAAAGAATCCTTAAAAGGTTTTACTCGTTCTATGTATCATTTCAACAAATTTCATTCATTATAAATTTTCAAAACTTAAATATTTATGGCTAGTTTTTATCACAAACAAGCGGTTGGAGTTACTTTAGATATGAAGAGATATTTCGGAGGGAGCTTCCACAGCAATCGTATCTGTTCGATATATATGACGATCCAAGTGTCACTCAAACCTCTTGATTGAAATATTACCTTTTAGATCGCGAACAGTTTTAAATGGAGAGTCAAAGAGGTCCAACCTTCTCACCCCATGCTACCATATGTTGTCTCCTAAATAAAGGGACCAACCTACTCGTACCTCTATCGAGGGGAACCTTGAGGTGGAAAGAGTTTTCTTCCAAATCTCATTTATTTCCAAAATTTGACACATTCTTCCCAAAGAACTTCAATGGTCTAGATGCTAATTTTCGGGGAAGTGCTTTTAGAGAAGCCACAACAAGAATCATACATAGACCTAATATAATTGTTTCTTTGCCTTTAATCATCTAGAATCATAAATACCATTGAAAACCACCTCATTTCTATGAAACCAAATGCTCCATAGAATTAGTTACTATTCTAACGCTTTGCGACGGTGCCTTGAATCTTATCAAAAGAATATATGATGACAATCAAGATCTAAAGCATCAAAGAGAACTCAAGAAAACTAGAAGGAGTGGGCAAACATGTCTAGGTTTGTTTGACCCAATTTGCCTATAATCACGAGGGTTTAAGCTTGGAATCTCATGTTTGGTATGTTGTGTATGTTGGGTAACTGAAGACACGAATTAGGTCTTTTTTTCTTAGGAGCCTTAATTAATTTGCTTACATGTTTTTACCTTTTTCTTGAGGGGGCTTTTCATGTTTTGAGCCCTAACTGATGTTGGCCAGAATTAGGTTTAGTATTATTTGATTCCAAGTTTTATTTGAATTAGACTAGAATTTAGGATAAAATTTGAATTTAAATAAGATAGAGTTTGAGTTAGATGGGATTAGTATAATCCTATTCTAATGCAAAGTATTTATAGAATAGTAGAAGAGTCTTAAACCTACTTAAAGTAGGAGCAATAAGGAGTTATAGTCCTAACCAAATACAGGTAGAGTTTTATATAAATAGGGGCTTATGTGCTAGGATTTCCAATCCATCATAGTCACAAGAAGTATTCTTAAGTTAAAGATTTCGTTGATTACTGTATAGTTTGTGATAGCCTTTTATCTAGGAATCCAAGTTGCTTGCTTGATTCCACCTTAAGGAATGTGTTTCCTTAAGATTTAGTAATTTTTTAAGTTAGCTTCCGTATTATATGGTATCAAACTCGGGTGGCGATTTCTTTTGCCTAAGAATGTTGAAATATTCAATGTTTTCTTCAAGATTTTGCGAGTTTTGCAAAATTTCATCAAAGGAGGTACATTGCTTGTTAGTCTGATAAAAAAAAATGTTCTAAGATCCAATATTTTTTATCCTGGTTAGTTGTTCTTAAATTCGTCATTGTTGTTTTCTTTCCAAGTTCATCAGGAAGCCGAATGAAATAAAATAAACTAGGAAGAAGAATAAAGTCTAAAAATTAGAGAAAAAACTGAATAAAATATAAAAAGGAAACCAAATGAAATGAACTAGACTAAAGAGGTTAAATGCTAAGAGTTAGAGATAAAGCTTGGGTTTCCTCCCAAGAAGCGACTGTTTAAAGTCTTTAGCTCGACCACTTTAATCGGTTTAATCTAAAGTCGAGATGGACAAGGTATAAACCACCTTCCCTATAATGGGTTCGCCTCCACGGTAATGCTTTAGTCGAGCCCATTTACTTTAAAAGCCCTTTTAGCTCCATTCTAAAGCTCAACTGAGCCATAAGGAAAAACTTTGAGGATTTTGAATGCACCCGACCAACGTGAGTGATGTATACTCGAAAATAGCTTAAATTGGGAGTTAAACAGTAAAACCATATCTCCCAAACGAAATTCCTGCCTCATGATATGCTTTCCATGCCAACTTTTTTTTTTCTCCTTGTATAGCCTTGAGTTCTCATAAGCGTCAAGGCAAAGCTCATCTAGCTCATTTAGTTGCAATAATCTCTCAAGCTCCTTAATAGCTGATGAATGTGATTCTCCTAAGAGCCCTTTGCACTCCTTTATTTCCCAATCTTCCGCGTCAGTACTACCCATGAGGATTTTTTAAAGTGAATCATCGAGTGGTAGGCTAGTGACCCTTCCTTCTATCACCTCATACAATGCATCCACTCGATAGATAGTCTCTTCTATAGAATGAGCTCCCATGGAGTTTACGGGTTTGTACTCCATTTTCTTATCAACTACTTTAAAGGTAATCTTTCCATTCTTCATATCAATAATATTTCCTACAGTTGCTAAGAAAGATCTCCCAAGAATAATGGGAACTTGTGCACTCTCTTCCATCTCCATGACTATAAAGTCACAAGTAATAAAGAATGTCCTAACTTAGAGGGGAACATCTTCAAGAATACCAAGAGGATATTTGACTATTCTATCTTCCAACTATAGAGATATGCGAGTGGGCTTAAGTTCATATATTTGAATTTTCTTACAAATAGATAAGGGCATTAGACTAACACTTTCTCCTAGGTCACATAATGTCTTCTTGATTTCAATAATGTCATCAAGCTTGGGAGGAATGAGATAATTTCTTGGATCTCCTTACTTCTTTAGAAGTTTATTTTGAAAAATAGCACTACACTCTGCTGTTAATAAAACTATTACACTTTCCTCAATCTTCCTCTTATTTGATAACACATCCTTTGGAAATTTTGCATAAGAGGGCATCTAAGAAATAATATCCATGAATGGTATGTTTATGTGGAGCTTTCTTAATATATGTAGGAATTTCCCATATTTCTTCTCTAGCTTTGCCTACCCTATCCTCTATGGGTATGGAATAGGAGGCTTATATGGCTATATGGGTGTAGGAGTTTACTCTTTCTTCCCTCGCTCGATATTCTCATCATTAATCACCTTCTCATTATGAGATTCTTCTTCAACAACACATTTTGATGGCTCCTTTAAAGGAGGATCTACTAACTCTTTTTTGCTCCTCAAAGTCACCACATTGATATGATCTTTAGGTGGTTTCTAAGTATTGCCTAGAAATCGGCCTTGAGCCTTTGATAATTGACCCACTTGTTGAGAAATTTACCTAATTTGGCTCTTCATAAGTTTGAAATAAGCTTGCATCTGTTGAAGTTGTTGAAGTACACTGTTGATCATCTCATTATTCTTGGTTTATTGAATGAAGAAGTTATTTATGGAAGAGGCGAGGCAATAATTTCTACCATAACCTCTATTTTAGACCTTTTATGAGGAGGTTTTTCTTGACTACCACCATGATTGAATGGAGCCCTTGCTTGAAAACCTAGTGGATTAAAGTTGTTGCGCGGTGGTGGATTGAGTTGAGCTTGAGTATTCTGATATGAAAATGCGGGGTTATACTTCTATCCCTCATTATATGTGTTAGATTAAGGATCAAATGGCCTCTTTTGGTTGGAATCATATAGAGCATTGGCTTTCTTAATCATCCCTTTACTTTTGATTTTGCACTCAAGAGTTGTATGTCCTTACACTCCACACATTTGACATGACGCTACAATAGAAGTTTCAGCTTGAAGTTGATCAAACTTATGAGATAGGGCTTGCATAGTATTAGTCAAAGTTGTTAGTGCATCAATATTATACATACCTCCCCTCTTTGTTCTATTTTGACCACTAGGATTATAGTTGTCATGGGATGCTATCTTTTTAATTAACTCCTTTGCTTCTACTGGATTCTTTGTCATTAATGAGTCTCCTGATGCAACATCAATGTAGATACAAAATTCATGTGTCAAACTATTATTAAAAGTTTGTATCATAATTTATTTAGGAATCCCATGATGAGGGAATTGTGTCTTTAAATGCAAAAACCTTCTTCATGCTTCATACAATGATTCCTCTTCGCCCTAATGAAAAGTTGATAGCTCATTTCTCAACCTAGCCGTCTTCTCTAGCCCTAAAAACTTAACTAAGAATGTCTTAGTAAGTTTCTCCCAAGTGTCAAAAGTACCAACACCATCATCTCTTAATCACTATTTTGCCCTATCTCACAAGGAGAAAGGAAATAAGCGAAGTTCAATAGCCTCTTCACCTACATTACTAATCTTTACATTATCATATTTTTTCAGAAATTTAGCAATATAACTTATAGAGCATTCATTGGGTGATCCTGTGAATGAATCCTTAGAGATGAATTAGATGAGCCGAGGCTTTAGTTCGAAATTAGCTGCAATGACAATCGGTTGAACAATGATTGATAGTACACTAGTTGTGGTATCTGGTACACCATACTCCCAAAGTGATTTAGTTATTTAGTGCATTTTCCATGCTCTCCAATTTATTCCTATTCCTTCTCTTCCTACCTCCTTTCCTACATGTAATATCCTTGATTTTAAGGTCTAGAGAAATCAAATTATATGGACTTGTGCTTTGAGTGTGCATGTAACAAGAAAAACTAGAGAGAAAAGGTCAAAAAGAAAAGGGAAAAGGCTAATACAGCTAACTAAATAAAACTCTTAGCAAGTATAAATAAAAATAACTAATTAAAAGAATGTTAGTCTCTTACAATGGCGCAAAAATTTGATATGCATATCGCACACCTAATCAAAATAAACATAACAAGACCACTACTACAAAGAAGGGCAAGTGAGGGTCAAATCTTGAGAGACTAATGGTTTAGTTAGGTAGATTGACTTCGACTATGATAGCAAGAAATTAAATTGTAAATTAGTGATCTAATCTAATTAACTAAAATGATCAAGAATAAAGGATACTAGTTAAGGTTTAAAGACTTGTAGGTTTAAGTATTCCCACTAGCATGAACTAATGTAGAAACTACTCCCTCATCCCTTATTCAATTACTAAACAATTCATAGGATAGATACTCCTTAATCAATAACAATAACTTCTTTTGATCAATCAATGGCTTCTTCAATAATACAATCATACCTATTTTCGTGGAGACATGCATTTTAAAGACCTTAACCATAGCATCTTAGCATCCTAACAAGTTCCATCAATACCTTCATAATGATTTCCTTTACCTTAAATTAGGGTTCTAAATTTGATTAAGGATTAAATTTTGTTGTAACCTAATCACATTCAACAAATACTATTTCTAGTCATTCATTGATAATAAAACCAACCCTAAGATAAATGAATCATAAACTAATCAAAATCGAGAAATTCGAAATTAATAGCACATCAATCCATGCTAGGGTTCAATCTAACCTAGAATAAAGAAACTTTTCTAGCGTATTGAATAGAATAACAAATGAACAATTAGTTAAAAGCATGATTAATAATAATAATATGAGAAGAGATGAATGAAAATACTTGAATTAGATTGATTGAAAATATTAATGAATTATAGATTACCAAAGCCTTGCTCCAATAGTTTACAAAAGTGAAAGAACAAAAACAAAAACCCAAAAGCAATGAAAACTAAAACTAAGAAAAGAAAATCAGAAATTCTACTTCACCTCCAACAAAGTGGTGCTCAAAAGAAGTCCTAGACTCCCTAAACACTCCACCTAAACATTAGCTTTTATGACTAGGATTTTTAGGCTTTCAAATAATTCTTCTAAGATTAGTGCAAAGGTGTTGCGGTGTGCTCAAGTAGGACGAAATCATGTTATGGAGTTTGTTGTGAGATTCATCCTTTTGCTTGTAAAATTCACTCACCACACCTTACATAGGAAGATCAACAATAAGCCAAAGTAAAGTTGTAATAGGTATTCAAATATTCCCAAAATAAGGCTAGTGATTGACGCGAATGCTTCAAACATGAGTCGGGGGATAGGCTTACGATATCATGAGAGATCTTATTACATTAAAAGCCTATAAAACAAAGTAAAGCATACCCAAGAAGAGCAATGTCGAAATATATGAAATGAAAGCCCATAAATGAGGAATATATGGAGGAAAATTGATAAAATGAGATTGATTAAGGTATTACAACCATAAACAATATCGTGTTATCAAGCATGCTTGATTAAAAGTTCTTTGATCAATAGAAAAAATACAAGAAGCATATATGTTTGGGCAATTAATGTTAGGAAGTAGGCATTGTGTTATTTTGATGTAGAATATATTTTTGTATCATCTAAATTAAAACTCCTTGCAAAATACTAATTTCAGATTTGTGAATTTTTACCTCATCCAATTATATTTATATGTGGTGACATCCATGGCTAAAAAGAAGGAAAATAAGAAGTATCTATATGTCTATTTACTTAGCTTAGTTACGCAAATAAATTAGCAAAATTTTAAGAGCATATAGTTTTCTGCTCGATTGGTACAAAGAGCATAGATGAGTTTATGTTGAATGTCGTGAGAGCCATACTAAAGGGAAACAAAAACACGAAAAGCCATACTAAAGGTAAACAAAAATGAAAAGGGCCATACTAAAGGAAAACAAAAACAAAAAAATCCATACTAAAAGAAAACAAAAACACGAAAAGTCATATAGTGCCAACAATAAAAGAAAAAGAAGTCACTAAATGAATTCCTGCTAGCAATATAAGGAAAGCATCAATAGGGGATGAATTGCTGCAAGCAATAAAACAAATAAAACCATACTTTCCATTTTGTATTGTGCTACAACTTTTAAATCCAATTCTTGATCCCTTCATATATAATGAGTCTTAAAAGCATCAATAATCTCATTCAACCCATCATCAGCATTATTCTCATTTGGTGCATCATAATTGTTATTCTCAATCAATGTGTCATTGTCATATTGAACTATGCCTTTTTGGCAATTCATGGAATGAGGCAAAAAAATATCTTTCTTTAAGCACTTTATTGTTTTCTTTTTGCTGGTTTTGAGATTCGAGGTATGCTGACATAGACTTAGGAGAACTTAAGGCTCTCTTTTTTTTCCTTTATTTTTTGACCCAACTTGCTGCTCTTGCTACTTCCTTTGGATTCCATGATCTTGAATTTGATTAGTCACTAAAGTAGAGTTATTGTTATGAAATTCACCAATAAGATGCCTTTTATAGGTTATTTTTCTCTACAAGCCATTTGTCACGTGTGAACTGTTTGATTTTCATTTGATACCAATAAAACAAAAGCCAAAAAGTTATTGTATATATATTGGTCCTTTTATTAATCAATGACAAGATATGAAATAAAATTAGATTTAACTTACTGGCAAAGAATAGAAGGGCACACCTGTGAACAAACTTTTCTTTTTCAAGAAGCAATACTATCATCTTCCATAGTTTGCCCTTATTTTCATGATCATACTCTGACATGGAGTCATCATATCTATCTTCTATCTGCCAAGCACTTGGGAAAAGTATGACTTTCATATTTTCTTCATGTATCTTATTCTCTAAGAATCATAATCCTTGGGCTATTACTCAATCTATATTGCACTTTAAGTTTTAAATTCTGAATTTCATAATCCGTAAGTTGACTTTGGGAAGAAGAAGCTTTTGTTTCAGTCCCCTTCATCTGCATAAACAATAAATGAGAACCAGTTTATTTTTTAGAAAAGATAATAATATGAAAAGTATAAGTTATATGGAAAATATAGTGCATTATTTAAAATTGTATTTCAATACCATCCAAAAGTTCTCTGGGAAGAATTTGAATAGCATAATGACAACCCTCCCTATTAAGATCTTCTACATAAAACACTTGATGTGCATGAGATGCTAAGATAAATGGTTCCTCTTTAGAAATGGTCTTACGCATAATAATTATAACAAGCTCATCATCATCTTTTTCCAAGTGAAACCGCACACACTTAAATAGGACAACACAAAAGTATCGATGGTAAGATATCTCAATGGTTTTTGTTATTGAACCACAATAATTAACATTTCCCTCAATAAGATTCTAATCTTTGGAACTCACAAAGCTATGTATCATGGCTGTGGAGTGACTCTACTTTTTTGAATGAAATAATTTACATTGCACTTTATGGTATGGAATCTATAACCATAGAATAAGTACCTTGTGTACTTTTTAGTAATGTTAGAATGCCCTTTTGATAACCATAAGATTTGGTTAGGGATGGTGTCTTGACCCTCGTTAAGAATCACATTAACTTTCTCCCTAAACCTATCCAAAAAATCCTTATTGTGATCCTATGTACTATTCCATTTTATTTTTCTTCTAGTGCTTGCATATATCTTGTAAATAAAAAGATTGTCTTACTACTACTATAGGGAATGAATAAAACACATTAATAAAAACTACGAGAATAAACTATATTTTGGTTGGCAATTTAACCTTATATATTTCTCAACTTCCTCACAATCACAATTGAAGAAGACATAATGATGTTCTTGTGCCCATGTAATGTAATCAACATATATCCATTATTTTTCTTCTTTGAGGTACTTCCTTTACCTTTTATTGGATGTCCTACCTTAGGAAAAATGATTGTGAAGCACTATAACCATTAACAATAGATGTTTCTATGCTTGATTATTTCAGAAATCTAGCTATAAAAGCAATACATTCTTTAGCTCTATATCCTTCTACTATTGAGCCTTTGAGATGAGCTTTATTTGGAACATATTGCTTTATTTCATGAAGATACCTCTCAATTACATACATACACCTTAAAATCATAGCCCCACCCAACTTCATTTGGTTCACCAAGTGTATAGGAATATGTACATCGAAAAAGGCAAGTGGAAAAATCATCTCATGTAGGCATAAAGTTTAAACCATTTTAGATTTTAATTCTCCAAGATATTAAGGATAAACAATTTGACTCCATATGCTTCTAAAAAAATCATAGTCTTATCAAAGGAGTAGAAACATCTTTTGGTAATGTTGTCTTCATAGTTATTGTGAGCAAATAATTCATCAAAAATGAGCACCATGGCCTTTATAGCTTGCGATTTTCCTTTCTACAACATGCACACATTGACCAATGTTAGAAGCAAAGCCTTGGGGAAGCTTGACATTTTTAAAGACTTTCCAGAACTTGCGTTTTTGCTTCAATGACATCCATAAGTGAGATTTTGGAAATTCTTACCATCTTCTAATTCTATTAGATGAAAGTCAGGCATCATATTAAGCTCTACCAAATCTCAACAAGCACTCACATAATCCTTGTTCTTTTGAGAAATGTCTAAAAATGTCCCAACGACACTATCAAGCATTTTTTTCTCAATATGCATTACTTCAAGATTATGATGGTTGAGACATTGCTTCTAATATGGTAACTAAAAAAAGGAGTATCTTTCTTCATGGATACATATCATCCTTATCATGCCTTGGTTTCTTCTACTTCTTTCCAAATTCATTTGGAAAATTATGCAATATAGTCTAAATATCAATCTATTCAATGGAGAAGGTTGATTTTTTTACTCAAGTTTTCCATCAAAATTCCTCATATCATGACACAAAGGGTGAAATATAATGGATCCAAAAATCTACAATTTTCCCTGTACACCACATTATTACAAATATAAGGAAACCACTCATTATCTGTTTCATAATGACATACAAGGCTTGACAAGTATCCTTTAGTTCTCGACCTAGATTACATTGCATAAGCAAGAAAATCACTCACGATAGTCATCAATGCTGCATGCATGTCAAACCTTTGATTACTCAAAGCATTATCAGTTTCCAATCCAAACTCTAACAAATCATTCAAGTCCTTCATTAGTGGCTGCAAATATATGTCAATGTCATTGCCTAGCAGGGAATAAGGACCCGTCATTATAATGCTAATATAAAAAACTCAGGATTCATAATCATCCAAGGAGGAAAGTTATAATTGATTAATATAACTGGCCAAGTACAATGTACAATGCTAATTGAGTTAAACTCTTTATATTACTGGCAAAATAAAGTGCTAATATAAAAAACCCAAGCCTCACATTATTATGTAGATCATCAGTAAACTCTTTGTATAAGGAATCAAATTCAATCAAAGCTTAACCGTCAACTAGATGGTGTAAAAGATGATCATTTTCACGCCAATCAGCATGCTAAGTCATGTATCTTGCCATTTCTTGGCACACAAATAGTGTTTGAAGCCTTTTTTATCTTTATCAGAAAGTACCTAAGAATCTTCTCAGGAATCCTATAGGTCTTTTCGTTATCATTTTTTATGTCATTCCCTTTCTCATTTGATTTCCATCTTGCATTTTACAAATTTGGTAGCTTATTGCATTTTCATGCTCTTCCCAATATATCATATAATTATTTGGACATGCATCAATCATTTCATAATCTAACCACAAAACTTTCAAAACACTTTTCACTTCATTAAAAGAAGTAGGAAATTTTGCTTCAAGCAACACCTCCCTTATAATCTTTAATATATTTCCAAATGCGTCATTAGTTAGCTTATGATTGCACTTAAAAATAAAAAGTCGAATCATGAAGAAAAATTTTGAATGACTTTTGGAACCAGGATACAATTCTTTTTAGCCTTCAACTAACCTCAAATACTTTTTTGCCTCATTATTTAGGGATATTATCGTTAGTCATTTAGGTTCGGCCCTTTATCATTATCCAAAATAGTTTCTTCTCTTTGGATATTGATCCTAACTTTGATAGCTCATAACACCTTCATGATCCAAAATAGGTGATCTCTCATAACACCTTCATGATGCAAAAAACGATAATGATAAATTTCACAAGGGCAACAAATTTGATTTCCTTGATAATTAGTATAAAAAGCCTTTTGACATATTTGTCTACTCCCCATTAATATCCATCGCTCTATTCTGTAAACATCCACCAATTCTTACTTCCACCATCCATTCATAAGGTAAGAAGTAAGAGAGTTATTTTTTCTAAGTCACAACAAAAGTAACATGCAACTTTTAGTACCTCCATATCATTTTAACATTAATCATAAATGATAAATTTATAGGTTTCTCGTTGTCCAATCAAATGCTCTACTTGTGTTCACTACTTTCCTCTCTACAAAAAGAAAACGTAGGTACTAGTTAGCTACTTATATTATATCTCCTCCTTTTTTAAGTTTTAAATGTCTATTGATTCCATTTCATGGGATCCCTGATTTTCTAACAATAGAATAAAGTCGTAATTATTTTTTAAAACACTAGTGGAAAACCTAATATGATCCAACTTTTTGAAGGACTTATGCTCTGATTTTTACCCAAAGTAAATATAACTAGAGCATATTGCAAATATCTTTATGCTCTGATTCGAACCGCATAGAATGGAGATTTTATGCTTCGATTATTGGAAAACCGAAGAACATTATGGAAATATATGCTCAGGCTTTCCAAGAACGGAAGCACAAAGTCCCCAATTTTTTTTAAAAAAATAGACTTTATGCTTTGGATATTGGAAAACTAGAGCATTTACTTCCATTATATGCTCCGGTTTTTCAAGAACCCGAGCATATAGTGTGTGTGTGTGTGTGTCTATATATATATATATATATTAGCAAATGCTAATTATTATTATTGAAAATATTATATATATATATATTAGCAAATGCTAATTATTATTATTGAAAATATTATTCAATGTAAATATTAGAACAAGGCAAGTTCAAAGGCTTCTAATGCTTTTTCTATAAAACTAAGTTTCATTATATATATACGTAAAAAAATCTTCAAATATAATTGGGCATGATTTGAGTTACAAACTAAATTAAATATAACAACTACATATGTATATATATAGATATATATACAAAAATATGCTACAATATACAACAGTTATATATAGGGATCGAATACAAGTATATTACTACTAAATAGAGTTATTGGTTCTTTGATTTCATCAATGGCGAAAGGCTTCTCTCTCGACGAGTCGACAACCTAAATTTAGCCACAATAAACAAAATAAAAAAAATTAGATTATCATACATGCATAATTAATTATATATTTATATCTAAATTAATGTAACAATTTTCGATTCATTAGTAGGGGTAGAAATAAAAAAACCGCCTATATAGAAAAGTGGACAACACATGCAACAGTTTCTGGTTATATAAGTTTCCAAAAATTTCGGTAGAGTTTCCTATATAAAATGAACATTTTCCCAATTTTTAGTCAAAAAAACCTGATCAACACAATCCAACATTTCCACAATTCAACACACAACAACAATACAATACCATACCATGTCAATCTTTCGACTGACGCCAAACATATAATCCCATCCTTCGTGATCATACACATCTACTTATATAATCTAGGAAGACTTGCCTAATATATATTTATAAACTAATGTAAATAATGGAATTAGATATAACTTTTCTATTCATCCACTTTTATGATAGAAGAAACTAAGTCATACATGAATCTTATCACATAATATCCAAAATCTACCCTATTTTGTTGTTGTGCACACTAAATGGGAATTAAATGAATATAATGTCAAAATCAAGTAAATCAATGGTTAGGCTACCAAAAAACATTTAAATTCCAAAAACATGTACGTTCTTTGACTTCCATTTAGGAAATGTGGCTCTTGAATGTAATCCAATACTTCCATGCAATTTCTTCACTGCATTGCACCTCAATAAGAAAAATATTGGTCATATCAATGTGATATTAAAGCCAAGAATCAAAATAAACTACAATTGGTCAGCTTAAAGGTAACTATTCAACAAGGATTTGATAAGTAAATGTCGAGATGGTTGTAGACGCATATAATCAAATTGATATACTATGTAAGTCAATTGACATATGAATGGAGCTACCATTGTTACGTCAAACATTAATTTTAAGTTAATAAAGGGAAATAGGATAATTTAGATAACTATAACAAAAGACATATCATGTTGGGACTAAAACATACTCTTTAATATACCTATAGTGCATTTTGTCTATCTAGAGCTAAGTCAGGGCCTAATTCCTATAGTGAATATATAGGCAACCTCGCTTGAGGCCCGCCCATAGTCATATATTTTTAAATAAAAAAAACCTATGATTTACAACAACTTGAGTTTCAAATCTTAAAGAAGTTTCTAAAATGTCATTGGCTTAGTCTTGTCGCTTATAGAGCTACATTTGGGCCTCATTCCCTCAATGGATAAGTAAGCAACCATACTAGAGGCTCGTCCACAATCAAGAGGTTCTGAAATTTGAAACAAGAACCTCTAAAGTGCACTCTGTCATGTATGAAAGAAACTTCTAAGTCACGGGTTTTTGAATCTAAACCAAAACCTCTAAAGCATACCTAAACACGTCTCTTAAACTTAAGAGATACTTTTCAAAATGTTAGAGCTATATTTTGAACTAATTCCTACAAGAGGATACGTAGGCAACCTCTTCTTAGGTCCATTCACGTTAGAATCATCACTATTCGCACCCCGGGCACATGTCTTAGGCCTAAACCTTAGCGTAGAATGCCTATGCAGGGTATTAGATGCCCAATGCCCCAACGTTGAACGCCCAACCCTAAGCATCTACCAAAAGAGCTCCTATCTCCTTTGAGCTCCTCTGCACGCCAAGCAAAAGTGCTCCTAACTCTAAATTAGATTTCTAGTGCCTATGCAAAAGATCTCTTGTCTCTAGATTATTTCCAAATTCTTTAATTCACATGATCTTACGTAACTTTCTGCTAAGTTGCCGCTTAATTAGATCTCTTGTCTCTAGCTTAATTCCAAATTCTTTAATTCACATGATCTTACATAACTTTGTGCTAAGTTGTCGCTTAATTAGATCGCCTGTCTTTAGCTTAATTCCAAATTCTTTAATTCACATGATCTTATGTAACTTTGTGCTAAGTTGCCGCTTTATCTTCCATGATTACTTTGACTCATCTAGTCTTAGTAATTTATTTTAAATTTGTGAATTAAATGTAGTCCTTAAAACATTTAATTGCAACACATAATTCAATCAACTTAATTTCAAAGCTTTAAGAATGAACAATCTAAATTACAGGAGATAAAAAAAGCAGGTTTAAGATTAATCAAAATCCTTTCTCTTTCATTTTACAATTTTAGCCTTAACCAAAAATAGAATTGGTTAGCACTTTCTTACCTTTGGAGAGTCTTTCTTTGACCATCTTCACTTCCTACCCAAACCTCTACATCTATGGCACACTCTATGTCACCTAGATTCTAGTGGTTTGGACTCAATTTTGAATAAGTGAAAGATAAAGTCTACAAATCATTTAGCTTGCTTAAGTCGTAATTTAAGCCAACTTCCCAAAGAATATCTTAATTTTTACAAATCATTGTCTCACGTTCAAACTTAGAAAGGGATGCCTTTAACCCATGCAAGCTCCTAATGCCTCTCGCACTTTTGCGCATCAACCTAGTCATACCCAAATGATTTCTACATCCTATTAGCCACAAAAAATTTTGCCAAAGTCTCTTCGCAAAATTTTCCTAAAACCTCCTCAAAATAATTCCTACTTTCCTTTTTGTTCTAGGAGACACAACACCACGTCCGTGTCCATGTCCACGCAAAATCATATATGTATCATGAAGGCATATGCATTTTAATTCATGTTTAACCTTGTTTGCATTAGGATAGTACATCATAAGTCATAATACTATCACAATCATATTTAGGAAAGTAACCAAATTTTCCAAAGCTATGAAAATCTAAGCTACAATCAAATTTGATACAATCTTGAATCCTATGCAAAGCTAGAACCCTGGCCTTGCAAGCAAATCATTCATTAAGCATTGATCAGCAATCAATTCATCACCCTAAAAAATGGCAAACAGAAGAGCACAAGCAAGCATGATGCTGGGTGATAAATCTCTTATTTAAAGGTCGGACCTCTTGTTTGGGTACCCTGATGTTTCCCTAAAGAGTTATCACAATAGAGCTAGAGATCTATACAAGAAATCTCAAGGCTCTTATTAGTCACATAGCGAAAAGAAAACTCCATGTTTTTTAAACCATATTTTCCTCTGAACCCAGCAAACACAAAACAAAAACCAGAAAAGCTAAATGTATAAAGCCATAAATCTTATAAAAAAACATAACCCCTAACAAGGTGGTACCTCCAAAATAACCTAAAAGGAAATCATCCTAACCTACCCCAAAGAATAAAGAAGTTCATAGACTCTAAAATTTTCAAAATCAGGGGCTTACCACTCAAACCCGTTCTACAAACACACCTATCTCCTTCCAAATCAAGAGGTAAATAACCACTTTACCCATAAAGCACAAAAATAACATTCAAAATGTTGACTAAAAGTTAGGCCAACCCCACATGACGCCATAACACTGCAAATATCTCATGAACACTTCAATGACCTAATGACTCTGTCTCAATGGCTCAGGACGTGTCCTAATAATATATAATGGATTAGTAGGTGTCCCTAAAGTATGTAATAGCTCGAGACGCGTCCCTTAAATACACTAAGGCTTGGGATGCATCCCTAAAATACACTAAGGCCTGGGAGGCGTCTGTATAATACGCTTATTGACAGGTGCTCGTAAGGTATTCCTAAAAATACTCAATAGCTTGGGAGGCGTCCCTAAAATATGCTAAAGCCCGGGAATGACCTTAAATACATAGATTGGTTTAAGGCTCGGGAGGCGTCCCCATAATACGCAAGTAGTCTCTTTGACTTGGGAGTCGTCCCTACCATACGCAAATTCACTCAAAGCTTAGGAGGCATCCCCACAATTTTCTTAGCATCTCTAGGTAACCGTGACCCAACCCAAAATCCTTAATGAATCATCTAGAGGTTTTCAATCTACAACGGAACCAACTAAGATCCTTCTCCCCACTAAGTTGCTCTACTAGGAAAATTCTTCCCTGATGTATTAAAAACCCCATCATATTAACATGCCCAGTGAAAAGACATCCTCAATAAGGATAACAAGGGAAACATGCCCTTAAAATTTATTCAAAAGACTCAAGAGAAACCTCCTTAATGAAAAGCCAAACTGAAAAAATTCCCTAACATTGTTTGTCTATATCCAACAAAGGAGAAAGGTAGTAAACCCTTCAAAATAAGCTATTTCTTCAACCTTTAAACTTGTCCGAAGATGTTAAATAGGCTAATTTTAGGGACTAGTATGATACAAACTCTCTAGTGGAGTAGGATAGCACCCTCTTAAAGTGCTAAAGCCTCCTTAGTAAATTACAAAGGCCTAAGGAGTAACATACTTAGTCCCTCCTCATTGTTATGTCTCGTCACCGCGACAATAACTTTCGTCTGGCATAATAAGCCATGTCTTGCAGCCGCACCACCCAGATAGTGGCTTCTCTATTGGCGCATCAAGCCAACCCAGGAGCCCTGACATCTCGATAGCGGCTCCCCATTGGCGTATTAGGTTAATCTATAAGTAGTGCCATCCTAATAACAGCTGCCATTATCATTAGTCTCCATAGCAGAGTATCTCAAAACTCTGACCTTAGGCATTTAAGCCAATTGACACAACTCCCATCCTCAACAAAACTAGATCAGCGACACCTGATGGATAGGTTTTCTTGTGGACTAACACTTATTTGTTTTGTAGGTAACGATATTAGAAAGGAGGTTTCAAACTGTAGAACATCTCATATCTTTCTTCTTCTTGAGTTATACTTTGACCTTCATCTTATCAAAGACTTGAGCCAATTGGGGGATTCTATAGACAAAAAATTGTGTCTCCCTATGTACCGATCGGATGATAAAATAAACCTGATGAGCAGACTTAGCTTAGGTCGAATTTGAGTATATGTAAATTTGAAATCACTATAAAACTGAACCCTTAAATGGACTCAAACACAAACCCAAACCTAAGACACTTACCTTAGCCCAAACATAAATCTAAAGTCACAAAATCACATCACAAAAATCACCAAAAATAAACCCCTAAATACACATAAAACAAGGCTTGAAGCTCTTTTTCTTAACACACAGAACACTGCCAAATACCATATCTATACATTGAATGGAAGAGGGCGTCAAACTTAGGAGGGCGTCCAACACCAATAGTTGGTGTCAAACGCCAACCCCTAAGGTGTCTAACGCCTACTTGGGCATCAAACACACACCCCTTGGGCTATTTTTAATCTCATCCTCTATAATCCTCTAAAAGCCTGTGACGCCCAACCTCTGCGTTTGACACACAGACGCACAGCTCATGAGTGTCAGCCAATAGCAATCTTATCATATATTAAGCCTCTCTTTAGCCTAGCAAAAGATTCCTCCTTAAGTGTCTGACACACGGTGCTAGTATTAGATGCACAGTCTTAGCGTTCAACACTTAGGAAACATACTTTTGTTTGCCAACAAATACCCCCCCATTTGATAAACAAAGGGTTGACTTCTCTTCAAACCTTAAAGCCATCACTTTGCCAAAATACACTCCCAATACACTTTTAAACACAATCACAACCTCTAAAACATCCTTTATACTTACCAAGGATCAATCCAAGCACATTTTCGCATAGTTAAAGCAAGGAAATCTTACCCCTTTAACACATAGACAAGTAAGCAAAAGGACTCTCCTTTATGGTAAATACCAAGGACCCGCATCTCTTTTAATTCCATTTAATGCTTTATCTACTTCTACTCCATTCACCTTCTAGTATTTAGATCTAGTGGTATCCATCCACTCAAGAACCTTAGATTTTACCCTTTTTGTTATGATTGTGTAAGGTTCAAATCCCTCTCATATGAACACCTATTTCAATCTTTATGCAACTTTTGAAGAGCCATGATCAACAAAAGAGACATCACCCTTGATGCTCTCTTATGATCAACTCTAATAACTTTGTTTTTGATTCAAATCCTACTTTACTAGGCCAAGTCTCAAAACTCTAACTTTGAGTACATCATTTAGGGAGTCTTCTTTATAGATTGGTTTCCTCATAATCTCTCAAATAACCCCACTCTCTTATATTTTAGGTATTGCAAGCTATACAATGTCCCTTTACCTATTTTTACTTTGGTTCTTGATTAAGAGATTTGGACATCTCCATTCTCTCTAAACTCAATCAATATTTGACCCATTTTCATGAGCAAAACCGAAGTGTGTATCATAATTAAATATATGTTTAGGAGTTATCCTTAAGGTTATTTTCTTAATCAATCATCATAATCCATACTCTGATCTATTTTGTCAATGATGTTCTAAGACTAAAACACATAAGTCTTCATGAGTAAATCTTTGATATTTTTTATTTGATCTTTTTTATCAAACTCTCTTTAGCCCTAAATCTTTATTTGATTAGTAAATCTTCAACTTATCATCACCATGCTTAATACTTACATTACATCCTAACTAATCTAATATATTTACTCTTAACTCTATTGCTTTCTTTTAATTATAAACTTTTATTACATAATCCTTCACTTTGTATTGCAATTTCATGACCACTTTTATCTTATGCATTAATCAAGATCTATTGAAATGCAATCATGCCTAATAAGATAAACTTGGACAATTGCCCATAATAACCCTTAATCTTATGGATAATTAACAAAGTGATCACCTAATTTAAACTTGTGTGCATAATGCTTAACTTGCCAACGAACAAAATTAGAGTGTTCTTATCACTTGTTCTTGCATTTTTCCCTAAGAACTAAAACTGATTTGGTCTACATCTCTATGACAATTGTTTATATGCATCCTCGGGTTGAAATAAGTTGCTCATTTTCAAAACTTCTCATGGTTCATAGACCATTCAGATGAGTCATTTTGGGATTCAAATATGTTGCCAAGGTGGTTGTTTTTTAATGCTAGGTTATGGATTTAGGTTTTGAAACATGTTTGGTGCAAAAAATCGTTGAGTTTAGGTGTTTTTAAGGATATTGGGTTCTTGGCCATTTAGAGCAATGTATGCCTTATTGGTTTCCTGTAAGGATATGAATTGTGATTTTAGGCTATGACATAAGGGTTGTAGGCAAGTTCATACTCAAAATTTGTGAATTTTTGTAATGTAGCAAAAATTTATGAATTTTCACTATTGTTTGCTTTTGATGAGCTGTTATGCTTTTATGAAAGTTTGTGAACTTGTTGTTGAGTTTTGTTTGCATCTTGGAATGCATGTAGTCAGTTTATACACTTGAATGAGCTCTTTTGTGTGTTGTTGAGACTTATTGTGATGAAATCTGTAAATTCTCGAGTTTGTTGGAATTTGTGAATTCTAGGGTCTAGGTTACTTTATAGTAGAATCTATCAATTTGAAGGCCTGTGGAATATGTGACTTCATGAGTCTAGTTGCATTTCACTAGAATAAGTGAATTTCATAGTCTAGGTTTGGTGGAATATAAGAATTCTAAGGTTTAGGTTTAGTTGCATCTATGAATTATGGGACTATTGTTTAGGGGAATCTGAGAATTTTTGAGTCATTTTTAGGGGAATCTAAGAAATCTAGAGTCTTTCTTCTAGGGAATCTGAGAATTCTAGAGTCTTTGTTTAGTGGAATCTGAAAATTCTAGTGTTTGTTTAGTGAAAAATGAGAATTCTATAGTCTTTGTTTAGTGGAATATGAGAATTATAGAGTCTTTGTTCAATGGAATATGAGAATTCTAGAGTCTTAGTTTTTAGGATTCTAAGAATGCTAGGGACTTGTTTGGGAGAATATAAGAATTCCACAGTCTTTGTTTAGTGGAATATGAGAATAACATAATCGTTTTTTAGTGGAATTTGAGAATTTCAAAGTCTCTGTATGCTATTGTTTTTATGTTATTCTAAAGGTCTTGGAACTTTTAGCTATAATGTTTTTGTGACTGGAATGTTGGGTGCTTTTGACAAGATGGAACCTCAATTGAAATGTTAAGTAGCGGTAGAGGCAATCGTATCTTTAGAGGGTGAGAGTAACCCAAAGACCAGGTGGTTTCACAAAGCCGCCATATGTATTGACGTCCTCTCAGATGAATGTCAGATCAACTTGTGGTACTTCCAATAGAACACATTTCCTACCCCCTAAAGATGAGCATGGTAAGTTACTTATTGTATGTTTTAGAAGTTTGAGCCTTGATTGATCCTGTTATGAATTTGATTTGTTTTCAGGACGATGATTTATATGTGCAAACATTAAGTTCCGCCAAGAGCTTCCCCTTGATTCTTAAGAGGGTGGAGAGTTTCTAAGAGACAATGGGCATTATGGGCTAGTGCTTAGCTGAAGGACTTTTATTCGATTGCCTAGTCATTCATTTATAAGAGTAGGTCCTAAATTTTGACCCACATGCTACTAGAGTGGTGGTGGGTATCGGGATCCTTTTGTAAGTGCTAAGGGTCTAAAACCCAACTAGGTTTTGGATGGACAATTCGATGAGTAAATTGCCATTTAAGAGATCGATTTTTGCAACCCAACCTCCCCTTTTCGGTGAAGAAAAAAGGGAGCATCTCTCCCCCACTAGTGCCCTATAGGAGCTCTCCCCTACAAATGATAGGTCTTGTTTATAAAAATAAGACGAAGGGTAAAGATGCAATTACTAAGTAAGGATTATGTAATAAAGGTGCATAATTGAAAAGAGGTAAGAGACAAGTAACATGTTAGGGTTAAGGTTAGAGTCAATGTAAAATAAGAATTAAGCATGTGAAGTTAGAGGGGGTTGCTTGATCAAATGAAGAGATGTGTCTAAAGAGACTATACTCTATGATAATTCTCCAACTAGAAGAAATAGGTCTAGTTCAAATCACAAGTATTATTTATTCCTAGAACATCATTGACCTTGCATATGTACGTAGAAATCAAGGTAAGAATTATGAAATTCAAAGCAAGAAATGAGCTTTAAGTTTAACTCTTAAACATATATAAAAGGATAAAACACATTTAGGGTTTGCTCATAAAAATGGTTCAAATGTGTGAAGTATAGCTAGATTGGAGATGTCCAAACCTAGGCTTCATAGACTAAGTGCAAAATAGGGGCAAAGAGACATAGCATGTAATAAATGAAAGATGCAAGGGAGAGAGGGTTTGCTTGAGTGATTGAAAGGAGACAAATATATGGAGATGGTTCCTTGATTATGATGCTCAAAGTGGGAAACTTGAGGCTTAACCTTGGGAATAAGGAGGTTCTTGTTGCTCTTAACATCATAGGTAGGATGAGACATAGAATATAGAATATGTGAGTTGATCAAAAGAGGACGTCAAGGGTGAGGCCTCTTTGCTTGATCAAACCTCACCAAAATTGGAAAATTGAAATAAGGGTTCATGTGAAAAGGGTTAGCATCCTCAAACAATTATCACAAAATAGACTAAATCAAGAGACCTTGAGTAGAAGGAAACCACTAGATCCCAAGACTAAGAAGTGAAGGGCATAGAAGTAGAAAAAGCAAAGAAATAAATGAGTAAATTAAGAGAGGCCCTCAATGTTTACCGTTGAGGATAATTCCTTTGCTTGAGTCTTTTTTTAGTTCTTGAGGAAAGAGGTATGGTTGCTTATTGGGTTAATGCTTGAGGGTTGCTTTAAAGATTAGTAATTGTGTTTGATTTGTTTTTTGACAGTTTAAGAAAGAATTCTAGCAGAGTAATAGTGCTATTATGACTTCGAAATTCCCAACCCCTAAGGTTTGGGAGATTAGCAGATATTTATAGCTAAAAATACCGTATTCTTGGTCATTAGACGCCAAGACTAAGCGTCAAGTGCACTACTTGTGCGTCAAGCTTCGGCTTTAGCGTAGGGCGCTCGAGAGTAAATATTTTCCTCAAAGGATTAGAACCTTAAAACGAGCTAGGAGCACTTTTAAAATGGTGCACAAGTACATTAGGTTTTGTTACAAATCGAGCGCTACAAGTAGAGAAAACGTGAGGCATTAGCTTAGGGCATGTGACGCTTGTTGTGCGTCAAGCATTAAAAGCGTGCACTTGGTGCTTAATCTCGACCCTTGACGCTTGAAGCTGAGGTAGATTTTGTTTAGGCGCTTGAGGTTTTGACAGTTTTACATTGTCTTCGAGCGTCTACCAAAATTGCTTGGAGCTTTAGGTTTTGTACTATTTTAGCCTTGTTTTTTGATGGATTTTGGGTTGTGTGTTTGGGCTCGGCTTTGTGTTCGGGCCTTTTTGGGGTTCGGCTTTTGAGGTGTTTTCAAGATCACAAGCACTCAACTCGACCCAAGCAAAGTCCTACCTATAAGGGTTCATTCGTCATAGGACCACTACATGGGGAGACACGATTTTATGTCTATAAAAGCCCCCACTTTGATCAAATCTTGGGCAAAGATGATAATCAAAGTACGACTCTAGACGGAGGAAGATCTAAGATATTTTGTAACCTCAAAACTCCTTCTAACACTAGTACCTAGAAAATAAACAAGAGTTAGTACGTAAATACCTACTTGTTTGGTTCCTCGTGTCGTACTATTGGGGAGACTAGTGTTTATTCGGAGCTGCTATTGGGATGGCGCGACTTATGGATTTGCCTACTCTATCAATGTGGAGCTACTACCAAAATAGTGCGGCTTATAGTTTGGCCTGATGCTCTAATGGGGAAGTCGTTATCAGGATTTCATGACTTAGGGATAGGGCCTGCTATGCTAATGAGGAGTTGCTATCATAATGTATTAGGATAGCCTGTTGTGCCAATGGGGAGTCCCTATCAGGATTGTGTAACTAAGAGAGACGACTTACTACAGTAGATGAAAGTCATCGTAGCGACATATAATTGAGAAGGGATTGAGTCTGGTACTTCTTACGCCTTGCGATTTACTATGTAGGCTTTAGCGCTTTGAGAAGGTGCTACCCTGCTCTGCTAGGGATGTCGCTTTTATATGAGTCCCTAAACTCATGCTAATTCTTAGCTTTAGATGATTTAGCTCGGCTTCTAGTTGATTTGGCTGTTGATATTGTCAATTTGAAGGGTTTACTATCTTCTCCCTTTGTTGTAGATTGATGAACTCCATTAGGGAATTTTTAGTTTGCCTTTTCGCTGTGGAGATCCCACTTGAGGCATTTTTCCTATTTGTTATTTATCCAAGCTAAGGATGCTTATTTATTGGGGGATGTTGATATGCTAGGGAATTTCATCTTCTAGTGAAGAATTTTATTAGGGAAACTCTATGGGGAGAAGGATTTTAGCTGGTTTTACTGGGGATTTGAACCCTTTGATGACTCACTAGGGATTTCTAGCTGGGCCTATGATTATATTAGTCGGTTTAACTCATTCTAGGGATGTCTCTCAAGGTATGGCATATTTTGAGGACACCTCAAGGACAATGTGTATTATAGGGACACCTCCCAAGCCAAATCCTATTTTACAGACTCCTACCTGGCCAATGCATATTTTAGGAACACTTCTCGAGCCAAATCATATTTTGCGGATGCCATCAAAGACAAAATATATTTTAGGGACATCTCCCGAGTCAAAACATGTTCTAGGGACGTCTACCAAACCAAAATGTAATTTAGGGGCGTCTCCCAAGACAAAAAGTATTTTTAGAATGTCTATCGAGCTAAAATGTATTTTAGGGATGTCTCTTGAACCAAAAGGTATTTTAGGGACGTCTCTCAAGCCATAATGTATTTTAGGGATGTCTCTCGAGCCAGAGAGGCAATATACGTATTATAGGGACGCCTCTCAAGCCAAAACGTATTCAAGGGATGTCTCCCGAGTATTGAGCCAATCTGCGTATTATAGAGATGCCTCCTAAGTTATGAGAAAGAGTCATTGGATCATTAAACTACTTACAAATTATTTGTAGTCTTGCGGCGCAATTTGGGATTGACTAGGACTTTTGGGTGTCGGAAACCGAGCATCTCAAATGATTTTATGAGTCATAAGGCCATTTTTGTGTTTTCACCCCATGTTTAAAATTCAGTAAATTGCCCCGCATGATTTTAGGAGAGAAATACCCAACTTTCTTAACTTAGTGATGCGGATAACGGTAATATGAAATGATCCTAAGCCCATACGGAGAAGGAATGTCAGGTGCTTAGCGTGGAGATAGGACGCTTGGCGCTAGACGTCGAGCGCTTTGTATTAGGAACTGGAGCTTGATGCATGGCTTTGCGCTCTTGGTGCACTCACTTGAGTTTCTTTAGTTCGTCGTTTCAGCTTTGACGAACTCATTTTCGGTACTCTCCATCTCAAAAAAATACTCTATGCCTTTGGTTTCTTGAATTTGCTCCCAAGTATTTGATCTACAATGGTTTAAGCATCACCCATTTGTAAAATCCAAGTAAGTTACTTGAATTTACATTAATTTTAAGAATGATTTTTGAGTTTGGCATGAACCCTAAATTGATTTTTGGGTTTTTGATTTTGTGGTGAATTGCTATAATTGTTGGCTGTAATTGCTTTGTATATGAATATATATGATGTGGAGGTTAGTTTTAATGCAAAATGTGACAAATTTGAGAGGTCTTGAGATAATTTTCGGTGGGTGTATGATCGAATATTTATGGGTCTTTGTGGTGAGTGTGTTTTGGCTTGATTTTGTTGTTGGGTTTCACTTAATTAGCTAAGGGATGTTGACTTGTAAGCTTGGGAGTCATGAATTCCCGTTTTGATGGAATTTGATGAATTGGGTTGGTTTTAAAGTCTCAATTTGTTCATGCTAGTAGGGTTATAATGGCTTTAGTTTTAGGTGCCAAATTGCTTATCTAATGATGCTAAGTTGTGGATCTAGGCTTTCATGTAGGCTTGGTATAAGAAACCGTTAAGTTTTGATTTTTGCTAGGAAACTAGGTTTTTTGGCTATTAAGGGAAATATAGGCCTTATAGGGTTTATGTTAGGATTGGAATTGGTGTTAGGCTATGTTATGAGGGTTACAGCCTGGTTGAGGTTCAAAACCTGAGAATTTTGATGACATAGTGAAAATTTGTAAATTTTCACTAGTATTGTGCTTTGATGAACTTTTATACTAGTATGGAAGTCTATGAATTTCCTGTGAAACTTTGTTATTTCCTAAGAATACATGTAACTAGTTTGTGAACATTGGATGAGCCCCTTATGTTGTTAATATTTATCGTGATAGAATCTGTTAATTCTAGGGTATGTTATTTTTTAGTAGAGTTTGTGAACTCCAAAGTGTATGGAATCTGAGTATTCTTGAGTTTGGTATATTTCAAGTGAGCCTGTTAAATCCTATGGTTGTAGTTTTCTGATATAATTTGAGAATTCTTGAGGTTGTGATGTTTTGGTGGAATATAAGGATTCTTGTGAATGTATGTTGGTTTTAGTAGAGTTTTTGAATTCCTAGAGAGTTATATTGTTGCTTTTATAGGGAAGTCTATGAATTATAGTGTCTATAGTATTCTAGTTGAATTAGAGAATTCTTGTGATTGTGACATTTCACTAGAATATGAGAATTCCTAAGACTTGTGACATTTCAATGGAATCTGACAATTCTTGAGACTATTGTTGTTATATTGTTTTTCTAGAGTCTTTGTGATAATGTTTTTGGGTTTGTAACCTTGTATTTTTTTCTAGGTCTATAACACTTGTATACGGGCCACGACAGAGGTGGTGGGATCCTTAGAGGGCGAGAGATCCCCGAAGGAACAGGCGATTCCACATAACACCAATCCTACAAGTATCGGACATGGTGGACTCCAGACCAATTGATGTTTCAACCAGCAAAACACCTCTCACACCCTTTGATGGGTATGGTAAGTCACTTCCTATCTATTTAAGAAGTTATTGATTTAACTGATCCTGAGATGAACTTGATTTTATTTCAAGATGATGACTTATACGTGCAGACTTTCAATTCCTTTAAGAACTTCCCTTCCTTTTTATTGAAGGTGTATAGAAGTGAGCGATGTGGGGCGTTGTTTGCTAGTAGCCAACTTGGTGACTTTTGGTCAGTCGCCCAGTCCTTTATTCGACAGATTGGGTCACTCATTTTGACCCAAGGTCTTCTTGAGTCATGGTGGGATACCACCAACATGTTTCATTTCCATTGGGGGGTGTTGACCATCACCCTCACAGACTTTGCGATGATTCGGGTTTGCGCTTCACTGATAAGCTTGTGGTCCTTGACTTTGACCTCCATTTCTAGCATCCAGAGGCGACTAAGTAGCTTGGCCCTGTTGCGGCCAGCGTCTCCATCGAGAATGTGAGTGTCGGGTATGGACAAATTATTTTTGGCCTCAAGATGCGAGGCACCACCGATGAGCAGATGGTGAGAATTCTGCTCTTATATTGAACTAGATTATAAGCTTAGATAAGAGTAGCCAGGCCTCACTTCACTTCATGCCATCTTTGCGAGACATTGCTTTATTCCCCAACTATGACCGAGGACGTCTCGCATACACTCATCTCTTGTACAAGATGAAGGAGGCAGTGCCAGGCCGCATCGAGGGCCAGGTCTCCGTGGGAAGCATGTTGAGAGTTATCGAGGTACTTTCATTCTTTCTCCTTGTTTGTCTAGTTTTCGGTTTTCTTAGCCTTTGTATTAACCCATTTGCTTTTGTAAGCAGCTTTGGGCTTATGAGTACCTCCCGAAGCTTGTACTAGCTCGCCCGGAGGATTACGCTTTCCCGATGGGCGCTTCTTAGGCAGGGTGAGAGAAGGATAGGGTGACCGGGGACCGTATTTGGATGATTCTCTTACATTAGACCCTTGAATCGGTAAGTTTTAGTTCTTTGGCATTGTATATTCCATTTTTAATGTAAGTTTTTGACCTTTTATATTATTTTGTTGATGGGAACATGTCAACTTTTATCCCTAGGTCATCATAGAACCCTTAGAGAGTATGGACATAGTTGGCTTCCTCATAGGGTAAAAGACACCTATATGGGGCTTGTGGAAGCCCATGTTGTACCTAGGAGAGCAAGTGGCGGCGACAGCACTCGACCACAGAGTTTCTAACTCGATTTGACCCTCCTACAACCATACTTGACCTGATAATCGACCCCAACCTCCACTTTGCACACGTCCTAAGGGTCGTTGGTGAGTCCCTATGTGGACTTTTCAACATTGGTTACATGGTTGGCTAACCTGATGAGGCAAATCCGTCTTGACGTATGATATTTGCCTTTAATTTTGAGTATACCTTTTTAAACTTAGTTATTTTTGGGCTTTTTCTATTTTGGCTGCCTGATGGACATGAGGATCTATATTTCCTTCATGTGGACTAGGTGCTCTACAATGTGAAATACCAGGGAGAGCGGGTCAGCGAAACCATATAGGAGGCCTTAGAAGCTGAATCACATGCTTATCGAATCATGTATGCGGATATCCCACCGACAAGTTGCTAGATGGATATGAGTTTTACCACCTTTGCTTTGCTGAGTGGCAATGTTTTTGTTGTTATATGATTTATAATTGGTTTGGAAGAAATTTGGTTGTATTCATGTAGGTAATCAATGGCCTGCAAAAAGTTCATCTAGTTAACCTAAAAGGTGGCGGGTCACCCTACTAAGGTAAGGATCTCAGTTTGTTTTTAATTGTTTTTGCTCTTTCAATTGTTCTTGGATTGATATGTCAAGGATAAAAGATACATCTTGGCCTTGCATTTTGAGGTCGTACTCTTAGAGCCTCAGCCCAAGGGACGGGCACAGGCTACGCGAGCCAACATGAAGATTGTGGGCTAGGCCAAACTCTTGTTGGATCCGGGCTAGCACTCTATGGGCGATTTTGGGGGCACCACCATGGCAGGGAGTAGCCAGATGCCTGCTATGGACCCATATTTCTTTTAGTAGATGAAAATGTATTACTAGATGTAGATGAGGATGGGCGCTGGTGAGATGCCCTACGCGATGTAGGAGAAGGCTTCTTTGTTAATGGAGATATTGGGCGATCTCCTTCTTCATAGATAATTGTTGAGGAACCCAAAGAGGAGAGGACATTTGTGTCCTAAATTGTCCATGAGCTGATTCAGGGGTTGTTTGGTCCCAACACTTCACTCCCATACACCATCGCGGCTGGCTCTAGCTCGCAGACCAGGAGCCCTGTTGATGCGTAATAGGAGGGGGTTTCACGTTTCTTTAAGTTTCTTTAATTGAATGTGACTTAGGATCGAAGGATATGGCTTGAACAAGAACCAATCTCTGGAAATTCTGCAAGTCTCGTTAACAACCTTCAACCAATCTCTGGAAGAAGATCACTAACCCTCTCACTTTGAACGATTCACTCGGGACAAAGCTTAAGGCTTCTTAACCTTTGAATGATTCACTCGAAACAAAGAATTAAGGTTGAACAAGAATCTCTCAAGTTCTAATTGAATTCTCACGAATACAAGGTTTATTTTCTGAAAAGGTTGAATGAATTACAAATGCATAAGACCCTCTATTTATAACAAAATAAACCTAAACTAACTAGGACTAGGACTCTAATGACCGACTTGGGCAGCAAGCAAAGACTTGGTCAACAAGCAAGTTGAGTTTGACTGAATCTCAACTTCTAGCAACCCAAAGACTTGGTCAGCAAGCAAGCAAATTGAGTTTGTCTCAATCTCAACTTCTAACAACCCTAATACGCATGGCCAAGTCATATTAACTAACAAACTCTTAGCTAATTAACTGAAAATATCAAGAAAACACATAACTAACAAACCCTAATAAAAAAACTCAAGAATCTTCAAGAAACTTTATTTCATTACCAAATCCACTTGATCTTGATCCATTTTAATCAATGTGACCCAAGTTTGACCCTTTTGCAAATCAAATCCACTCAGACACACCACCAAGTTAATTGGATCCGAATATGAATTGCCCTTCTTCTTGATATCCATATCATTCCCCCCTTCTTCAAAAGAATTTGCCCTCAAATTCTCATCCTTAAGATACGGTGAAAGATCTCCAACATTGAAGGTAGCACTCACATTGCCATATTCACTAGGAAGATCAAGCTTATATGCGCTATCTCCATAGGCCTCAATAACTTCGAATGGACCATCTGCCCGAGGCATTAGCTTATTTTTGCATTTCTCTGGGAACCTCTCCTTCCTTAAGTGTAACCATACCAAGTCCCCAACCTTGTAGATAGGCTGCCTTCGGTTCTTGTTAGATCGCGTCTTGTACACTTCATTCATCCTTTCAATTCTTTCCTTAACATCGGCACAAGTCTTTAAGAACACCTCTAGACGTTTCTTAGCATCAACATGAATATCTGTCTTCTTTAATGGAAGCAAATCAATAGGCAAAAACGGATTAACACCATACACAACCTCAAATGGTGTCTTTTGTGTAGTAGAGGAGTGAGACCGATTGTAAGCAAATTCAGCATGTGCTAGCTTGTTATCCCAATCCTTTTGAGTTCTACTAACTAATCCTCTTAGCAACTGACCTAAGGTACGATTTGTGACCTCGGTTTGACCATCTGTTTGAGGGTGGTGGGAGGTACTAAACATTAACTTAGTCCCCACAAGCTTCCACAAACACTTCCAGAAATGGCTCAAGAACTTTGAATCTCGATCCGAGACTATGCTCCTTGGAATACCATGCAATTTCACTATCTCCTTGAAGAATAAATCTACTACATGTTGAGCATCATCTGTTTTATGCATTGAAGTGAAATGAGCCATCTTCGAAAATCTGTCAACTACAACCATGATAGCATCCTTTCCCCTTTGTGTCCTTGGCAACCCAACAATGAAATCCATACTTACACTATCCCATGGTGAGATTGCAACTGGTAAAGGAGTGTACAAACCTTTAGTGAAGGAACTCTTTGATTTTTGGCATGTAGAGCATCTCGAAACAACATGTTGCACATCCTTCAACATCCGTGGCCAAAAGAAGTTTTCCCTTAAAATCTCCAAAGTCTTGTGTACCCCAAAGTGACCAGCCAAGGCTCCTGAATGCACCTCTCTAATGAGTAGCTCTCGAACTCCACAACAAGGAATGCATATTCTATTCCCTTTGAAAAGGAAACCATCTTGCAACGAATACTCCCTTGATGGACTTTCATACTCATGTGAGAAATCTGGATCTTCTTTATACAAAGCTTGAATATGCTCGAATCCAATTACTTTTGCATCCACCATAGCCAATAAGTAAGCTCTTCTAAAAAGTTCATCGGCCACCACATTAGCTTTACCTTCCTTATACTTTGAGGAGAAAGTAAACGATTGTAGAAATTCCACCCATTTCGCATGTCTATGATTGAGTTTCTGTTAACCGTGTATATGCTTCAAGGCTTCGTGATCCGAATATAACACAAATGGTTTTGGCCGAAGGTAGTGCGACCAATAATCAAGAGCTCTCACAATAGCATAAAATTCTCTGTCATAGTTCGAATAATTCAATTTGGCCCCGGCCAACTTCTCACTAAAGTAGGCTATTGGTCTTCTTTCTTGTATGAGTACTGCCCCAATACCAATCCCACTAGCATCACATTCTACTTCAAATAACTTCTCAAAATCAGGAAGTGTTAGGATAGGTGTATTGCACAATTTATCTTTAATGTGATCGAATGCCCTTTGTGCTTTCTCGTTCCAAACAAACTCCCCTTTCTTTGTTAATTCAGTTATAGGTGCAACAATGGAAGATAAATCTTTAATAAACCTCCTATAGAATGATGTTAGGCCATGAAAACTTCGAACCTCATGGACATTGGTAGGCTTTTTCCAAGAAGAGATAGCACTAACCTTTTCAGGATTTACCTTGATACCTTCGCTTGAAACAATGTACCCTAGGAAAGTAATACTCTCCACCATGAAAGAACACTTCTCCATCTTTCCATATAGTTTTTGTTCTCTCAACCTTTCGAATAATTGTCTCAAATGCAGTAGATGTTCAACGTGGCTTTTACTATAAACCAAAATATCATCCAAATACACCACTATGAACTTATTAAGGAAGGGTCGAAGTACCTCATTCATAAGCCTCATAAACAAGCTTGGAGCGTTGCATAGCCCAAATGGCATAACCATCCATTCGTACAGCCCTTGTTTCGTTTTGAATGATGTTTTCCACTCATCCCCTTCTCTTATCCTCATTTGGTGATAACCACTTCGTAAGTCAATTTTTGAGAATATGGTTGCCCCATGAAGCTCATCAAACATGTCATCCAACCGTGGCATTGGGAATCTATATTTGATGGTGATATTATTGACTGCCCGAGAGTCGATGCACATCCTCCAAGTCCCATCTTTCTTTGGTACAAGCAACGTCGGTACAGCGCATGGACTCATGCTCTCCCTAACATATCCCATGTTGATTAGCTCCTCAATTTGTCTTTGAAGTTCTTTAGATGCCTCTGGATCACATCTATAGGCTGGTTTGTTAGGCAATGGTGCCCCTGGGATTAGATCGATTGCATGCTCGATTCCCCTGATAGGTGGCAGTCCCTTGGGTAGCTCCTTAGGGAACACATCTCTAAACTCTTCTAGCAATGCATGTAGATTAGCATTCTCCATGTTCCCGTGTGGTTGGGCTTCTTTAATCACCAAAAGGTAGCACAATCCCCCATTCTCCATAATCTCGTTGTCTAACTCTTGTTGGGAGATAAACATGGTAGGCTTTGGTTGTGCTTTTGTTTTGCAGCTTGTGTAGTATTCATTAGGTGACATGGGCATTAATTTGATTCTTTTATTTTCGCTCAATACTGTGTAGGTATTTGCTTCCCCATCATGGATCACCTTCCTATCAAACTGCCAAGGCCTCCCAAGTAGTAGATGACAAACGCTCATTGGAATAACGTCACACCATAGCTCTTCTTTGTAGTTTCCAATGGAAAACGTGACTAGTGCTTGCTTCTTTACTCTTAGACCCTTTGAATCATCAAGCCAACTTAGTTTGTATGGTTTCCCATGATCTCTGGTTGGCAACCCTAGCTTATGAACCATCTCACTTGAGGCTACATTTGTGCATGAACCACTATCAATGATAACATTACACTCTCTATCTTTAACTACACACCTTGTATGAAATAGATTCTCTCTTTGTTCATTTGATTCATTCACCTCTGTGAGCATCACTTTCTTTAACACCACGGTTTGGTGTTCTTCATCAGCAAAAGCATCCTCATCCTCATCCTCATCTCCTTCTTGCTCTAAGGTGTGTTCCTCTTCTATAGCGACAAAATTGTAGTGCCTTTCCTCCTCTTCCATTTCGAGATACTTCTCCATGGTTAAGGCCCTCTTTGAGGGGCATTGGGACGCTACATGTCCTCTCCCTTGGCATTTAAAGCACTTCACTCTACTCGTTGCTTCTTCTTTTGAAACCGGAACATCTTTCTTATTTTCAGGCCACTTTCTCTTAAAAGGCTTTTTACCAACCATCTTTGTGGTGTTAGTAGGATTCGTGGATTCCTTAGCATTATGAGGGGTGAAAGGTTTAGAATATGGTCTTGATGTTCCCCCCTTTTCTTCCTTAAGGTGCTGCTCAATCTTCAATGCAAGTTTGCATACTTCGTGGTAAGAATTTTTGGACTGCAATTCACACCTTCTTGCTATATCTCCATTTAATCCTTTTAGAAACCTTGCAATCCTCAGAGGTTCCTTTTCTTCAAGGTCACAAAGCGCATATAAACGCTCATGCTCCACGATATATTCCTTGACTGTTTTGCTTCCTTGGAACAGGTTTGTGAGCTTGATGAATTGCTCTTGCTCAAAGTCACTAGGAATGTATTTAGCTCGAAGCTTCTTCTTCAACTCGCTCCATGTAGTGATTTTGGATTTTCCAGCCTTCTTTCTTTTAGATTTTAGGTTTTCTAACCATGTGCCCGCGCTTTTGATCAATCGAATATAAGCTATTTTGAATATTGTTGCTTCATCAAACCCCTTATATTCTCCAATTTTCTCCACTTGCCTTTCCCATTCAAGTTAATCTTCCAGATCACCTAGTCCATCGAAGTCATCTAGTTTGATGCCTTTATCATCGATTTGTTGGCTAGGGCATGGATTGGATTGATTAGATTCCGAGTCTTCCTCCTCATCATTCTTGTTTTTATAGTAGTGAATGGAATTTGGATCTAGCCGCCTTGAATAATCAGCCACTACCGCATCAATGCGTGTTTTTGTTCTCGCTTCTATTCGTTCTAGGGCTTCGAGGATACTCTTTAGAGACATCCCTTCTTTCTCCATATTTCGTTACTACTTCCTCCTAGATGGAGCAAATATACCAGAAAACCAAGAATCTTGATTTTCGTACACAATCTTGAACTCTCTTTAAAGTTTGAAAATTTTTCTCCCCGGATTTGGTTCCTTTTTGGTGCTGTTGAATGTTCCTGCTTTGAAATTATATAAAACGACCTCCAAATCTCCTGAAATTTTATATGCTTAATCCTTACAAGATTTCACCCAATTTTCGCTCAAGAATTACCCAATTTGAACAAGGCACGCAGAAGTTATCGTTCTCCAAAGTTTCGCCCAGAAAGTGGTCGAATCTGGGTAGACTCACCTTTGCTGTTAACGACGAGTAGGTCCTCCTACAACAACGTTCCTCCCTACTTAAAACAAAGCTCTGATACCAATTTGATGCGTAATAGGAGGGGGTTTCACGTATCTTTAAGTTTCTTTAATTGAATGTGACTTAGGATCGAAGGATATGGCTTGAACAAGAACCAATCTCTGGAAATTCTGCAAGTCTCGTTAACAACCTTCAACCAATCTCTGGAAGAAGATCACTAACCCTCTCACTTTGAACGATTCATTCGGGACAAAGCTTAAGGCTTCTTAACCTTTGAATGATTCACTCGAAACAAAGAATTAAGGTTGAACAAGAATCTCTCAAGTTCTAATTGAATTCTCACGAATAGAAGGTTTATTTTCTGAAAAGGTTGAATGAATTATAAACGCATAAGACCCTCTATTTATAACAAAAGAAACCTAAACTAACTAGGACTAGGACTCTAATGACAGACTTGGGCAGCAAGCAAAGACTTGGTCAACAAGCAAGTTGAGTTTGACTCAATCTCAACTTCTAGCAACCCAAAGACTTGGTCAGCAAGCAAGCAAATTGAGTTTGTCTCAATCTCAACTTCTAACAACTCTAATACACACGGCCAAGTCATATTAACTAACAAACTCTTAGCTAATTAACTGAAAATATCAAGAAAATGCATAACTAACAAACCCTAATCAAAAAACTCAAGAATCTTCAAGAAACTTTATTTCATTGCCAAATCCACTTGATCTTGATCCATTTTAATCAATGTGACCCAAGTTTGACCTTTTTGCAAATCAAATCCTCTCGGACACACCAAGCAAATCAATATTGAATCAGAGAAGGAAGAGTAGCTATAACTTGGCTTTTGGATTTTTGGTTATGTGATGTATTATGTTAGATGTTATATACATTCATGTGTTTTTTATTAGACTCTTCTCTATGATTAAATAGGTTGTGTTATTATGAGTTTGACTCTTCTTTATGCATGTGTGAGTGCTTGTGCGTGGTTTGCTTGTAGCAAAGATGATTCATAGGTCTACTGTGCGATTGCGAAGAATAATGCATGCAATCAATTTGTGAATATACAAGGACAATGACTTGCAAACATATGCCCTATTTTTGAGTCACGAAGGGGTACCGACTCTCACTAAACCAAAAAAAATGCAAAATTTTGATTATTTGAGACCATTAGTATAATCGGATTAGGTTTTGATTTTGAATGCACTTTGGGGTTTCCATGGGTTAAAGTTTTTTTGAGGTTCTGAACGATAATTGGATTTGGTTTATAAGTCAGGGTCTAGCTCAAAAATTGGATTAACATTCAATTTTTGAATTCTGATAGGCTTAGGAATTCAAGTTTTGCAAAAATGAGTCAAAAGGAGTCCAAATGTGCCATATGCCTAATTACGATGAAAATTATCCATAAATAAGCTAGCTTAGCCAAGGGTTGGGGATCATGAAGGGCATGATATCTCTCATTAGATATGGCTTCCAAATTTAGGCTGGCCTTAAACATATGGTTGAGCTCTTTGAATAAAAGTGAGAAACTCGATGTTGATAATATGTGTCTTATGGGTCTTTCATCATTAAGGTTTGTGAAAGTGGACACAAATTTTCTTGTGGTTGTTTTTAAGTGTTTGCATCCGATTTTCCACACTTTTAAGTTTAAGAATTATGAAATAATGCCCACACCCAAGGAGCATGGGGCTATCATTGGTTGGCCGATCAACAAGCCACCTTACCTTCCGTCAACGCAAGAGTATTACTACCAAGACTTTGAGAGGTATTTGGGCCTCAAGGGTAAGTCCCTCGGTGATGTTGTTGTTAGAACTAGAGTAGACTTAGAATGCATGGTTTCTCTTTTCTTTACTCCCACTCATGAGCCAAGAGCTCAAGAATTTTGCAACAGAGCATTGCAGTTTTTCTTATTCGCTAGGTTTCTCTTTGCCAATGAGGAGAACGAGGAAGGTTATGCTTCCATCATCGGGATTGTGGAGTAAAGTGCTGGTGGGAGGAAGCTGATGGCCATCGTTCTAAGCGGGTGCCCTACCCTTCTTCAATTAAGCTTATATTTGTACTTGATTTTATTTATTTTTTGCTTTTGATTTTTCTTACAAAGTCATGAGCATTTAGTTTCTCATTTGCTTCTTACATTTTTAGTTTGAAGGTTTGATTAATGGAGAGGCTCATGATAGTGGCTCCTCCCAAAAATCTTACCACGTATAATGAGAAGGGTTTCACAATGCGGAGGAAAATCCTTGACCACATAACCTTGGAGGGTGGGGAATTCTCGTGTTCATTATAAAGTGGATTGTCCCATGGTGGAAGGTTGTTGTACTGACCGGTATTGAGAAGGGGTGCATTGTGAGGATTTTAAGTCTCTCGGTGCTAACTTTTTATACTCTATCCGGATCTTGCGGTAGATTGGCAGAATTAAGTGGTTTTGAACCTTAAGACAGAACGACCAAAGTGCATGCCTCTTAAGAAAGAGCGGTTAAGCTATGAGAGTATTAGAGAGTAAAACAAATGTGGTATTTGCAAGATCCTTCTCAAACGACTATGCTCTTTTGGAGCTATTTGACTTGGATGTGGGGGAACAGTGGGGAAGTCAAAGTGCATAAGGCTTCCTCTAGACCTATCTAACACCGAATGTTGAAGCCTAAGCCCTCAATGGTTCAGGACCGCTTGGGTGTGCGAGTCGTACCACAAAAGGAAAGATTGGGCAAGAAAATAAAAACGATTCATGATAGGTTAGGCAAGTAAAAAGGCTTAGGGGTAAATCAAGGCTTGCATATAGAAAAGGAAGACTTTGTGTTTAGGCTACAAATGCCACTTCTTGCTTTGTCTTGTTAGAATTAGACTGTTTCTTTATTTAAGCTTTTAAGAAGACGTTAGCCATAAATCAATGATCTTATGTAACCTTTTCTTCTTTTGAATAGAATCAAGTTTGTTTTGGAAAATTATTGTGCCAATTTACATGCTTTACACATATTTACAAAATTCAAATCGATCATTAAGACCGAATGAGCCAAAACGATCTTAGAAGAACATGACTAAACATATTACAAAGTTTTGATACATTTTATGGAGCTGAATAAGCTGAGTATTAAGCTCTTTAAACATGTGTATTTGTACTTGATGCTGAAACATCGAATGTGGAATCAAGAGCCCTTTTGATACATTTTTGGTGATGTTCGAGTCTCAGTGCCAAATGCATAGGTTGAGCATCAAACACTCAAGCAGGTGCTCAACGTTCGAGACCTTATGCATAGAATTTGCACAACTGCAAGGTAGGGTACATGAGTCATTTTGGATGGCGCCCGAGGCTTGGCCTGGGGCAATTGCTCGGAGTATGGAGATTTATGATTGTTATTTCCATCGGGCCTCGTGAGAGGTTGTTTATGTAACCTCATGAAGTAATCAAGTCAAAACATAGCTCTAGGATTGATAGGAGTGAATGATAAGTTTGTTTCAAATTTTTAAAATTGAAGAATGATCTCTTTTAAAGGTTTCATATCTGATTTTAAAATACATGATTATTGCCGGGACTCTAGTAAGGTTGCCTACATATCCACTAAGGGAATCAGGCCTAAACGTATCTCTAAGACTTGACGGGTGCTCAAGAGATTAATTTATTCATATAATCGAGATTTGTTAGTGAATGAAACTCATTGCTGTCCATGTCTGCTAATTGCATAGCTCCTATGGACATGATCTATTTAATAGTATAGGGTTTGGCCTAGTTCGGTCTGAATTTGTCTCGATAATCCATAACTGTTTTCTGAAGTTCTTTGAGCATTGGCTCTCCTTGTTCGATGAATTATGTAAATACCTTTTTGAGTGCTTTGCAATCCTTTTATTATAGAGTTGAACGTGATGGATGGTCTAGAGCCGTTTTTCTTTCAACAGGATTAATTTGTCGTATCTGGCTTTAACTAAGTCAGCTTTAAGCAATTGGCTTTCAATAATAATCTTAAATGATGGAAGTTTTTTTTCAATGGGTTGATATGCTTTTGGTCCATATACGAGAGAGTATGGAGTCATGCTTATTGACGTCCTGATTGACGTTCAGTAGGCCCAAAGAGCATAGTGCAATTTTAATATTTAGTCTTCATAATTTTTGGTCATTTTTCTGGATTATACCCTTCATGTTTTTGTTGGCTGCTTCGATTGCCCCATTTGTCTTCTGTCTATCTAGAGATGAGCGATGATGTTGAGCTTTGTATTTGGCCAGGAAGTCTGTGCATTCACCCAAAAAGTGGACTTCTTGTTTTCTTATGATCTCATTTGGCACATCTTCTCTGTGTATGATGTTCTCCTCTAATAGTTGTACTATTTACTTGGAACCCAAGGTCTTATATTATTTGGCCTTGACCCATTTTTTGAAGTAGTTAACTATGACTAGGTTGAACTCATGACCTCCTATACCTAGAGGAGCTATTTTTCCAATCACGTCAATACCCCATACTAAGAAAGGCTAGGGTGACAAAATCGGGTTCAAGAATGTTGTAGGGATGTGCAAAAGATTCGCGCACTTTAGGCAAGTTTCGCATTTTACTATATATTGAGCACAATCACCTTCCATGGTAGTCCAATAGTACCTAAGTCACGCTATTTTATGGGCCAGCATACGATTACTCGTGTGGGTTACACATACATCGTTACGCACTTGAGACATTATAGTGTAAGCTTGCATATAAGATGGATGCCCTCATGGGTGCACTTATAGAGTTGATTTCCTAAAGCAATAAACTAAGCTTCCAAGAGCCTTAAGTCTCTCTAATACCTTTTAGAGGAGTCTAGAGGGTACTCCCTTTGTTGTATATATCTTATAATGTCAGCATACCATGGTTTGACATCCTCTATGTTAGTGTCTATAACATTGACATGTACCACTTTAGATCTCCGCTCTATGACGAGGGGCATTTCGATCAGATTTGATGGAATATTGACCATGGAGGCTAATCAAGCCAGTGCATCAACAAATTGGCTCTTATCTCTAGGAAGAGAAGTTAATTCAATTTTTGGGATCTACTTGGCCAATTGTTCAAAGTAAGCTTGGTTAAGAGCAAGGCTTTAACTAGGAAATTTCCATTTCCTAGATATTTCATTGATTATTAAGGAGGAATTACCATAAATTCAACGCTCCTGGATATTTAAGGATATTGCTTCCTATAGACCTAAAATGCATGCTTCATACTTAGTGGCATTGTTGGTAGCCTCGAAGTATAGCTTGACTGACAAGGGAGTGTGCTCTTCTTTTAGAGGTGCCAAGAGTATCCCCACACCACATCTCTTCTGGTTGGCGGACCATCAAAATATAATTACCAGTTGTTATTTTCTATTACGAGGGAATCTTCGTCTAGGAGATTGTAGTTTTCCTCGAAATCTTGTGTAGGTGATTCACCCAAGAAATCTGAGACTATGGATCTTTTGATTGCTTTTTATAGGACATACTTAAGATCAAACTCAGCTTCTTAGAATAACCATCTCGAAAGGTGCCCATTGAGAGTGGGCTTCTCAAATAGATAATTTAGAGGATCCATTTTTTACACGATCTGTATCGTGTGTGAGAGCATGTAGTGCCTGGTCTTCTTGGTGGCCCAGACTAATGCAACAGTTAATCTCTCAAAGTATGTGAATTGGGTTTCATACTTGCAGAGCTTTTTTGATGATAAAGTAAATTGCATTTTCCTTGAACTAGCATAGCCCTGACTACTGAGTTGGTGACTGTGAGGTATAAGAAAAAAAGAATTCTCGACAACGTTGGTGAACGCAAGGGCCATTTCAAGGGATAGATCTTAATTTGATCAAAAGCTTTCTGGCAGTTTTGATCCCAATTCTTCGGGGTTTCCTTCTCAGCTTTTGGAACATTGGCTCACATATCATTGTCAGTTTAGATATGAACCTACTATTAGCTTTGATTTTGTTAGTGTTGACCTTGATGCCTCGAGAATTTATGACATACCCACATACATATTTCTAAGGATTCAACTTCATATTGAACCTGTCTTAGTTGTTCAAACAATTATGAGAGGGATATGCAATGCCCTTGATGATCTGTGGATTTGACGATCATGTCATCAACTACACGTCCACTTCTTTATGCATCATGTCGTGGAGTAGTGTGCTTATTGTTCTTTAATAGGTGGCACCGATGTTTTTTAGGCGAAACGGTATGACCGTATAGAAATAGGTGCCTCACTGAGTTATGAAGGTTGTTTTTTTCATATCCTCTTTAGCCATGCGGAACTGGTTGTAGCTTGCAATTCGTCCATGAACAAGAACAAGGCATGATTATCGCTATTATTAACTAGAATGTCGATATGGGGTAGAAGAAAACCATCTTTAGGATTAGCCCGGTTTAGATCTTGGTAGTCCACACATATTCGAACCCTGCCATCCTTTTTCAACATGAGAACAATGTTTGCAATCTATTTAGGGTAGTTTACAACTTTGATGAACCCAACTTTCAAATGCTTTTCAACTTCTTCTTTGGATTTTCATAGTTTTATTAGGTTTCATTCTCTGTAACTTATGTTTTACAAGCTTCAATCCCAGGTGGATCGAAATAGTGTGATGTGCATTGTGTTTGTCTATCCTTGGCATATTTTTTTAAGACTAAGCAAAGACATTGATGAATTCTTTGAGCTACTATGTCAGCTCTTTATGTTTTTCTAAGGATAATGTTAGCCCGGTTAGCCCAAATATTTTCACTTTCTATGCACCTATATTGATTTTTAAGTTTCTTTAGTTATAGGCGATTCATTTTCGTGCTCTTCGGTTACTTTAATGATTTCAAAGTCTGGTTCATTTAAGACAAAGCAATCGACGGTAGGGATAGGGGTGGAAGAAGTAGAGTAAGCCGAAATAGAATTTTTATTTAATTCAAGAGTGGTTACATTAAACTCTAACTTTGGCGATTCTGCCTCATCCATTTTTTGGCCTTCACCGATGACAATCTTCTACTTTCTAAGACCAAGGGTCATTATATTCAAGGATTTTCTCCATCCTTATGCGATATCCAGAACTGGGAGTATTAGGTTAAAAGGGTAAAAGATATAGCTTAGGAGTATAGCTTGAACTTTTAGCTCGGCCTTCTTGAGACCAAATAGCAACTATAGAGTAGGCGGATCGATGAATTTGAGGGCCTTTGATAACTCTTTAGGCTCGTCATCATCCAGGAAGTAGCAATCATAAAAAGTTTTGATGCCAGGGTAGAACTTTCCATGTTCACGACTAAAGAATGGCTCAAGGAAGTCATTGTAAACATCTACTTCATCCTCTTTATTGAAATGCTCATTCAGGGTTGCAAGGTATGGCTTTAGTGCATGCTTCATTTGGCATTGCTTCTTAGCCATCTTACGAGTCACTTCTTTGAGAACATAATCTCAAAGCTCTTATGCCGTTGGCTTAGAGCCTAGCCCAAAGAGGTTATGCTTTTCCTTTGCATCCTTGAATGGTGCGGCAAGGGTTGTCTTACGACCCAAAGTCATGTAAGGGAAGTACCATTGGTTTATTCTCATGGTGTGAACCGTAGGGCAAAGGATGAAAGGAAAGCTATTATTGGGTTTGAGAATTGTTACTTCGGCTCTAAATCCAAAGATTTGTTCATCTTCCTCATCATGGTCAATGTGGATGAGGGGTTTTCTTCGATGTGTACTTTGACGGTGGAGGCGTCAATTTTTATGAAAGTACCTTTGAAGGGTAGCTTAACCTTCAAGTGAAGAGATGAGGTGACGACCTCTTAATCATGAATCTATGGGCATCCAAGGAGGAGGTAAAAGCTCGCCTTAATGTTGAGTACTTGAAAGGTGAAATTGCTTTCTAATGGTCTTGAGATGAAGGACAAGCAAATGGTCCCGAGCGATTGATGGCATGAGTTTTCATATCCTAAGACCCCTTACACTAAGGGTGTGAAGTCTTTCTTCAAGAAACCCAATGTTTATATTGTGCGAAGAGGACACACATTGAATTCTTAACTATTGTCCATCATAGTCATTTGTGTGTTTCAATTACTTGTGACAACGGAGAGAAAAAGGGCCTTATTGTAAGAAGTCCCTTTGTTTGAAAAAACATCATTTGAGAATGAGATCTGCAGCTTATCCTTTTCTGAGGTACGGAGGGTGACCAAAGCATAAGGAGATGTCCATAACAGAATGCTGATTTTCGTTAATGCATTTAGGAGTGCACTTCTATGCTCCTATGAAGTAGTGTTTAACTTCAAGATATTGACCTTGACCCAAGTCATTTTGAGCTGCTTGATTAGGGCGTTTCCCTATGGAGGAAGGTTGATTCGAACTAGAGACTGAATTTTGTATCCTTCCAAATTAAGTCATCGCATAAATATCGCTCATCCCCTTTTGTACCATTTAGGGTCAATATTGGGTGTTAAGGCCACGACATAAGTAACTTGATCAAGGTAGACGTCCTCGTCATTGTTGTCCGAAATGCCATTGATTGAGCCTTCTCACAATAGCACCATGGTTTTAGGCGATGGAACCCCAACTGGAGTGATGAGAAATTATGGGTCAAAGGAGGGCCCATCTTCATAGATTCTTAGGATGGCTAGGGGACGTGTCTAATTATTAGGCTTTGCCCTAGGAGGGAGTGGTAGCCTTCCATTGTCCATCATATCGTAAAGGACCTTTAACTCCCTGAGAGTTGTTTAAAGTTAGACATTAGGGCAATACTGGTTCATGAAGGCGTTGGTTGAGAGCATATCCTGAAGGACCTTTAACTCCCTGAGAGTTGTTTAAAGTTAGACATTAGGGCAATACTGGTTCATGAAGGCGTTGGTTGAGAGCATATCCTGAAGGACCTTCAACTCCTAGGTTTCGGGTTAATTGTTGTTGAGAGCATAGAACAATTTCTTGAAAATTGGTTCTAAAGACATTGGAAAGATGACAATGAATAATTCTAGTTCTACTTCTTTGATAGCCATGGTAGCCTTGAAGTTGGGTAGATGATAGCCGGGATAATCCATAGACTTAAACTTTGGGATGTCACTAGCCGAAATTTTTTTTGGGAGGCTAACCTTTCCCTTTAGCTTTTCATCATTTGTCATATCAAAGTAATGTCCACTGTTCGTAAACGAATGGACCATGCCTTCGATTTTTTATGCGTAGTTAGTAGGAGCATTGACACTTTTCACTTGCGCAAAATGAGCATTCATCCCTTATAGGGACTTAGTGATGTCATTGAATGCTGCCAAGAGTTGGGCGATCTATTTTGGAGTAGGCATAGTTTGATAAGGAGTATAGAGAGAATAGGGAGGCAGAGTGGATGCCAGATCAAAAACTGGCAATAGCTATTGCTAAGACTTCCTTCTTAACCTTCGGCTAAGCCTTCTAACCCAAACAAATGAACTCCTTATAAAGGAAAAATCTTCAAAACTTTGCATATGGAACTCCAAGACCCGACTTAGTTAAGGGATAAGTGTTTTTTGGGATCTGTGTTAGGAGAGATGATGTATGATGCAATTACAAGTACGATGTAACTACACGATCGCCTCTAATGCATATGAATACATGGCTCAGTTTAAGAAGTTCGCCTCTATTACAAAATGATTCCAAATTCATGAGATAGACTCGATATGCATGGACACACAATACTTGTGTTAAGGTTTAGGCTTTTGTGGTGTTATAGGGAAATTTTGGGATTTCTGTCGCGGAGCTAACTTTGGGATTCTACCCCATATAAGGTTTTAGTGGGAAGATTAGGGTCTTATGAGTTTAAGGCCAATTTTGGGATTTCACCCTACTAAGGTTTTTGTGGGAAGATTAGGGTCTTAATGGTTGAAGGGAAAATATTTAGGATTTTACTCCTATACGGTTTCGATGGGAAGCTTGAGGCCCTACCCGTGCTGCCATTTTGGGGTAAATTAAGGGTTTTACCATTCAGCAATTTAAAGGTAAATTTAGATTTTTATTGAGGTAAACTCAGGGTTTTACGAGAGTCATAGGTCATTTCAGAGGTAAATTCTTGGTTTTATCGAGGACATGGGTCATTTTAGAGGTAAAGTTGGGGTTTTACATAGGATATGGGTCATTGCGGAGGTTAGGTATAATTTTTACCAATAGCTTAAGGTATTTCGGCTGTAAGGTAGGCTTTTTATCGTTGCTTGGGACATTTTGAGAGGAGAGGTATGGTTTTCTCCAAGGGTATGAGGCATGATGCATTTTGGAGGAGGGATATGATTTTCTTGGGTGTTTAGTAGGATTTTCCCTAGGTGCATGGGTCAATTTAGAGGAGATATATGATTTTCCCCAGGTAGCATGAGGCATTTTGGAGGAGACTTGTGATTTTTCGGGGTGTTTTAATTGCTTTGGGACATTTGATTAATGACGTTAGGTTCTCATTGTGTTCAAGGCAATTTGAGAGGCCATTTGTGAGGTTATTTGAGTCATTTTGTGAGGTAATGTTGGAATTTTACCATGTCTGGGTCATTTTAGAGAGGTAAGTTTAGATTTTTACCATGTTTGGTTGATTTTTGTAGCACGAGGCTAGGATTTTAGGCGACATGATTTGGCATAACGTGAGCATAATAAGACTTTGGACAGACATGACGCGGTTTAGATGCAATTCTGATGCTTGACAAGATGCAAATGAGTCTAATTGGTGATCATGTTCCCTATGGTTTAGCAAAACTAGATCAAGCATTATTGCATAAAACATAGCATTAGCATAAAAGATCACGTAATCACGCAAGCATGCTTGGATGAATGCGACAAATACAAGTCTTCATCTAGCTAAGGTTCTAAGTTTTAGCATGAAATAGGGTTGGATACATGATTCAAAGGGTCCATGGCATTAAAGAAGATCCATTTACCTAGAGCCATTGTTAGAAAGAGGCCAAAGTAAGAGGACAACCCCCCAACACAACACCAAGAATGCATGTCAAACGCCAAAGTTTGGTAATCTTGGGAAAAGCTAAAGGTCCATCCAAAAGCCTTAATCGGTTAATGGCTAATCTTCCATTCCCAAGGTATCTCGAATGTAGAACACATTCATATGAGACAGAGTCCTAGGGTGTAACTTCCTCACGTGGAGAGTTGCACGCATGAATGCAAGTATGTCTAACATAATCTCTAGCCAATTGTAAGCACACAAAGTGGATTTTTTTGGTCGCTCATTCGCACGCATAACCATGTAAGCTTTAGGCTTAGATCTCCCTAGCGTAGTCGCTAAATTAGAAGAGGCTTTTTTCTAGGTGCTAAGGGTCTAAAACCTAACTCAATTTTGGGTGGATGATTCAATGAGTGAATTTCCACTATAAATGTCGATTCTTGCAACCTAACCTCCCCTTTTTGGTAAAGAAAAAAGAGAGAAGCTCTCCCCCACTAGTGCCCTATAGGTTAACATTAGTAAGGATCGGCTATACAACTTTTAAGACATTGATAGGGTCAAGGAGTTACCACCAAACATTTAATAGGCTGTTTGGATACCTTGGGGATCGAATCCCGAAATGACTCACATAAGTGGTTTGCAAACCATGAGAAGGTTCAAGAATGAGCAGCTTATTTTAATCCGAGAATGTGTGCAAAAAATTGGCATAGAGAGAGAAGAACATATCAGGTTTAGTTCCTAGGTAAACATGTGCATACAAGAGATAGCACACTCTAAGATTATGTACATAATCTAAATTACATGATCACTTGCATTAATGTCCATAGTTTAGGATGCATATGGTGGTTCTCTAAGATTATCTTATTAAACATGATTACAAACAATAGGTCTTGTTTATAGACATAAGTCAAAGGGTGGACATGCAATTACAATGTAAGAATTATGTAATGAAGGTGGAAAATTATTTCACATCTCTATGGACTCCCATATAGGGCTTTGTGGATGCCCATGTGGTATTTAGGGGAGCGAGTACCCCGTCAACACAAGATTCCGACTCTAGTGGATCCCCTTGCTACCATACCAGATTTACTAGTCGTAGAACATCTTTTGCACATGGCCTCTCTCGAGTCTCTGGGCATACCTTAGGGATCGCTGGTGCATCCCGCTATGGAGTACTCTATGTTGAATGGAAAGCTATCTCGCCCTATGAGGCATATCTGAGCCGAGGTATGATGCTTTCCTTCAATTTTGATTATACTTTTTATTCTTTTTTAACCCTAAGCCTTTCTATTTTGGTAGACTCCTAAAGATAAGGGCACCAAGTTTCCAAATGTAGATCTGGTCCTTTGTAATGTAAACTTGCTAGGGGAGCGGGTTAGTAATTCTCGTGGAGGAGGCCTTGGAGGGTGAGTCGCATGCTTACAATGGTATGCATGCTGAGTTCCCATTGGTAAGTTGATTATGGATATGAGTTTTACCATCTTGATTTTGGTGAGTGACATTACTCTTGTTGTTTTCCAATTCACAACTTAGTCAAAAGAAGGTTGGTCGCTTTATGAAAGTCCTAGACTTCCTAAAGAAGAAATGCATTCAGTTGACCCAAAAGTTAGTTTGTCGCCACATTCAAGTTTGACTCTCAAATCATGCTTGATGCTTTCTTGCTCTTGGTTTCATATATTCGAGAAACAGGATGCGCCTCGATTTCACATGTTGAGGTCTCATTTTATGCCTTGGACGGTGCCTCATCCTAAGGAGAGCTTGCACGCCTCGAGATAGAGTATGCAGATTGTGAGCCACTCTAGTCCTCGGGTGGAACTAGGTAGGCACTCCAAATGTAATTTTAGGTGTAATGCTATGGTGGGGTCTGGCTAGATATCAACTATAGACCCATATTGTTTTAACAAATGTGGATGTATCAATATATGTAAATGCATGTGTATGAATAGATGCTAATATGGATGGGCACTAGCGGGATGCCCTCGGCATGTGCAGGAGCTGATTTTTTCTCTACAAGAGTTACTAATAGGTCTCCTTCCCTAGATGTGCACATTGAGGAGACTTGGGAAAAGGAGAGGACCCCAATCAGCCAGATGATTCATGAGCTGAGTTAGGGGTGTTTGATCCTAAGTCATCATACACCTCAACAACCGGCTCTAGCTTGTGGGCCAAAGATCCTATAAGGTCGGAGAGGACTAGATTTGCTATTGGGTCTCGGAGTTTTTTACTTATGTCGGTTTCTATGTACATTGATATTTTTTTCTAGATTGGTTTGAACTGGGATTTATAACTAAATAGGTTGTGTGTTGTGATTGTGATATGAGTCTGGACTTTTTAAATGTATTTATGTGTGTTTGTGTGTGCATTGTTTGCTTTATAACAGAAAATGATGCATGGCTTAGGGTTTTAATCATGATTTTTCTATTATTTTAAGAATTCAAGTTTTTTAAAATGGGTCTATTGAGAGTCTAAATGTTCCTTGTGGTTGATTGGAATTGCAATTGACCATTTGACGATGCTTGGGCAGTCTAGCTTGGCCAAAGATGGGTCTAAAGAGGCATGGGAGGTCAAGGCGACAGCGCATTATAAAGTGTTAGGGACACAGGTTGGGTGTTTGATGTCAGCTTAATGTGTCAAATGCATGCTCATAATTAGACGTTAGAACTTGCCATATAGTGCCAAAAGAAAGCTTCTAGCACTAGGTCATGACGTCTAACTCCTTAACTTGGCTTTTGGCTCATAGTCTTTTGCTAGGTGTTTTAGCTTAAATACCCTTGGATGAGATTCCAAGTCCTTTTTCCACCAAATCATAATCCTTTACTGCATACTTGAGCCTATTTCTCTCTCTAGAAAAGAAGATGGCATCCAAATTTAAGCTTGCTTTGAATTCTTGGCATAAATCATTAAGCAAAAGTGAAAAACTTGAGATTGATATAATTTTTATGAAGATCAAAACTATGGAGGCTTCTAAGTGTTAGGATCCCATCTCCCACACTTTCAAGTTCAGAAACGATGAGCTTCTGCCTACGCCCGAGGAGATTGGGGCTATCATTGGATGGCCTATCAATGTGATATTTCATCTTTTAATGTGGTGATAGAGGTGTTTTAGGATGGTTTTTGATGTTCTTCATGGAGTTTTATTAGTTTTTGGAAGTTTTAGCCATTTCAACTCACTTGGGTGCAACTAAGGAAGATTATGGAGTTAAAACGACATGTTGAAATTGGAGGAATCATGAAGAACGATCTACCTTTGAACAAGGAAGCTTTTGATGATGAATATCAAAGCTACCAGAGCAGCTGCCAAAGGCAAAGGGGCAGCTAGCAGCGGCTCCTACCACAATCAAGAGAAAGAGAATGTTGCCTTAGCCGCTGCCAGCGGCTAAATAGCAGCTGGCAACGGGTCTTCCACAATTTCGCAACTTTAGTGTTTTCCAGCGACCTTTTCATTAAGTAAGCTCATGTTTTGGGCCGTCTTAGGTTAGGTATCTGTAGTTTAGGTTAATTAAGGGAGGTACCTATAAATAATGATTGTAATCTAGGGTTTTAGAAGTACTTTTCAGAATTTAGAAAAAGCTTAGGTTTGAATTTCTTCTTTGCTCTTTGGTGGAGAAAAACTCTATGGAAGCTTAATCTACATGTTCTTAGTTAAAGATTGAAGCTTTTGACTGTATGTTATGAGATTTCCCTTCTATTAATATATATTGAATATTTACTATTCTCTTGTGTTATTTCATGATTTTCTTGAATCAAGTAATAGGTTTGGTTATTTGGATTCGCTTGCATCTAGTTAATCTTACCAAAGTAGTGAGTTTAGGTTATTAATGCATGCTTTATGATTGATAACTTGAAGGGAGAATAGTATTATTGAAGAAATTAGACCGCTTGTGTTAATTTCATCAATCCTTGTTGATTTCTTTGCTTGATTGCTTCTTGTGAATGATTTAGAGAGCTTATCTTGAGTTGTTCACTAGAAAGGGTTAGAAGGAACGCTTTGTTATTTCTAGCTAATTTATGAGAACATAGAATTTCTAAATTCTACAATAAGGTGTTCAATGGTGTTAATGGAGGATACTTCTATGATTAACTTGTAGTTCATAAGTGAATTTCAACTAACCAATTGCTCTTTTCACCGATTTGTCATTCAACTAGTTTCAGTCATAATTAGGTTATTAAGTCTATCTTGCTATTGCAAACCCCCATATTTATTTAGTTTATTATTTTGCTAAGATAATTTTTCATAGATTTTCAGTTATTAAGTAGCTCTTCTTCGCGGATACGAACTTGACTTCCCTAACTACATTCATTTGAAGTTAGATAAGTTTTGATTTCGTTTGGTATCATACAACAAGGCTCACCAAATATAAATATATATACATATATATATATATGTATGTATATATATATGTATATATATATATATATATATATGTATATATATATATATACATATATATATACATATATATATATAAGGTAGCTTGCCAAAACTAAGGTTAAGCCAACTCCACAATGACCCACAGACACTCGCTTTATGGTTTAAAATACTAAATGCTTCTAGTGATATGATTTCTTTTGTATTATTTTAAAATTGATTTCCAAACTTGTTTATATGTGTTTAAATCCACCCACCACCAATACAACATAATATAAAATAGAAGAGCAAAATAAGCACAACATAATATAGATTGTTGAAACACTATAATTGACCTACTTTAGTGGTACATTATATTCCTAATTCCTAAACATTTCTACTATACCTTTTTATCTCACTTTATCTTCTTTTCTTACTAATTACTCAATAAACATAAACGTAATCAAATTACACAAATTTAGAAGTATAAAAGCACATTTCAAACAAAGTCGACCCATATATAGCAATAATATAAGGTCTACACAATAGAAATCATAGTGTAAATCTTTAGATTATGTTAAGTCAATTAAGATTAGCAAACAAGTTAGCTTGATATATTCATTATTTATCAGTTTACCAACGTATGATAGCTTGATATCTTATCCCTCCTATGTAATCATGTTCTACCTTTATTTAGCACTCAGAACCTCTTTTTTGCTTTTATAGTTTTGTTGTGCATCTCCTTAAATTCTCTTTAGTTTTTAGTCCTTATCCTATTAAGTTAGATTATTACAACTAGAGGTTTTTGATTTATTCATAACCTCTTAAGCCACCCTACAAATGCAATTCACATTTTTATTTATACCAGAAAAATTTGTGTCCTCTTCAATCACTTAATCTATAAAGTAATTGGCATTCCATTATTTTGGTTTCCATTCTCTCAACCATTTACTCATTTTCTTAACCGTGAACCACCATTTTATTCTATATCTACATTCTAAATTGTAAACTACCTTATGAACTAGTAAATACCTAAACTAGTAAACTAGGCATAATATTCCAATCAATAAGTAGAAAAACACTAAATAATCGCATAAACTAATTTTGGCAAAATGATCTTCCTATACGTATAAAACCCTCTACCCATAACCCACGAATCTTCCTAAACGTATACCACCCAAAACACAAAAGCCACAAACCTCTCCTTATTCATATATAGAAAAATAAATAGAACGTATCCTTAGAAAAACTTAAAATCCACGAACCTCATGCACTAATGAATCAAAACCCAAAACCCAAAAATTATCAAGAATCAAAATATATTAAAAAAACAAAGAAAAAAATGGGAACTCACCTTGAAGAAATGAACGGCGTTATGGGAGGAGACGGTGAGGGGAGGAGATGGCAGTAGTCCTTAGCCACGGCATTGGGGTGTTCTTGGTGGTGAGGGATAGGGTACAAAGGAAGGAGACGGTGGGTGAGTGCGTGGGTTAGAATGGGGCACAAGCAAAGGGAAGATTTAGGAATGTGAAGGGAACTATTACGGTACCGGTGAGGGCTAGGGCGCAAGTGAAGGAATACAAATAAAAGGTTGAAGAAATGCAAGGGTATACATACGCGTGATGGTATTTTTATAGTTAAGGTATGATTAATATGTGGCAGATACTTAGAAATACGCCACATATTATTGACATTGAGTAATAATATGTGACGAATGCGTAGAAATACGCCGCATATTAATTGGATCTTTATTAAAAAACGGCGATTTAAAATCTTACCCATCGCAAATCATTATTATTTTACTAGTGTGCTATGTTTGTTTGCGGTCTATATGGAGTCAAATGATGTTGTTGAACCTTGTACTAGACAAAAATGTCTGCGCATTTGCCTTGGAAATGGACCCCTTGGTTGTTGATCAGTTCATGAGGCACACCATATTTGCAAATGATGTTTTCCTCCAAAAAGTGAGCCAATTGCTTAGAACCCAAGGATTTGTAAGACTTGGCTTCGACCAAATTAGTGAAGCACTCGATTATAGCCAAGATGAATATATGACCTCCTATGCTTAGAGGAGCTATTTTGCTAATGATGTCAATGACCCATGTTGAGAAGGTTTAGGGTGATGAATAGGGATTAAGGAATGACGGAGGAATGTGCTAGAGGGTTGTGCACTTGTGGCAAGTCACGCATATTTTTACATATTTTACACAATCACCTTTCATGGTAGTCTAATAGTAACCAAATTGTGTTATTTTCTAAGGTAACATTCAACCATTCAAGTGAGTTCCACATATTTTGTCGTGGACTTGAGACATCATAGTATCAGCTTCCTATTTATTTATGCACCTGAGAGGAATTCCGTCTGAGCTGCACTTGGAGAGTTCATCACTTAGAGTGATAAATTGTGCAGCAAGGAGCCTTAAGGCTCTCTGGTATATTTTAAAGAAGTTTTAGAAGGTTCTCCTTCTATATTATATATCTTAGGAGGTCGGCGTACCAGGGTTCATTATCCTCTACGTCACGGTCTAGAACATTGGTGTGTGCTGCTTTAGATCTCCTCTCCATGGAAAGGGGCATTCTGGTCAGGTTTGATGGAATATTAACCATTGAAGCAACCCAAGCTAATGCATCACCAAATTGATTCTCATATGTAAGAAGATAAGTGAACTCAATTTTTGTGAATTTCTTGGTTAATTTTTTAAGATAGGCTTGGTAAGGAGCAAGGTTTTCACTACAAACTTTCCATTTCTCGGATATTTAGTTGATTATCACTAAGGAATCCCCTTAAACTTGAATCCTCTAGATGTAAGATATTGATACTTGTAGACCTTGGATGCATGCTTCATACTCAGCGGCATTATTGGTCGCCTCAAAGTCTATCTTGACATTATGGGTGTGTGATCATCTTTTGGTAATACTAAGAGTATCCTTGCACCATATGCCTTCTGATCAAAGGCACCATCGAAATATAACTACGAACAATCATTTTCTGTTACAACAAAATCTTGGTCTGGAAGATCGCAGTTTTCATTAGAAACTTATGTTGGCAATTCGGCCAAGAAGTCAAAGATTGCGGATCCTTTGATTACCTTTTGCGGGAAATGTGAGATCAAATTCGACCTGCAGGACTAGCCATTTCAAAAGGCGCCCATTGAAAGCAGTCTTCTCAAGCAGGTATTTGAGATAATCAATTTTTGACGTCAAGTCAGTGCATCAGACGTCTACTCTGGGCGTCAGACTCACTTCTTGTGCATTTGGCGCTAAAAAATCAAATCTTTTGCTCAATTGCATGGAAGCTCGAAGTGAAACAGGAGCGCTTTTTAGGTGGTGCACAAGGATGGGCGTCTGACACTAATGCTGTGCATCAGACGCTAGATCTGACAACTTATCATATTCCATTTCAGGTTAAGAGTTGGAAGCTTGGTGAGTATTGCTACGTCAGACACATGACGTGCGCTAGATGCCACAAGCTGGCGTTGGACACTGGCTTCTGACTAAGATTCACTTTATGCAATTGATGCCTTACTTCAAGCACCAATCCTTTGTGTTATGAGTTTCAACTTTTGCACAGGATTAGGGGTTGATTATTTTAGTGACTTTGGTTAGTTTTTGGGTCATGTATTTGGGTCAATTGTGTTTTGGGCTCGGGTTTGATTTTGGGCCTTTTTGGGGTTCGTTTTTGAGATGCTTTTAGGTTTACATGCACTAAAACTCGACTAAGCAAAGTCATACCTTCCAGGGTTGGTTTGTCATCGGACCGCTACACGGGGTGACACGATTTTGTATCTACAACTTTGATTTTTTAGGCAAAGCAATAAACCGTTCAAAATGCTTCGGTTTTTAAAGAAAATCGAAGCAATAATGGACTTATAAGTGTTAAGTGCTTCGGTTTTTTAAAAAAATCAAAGCAAATGGATGGTTTTTTTATTCATTTTCCATTTCTACCCAAAGTTGATTATTTGCTTTGGTTATTTAAAAAACCCGGGCATTTAACCATACGTGCTTTGGGTTTTTTTAAAAATCGAAGCACTTATGCCTTAAATGCTTCGGATTTTTAAAAACTGAAGCACTTATGTAATCAGCATTTTTTTTTTGGTGGAATTATATGATTTTTGTTATATATTATAATTTATTTATTTATTTTGTATATGTTTCAATTTCTCAATATAATACTTGGCTAATATTTTGCAGAAGTATGTGAAATTAATTATATTATAAATATCAAATCCAATTGATGTATATATATATATATACAAATTATCATTCTTATTCTCAATAGGAGTTAGTTATATATGAGTAATACAAAATTGTGCCACTAATTAATTGGCCTAGATCTATCCTAAGGGCTATGGAAAGCTAAAAGTACTCCGCCCTAGTTTACTTGATCTCATCCAATTCTTCATCAGGGTAAGGCTTTGTTCTTGAAAAGTCCTGAAATATTGATAGAATCATTAATTAGTACATGTAATGTATGATATATAATTGAAAAGTGTCATTCATTGAGTCATCGAATTATCCACCCACACTCAAGTCTTATTAAATACCCCCAACGAATAGGTTAGGGGATGTAGGGAAGACATCAAAGAAGAAGAGTTGAGCAAAGGAAATTGCATTCTACGCAATTAAAGCACACACTACACAATTATTACGTGTTGCATGAAAAATTGCTACATGGCACACACATTGCTTTGCGTTGTACTTGGTGTTACGATTGTCTTGTTAAAATCAAGACTAATAAATCTACGTTGTGCGTAGATACTTCCATGGCACTTCTTTTACCATAGCTAATGACTTTTTCTACGAACCTTTTTACAGAGTTCATAATATATAAACGAAAAGGGCCGAAAATGAGTCAATTAATGGCTTTGTAATGGAGTCTTCAATAAGAATTGAAAAGGTTAATGCTTATACGATAAAGGTAACAGAATTAAGTTCAGTTTTATTAAATTATTTATATTTCCTTTGTTTCGAATCTAAATTAGGCTCAAAATAGATTGTTGGAAAACATGTAAGAAAAGACTATCCAACCAAATGAAGTTCGTTGATTAATTTGTGAGATTATGAATGTTATGATCTCGATTTTTATATTTTTGGCATACGTTATAAAAGGATCATAAACCCATTAATATTAATATTTATGAAAGGTAAGAGGTTATAGAACAAATGAGTCCATTAGTGGACTTAAGCAATCTTTACAAACAATCCTCTTAATAAGTATGCAGTCAATATAATTTAATGGGAGGAACACATTTATGTATCCACTACCTTTGAAGTTTGCTTCACACCTTAGTTTAGAAGCTAGTTCAAGGCTCTAATACCATCTCTATAAAACAATAACTGACATTATCCTAACTGGGTTCTTTCAAGAAGGCTTGGCGTTGGCAATAAGTAAGACGAACACATTTACCTACATACGGTTTGTTACTATGCAAAGCTAATATCTCTTTGTATCACCAACTTACACATTCCTTATTTCCTAGCAATCTCTAAATCCATAGTGTTAGTTCTCACCTCAGCCCTATGTACATGCTCCACAATAGCATGATCTTGCTTGTGGATGACTGACTTGGGTATCTATAAGAAAAACTCTCGCTGCCTCCTTTGCATTTTTCATAATTTATTGAGGGAAATGAAACTTCAAAATACCTAAACCATATTCCTATATGTACATTAATTGCATCAGGGGAAATGATTATGTTCAATACATTCAAAAATCCACATTATCCTAATTGTTGGTTCAGAAAACTTGAAAACCGAATGAAGTCTGATGACTTTTAGCTTCGCAAAGTCAGCAAAACGAACTTGGATCATTTTCTACCTCAAGTATTACATCTATAGCTACTGACAGTCGAGAATCATCTACTACATTGACAATTGCTGCTTGAAGGCCGTATTACATCTACACAAAAGGTATCAAATGAAAAGAATATGTTTGAAGCTCCTCTTGTCACAGCATAGCCATCAGGTTCAGACAGCAACTATTAGTGCCAACAAGTCATCAACTACTAACCACTGCTGCGTTTAAAATGTTCCCGTATGAATCGTTCAGCATGATAAGGGTATTTATTTCGAATATACTCCCGTAGACATTTCTGATAGGAGAAGTCGATCCATCCACCATCTGTTCTTACAACAAACAGACACCTTGAATGTCTAAATTGGGGATGTCGGTCGACCTTCCATCAAGAGAAGTGAATATTAGCTAAAGAACACATGCTAAACATAACCCTTTACATACTTTATTTGAATAGAATCTCTAAGTAAAATAATTGGTATCTCATCAAAGAAATGGTGAATATTTGTCAACTATCTCCCACAAAATACAAGAATAGGAGCCTTTTTTCATGAAAAGTATTACACTAACAATTACTATATGGCAATTTTGAATGATCACCATATAGCTTAAATATAATAGTTAAGAAAAGCAACCATCATCATGTTGCAACTAATTAACAAAATCGTGATCAGTTAAAGAATAAATTCCTTTTCTATATCAGACATGTGCAACTAATACAAAAACAACCATCAACGTTGATTTTAGTTTTATTTTTTCAACTGGTTAAAAAGATGAGTATGTTAAGAAGTAGAGTATACAATACAAATGTGTATGTTGAGGTGGATTTATAAAAACACCTCTAGGGATTAAATTAGGAATTTAGATATTCACAAGAAAGTGGGAGTGGCAGAAATTAAGGTTTAACACGATTGAAGGAGAATCGGTTATGATGGTTTGGGCACGCGAGACATTGATTAGAAGATACACTAGTAAGGAAGGTGGAATGTCAAATAAGGTTGAGGAATGCCAAAGATGACCCGAGTGTAAGAAGTTAAAAAAACATGGAGAAGATAAATTCACAAAAAGATGTGTCACTATTAAGAGGAAAATAGAGGAGGATTTATGAAGATGTTCACATGAAATAGACTCTCGATTCATATCGTCAACCCCATCTTTCTGAAATTAAGGTTTGACTTTGTTGTCATTTTTGTTGTCATAATTGTCGTCATATTCTTCTTGAACTTCAAACTCAAAAACATAACCACAACATTCACCAAATGGGAGATCCAAACTTCATTAAGCGTTACTTGGCGTTCAGGTTACAGAATTAAATAGATGTTATACCAAAATAGCAAAAACTGTATCTTGGGTATTGAACTTCAGCCATTCATCAACTTCTTGATTCTCATAAACACCACCACCATTTGCTCCATACCCAACGATGGAAATCCTTTATGAAGCCTCCCACTATCAATTCCAAGAATTCACAAACATGGAATAACAAATAACTGTGTATCATCTTCAGACAATGGTTATAAGTTCACCGTCACAATCTAAACCATTTGAAGTCCCCACGGCTCGGTCAACAAAAAATAATGCAGCTTAAAAGCCATGAGAATGATACGTAATGATGAAAGGGAGATTCTACTGAGCGAAACTTAGATCATTTGGCTACCCCCAGGGAATCCACCCAAACCAAAGTTATACAGTAAATTCACCCTCAGTAGGTCCACTGCTCACCTTTACTTCAGTTTTCAAGTGTAGGAACATGGCAAAAAATATTATTCAATACCTAACTCCAAGTCACTTTTATCACAAAAAAATACAAAATTTAGATTCACAACTCTTTCAATCAAATGAGTGTTTTTTATGTGGCATATCCCTAAACATCACCTCGCCATTTCATATTGGGTTCCCATTCATCAGCAACCACTAACATATAAACATGATGTACCATTAGAGATAACTAGAACTCTCATTCTAATCTCCAAGACCATATAATCTACAGATAATTAGAATGGCTGATTCTCATCTCCAAACCCACTTCCCTACTCCCATCCGGCCATAAAAAAATTTATGCATGACATTTCATAGTCACAAAATTTACTCACATTTTATTTAGAATTTTATGTTCAGACATAACTTTGCTAAATGATTCTTACTTTATCAATATTATTTAAAAATAAGAACATGAAAACAAATGATCGAAAGTTATCTATATAGTATCAATACCAAAGAAGTATCCATTTCTTGTTCTAGGGAGATGGAAGTAGCAATTACAAGGTGTCAATGGCTCAAAAGCGTTCTTTATTAGCTATTATGATTGCAATGTGCAACAATCGGTCTAATCATAAGAGACTATCTATTTAGGAATTTAGACTCTAAAGTAAACTACCTACTAGACTGACAGCATAACTGCATTATCCCAGAATCAGTAAACTCTGCAGTGGTGACAAGAATATCCTCACAGCACAAAAAAGGAGATAGCAAATTAAAAGTACAACAGTATGATGAGGAGGTTGAGACTTACCATTATTGAATCTACTCCGGATCCAATTTTATCTTCCGAACGAGGATGATAAGCAAGCAACCTCTCTATTACAACTTTCTCGTCATCAGGCATAAGGCGTTCCCCATCCATGTACCTGCCAAAGCAAAAAGTTAACCAGGATACAATAATCTCAGAAATTGTGAGGATTAAATGGATTCATGCAAGTTCTAAAGACTCAAGTTGATGAAAATCACGTTGCAAGCCAAGAAGGAATGGAGGAGTTGATAAAAATTCAAAAAGGTCATGTGGACATGAAGGCAAGTCCTGAAGTTCTATGCAAAGTGCCCAATTCAAGTCCAAACAATGCAAGGGTGATCTTCCTAGCTAAATTCTTTGAAGGAAAAGTGATGAACAATTATCAAGCTCATGGGCCGTTTATTTCAGTCCATGGATTCACCTGTGTGAATCATTTCATCCTTAATTGATCCATCATTGAAAATACGGAAAAACTGTGCTTAATTGATCCAAGATTAGAAGTAGGGTACAAGCTTTTAAGTCTAAGCAATGAAGAGGACGTGATTTAAAGCTTTTAAGATGGGAGTTACGGTTTAAAAGAGCTTGGCATTGAAGAATTGGAGTTAAAGTAATAAAGTGACTGATTTAATCTCTTTAACTCAATCATTTAATGTCAAAAACCTTCCCTTTCCTCTTCCAACCGGTTCTTAGCTTGTTTTAATGATGTAGTTAATTAGTTTAGTTAATCAGCTAGTTTAATCATTGTAAGCCTTTTGGGCTCAATCCCACACATTTCCAAGCCTTCCCTCCCTAAAGCCTATACCTTGAGAATTACCCACCTTTCTAAACCTAAAACATGCGCAAAAACCATAAAATTGTTCCCAAAGCTTTGAAACCCATCTCAAAACCAAAGTTTGATCCATTTGAAAACACATAGTACCTAGTGTCCTCTACTAGTTTTTACATCACAAGTACTAATGTCTTTGACATGAGAGTTTAAAATAATTATAAATGAATAAACAAATAAAAAGCGCTAGCAATAACCATTATTAATATATCCTGAAAATATTCAGGAAACACCTCAAATATCTCACTCATTAGTGCTAACAAATGCCTGTAAAAAAAACCCTTCCATTAAAGCAACCAAACATGACATTATTTAAAAGGTTGGACTCTAAACAACCTTTTAACAAATAGTTATAATTTTTAAAGCATCACAATCAACAATAGGGATTAACATTTATCTCTTAGTCAAAATTTCAAGCTAAACGGGATTTCAATCCATAAAAAATTAAGTATGGATTGTAGTTATCATTGACATACCTCTGTCACTAGTTCAGGACTCCAAGCTACGTTGCTTAGTCATTGAATACTTGCGTGTTTTGCTACGATCAAGAGGAGAAAGTTGGAACAAGTTGGCAATCATAAACTTTTTTTTTTTATTCAAGAATAAGGTATCGCGTCATTTCCCATGCAGTGCATCCCATGCAAATTCCATGTAAACTTGTTTAAATTCAATTTAGTGTTCAGTCTTAGTTGTAATAAAGTTGTATTTAAAGCTATGGGTCTTTTTAGCTTACTTAGAATCCTTTTAGGTGCTGATGAGTTTATTAGAACTCAATACTTGCAACTTTTCGTAGTCTTAGAGTGATAAGAGTGTTCTACTAGCATGTACTACTATAACTTGAAGAGTTGTACTTGCTTCCAAGTTTTGGCTTTGAAAAGAGCTCAATGTTGTCCCTTAGAAGCATTCGAGATAATTCGTTTTCACTCTTGGCTGAGTAAAATCGTGTTATCTACTTCTTCAATCTTAGAAAGATTAAGATTGAAAGGTGTTCTATGGAACTCAATTACATTCTAAGTTGTGAATCTATATCTTAGAGTTTATTTGGCATGCCATGGGCTTCTAATTTCGTGGTGAGTCTGTATTGTGATTAGAACCTAACCTATTTTCACATAACAAATTAAATGACCTTAAAAACAACCCTACTTGTATAATAGCTCTGTAGGGCCATTATACAACATTCGGTATCAAAGCCTAGGAAGGAAATTCGTGAAGAAAAATGAGTTACGTGGTATTTTGAACAATTTAGTAGATTCGAACAAAATGCGCTTGTTTAAAAGGACTGATTCTTTTTGCGTTGGACTTTTCTCTAGTTGATGGAACATATCCCTAAAATCTCATAATGCTTCAATGAGTTAAGCGCTCGAATATTTAAAGAATAATTGTTTGCGTAGTACGTGGACAGTCTCGAAGTTGCTTGTTGCCAAAGTTATACTAAGTATTTCTCAAAGTTTCTTTTTGTGTTGGAATCTACATTCATCAAAGTTTCTACCTCTAAGTTATTATTGTTTCTACCTCTAAGTTTCTACCACTAAGTCTTGTATAGAAGAATAAGGCATCATGTTATTTCCCATACAGGCTACGCCATCCTATGCAAATTCCAAGCAAACTTGTTGAAATTCAATTTAGAGTTCAATATTAGATGTAACAAAGCCATATTTAAGGCTATGAGCCTTTTTAGATTATTTAAAATCCTACTTGCTAATTAGTTTATTAAAACTCAATAGTTCAAACTTTTGATGCCTTAGAGTGTTGAAGAGCCTTGTTGTACAACTAGAAATTTAAGAGTTGTACTTGCCCCCATGCTTTGGCTATAAAAAGATCTCCATGGTGTCCCCTTGGAAGCATTCGAAATTGAACACTTGATCAAAATTCGTTTTTCACTCTAGCCTATGTAAAATTGTATTATTTCCTTTACTAGTTCAATCTTGGTAAGACTATAGTTATGTAAGTTATGTCTCACATTGGTGGTTAAGAAAAGAATAAAGAAGAAGTAAGATATTAAAAACAAGAGTCTTTTTAAAGAAATTTTGATCAAATTAAAGCCTCTAATTAGGCCTTAATGCTATATAATGGGTCTATTAGTAATTAAGAAAAATTATTTTTACAAAATGGAAAACATTAGTAATAAAAATTTGTAATCAATTAATGTTTTTTTTTCAAATAAATGGTAAATAAAATTAAATATGAGCTGGATTTTATTCAAGTTAGACTCGAATCATATTCGGTCGAATGTAGTACAAGATCCGAGTCTGACCGATCATCTATTCGGATTCGGACTTTTTTATCGGATTAGGATTTTTTTATCGGATTCGAACTCAGAGTTTTTGTAAACGAATTTGGATCGGACTTTTTCCTTCGGATCGGATTGGAGTCGAATCGGATTCAGATTGAATTGTCATCCCTAGTTCCATAATCATCTAGGAAAATAAAACAAGTTCCTATTAGGATGCTCTAAGATTGCCGGACGTGAAAATTGCTTCAAGCATGATGTATGGAGATGAAAAAATTGATAGAATGATAGAACTCTAAATCTCGCAAGAATGGAGAGTCTCTTCCTAATCGCAATTAAATGATAATCAAAAGTAGCAACTAGTGATATTTAGGTTTGTTAAACCAACAAAGCATAGAGCTGATTTTTATCAAAAACAACTTATGTTTCGCATTATTTTCATCCTTGTATTTTTAGGTTGATATAAGAATTAAAGAAACTAAAAGACAAGGTTTTCAATAGGTGCAAAACCAGACAAAAAGACTAAGGACACTCCAAAAAAATCAAGCATTGAATAACGCAAATAAATAGCATCATTCGAGGGGCTGAACATCCTTAACTCTTCGTTTGGCATGCTAAATTCAGTGTCTTTTATTACAAACTAAGGAAAAACAATTAAATCTAGTCCATATCAGAAAATAGACGTCCAACTAACTTTCTAACAAACTTTAGTGAATGTTGAAAAGCTTTAAACGACATCATCTTGTACATGGACAGCTTGCTAACAAATATCCCCCTCTCATAATCAAAATATGAATAAGTAGTTAATCCCTCTTATTTTAATTTGGTTTTTGTAGGTAATCCCTCAAAATATCAAAATCCTGGTTTTTGTTGGCCGGTGTGTTTTGTGCCTTAAAGAAGATTTGGGAAAGTGCCTACATCATTGAGCCTAGTTTCACTCCTAATTTTGATTACAAGAGGGGGATATTTGTTGAAAAGCACTATCATTTAGCCACTCTTTTGTATCAACATCCCATGCAATCAAATATGAATAAGTAGGTAATCCCTCTTTAACATATGATATATAGCCCAAGAGCTACAAACAAGTAGAAATTGCACATCAGCAATTGATTCAATTACTTCGTCCTTCACAAACAACAAGTGTCGTGTGAAAAGACTAGAGATTTCACCCTCATGCATAATTTCTATAATAGATGTAGTGTGGTTTGAATAAGTTTTGAATGAAACCTTAATTCCACTCAAGACAACGTAAGGATTCTCCTCTTCTAAAGTCTACGATCATTAACAAAATTAGAGTAGTGTGTGGCCTCTACTTTAAGGCAATTATTTTTAATTAATTTCATAATATCATAACTCCAATCATCATCCCCAAAAGTATGATTCAACCAATCTGGATGTTGCTCAAAAAGAGAGTCAAAGATTTTGATATGAATATTCGTACTGTTTTGATAAAACTATCCCAAAAAACACAAGGTATAGAAAAATCATTTTTGAAAACCTATGGTTGATTGGTCACCATCATCAAAATCACCACAAAAGATGGTAAAGACTTCTTTGGTTGTATGAACAAGGGAATCAACCACTGCTTCATCTTCAATAATGAAAACTAGATCTGAAATTCCCTCAACCTTAGTTTAATTAGAAAGAAATTTCTTGGTGAATCCCACCTTCACCACTCTCTTGTTGTCCATAGCATGCAACAAATGTTTCGTTTCTTCTCCTTCTACCATAGAATTAAGTATGAGAGCAAACTAATCTTTCAAGTTAAAAGTCACCTCATTTGGACAATTTGATTGAAGAAACCTAATTTCTCAACACTAAAAACATATTTCATCTTTCATTTCTTTCTATTCCAAAGCCAAAGATTGATGTTTACGGAGTGTAGCATCATAGATAAGTTTTGCTTTACAAGTCCAAAATTTTAGGGCTTTAGTGAATTCTTGCTTTGGTGCATAAGGTGACCTATACCCCATGAATTTCTAAATGCTACTTGCTTTGATTCGTCCATAACTCAAAGAAGAATTCGGATGAAAAGCAGAACTTCCAAGAATTCACAACAAAGTTGTGTCTAATATGTTTTGGATATTGAATGAAATTGGATGCAAATTAAGGAGCACCAATGTGATAATATAAGGAGTACAACAAAACAAGAATCACTAAAAAATTCAAAGTAGAATTCCAATTATGACCAAAACACGTTTGGTATTCTAGATTCACGCATAAACTAACACGTACCAAAGTCATACACATATTAATAACAAATAAACTCAAAATATCAAAAAAAATTACAGGTGAAAAGTAGGCATGATACTAACAATTTCAAGTAAAGAATCACCAGAAAAAGGTTTTGAAATGAAGGACAATGAAGCAAAACAATCTGATCAACAAATTTGATCTTGTGCGATTTTCTAGTCAATTTTCGAACGCCACTTTCGCCAAAGCTCCAATTTGATGTGCAACGAGGATGGAAAGAATTTGAAGGAATGATTGATAGAGAGATAGAACTACATGATTAAACATTCTCTTCCTAATTGCAATCACACGACGCAAATAGTGATGTTTACATTTAAGCAACAAGCATATAGCACAATTTTATAAAAAAACATTTGTTTATCTTTATTTTCGTCCTTTATTTATATGCTGATAAAAGAGTTAACTAAAAGGAAAAGCTCTGAACAGGTGCAAAGCCAGCCAAAAGACAAAAGATACACCAAAGTAATCTAGCATTAAATAACATATTGAAATAGCATCATTCAAGGGGTTAAATATCCTTAACTCTTAATTTTCAACATGCTAGATTTAGTGTCTTTGATTATAAACTAAGGAAAAACAATTAAAACCTAGCCCATATCAGTAAATACACATCTAACTAACTCCAACTAACTTTCTAACAAACTTAAGTGCATGTAGGAAAGCTTTAAACATCATGATCTTGTACATGGACTGATTTATCTTACTCATTATGGATAGTATCAACATCAAAGCATTAGCACAGTGCAAACTAGAATAAAAAAGCCAGTTATACGGTGATTAATTACGTATTAATGCAATGAAGATAAGGCACCTGAGATGGGACTGATCTAATAGGAGAAAGAAGACAATAACAATCTAGGATAATTAAAGTTTCAAAGCCATTACATGGAATTATGATAAGGAAGCCTAGCCTCTGAAAAGAATCCTTTTGAACTTCACTTTTTAGATAACTAACCATTTCAATCTGGTGTTACAAACGTTCTAGATATTTAACACACAATATCTACAGTATTTTTCCACCACTAACCATAGCACAGTAAGTCCTAATAAGATTCGCAAATTTATACACATTTGCTCAGAATCCAGCCAGCAGTCTTCTTCAATCAACAACAATGTACAACTCACTCGGAAGTCACTACATAAGAAATATAATAGGTGCAATAGGTGTCCATGCGTTTGGAGGTTTATGTAGTTAACATTATTCTATTTAACAAATTAGAAAATCAACCATAGAGAGTAACATTACATTCATCACTGTGGAAACTTATAATTTTGGTCAAAATGTAAGGCACAATAATGGGCAAATTGAGGGCAACACTAAAAGTTTGAACTAAAATCCACATTAGAGCTCAAAAAGCATCGAAGATGGGGAGAGCTAAATCTTTTCGCCACAAATTCGCACACCATATTCCTTTAATAAGACTCATATACATGCAATTCACATAACAGGAGCTTTGTTAATCAAACTCTTCATTTCACTCCGATTACTCGTGCCGGATATCCAACGGTCTCAACATAAATACTACATTTGGACCAATATCATGCAAAACTTTCATAGTGTTTTCTTGCCTTTCACTTCGACAAATAACCATGTTTAACCCTTGTAGCCGAGTCTAAGCAGCATAAATGATAATTACTATGTATAATCATAACACAATAACCAAACTATTGTGATAGGCATAACAACTGACTGAAAACAAACTACAATTTGGAAAAGATTAAGTAAGCAACAAATTAATGATAACTGGAGTGAGAAAGTTACCTATCAGAGTGGATAATATCTTTGGCTAGAAAAGTGATAGGCTCAATATCCCGAAGAATCTCGTCTTCTTTATCTTTCCACTTACGATGATTAAGCTCATCAATTCTGTCAAAGAATTTGGGAGGTTCTTTGACCCTTAATAGTTCACTCGCCGAGGAGTATACATCCTCCCCCGACCGAGTCGACCCGGAGGAGGTGCACGAACAGAGACCAGGGCGGGGAAGAGTGAAGGACACGGCTGTGAATCTATGGTGGTGGTGAAGGAAGAGGCGGAGGCGGAGACGAAGGAGGGGCAGGCCTCGCAGGAGGGGAGGCGCAGCCATGAGAATGGGGAGTGTAGTGGTGTGGAGTTTAGTGGAACCGAGTAGCAGAGGTCTCAGTTTTCGATAAGAAGAGAGAGGAAAAGAAAGGCAAGTTTTGTTTGTCGTTTCTGACAAGGAGTTTATTTTTTAGTTGTGAGCTGTAATGCTCAGATCCGTGGTCTATTTACTCTACTTATCTTGTGAGAGACTTTTGGCAATGGGTTGTATTTTGAAGTGAACCTTACTAAGTCGATTTACAAACCACCTAGTATTATATGACTCTCCCTTCCCACGTTGTCGGGATTAACGTAAATCAGGAAGGGATGTCCCTCCTGGTCTCGTTGACGACGTTTAAAAATTGTTGGGTGACATAAAGTGATACGCTCCGTGACCATAGCTAGTCTCGTAGAGTATTTCATATGATCATATTACCTGAAGAATGACCAATGTGTCGATCTCTGTAGCTAGCCTACCGCGTCTAACACGAATAACTTGACATAGGTTGTGATACAAACATGCAAGTGTTACACTTTCCTATTATAAGATGCAATACAGTCCCAATTACAATCGAGAAGGTGCAAGTAGATGAGCTATACCTTATTCTCTGACTTATCCACAAACAAGAAACTAAAGAGGAGCAACCAACAGTATAATCTAGTACATCTCTAAACGTCCAACTTTTTAGTGTCTACAGTTAGTAGCTAACCAAACTGCTTTGTCAACCAGGTTAGTCTCATTATCGAACCCACGATGGCAGCATTGGGTGGGGCTACTCCAAATATCCTATGTATCATCGCCTGCCCAACATGGGTAATCTTATGAGAATTGCAACGTCTCGTAATGTGGTCGTTGCCTCCCAAACAAGTTAGTGGAATGTGTATGTCTGTTTTCTCCACCTCTTGACCAATGCAATGATCAAGCCTTGGTCTATACGCAATGTGCTTAGACGACGGATGTCATACAACCCAAACCATCTAACAAAGCATAACACCCTATCGTTAAATAACCAGTTTGAGGCTACACTAGTAGAAAACACTTCAATTATTTCGTCTCAATTGTTGCGATTAAACACATATCGAAGCACATGAACCTAAATGCTGCAGTTTTTTAAATAACCGCAACACTTATAACCACAAGTGCTGCGGTTTTTTTAAAAAACCGTAATATTTAGTATAAGTGTTGCGGTTATTTAAAAAAAAAACCGCAGCATTTATTTCGGTCATGAAATGCCATGGAAAAAAAGAATTCTGGAAAAATAGGTCATAAGTGTTGCGATTATTCCAAATAACCGCAGCACTTGTGATATATTTGCTGCGGTTAATTAAATAACTGCAACATTTATTAATGGCCTGGAAAATATAATTATATTAATGATTAAATGTTGCGGTTATTTAAATAATCATAGCAAATATATCACAAGTGCTGCGGTTATTTGAAATAACCGCAACACTTGTGTAATAATTGCTACGGTTATTTAAATAACCGCAGCAAATATTAATGTCCAGGAAATGTAACATATTAATGAATAAGTGTTGCGGTTTATTCAAATAACCGCAACACTTGTGTAATAATTGTTGCGGTTATTTAAATAATCACAGCATTTGTTCATTAATATATTTACTTAGGCTTCTCTTTTCTAGGCCATTTTAAAACACGAAAAGACTTCCCCAGACTCCCAACACTTCAGTGCACGAAAAAAAACCTAACTCCATAACTTAACACCTTCGTCTTCTCTAGCTAGCCCTAACCCCATAACTTAACATCCTCCATTTCGTCTCTAGTCCTAACCCCATATCCCAACACTTACAAACTTTCGCATCTAGGCTACAGGACTTCTTCGTGAAATTCGTGCTCTTCGAGCTTGGCATTCATGCTCTTCTTTGCAAAATTGGAGGTATGTATTTCCTTTTTTAAAAATATAAGTCAATAGTAGTTATTATATGTTTAAGCTATTAGGAAATGAAGTTATGCACACTCTTTACTCCGTTGCATCCATTTATTCTACCCTACAGTGATCTAAATGGATTTCTATTACTCATGGACTACCCCAAATGTTGACGTCTATAGTGTATAGTCCAACTTCACATGGTTAATCATGAAATATTGGCTAAAACCATGAAATTTTTCAAATATACAATTTGGATTTATTGGGTGTAGTTGTGCATGTTATTGATTACTCTATATTCCCATATAATAGAAACTAGTTTTCTAATCTGTGTTATGGACAAACCTTAATAATTAGTAAAGAGTAATAAATACATGTGTGATGTTATTGTAGTAAATCTTAAGGATCTGATCTAATCTAACTTATCTAATTTTCCTACACATGTACTTCCCAGATACTTGAAGTATGTAACATATTAAATTTTGCAACTTCACATGAAAGTTAATCGTGACTAATTGGCATAAAACCATGAATTTTTCAAATATATAGATCGGATATTTTGGGTGTAGTTGTACTACTAAATTAGTAATTGATTAGCTTCTTTATTTTTTCATAATAGTAGAAAACTGTATCACCTTGATCATGAAGGATGCCAATAATATTAAATCTAATGTAAAGTTAAAGTGGGGAGAATATTTTTAGTGTACTGTCAAATTTGATGTACAATAAATTTAAGACAGAACTTTGTTCTAAATCTATTGATGCATTTCTCTCCATAATAGTTGATCCATCAATTAAATGGTCGATGATATATAATTTTATTTTCTTAAACTACTAACTCAAGTTTTTTGTTTATTTCTTAGAGGTTCAAAATGGATCGATATTGGATGTACGGTAACCAAACCTCAACGGAATACATACAAGGGGTTGAGGAGTTTACTTGAGTTGAACTTAGACACCAAGTAGACAATCATTCAAAGATAGTATTGTGTCCGTGTTGTGATTGTAACAACTCTAGGGGTTATTGTGACATTAGTGAAATCAAAGATCATTTAATTCGTCGAGGTTTTAGAGCGGATTATAGGACGTGGAATTGGCATGGTGAAATATTAGAATTCGAGTCAAGCGCTAGTAAGTGCCCTAGTAGGGAGAAGCCACCTCGCAATGAAGATGGGTTGAATGTTAATGAGATTTATGATGATGTTAGAGATCAGGATAGAGTGAAAGAGGATAAAATAGACGAGATGATTCATGATGTTGAGGATGACTTCACAGATCATCCTCATATCTTCAATGAATTCCTTAGAGCTATAGAGAAGCCTTTGTATCCTTCTTGTACTTCACACACTAAATTGAGTGTTGTCATGAAGCTCTTCAACTTAAAGGCATCACAATTGGACTAACAAGAGTTTCACACACTTGTTAGAAGTTATATCGGGTATGCTTTCTGAGGGCAATAAACTTCTACTTTCTACCTACGATGCTAAGAAACTCATGAGTCTTATGGGAATGGATTATGTGAAAATCCATGCATGTCGAAATGATTGTTTTTTATATTGGAATGAGTATATGAAATTAGATGAATGCCCCATATGTGGAGTTCCCCGTTACAAAAAGAAGCACAATGAGCTCAATTTGAGAAAGAAGAGGATACTAGCCAAGGTTCTATGTTATCTTCCCATTATACCGAGGTTTAAGAGACTTTAACCATATGAGAGTAATGCAAAATTGTTACGATGGCATGCTGAAGGGAGGAAGAAAGATGGGTTATTAAGGCATCCTTTTGATTCTCCTCAATGGAGAAACATTGATAAGATGTTCATGGATTTTGGTGGGGAAAATCGGAATCTTACGCTAGGTCTTTGCACGGATGGAACGAATCCGTTTGGGACCTTAAGCACCTAGTACAGTACTTGGCTTGTTCTCGCTATTTACAATTAAAAGCCACTTTGGTAATGCATGAAGCGCAAATACATCATGTTAGCTTCTTATATCTAGACCTAAATAACCTGGTAATGACATAGATATCTATCTTGCTCCTCTTATCGATGACTTGAGATTTTTTTGGGAGGAAGGTGTCCAGGTTTTTGATGCTTACTCTAAATAAAATTTCACTATGCGTGCCTTGATCTTCCACAAAATCAATAATTTCCCAGCTTATGGAAATCTTTTTGGTTATGATGTGAAGGGGAAGACTACATACCCGGTATGTGAAGAAGATATAAAAGCTATGTGCCTACAAAATTGTGCGAAGCATGTTTACATGAGTTTTCGCAAGTACCTTCCAGAAGATCATCCTTTCAGAAGAAAGAGGAAAGCTTTTAATGGCTCCATAGAGTTTAAAGAAGCTCGTCTCCCTCTACATGTGAGTGAAGTATATGATCGGGTGAAGGGCATTGAAGCTGTGTTTGGAAAGAGCTCTAAAAGTAGATCAGTCGGTGGTTATAAGAAGAGGTTTATGTTCTGGAGTCTTCCTTATTGGCGCCATTTGGAGGTACGACATTGCCTTGATGTCATGCACATTGAGAAGAACATTTCTGATGCCATTATTAGGACTCTCTTAAATACGCCCGATACCAAGGATGGGATTAAAGTTAGGAAAGACATGGCTGCTATGGGGCAAACTGAATTGTCTCGTCAATAACATGGTAAATGATGGTATGTTCCTCTAGCTTGGTTCACACTTTCAAAAAAGGAGAAGATTAGCTTTTGTGAGTCTTTACATGGACTTAAAGTTCCATCTGGGTTCCCTTTGAATTTTGCAAAACTTGTTTCAATGAATGATCTGAAGTTAGTAGGTATGAAATCCCATGATTGTCATGTTTTGATGCAACAATTTCTTTTCATTGCTATTCGAGGGATATTGCTTCCACAAGTGAGATACACAATTACAAGGATGTGCATCTTCTTCAACGCTATTTCTAGCAAGGTAATAAATCCATCAATATTAGATGACTTGCAAGCTAATGTGGTTGAGACCATGTGTCGATTTAAAATTTATTTCCCACCTTCTTTCTTCGACATCGTACCTCACTTGGTCATTCATTTGGTTCATGAGATTAAGCTATGTGGGCCAATTTGGGGGTGGTATGTATCCATTTGAAAGAGAGATGGGTACCTTGAAGAGTAGAGTCATGTATCCAGCCAAACCAGAGGCCATTATAGTACAAAGAATAGTTGTTGAAAAAGTTGCATCATAGATTACAAAGTTTCTTGCCCGAGCGCATAACATTAGGGTGCCAAAATCAAGACATGTAGGGAGGCTTGAGGGTCATGGAACTGTTGGTCAAAAACGAATTTCACTTAGTTTTGATTTGAAATATAAGGCTAAATTGTTTATTTTGCAAAACCTGAGTGAAGTCCATCCGTATGTAGATGAGCACATGAACTCTCTGAGGAGTCAACATCCTTCTAAAAGGGATTTGCAGCTGGTAAAGGAGCATAATACGACATTTTTTGAATAGTTCAAAGCAAGGATCATGGCTCAATTATCCAACACACTTGACAATGTTTCTGATACATTAAGGTGGTTGGCATATAATGTTAATGTTCAAGTTATGTCGTATGAGAGATACGACAACAACAATTATTCTTTTTACTCAAAGCTCCAAGATGAGAAGTAGACTATGCAGAATAGTGGTGTAATGGTGATTGGAATGTCTCTAGAATTTTCTAGTTCAAAAGATCAAACATTAATCGACAAACGGAGTTCATACTATGGGGTTATTGTTAAAATTTTTCGAACTTGACTACGTGAATTTTAGTATTCCTCTTTTCTATTGTAATTGGATTGATAATAACTGTGTGGTAAAGAAGGATGAACATGGGTATTTAACCCTAGTGAGTCCCAATCGCCTAGGACATCGTGCCAATTCATTCATATTAGCTTCACAGGCGAAGCAAGTTTTTTACATGGTTGATCCTGCCGATCGCAATTGGTCGGTTGTTATTGAAGGGAAGAGATGGATTATTGGCATTGGGGATGTTGTTAATGATGATGAATATGATGAACAATTTGATGAAACCCCGCCATCCACATGGAATATCCCGAAATTAGTTGTTGATGATGTTGACGATATTCTAAGACATAATGACCATGATGAAGGATACTACGTAGCTAGGGAGTCTGAGTAATAATGAAATGCCAAGGAATCCAACAAAAAGGTACTATTGAGAAAATTGATAGAGTAGGAGAATCTAAACTACTTGTTAATAAACAGCAAATTTGCATATATAAAAGTTCATTGCATATAGTTTCTACATTCTTTTATGTTATTTTTTGATCTAATTGTTTACTCTTTGATTCACTGATAAGTCATTTTTTAATGTGTTGTTAGAGGTGTTTTAGGATGGGTTTTGATTTTCTTTATGGAGTTTTATTGGTTTTTGGAAGTTTTAGCCATTTGAACCCATTTGGGTGCAACTAAGGAAGATTACGGAGTAAAACGACATGTTGAGCTTGGAGGAACAAGGAAGAACGTTTCACCTTTGAGCGAGGAAGCTTTTGATGAGGAATATCAACACATTGCTGCCAGAGCCGCTACTAGAGGCAATTGGGCAGCTACAAGCGGTATCCACAACAACAAGGAATGAAGAGAGCTCCCTAAGCCGCTGCCAGCGGCTAAATAGCAGCTGGCAGCGGGTCTTCTAGAAAAATGCAACTTTCAGTGCTTTCCAGCGGCATTTTCATTAAGTAAACTCTTATTGTAGTTTAGGTTAGTTAAGGGAGGTACCTATAAATAATTATTGTAATCTAGGGTTTTAGGAGTACTTTTCAGAATTTAGAAAAAGCTTTAGTTTGAATTCCTTCTTTGCTCTTTGGTGGAGAAAAACTCTATGGAAGCTTAATTTACATGTTCTTGGTTAAAGATTGAAGCTTTTGACTATAAGTTGTGAGATTTCTCTTCTATTAATATATATTGAATGTTTACTATTCTCTTGTGTTATTTTACGATTTGCTTGAATCAATTACTAGGTGTGGTTATTTGGATTCGCTTGCATCTAGTTAATCTTACCAAAGTAGTGTCTTTAGGGAGAATAGTATTATTGAAGAAATTAGACCGCTTGTGTTAATTTCATTAATCCTTGTTGATTTCTCTGCTTGATTGCTTCTTGTGAATGATTTAGAGTGCTTGTCTTAAGTTGTTCACTAGAAAGGGTTAGAAAGGAACACTATGTTATTTCTAGCTAATTCATGAGAACAAAGAATTTCTGAATTCTATAACATGGTGTTTAATGGTGTTAATTGAGGAGACTTCTATGATCAACTTGTAGTTCATAAGTGAATTTTGACTAACCAAGATTACTCTTCTCACTAATTTGTCATTCAATTAGTTTCGGTTATAATTAGGTTATTAAGTCTATCTTGCTATTTAGCTTATTGTTTTACTAAGATAATTTTACATAGATTTTCAGTTATTAAGTAACTCTTCTCCGTGGATATGAACTTGACTTCCCTAACTACATTTATTTAAAGTTAGATAAGTTTTGATTTTGTTTGGTAGCATACGACAAGGCTCACCATTAATATTAAATTTACTTGTTTTTTTTATTTGCAAATTCAAATAAATGGAAGAACATAGAGGACCCAAGCCATCTTCTGCTGCCAACACCTAGCAGACGAAGAAGAAGAGAGTGGGGAGAGTGGGATGCACTTGGATGCCCCTTTGGGATACACTACAAGGCCTACAAGAACCGTTTGGGGGATATCACTCGGTAGAATGTGTCGATCTTCATATCGGACTGGAGCTCCGTCCCGAAAGGTGTGAAGGATATGCTTTGGGAAGACGCAAAGGTAATTAATATACTGAATTACATTTTTTTTGCAAATCTAATTGTGTTCTTTTTGGTTTCTAAATCATACAGAAAGAGTTCCAAATCAAAGAGGATCCTCAAAAGAAGCAGGCGGCTCTCACCTCTTGCAACTTGAAATGGAGAGACTTCAAGGCCAAGCTCGTGAGTGTTTGGATCTTCTATATAAGAAATAAGGAGGGCTAGACCAGGAAGCAACCTTGGGAGATCTATAACTTCATCTCTGAGGAAGACTGGAACGGATTTGTGAAGATGCATTCTACACAGGAGTTTAGGGTAAGCATTTCGTTGAATATCATTTGATATTAATATAATATATATTACTTCAACGAAACTATATTTTCTTATATGTATTTACTTGTTTCCTATAAACATCAAAGAAGCGAGAAGGCAAAAAGGAGTGCGGCCTAGAACTTGTATCCTCATCATATGGATCAACACTCATATGCCGAGATAAGTGAAATCTTGAGGCAAAAGGGCTCCATTACTTCGGTTTTGTCGTCGTCGTCCGTTGTTCATCACTTGTTTTGAGTCTACTAGATAGGACGATGACTTGGCTTCTTATAAGATTTGTCCCTGACGACAAAGGACATCTCGTGGTGCCTGACCAGCAGACCACTATTGTGCGAGACTCCATTGTAAGCTATGTTTATTTGTAACGTTACTACATTCATCTTATTACTTGACATTTAATAATTGATATTTTCTTTTCTTTTGTTAAATACGAAGGAGGAATTGCGATGGAGAGAGGAATCGGGAGAGTTCGTCTCTCAGCCATGGGACGACATCTTATCACGTGCCCTCGGCAAAAAAGACCACCCGGGTTGGGTGGTCGGTTATGGATTCAGTGTAGGCCAAAAGACTGTGTATGGGGCTGACAAGAGGAGCTCAGTCCTGATGAAGAGGATAGAGGACGTCGAAGCTCAAATCGATAACGCTGTGAGAGAGGCTGAGCAGCGAGTTCGAGCTCAGACGATCAAGGAGATGAAGGAGAAGATGGATCTAATGCTCCAAGAAAAGTTCAGGCTATTTGCTGTGTAGTTCGATATCCCGCAACCACCTACGCAGGAACTTGAGCATAGCATCAAGTCTAACCCTCCAGTCTTCCCATCCAGTAGCGTCTCGAGGGTTTGAGATCCTTTTTAGGATCTGCAGGTTTTGTTTACTCATGTTTTGCAAACTACTAATCGCATATGAAATTCGTATAATTTAAATGAATGAAATACTGCCATTTTTTTCACTTTTATTATAGGAGTAAGTTTTCTGTCAGTTGTTGCACATGTTGAATGGTAATGAAGCAATTTTTGTTGCTTTAGGAACCGTTCATCCATCTCTAACTCGAGACCACCATGTTGACATCCTTCCTGATCATGTAAAGGTCAGCGTCAACGACTATGATTAGGTATATAAGGATGTCCCTGTTCCTGCCCCTTCTGCCTTCATCAAAAGGCTTGAGCAAACCCAAGGGACCTTTACGTAGTGGCTGAAGCATCTAGTTTGGCTCCTGACGACTGAGGTATGTATTCTTCCTTACTTTATGAAGGCAGTTGTATTTTACTAATATATTCTATTGAATTCTTAAATTCTTGAATTTGTTTGAATCAGCCAAGAGGTACGGGTGGAAAGGATGCAACTGAAGGTGTTGCTGGCGATCTAGAGACAACTGAGTCTGTGAAGATGGACGTCGCCTAAATCGATCTCACTGAGTTGGCCTTGAGTCATCTAGGTGACAATTGTTGTCAAATAAGGGCTCAATTATCGAGGCTTATGCCAGATAGCCTCGTCTCCTTTCATTATGGGAAGATAATATTCGGGTACCTAGACGACCAGGATATTGTGATCGTAGGAGAGGACGTCACTCAACTTCTCACAGGAGATGAGTTGAACATATCCGTGCTCCAAGTCTTTATGATGTAAGATACCTAACAATTACATATAATTCCTACTATATTATGTGTTTTCGATTTGTTCTTGTTATTAAATGGGTGTTGTTATTTGATAAATTAATTATAGGGCTTGTTATAAGTTGGTCCAAGAAGAAGGACTAGGATCCTTTAGTTTCATGTGCCCTTCTAGGATCTCTGCTACCTTGATCAGCAATGATCAGGATTTCGTTCCTTCTTACATGGTATCTTTAATGGCCAAATACCATAACAAGTGTTTCATCTTCTTCCCGTACCATGAAAGGTATGAGCTTCTTACATAGTGTCCAAGGGCTTGTATGAATATGTTCATATTTTAACCATTTACCAATTATTTTGTAGGCATCACTGTATACTACTTGTTTTGTCCTTAGAGAAAAGGACATGATATGTTTTTGATCCTCTTCAAAGAAAACATTATTTAGCGATTAAGGACGTGTTAAATATGTAAGTATTCGCTAATTACATCTTTTATTTCCCTGACAAGAGTAACAGATTGAAGTATAGTTATTGACTACTATTTTTTGTTTTAAATGTAGTGCTTTCAAGAGCTTTAAAGTTCAGTCCGACCTTTGTAACGGATTGAAGTTGAACTGGATTCCAGCTCAGGTATCCCTATTTTGAATCATATGACTATTTATTGCCTTAGAATTGTATTAGATCTATTTTAATTACATTTTATTTGCTTTCCAACTGCAGTGTCCTCAGCAGATAGGAAACACGGAGTATGGCTACTTTCTTATGCGTTTCTTGTTTGACATCCTCCATAATCATGCTACTTGTGAGGATCTTTCAATGGTACGTATTATTCATTTGTTTTGTAATTTATTTTTGAGATCTAGGATATAGATAACTCGAGTTGATAATGGATGGATGGTGTTGTGTATGGGAATTGTGTTGTGTATGGGAATTGTGTTGTGAATTTTGGATGGATTGTGTTGGATTATAATCGTTGTGAAAACAAGTAAAAAATGGAAATAGGCCTAATTACAGAGGAAACTCTGCCAAAATTCACGCTTGGAATTATGTATCCTGTTTTGTAGATATATTCTTTATTGTAATACTAAACCTATCTTTTCTCACCCTCTCAGGCAATTCAAAAAACAACGTCATACTCACCTAAAGAGCTGATGGATACTAAGGAAATATGGACGTAATATTTCATTGGGGCCGGGCAATATGTATAATTAGATAGCTAGCTCAATCTTCTCTTTTGTTTTTACATAAATACATTAGGGTAAAATCTAAAAATATAGCATTAGGTTAAGCCATTCTTTTTTGTATATAGCATTAGCTTAGGCCATTATTTTCTGTATATATTATAGCATTGGATTAAGTTAGTCTTATTCTTGTAGATGTAAACTCAGTTTATAAGCTCAATTCAACTTGCTTATATTAGATTTGTTTAATAATAATTTTGTGATGATTTAAATAAATATTTTATTATCATATTTCCATATATATTTGGTAGCAATTGGCATTCCCTAATTTGTAGAAAAAGTAGGTAAATAAAAAACCGCAGCACATAGAAAAATAAAAAAAATAAAAAAAGAATAAGTGCTGCAGTTTTTCAAATTAACCGCAACACTTGTAGTAATATATGTTGCGATTTTCCTAAAAAACCGTGGCACTTATAAAAAATTACACAGTATCATAAAATTTCAAATGAAAATAAATGCTGCGATTAATCTAAAAGACCGCAGCAAATAATAATAATTTTTATTATTTTTTAAGAATAAATGCTGCGGTTATGTAGAAAACCGCAACAAATAATAATAATTTTTTTTTGTTTTTTAAGAATAAATGTTGCAGTTATGTAGAAAAACCGCAAAAAATAATATTAAAAATTTATCTTTTTTTAAGAATAAATGCTGCGATTATTTAGAAAAACCGCAGCAAATAATAATAAAAATTTATCTTTTTTTTTATTTTTTAAGAATAAATGCTGCGGTTTTTTAGACAAACCGCAGCAAATATGTCTTATAAGTGCCGTGGTTATTTGTAAAAACCGCAACATTTGTTGTTTTTATTTCTGCGTTAAAAAACCCGCAATATTTGATGTTTTTCCATGTGCTTCGTATAAGGTTAAATAAGGTTAAATAACTGAAGCATTTAGACATTTCTCTACTAGTGCTACAATGGTGTTGAGTAAATAGCGTGCAAGAAATGTCTACCCATCCATTCTAAAGTAGAACTAATCGATGTGACCCATGTAAGTACAAAACAGAAGTGTGTCACTAAACCTAGATCCTCCATAAAGTTCATTTAATGAATCACAAAACTATAAAATCATCACATAGTCCAATTAAAACCATAATGTCATCAAATTATTAAAATATAACTCGTCTTTTTACATGAAAGTAAAAAATCATCAAACTAGAAGATAAGCAGTATTAGTATACCTCAAATTACATGATAAAGGAAACTATGCTATTGCATGTATCTAGGGGCAGCTACGATTATGTCCGACTATGTGACAAACACTATAAGCCACTCATATGTCTGTGCTATCATCCATTTTAATCCTTAACCTCTTTGATCATGGACGGCGCTTTCATCGAATTCGAATCACATCAACAATGATCCTAGGCCTTGTATATTGTCTCCATTGTGTAAGTCATGGAATGGAAATGTCTATCAAAACAATGTGCTTCAAAAAGATGATAACCAACACATATTGCCAAAATGTTAGAGCATGGATAGTGATATATTTGAATCTTGTTGCAAGTTCATATCACATCAGAAAAGCATACCATGTAACATTTACTACCCTTACGCGTCACTGTATCATCCCAGCCATTTGTACCGGGATATATTCTAGTTCTTATGACAATTGGTTCAACACTATGAAATCTGGCCTTGCTCTTATTTACCTTATTCAATTCATTGTAAGGAGTGTATATAGTTAGCTGCAACTCATTGTCTAGTGATCTCCCTTTTGTTGAGTAACCACTTGGTCACTTGGTAGAGTGATAATTAAATTATTGTAGTGAACGGCAGAAACTTAACACCCTTTTATAGCTCTATTAAACACCTCCACCATATTCATCGTTGCACACTCGAACATGTATCGGCCTTAAAAATTCAACTATTGATTAAGAACTTTAATACTTCAGTAAACTTGGTTAACCCTAATTACAAAACCTTAAGAAAGAAATAATATTACAAAATCATCATTTTCTTTAATAGCATAATAAGTCCTTTAAGAGCTTATAAAATTTTTTAGCATTCTCATGAAGAAAAGCTAATTTTTTAGCATCGGTGTTATTTTGATACAAGAGGGAAAACCCATTGTATACTTTTGTGCAAAGTTGAGTTATGGCAAGCTGAACTACTTCACATACGATAAAGCATTCTATGTTATGATTCAAGCTCTTGATTTTTGGTCTCATTATCTAAGACCTAGTCATTTTATTCTTTATTCTGACCATGAGTCCTTCAGGTTTATTCATGGACAAAAGAAGCTCAATACAAGACATGCAAATTGGGTGAAATTCCTATAATCTTTTAATTTTCCTACTAAGTACAACAATGGGAAGGCTAATGTTGTAGCCAAAGCTTTATCTTGAAGGCATTTTCTTCTTGGTGTGATGGACGCTAATATCTTGGTTTTGAGATGTTAAAAAACAAGATGAAGAAATGTTAGGTATTATGAATGCTAGCAAAGATGGTATTCATGGACTATTCTCAATGGTTGATGGTTTCCTTTTAAAAGGAAACAAGCTTTGTATCTTTGTATTCCAAAGAGTCCCATTAGAGAGCTTTTGATAAAAGAAGCTCATAGTGGAGGTTTAGTCGGTCACATGGGTATTACCAAATTTTTTAAGGTTATTTTTATTGTCCTAAAATACTTACCCATGTCTATCATGTGATCGTTCAATGTTCTACTTCCCAAAGAGAAAAATGGCATTTCATAGGGGAGAAAACAAACCATTGCCTATTCTTGAGAGGCCCTGGGAAGAATTGAGCATGGATTTCATTATGGACTTTCCTATAACTCAACATGGGAAGGATTCTATAATGGTGGTGGTGGTGATGGATCTTTTTTCTAAGATGGCTTATTTCATGGCTTGTAGAAAGGTGGACGATGCTTTCAATGTGGCTCAATTATTCTTCACCGTAATTGCTCGTTTGTATGGCTTACCAAGGACCATTGTTTCTAATCGATACACTAAGTTCTTGAGTCATTTTTTGAAGTCTGTTTGGATATTTATGGGGACTAAATTTTTATTTTTAACAAGTCATCATCCCCAAACTATTAGGCAAACCAAAGTGGTGAATAGAATTATTGGCTCTTTACTTTGATCTTTAGTAATTAAAGTAGGTAAGAATTGGGATTTGAAGCTAGCCCATGCTGAGTTCGCCTAGAATCGAACACCAAGTCGATCCACTTAGTACTCTTCTTTTGAAGTTGTCTATGGAGTGAACCCTTATGTCCTAATTGACTATATCACTCTTCCTAAAGAAAAGTTTATGCATCGGACTGCCAAGGAAAATATGGAGTTCATGATGAATGTCCATAAGGAAGTAAGGAAGGACATCAAGAAGGCGAATAAAATCTATAAGAAATAATCCAACAAGAATTTAAGGAATGTTAGAACCTTTACAGTTAGTGATTTTATTTGGGTATTTTCAGGAAGGAGAGATTCTCGAAGCAAAGGAAGCACAAATTGACATCTAAGGTTGAGGGTCCATTTCAAATCATTGAGAAATTCAATGATAATTCTTATAAGGTGGACCTAGGTGAAAACTATGGAGTCTCTTCCACTTTGAATGTGGGTGACCTATCTCCTTATTTTGAAGATGACGAGTTCAAGGCAACTCTTTTCAAGGGTAGGATGATAGAAATCCCAAAATATTTCTTGAGTCAAAGGAGATCTTGTTGACTCATTAATTTGAAGATGGCCGGGTGGATAATTATTGGGCCCATGGGCCATTCATTTCGAGTCACGGTTCTTCTAGAATTTCCATCTTGGGAAATTAGAATAATTAAATGGTTGAGTTCTTTGTAAGTATATAATATTTATCTATTTAATTAAGTTAGTTATGTTAGTTGAATAATGGATTATAGTTTGGTGAAGTGGCAAGGGGCCTAAGGTGAGTTGGCGTGGGTGATTTGTACATGTGGGTCCAAGGAGGATCAAGGGGAGATCTTCACGCGAATATTAGGTGATATTGATGGTTGATTTGGCGACTAAATGGCGTGGGAATTCATCGAGGAATAGGGAAGATTTGGTTGTTGAAAAATTAGGTTATCTTAGTTCGATTTAAAGGGATTTTGTTGACTAAGAACTCTTATCAAATTTTGCATATTTTTGAGGATATTGGCTTATTTTTTTTAAGGGAATAAATCATATTTTAGGATTTAAATTGAGGAATCTATTAAGAGATTTATTTCCCTTAATTCAAGGGATTGGATTGATTAGTTAATTTAGGAGGATTTAATTTGTGATGTTGTTTTGGATTATCAAAATTCTGATTTATTTTTGGGCGTGAATCAAAATATTGATTAATTTATTTGATTAGTTAATATTTGGATGAAAATGTGTTCAGATTCATGGGAAGCTTTAAGGAATTGAATTTATTGAATCAAGTGGATTAATTGACGTGTTTAAGGAGGAATTGAGCCAAATTACATAAGTTTATTTTAGGCTTAATTATGTGATTTAAGGAGTTGTTTTGGACAATTTTTGGGTATGGTCTTGTATGAGTTTTAGGGGAGTTTAATAGGGTTTGAAAGGGAGTAATTGTTGGGAATAAAGAAGCTAAGAAATTGAAGATCACAAGAGATCCTTTGACCATCAAGAATTTGGCTGAATGTGTGGCAAACATGGTGGAGAGTAATCGGGATAAGCATATTTATTTTAGTATGGTATTTGGTGAGTTGAACATGTGTTGACCTTGTTCCTAGAGAGTCTCTAATTGTAGAAACTTTCTACTTTGTAAAAGTGGTAGCATTGGGAATGGGTATTGGTTTTTAAAAAAAGTATGTTGAAAATAAAATATTTTGAAACCACAAAGGTTCAAACTTTAGGAGTAGGGCTCGAATTATGGCTTGGTCAAAGTTGGATCAAAATGGGTCAAGATTGGTTAATTGAGGAGTTAATGGTTGACAAAAGGAGTTGGCCATTGCTCTTACAAGCCAACAGATTTGGGGGATTAAAGTACTAAAGAGTTTGACATGAATGGAAGACTTAAGAGTTGAAAGTAAACTAAAGACTTGAAAGTTGTACATGAATGAAAGACTTGGAGGGAAGATAAAGCATGGATGGCGTGGATAAGAGGACAAACATGACTAAACTTCTTCAAGGATTGAGCAATTTGAATTTTATCTTATTTTCTAGTCTTATCTTTTATTATCTTAGCGTCTTTTCAATTGAAATGTAACTATAGCTAGTGCATCTTAGGAGTTTCGGATTTTTGGGCAAGTTTATCTTAGTGTTTTGGATTCCTACCTATTCAAATTGGATTCTTTATCTAGTTTGTTCATTTGTTTAAACTTCTTGTAAACCCTAGGGAGCTCCTACTATATAAAAAGGCCAAAATGCATTAAATGAAAATTAGTTTTGAAGTTTAAACATATGTCTCTTTATGACTCTAGAATTCTCTAAGTTTTTGAATTAAAACTTGGTTTATTCATTCCTTTACTAACTTAGTTCCTTATTGGTGAATTAGGTGGTGTTCTTAGGAGACTTATTGGATTCTTTGGTGGTATATCTATATCCAAATAATCTTTAAAGTTAGCCAACACTTTTATCCTTTTTATTTCATTCAAAATCATGCATAAGTCAAGAAAACACATTAAAACTTCACATTTATGTTTCTTAATTTATGTGATTGTTCCTTTGAGTAAGTATTAGACTTTGAAGCCTCTATTTTTCACTTTGCATATCTAAATATACAACATATGGTATCAGAGCTAAAAGAAGGTTTTTGGGGCTTTAAACTCGTTGAAAATTATGGCATTTCAAGTAGTCATCATCACCATAGTGAGAACTATGGTTACATGTCATTGGGTGAGAGAAACGCTTAATTAGTAGGCAAAGTGGAGTTGTTGAGGGTGAAACTTAAGGACCTTAAATCAAGGTATATTCAGCAAAGAGGAGATGGTCAATCATCACACCATTCAGAAGAGGAGATTCTAACGTCTCTAATGCATAACCAATTTGTTAATTCAAACTCTAACTATTCTTTCTTTGACATTAAAGTTGAATTGCCTAAATATGATGAAAGACTACATGTAGATGAGTTTGTATAATGGTTGAGAATAGTGGAGTAAGTGTTTGATTATAAGCAAATACCAAATGATAAGAAGGTAAATGTGTTAGCTTTGAAGTAATGCAAGTATGCCTCACTTGGTGGGTAAACGTGTGTAACAAGAGGGAGAAAAAGGGAAATGGAAAGGTTAGAACACGGGAGAAGATGAAAAAACTCATAAAAGAGAATTTCCTACCTTCATACTATGTTCAAGAGAATTTCATGAGATTTCATCATCTTGAACAAGGTGGGAAAACTAAAGAGGAGAATGCACATGAGTTTGAGTGGTATCTAGTGAAGTGTGGTGTTGATGAGGATGAGCCACAGAAATTGGTGCATTTTCTAGGAGGTATAGAGGATTGGATATCTAGGGTGGTGGAGTTACATCCATATTAAACCTTGGAAGAGTTTTCTTTTAGCGCATAAGGTAGAAAACCAACAAAAAGCCAAGCGTAAACCCGAAAAAAAACCGTTCCTATATTCTAAACCCAATATAAATTATTGAGCCTACCCTACTCAAACATGGACTAACTTTTCCAAACCCCTAGAAAAATCCTATCCAAACTCAAAGCAATTCTAGGCATTGTTTTAGATGTCAAGGCCTAGGAAATATTACATGTAATTGCCCTAACAAGAAGATTATATCACTGACTAAGTACTCAACACATAACAATCCCTATTTTGAAGAGGAAGATGTGTTTAAAGAAGGGGAGTTTTTAGGACAGAATGAAGAAAATGAATCAAGATGTTTTGGGCCAAATGAAGGAGAGTGTTTAGTGGTATAAAGGGCGTTGAGTAACATGCCAAAAATAGAGGATCAAATACAAAGGGACACTATCTTCTTTATGAAATGCACCAAAAAGGGGATAGTTTTATCTTTGATTGTTGAGATATTAGTAAACAAGCTCAATTTGTCTACTTCACCACATCCATATCTGTATGTGATTCAATTGCTCAATCATGGAAAGGGTATACAAGTAAGGTCTTATGTTTTACTTAATGTAAGTATTGGTATATATAAGGAAGAACTCTAGTGTGATGTTATACCTGTGGATGTGTGTTATGTGTTATTGGGAAGACCTTGGTTGTTTAATAGGAAGATGATTCATGATGGGTAAAAAAGTATCTATGCCTTTACCAAGAATAACCAAGAAAATTGTCCTAGCCCCTATGACGCAAAATAGCCTTAACACCACAAAAACAAAACCTAACCTACCCAAAACTAAAATACATATCATTACCACCTTCCTAAAAGCTGATCATCATGAATATCAACTTATTCCACCACTTGTTTTGGCGACTTTAGAGGAGGAGGATTCATCCCTAGAGAAACAAGAGATCAAGAAGCTATGCAATTGAAAATTACAAGAGATTCTTTAACCATCAAGAATGTGGATGAATGTGTGGCAAACATAGTGGAGTATCATCAAGATAAGCATACTTATCTTAGTATGGTATTTTGATGAGTTGAACAAGTGTTGACCTTATTCATAAAGAATTACTAATTGTAGAAACTTTCTACTTTGGAAAGTGGTGGCACGTTGAGAAATAAATATTTCTTTTAATAGAAGTAGGTTGAAAATAAATCATTTTGAAACCACAAAGGTCCAAACTTTAGGAGAAGGGCTCGAATTAGGGCTTGGTCAAAGTCGGCCCAAACTTGGTAAATGTTGGTCAATTGAGGAGTCAAAGGTTGACACAAAGAGTTGGTCAATGCTCTTATAAGCCAATAGATTCATTGAATTAAAATACTAAAGAGTTTGACATGAATGGAAGACTTAAGAATTGGGTAAACTAAAGACTTGAGAGTTGTACGTGAATGAAAGACTTGAAGGGAAGATAATGCATGGATGGCATGGATAAGAGGACAAAAATGACTAAACTTCTTCAAAGATTGAGTGATTAGAGTTTTATCTTATTTTCTAGTCTTATCTTTTATTATCCTTGGCTCTTTTCATTTGATATATAACTATAGCGAGTCCATCTTAGGAGTTTCGGATTTTTTTGTAAGTTTATCTTAGGGTTTCAGATTCCTAGCTATTCAAATCGAATTTCTTAGCTAGTATTTCACTTATTAAAACTTCTTGTAAACCCTAGGGAGCTCATACTATATAAAGGGGCCAAAATGTATTAAATGAAAATGAGTTTTGAAGTTTAAACATACGTGTCTTTGTGACTCTTGCATTCTCTAAGTCTTTGGATTAAAACTTGCTTTATTCATTCCTTACCGGTAGGAGGGGTAATTTGGGATTTTATTCCTTAGCTAGCCTAGTGAAGTTTTAATCTTAATAGTAAGACAACTATTTTATCCTTTTTGTTTCATTCAAAATCACGCATAAGTCAAGAAAAACGCATCAAAATTTCTTGTTTATGTTTCTCGATTTGTGAGATTGTTCTTTGGAATAAGTTTTAGACTTTGAAGCTTGTATTTTTTTGATTTTCATATCCAAAAATATAAAAGTAATGAGTGAAGTTATTTTATTAGACTCTTTTGCGTAACCAACGTTATTTTTAAGAAGAAGTTGGAGAGTTTTTGCTAAATTTTGAGAGCATTAACAAAGAGTGTTACTTCTTCCTTTTAGCCTTGTAACTTATTTTTTTCCAAGTATTGAAGAAGGCATGAAGATCGAAACCATTAACTTTGGAGGGAGGCATTTCTTGCTAAATTCATTGAGTGGGTGAAGCTTTAAAAGATCAACAACTTATCTCCTAGAAGTCTTTTGATGTTCACGCCTAAATGGAGAGGATGAGAGACTATTGGGTTGTCTTGGTTAATGCACGGAGTTTATGGAAAGAATGATCATGAGTCATGAAGAGGAAACAAATCATGCAAGGGGAATTGAAGTTCCATTTGTTCGTGTTTCAAGAAGACCTTTCATTTTATGAAATTTTGTTATTTTGCATGAACTTTTAAATGGACATTTGGACTCTTCATTGGTTTTTATTTTATTTTGCTTTAAGATTTTTGTTTTCCTTGCTTATTTTTCTAGATTTCTTGCTAGGGTTTGTTCACTATAAATAGGATATGTTTTGTATGAGTTTGAGACATAAATGAATGATTTTAAACCTTGAATTATCTTATTTGCAATATCATGTTTGAATTGCTAGGTTTTCCAAGTATTTTGCTTGAAGAGTTTATGAGAGAAGTGAGTTTTCCTACTTTCCCGAATTACCGTGAATCAAATCATCAAGTGAGTGTTCCTTGTTTATGAGATTCATTCCAGTAAAAGAGTATGTGTTCCTCTTTGTCATATCTTTGGTATTAGGTGAGTGTTTCCTATAATCAACCCTTTTTCTTTCTTTCTTTTTTCTGTCAAAAACCATACCAAAACCCACCAAAAAAGCAGACTATCTTTTTGTCCAGTAACCACCAAAAACACGTTCCAAAAATTCATTCTTTATTTCCAGCCAAACACATTTTTCTAAGCCTTTTTCTAAAGCCTGCAAAATCTTTCCATTTCAAAACCTATTTGTGATCCATTTGTCTTGTAATTTCTAGTGTTCTTTTACTAGTTTTTACATCAATAGGAATATATGTTCTTATCGATAGGAGGGATAATTTAGATTTCTTGCCTGATAGGGTTTCGGTAGGAAGATAATTTAAGGATTTTACCCCATTAGGTTTTCGATGGAAAGAATAGAGTCTTATCAGTAGAAGGGGTACTTCCGATATTTTACCCCAATAAGGTTTCGGTGGGAATAAGATTAGGGTCTAAACGGTACACAAGTAGAAATTGATTAATATACAGTGGGTTTTTTAGTACTATATGCGGCGTTAAGCAAAATAATCAAATTAATTTGCACCATAACAAAATATGCCACAAAACAATAATTAAAATGGGGCGGGTACAACAAAATACACCGCATATTAATGATTAATATGCGGCAGTTCTAGGATTAGTGATGCCGCATATTAATCATTAATTTGCGGCGGTTTTTATTTTAGTGATGCTGCAAATTCTTACTTTTTTAGAATGAATTTCTACCTAAAACTACCCCCACTTGACTAATTTTTGGTGTAATTCATAACATTTCCTTTATTTCATTCTCCTACTCTACCTCCTTCATCACATTCCTTAGCTTCCCATAAAATGCTCTACTAGGGTATGTTTTTTTGGACTTTTATGAAAAAAGATGGAGAATTTATCTGTTAGAAAGAGAATAAGGAGTCAAAGAGCTATAATAGTGAGGGAACGAAACAAAAGGGTGCGTCTTGCTGCGGTTAGGAAGTGGCAATCGATAAAAGAGACTGATGCGGGTGGTACTAGCCGAATAAAAAACAAAATTTGAGAGTTTAAATGGATGACAATGAAGCTGTGTAATTAATAAAGAAGATTTTTCAAGAGGGGTTAAATCTCATGAATCCAAAAACCCTTCTTAAAAACTCTTCTTCATCAATCACTACAGCCTCATTGTCATTCATCAAAACCCTCATATTCTTATCTTTTATTTGGTTACTAATGACCCACAAACACTCGCTCTATAGTTATATATATAACTATAGAGCAAGTGTTGGGGGGTCATTAGTAGTCGAATAAGGTTATATGGCAATGCATAGTTATATATATAATTGCACCTAAAGGGTCCTCAAATAGCTTATCGAAAATAAGGTTAATCAAACTCCATAATGACCTACAATTACTCGCTCTATAATTTATGTTACTAAATTCTTCTAGTGATATTATTTATGTTCTATGCTTTTTAAATCACTACTATTTCTACAAAAAATTTGGCAGAGTTTCCTTTGTAAATCCAACATTTCCCAATTTTGAAAATAGATTTTCAAACCTGTTTATATGAATTTATATACAACCACAACCAACACATAATGCCATTTACTAATTCATATACATTGCCAAATCAATTTCTACTAATTTATGTACATACTAATCCACATGCGTTAACTAAATCAATTCAAACTAATATACATAACCAATTCATATATTAACACTCTATATTCAATTCCAACTATTATACAAAACAATCTATATTCTAACATAACCCAATTCCAATGTATATACAAACTAATTCAAATAACATACTAACTCAATTCCTAATAATATGAATACTAACATAATTCAATTCCAACTAATACACATACTAATTAAAATTTATTACAGACTTTGATTAATAATCCAACTTTGACTAATAATCTAACAATCCCCTTCCCCTTACCCTAATTCAAACAATCCTCTTCCTATAATCCCAATTCGAACTAATCCCTAACCCTAATTCAAATTAAACCCCTTCCCTTAACCCACCTTCGAACTAACCTCTTCCCCTAACCCTAATGTGAACTAACCCCAACTAACCCTAACTCAAACTAACCCATTCCCCTAACCCTAACCACCTAAAATGCTCATATTCATGTATAGAAAATGAGATATAAAAATAAATTAAAGAACAAATCACATAATACCTTTAAAGAAGGTTGCAAAACACGTCCGAAGGAGAGGGTGAGGAGACGATGATGGTGGACCCAATAAACTCAACCCAAATAACCCAAATGCTCGACCCCAACGAAAAAGGCACAACACAAACAACAACGACACAAATTGATGAATAAGGTGAGGGGTTAGTTCAAAGGTGGATTTTCAAGAAGACAAAGGAGGACATTTAAGGGTGCAAGAACACAAAGAAAGGAAGATGCAAAATGAAGAAATGCGAATTAGACTTAAGAAATGCCGGTTTTTTTATAAAGGGTAGACTAATATGTGGCGGGGGTGAGTAACATATGCCGTATATTAATAGAATTTGTATTATAATGCGGCGAGGGCTAGGTGGTGACATCGCATATTAATAGCGTTCTAACTAATATGCGGTGGGTCTAGGTCAGTGACGCCACATATTAATTTGCGGCTTTTATATTATTATGCTGCAAATATTTAGCCATAAATCTTTGTTATTTTACTAGTGGTAGGAGGGATAATTTCACAAATTTTCCCTAATTTGGTTTTGGAGGAAAGAATAGGGTCCAGTTAGAGGGGAAATTTCATATGTTTATCCCAATAGGGTTTTGTTGGGAAGATCAGGGTCTTACCTATTGGGGGGTAATTTTGAGATTTAACCCCAATAATATTTCAATTGGAATATTAGGGTCTTGCCACTTTGAGGGTATTGTAGATAGCCCTAGCTTGTTGATGCTAAATAAAGATCCATTTATTTTAAGTACGGTAACTTTAACTCTGATGTGCTTGTTTTAGAGCACATTTACCACATTTTAGTGTCGAGTCTCACGGTTTTAGATTGATTTTATGCACATTACATTCGGTTTTACCTTAATCTTGTCCTCGAGCTGTTTTTAGGTCATTTCAGGTACTTTTGATGATTTCAAGGTAAAATATGACGTGTTCGAGGCTTTGACACTTTCATCAAAAGTTTAGATGTGCGTATTATAACTTGATGATGTGCTCATTTTAGAGCATTCTTACAACCCCATTTTAGTGTCAAGTCTCGCTATTTTGTATTGGTTTTATGCACATTACATCCGGTTTTACCTTGATCTTTCCTCGAGCTGTTTTTAGGTTATTTCAGGTACTTTTGATGATTTCAAGGTAAAATGAGACGTGTTCGAGGGTTTAACACTTTTATCAAGAGTTTGGATGCGCATATCATAGCTTGGGCATGCGTTCCAAGTCACTCTTGAGGATCCCATAAACTCCAGAAGCCATTAGACACTTCAAAGGAGTTGTTCATCAAGGTTTAGGTTCAGATTCGACCGAATCTGACATCCATTCGGTTGAATGGAAGACAGGGATTGAAGCACATAAATCAAGCTCTCGGGAATATTTGAATGAACACTCATTCGACTGAATCAAGGGCACTCATTCGGCCGAATGTGGACAGGGTGCAAAAACGCCAAGCTCCTATTTTAGGCGAATGGCCACCCATTCGGCCGAATCCCTTCTTCATTCGGCCGAATGGTATTCTTTCCCATAGTTTTTGGTTCTTTATTTAGTCGGCGCTCGAGGGTTTTTTCTAGGGTTTTACCCCCTATGTTCCTAGGGTATAAATACCCTCTTGCTCTGTAAATAACCCATATGCCTACTTTGAGAGCTTTTGTGCCTCACCTAGAACATCACTTTAAAGCTTTTCATTTCATTCATGCATTAGTTTAGATTTACAGCTTTCGTTGCACTTCCTTTCAAGGATTGTATTTCAGATTCATATTCTTTTTTGTTCACGCAATTTCATTAATGCAAGGTATCAATTCTTTACCATTTTATTTCGTTTGATGCTTTCAAGTATTGATTTCGTGAATTTCATTTCTCTTGCTATTATCATTTCTTCATTTACAATTTTGATAGAGTAGTTGTCTGTTTTGTTATAGATCTTTGTTTTTCGTTCTCTTATTCATTACATTCAAATCGTTCGTGCTTTGAATCATGTTCTTTTTCTTTGTTAGGGTTTGAGATTGTTAATGATTGATTGATTGATATTTGATGCGAATCTTGTCTTTCCACTCCTTTGGAGACATAGGGCGATTATAGGTTGTTCATGTGATTTATAGGGTCACAAACTTTCTCTCGTCATCTTGAGTGTCATGATTTATTGTTGACTGATTTCTCCTAATTTAGCGCATTGATAGTTCGATTGTCCTTCCTAGGGTGGAATTGATCTATCCCCGTTTCCCTTCCATAACATATTATTATTTTAGTTCTTGGTTTATTTTTCTATCATTAGATTCATTTTATCAAATCCCAAATAAACCCTTTACATCAAGTCTAGAAACTTTCACCCCTTGTCCTTGTGGTTCGATCCCCGACTTACCATTACACTAGTTGTAGTAGTATTTGGGTGTTTATAAATATTGTTTGTATAACTATTCTTTTAGTTAAACAACCTAAAAGAGCGGTTACCACTTGGGCACGCGTTCCAAGTCCCTCTCTAAGAGCCCACAAACTCCAGAAGCCATTAGACACTTCAAAGGAGCTGTTTAGCAGGGTTCAGGTTCAGATTTGACCGAATCTGACATCCATTTGGTTGAATGGAAGATAGGGACTCAAGCATATAACTCAAGCTCTCGAGAATAGCCGAATGAACAACCATTCGGCCAAATCAAGGACCATTCGACCGAATGGTAGACAGTGTGAAAAAACTCTAAGCTTCTGTAATAGGCGAATGAAACACTCATTTGGTCGAATGTCCTCTCATTCGGCTGAATCCTTTCTTCATTCAGCCGAAAGGTCATCTTTCCCTCATTTTTTGGTTCTTTCTTTAGTCGGCCATCAAGGGTTTTTCAAGGGTTTTACCCCCTTATGTCCCTAGGGTATAAATACCCTCTTGCTCTATAAAAAACCCTCATGCCTACTTTGAGAGATCTTGTACCTTATCCTAGAACATCACTTTAATTCTTTCCATTTCATTCATGCATTAGTGTAGATTTACAACTTTTGTTTCCCTTCCTTTCAAGCATTGTATTTCGGATTCAGATTCTTTTTCATTCCCACAATTTCATTTATGCAAGGTATCGATTCTTTACTTTTGTATTTTGTTTAATGCTTTCATGTATTGTTTTTGTTAATTCCCTTGTTCTTTTTATTATCCTTGCTCCATTTATAGTTTTGATAGAGTAATTGTTGGTTTTGTTATAGTTCTTTGTTTCTCCTTTTTTCTCCCTTGTTTATTTACATTTAAATTATTTATGCTTCCAATCATGTTCTTATTCACTATTTATGCCCTAGTTTTCATTACTATGAGTGAGTAGTTTTCTTAGGGGTTTGATTGGTGAAACCCTAGGTTGGCTAGTTATTTATGCGTAGAGTTAGGCTTTGAGATTGTTGATGATTGATTGATTGACATTCGATGGGAATCTGGTCCTGCCACTCCTTTGGAGACATAGGGCGATTATAGGTTGTTCATATGATTTATAGGGTCACGAACTTCCTCTCATTATCTTGAGTGTCTTGATTGATTATTGATCGATTTTCCCCTAACTTGGCGTGTTTGCTAGTTCGATTGTCCTTCCTAGGGTGAAACTAATCTATCCCCGTTTTTCTTTTGTTGCATTCTATCATTTTTATTCTTTCTTTGCTTTTCTGTTTTTAGTATATTTTAATCAATTCAAATCCCAAATAAACGCTTTACATCTAGTCTAAAACCTATCATCCCTTGTCTTTGTGGTTCGACCCCCGACTTACCATTACACTAGTTGCAGTAGTACTAGGGTGTTTATAAATATTGTTTGCATAACTAGTCTTTTAGTAAATTGACGCTAAAAGTCGGTTATCAAAATGACGCCGTTGCTGGAGGCAAGGTGTTGTGTTTAGATTATAGTCTTGGTGTAATTTATTTTTATTTTATTTATATTATTGTCCCTTAATTTGCTTGTCAGTGCTTACTCTTGGTCTCTAGTGTTGTTTGCATGCCCTATAGCACACGTAGATCAAATCAACAACTAGAATCATACGATCCTGAGGTTTAACGTAGTAAACGGAGAATTCCAACCCAAACCTCATTTCATCCAAATACTTTCAACCCTCTCACACCACTAATGGACGAAAACCAACAATTATTTGGTAAATTTGGGACACTTGGGTCCTAAGAATTTCAAGGAGGTGTAGTGTTACCCATAGCTCTAAGTTCTTATCACATACATCCTCAATTCACCTGAATAGTAAAGGAGACCCCTTTTTGCAGTTTGAAAAATGAATGCCCTCTCCAACACTTAGAGGCATTCTCAGATATTTGCCGTCTCATCCCTCCATGCCCAAGAGCCCAGATTATGTGTGGATGCATTTATTACATTTGAGTTTAGCTGGTGATTTTAGGGATTGGTATAAATGCTTAGAGCCAAAGTCAATCATTAATTGGGCTTAATTAAAATAGCTTTTCTAGAAAGATTCTATCCCACAAATCGAACGCAAGATTGGCGTAAGAAAATCGCGTCATTCACTCAAGAGGATGATGAGAACCTTAGTGGTACTTGGAGTCAGTTTAAGAGAATGATTAGAGCATGCCCCCATCATGAATATGGGGAGAACTATCTCAATACATTCTTCTATGATGGTCTAAATGACTCCACCAAGGCACTTCTAGACTCGGCTGTTGGTGGGCAACTCTCAAAGGTCCCATGCAATAAAGTGAAAGCTAAGATTGAGGAGGTGGCCAAAAAAAGCTCTTGGGGAGGAGTGAGAGGTAATGGACTACCGAGGGGAATAATTGATTCAAGTAACTTGGACACGATTAGCTCAAAAATTGAGGCAATCATGGATAAGAAACTGTCCAAGTTCAAACTAGTTCAAGGTAGTGCCAATGTATCATCGGTTAAAGAGATGACCTTTTCATGTAGAATTTGCGGGGGCATTAATCATGATACATCATATTGTGAGGGTTTGAATTCTGAACATGTAGCGGCTGTTAACTATGGAGGGTTTAACCAAGACGGAACCCAGGTCATGAACTATGATGGTTATGGGTACAATCCCGATTATGTGGCAGTTGTGGGGCACGGCAGTCAAAACCAAGGGTTTTCTCAACAATATCTTTACAACAATCATCCCTTTAGACCTCCCTTCAATCCAAATTCTAGCTAAGGAAATTCCCACCAAGGGTACAACTCCACCAATCAAGCAAATGGGAGTTTTCCTAGGCCGAATGGGAATAGGCCATACCCTTAAGTGTCAAGGCACAACCCCAACCTACCCTATCCATCTACATATCCACCACCAAACCCGCCTCTAAATAAAGATTACCTTTCCACCCAAGTGAACTCCCTAGCGCAGTAAAATCAAACCCTCTCCTAGATAAATCAAACCTTGATAAATCAAAATGCAACAAATTCAAGCACAATAAAAGTTGTTTGAATCACACCTTGCTTAGATAGCCAATCCACCCCCACCATTGCTATTCCCTTCTAACCCTCAACAAAACCCATCCACCCAACCTCCACCACAAAACACTCCCAACTCAAACCCTAAACATCACTCATGCAAGACGATCTTCCTAAGATGGGGAACCTCATATTCATGTCCAGTTGCACCTCTACGAGATGATTTAGGGGAAGGGTCCTCAAAGGATAGTGGTTGTCAAGGAGAAACTAAGCATAAGGAGGATCTTAAGTGGAGCAAAGAGAAGAAGGGTAGTGAAGAGGACTCTGAAAACCATGGTGAGGAAAATGGGCATGAGAGGAAGAAGAAGGATAAGAGAGAAAGATGGAGGGAGATACAGGAAAGGAGGAAACTTGAGTGTCAACATGCTCCGCCTCTACCTTTTCCTTACAAAAAGGTAGAGAAATAATTACAAGAAAATTTTCTTACATTCCTAGAGCATATGAGGCAACTTGAAATGAAGATACCAGTCTTAGAGGCCATGGAGCAAATGCCTCAATATGCTAAGTATCTAAAAACCCTCTTAGGGAATAAGAGGAAGCTTGAGGGCGAAGTGATTAGTTTGCCAGAGCAGGTGAGTGCCATCATTCAGGGGACGTGGGCAAAGAAAGAAAAAGCTAGAGGGCCCTTTGTGCTCCTAGTCACCCTTGGAAAACTCAATTCCAAGGGAGCACTTGTTGACCTTGGGGCCTCCATTAGCCTAATGTTGATGTCCATTGCCAAGCATCTAACCTTTGAGCTCAAGCCATCGAAGAAAACCATCCAACTAGACGACTATAGTATAAAAGTGCCAAGTGGGGAGTTTGAGGACCTTCCAATCCAAGTAGGGAATATAGTGGTTCCATGTGACTTTATAGTGCTTGATATGGTTGAGGATCCTTATACCTCCCTCATCTTAGGGAGGGATGCTTTGAAGACTTTGGGTGCCTTGATAGACTGTGAATCAGAGACTATCACTGTGAGGGTGGCCCAAGAAAAGGTAGTATTTTCCTTTTCTAATTCTTCCAAGGAACCCATGGTCGAGTAGATCTATTCCTTTGAGGTTGTTGAGAATGAAGCTGAGCAAAAGGTTGAGGGGTGTGATGTTTTTGCTGCCCCAATATTGGTTGAGGTGTCGGATGATAAGGAGGCAAAGGAGCGTATTGTTTTTGAGGTTAAGAAGGAGATTGCTTCGACAAAGGAGATCTATTATATGTTTGAGGGAACTGACAAGCCATGCCGCAAATGGAAAATGGCTAGAAAAAGAAAAACAAAAAAGAGATCGATGGCTCCACCCTGGCTTGGGGGAACCCCGCATTATAACCCACCTTCAGATGACCCTGGTTCTCCGTTGCTTACTTCCGCCACTACGGCTTGGTGGAGAGTTTTGACTCCCTATGCTAGAGGTGATGGAGATTCTAGGAGTGAATCCACTCCTATGAAAGGTATGATTTTATTGTTTTCTTTTTCTGTATGAACTCGTGCCTAACTGTGTCGAACTTACGGACGTTAAACAAAAGTACTTACGGGAGATAACCCGATGTTTGCTTTATTTGTTTGTTTGTATAGCAATAGCTTCCTTAATGCTGATCTTTCTCCCTTTTGGTTCTCTTTTCCCAAGTGCCGAGACGGATCTTGAGCTAGTTTGGGGGAGGGTTCTTGTATTTTCAAAGTCTTGAAAGATCCGTATTATTGAAACTATTGTCTTGGTTTTTGTTTTAGTTTTTCTTTGCATGTTTAGGTGTGTCAAGTTGATGTGCTTGAGTTATGAAACCAACATGCGAGCTTCTAACGTGTACATTATAGTGGTCCTATGCATACTTATGTTTTCCTAGCCTTAAGCCTGTTTTGGGACCAAGTGATTGACTATTTTCCACTTGACTTGGGAGATTTGGGCTTGCTTGGTTTGTGGCTTGGATGACTACCTATTGAGGCGTATTTCGACTAGCCCAGTGAGGATTGAGCCTTCTAGGACTCCATTAGAAGTCCTATGTTATTGAGTGCTAGTTAGAGAGTCTAAGTATTGTGTCTGTTCTCCTCCAGCATAGTCTTCTTTTCTAAAGGTAAGGGATGATAACACGTTTTTAGTTACAACTACATGGCCAAATTGCCTACCATGAATATCGATTGACTTTAAGGTAAGCCAACTTTGTGCCTTTACCTTTTCTTTGTAGCTATATCACCTAACTCCACATGAGCCAAATATTCCCTCTCTTTACCTAGAGGGTACCCGTTGCATTGTGGTGAAAGATTTCGGTTTGAAAAGTCATTGTCGTATGATATGACTCTATACATTACTCTTAGTATATTTCAGAAACATTAGCATGAAAAACACGAAAAAAGATAAAAAAGAAAAAAAAGAAAAGAAAAAAAGAAAAGAAAAAAAAAGAAACAGAAAAAAGAAAAATTCAAGAATAAAGTTGGTGTAATGTACTAGAGTTCATTTATGCGTATCTTGAGAATTTTGGGAGTGACATTGTTGTCGGAAGTCGTAGTCATCATTGGTTTGATTACCTTGGATTGCTTACTATCCTCTATTCTAACTCCACATCCCCAAATTTTACCCTACCTTGATCCTATACTACATTGCAACCATTTCCAAACCTGTTTGACTTAGCCTGATTAGCAAGTTCTGTGCTAGAGAGTAGATAAGATACAATCCCTAAGATTTCTCCCTGTTGAGTGTTTAATCCCTGACTCATCTTAAGTCGGATGATTCTGAGCAAAACACATACCGTATTCAACACACGAGTGTATTAGAAACTTCCCACATCTTTTGGGAAATAGTCTAGGGAGTGTAGACTTGTGACCTCATTAGGTAGTGGCAGGCATAGCCTATGTTGTAGCTTTTTTGGTGATCCCGAGTCTATGGAAAGCGTTATTCATCTTGGTATTATGCTCTTTTGAGCCCATTGTACTTGCACACCCATGGCTAGGGAAGAGTTTTGCGCGTACACAGCTGTCATTGTCCTGTTCTCCCGCTCACCTTACTTTTCATGTGCTTTACTCATGGTGTTGCCTTGCTAGTTCATTTGCTAGGGGCTAGCAAAGGTTTGGCTTAGGGGAAGTTGATGTGCTCGTTTTAGAGCACGTTTACAACCCCATTTTAGTATGGAGTCTCGCGATTTTAGATTGATTTTATGCACATTACATTCGATTTACCTTGATCTTATCCTCGAGCTGTTTTTAGGTCATTTCAGGTACTTTTGATGATTTCAAGGTAAAATGTGACGTGTTCGAGGCTTTGACACTCTCATCAAGAGTTTAGATACGCGTATTATAGCTTGGGCATGTGTTCCAAGTAACTCTTGAAGAGCCCAAAAACTCCAGAAGCCATTAGACACTTTAAAGGAGCTGTTCATCGAGGTTCAGGTTCAAATTCGACCAAATCTGACATCCATTTGGTCGAATGGAAGACACGGACTTAAGCATATAACTCAAGCTCTAGGGAATAGCTGAATAAACAACCATTCGATAGAATCAAGGACCATTCGGCCGAATACATGGGCTCTTCGGTCGAATGGTGGACAGGGTCAAAAACTCAAAGCTTTTGTAATGGGTAAATAAAACACTAATTTGGTCGAATATCCTCTCATTCAGCTGAATCCCATCTTCATTCGACTGAATCCCATCTTTATTCGGCCAAATGGTCCTCTTTCTCGTAATTTTTGGTTCTTTCTTTAGTCAGCCCTTGAGGGTTTTTCTAGGGTTTTACCCCCTTATGTCCCTAGGGTATAAATACCCTCTTGATTTGTAAAAACCCTCATGCCTAATTTGAGAGCTCTTGTGCCTCAACCTAGAACATCACTTTAATTCTTTCCATTTCATTTATGCATTAGCGTAGATTTACAGCTTTCGTTGCCCTTCCTTTCAAGAATTGTATTTCGGATTCAGATTCTTTTTCATTCCCGCAATTTCATTTATGCAAATTATCGATTCTTTACTGTTCTATTTTTTTAATGCTTTCATGTATTGTTTTTGTTAATTCCATTGTTCTTTTTATTATCCTTGCTCCATTTATAGTTTTGATAGAGTAGTTGTCGGTTTTGTTATAGTTCTTTGTTTCTCCTTTTCGTTCCCTTGTTTATTGATGTTTAAATTGTTTATGCTTCCAATCATGTTCTTGTTCACTGTTTATGCCCTAGTTTTCATTACTATGAGTGAGTAGTTTTCTTAGGGGTTTGATTGGTGAAACCCTAGGTTGGCTAGTTCTTCATGCGTAGAGTTAGGGTTTGAGATTGTTGATGATTGATTGATTGACATTCGATGCGAATCTTGTCCTGCCACTCCTTTGAAGACATAGGGCGATTATAGGATGTTCATGTGATTTATAGGGTCACAAACTTCCTCTCGTTATCTTGAGTGTCTTGATTGATTGTTGATCGATTTTCCCCTAACTTGGCGTGTTTGCTAGTTCGATTGTCTTTCCTAGGCTGGAACTAATTTATTCCCATTTTTCTTTCATTGCATTCTATCGTTTTTATTCTTGCTTCGTTTTTTTGTTTTTAGTATAGTTTAATCAATTTAATTCCCAAATAAACGCTTTACATCCAGTCTTAAACCTATCATTCCTTGTCCTTGTGGTTTGACCCCCGACTTACCATTACACTAGTTGTAGTAGTACTAGGGTGTTTATAAATATTATTGGCATAACTAGTCTTTTAGTAAACCGACGCTAAAAGCCGGTAATCAAACTCTAATAACGAATTGCGTAATTTTATAACTCTTTTGGACAAGGGGAAGTTTATTACAATGAGTATCTTTATTTGGGGACGTTTTTTCCGAATTTAGGGTTTTCTTAAGCAAGCTTTAAAGTTGTATTAAGGTTTTTTAGGTTTAATGAGCATTTTTAGGAGGTTTAAACTTTCAAATAAAGTTGAATTTCACAAGTTAGTTACATGGTTTGAGGAATGGACGAAATTCTAAGTTGTTAGGTTATTAGTTTTTTTCCTTATTCTTAGGAATATTTGTTAGTGTGTTATTTTCATTTGAATTTAAATTCTTGTTTGAAATTTTAAATTAGGAACCAAAAATCTATTATTTTCTCCATCATTTTTGCACTATAAATATTAGTTGAATGAAATGAAAAACATTGACAAGTTTTGCTAAAATTAAAGTTATTGAGTTTTATACTCATTCCCTTTTGAGCTTAAAATTTTTAGGAGTGGATTTTCGATTTAACGTTCTTTTGTTATTTCAACTTTGCGACTTAAAAGGTGATCTTAGAAGAGGATTAGTGATTACTTAGTGGTGTGTCTTCTTTAAGTAATTTCCAATTCATAGCCAACCTATCTTTGCTCTTTTCTTTAACCCAAAAAAACACCAAAAATAGCCTAATAACCGAATACTTAAGTACTTGAATAGATTTGAAGAATTTATTTCTTAAGTCTAGCTTGTATAATTTGACTTACAAGCCCAATTATACAACATTTGGTATCAAAGCTAAGAAGATTTTTGAGAACCTAAAGTCGTTTTCTTTGATCTAAAGAATCTAGAGCACAGGCGGCAGATTAGATCAGAATTTGCGCGCAACTTTAAAAGGTCATATCTTTTTTGTTTCTTAACCAAATTAAACGGTTATTTTTCATTGGACTCTCATTATATTGAATTTTGTATTTCGGAATTTTCATGGAATTTCATTGAGATATATTCTCTCTGGAGAACATAATATCTGGTGTATTGTAACTCACATAGTAAGTTTTTGCCTTTTTTTAAGTTATACTTAATATTTTTCATAGGATTCCTCAAAGACTGAGGGATTTAGTAAAAATAAATTGAAATAATGTATTCTGATCAGTACATGAAAAAGAGGGTAGTAGAAGAAGAAAAGAATGGGCTAGTAGAAGGGGAATGCTTAGAGTTGATAAGTGTATTGGATGTTCAAGCGATCCAAGAGGTAGATTGGGTTGAATTGCTTTAAGAGGACGCATGGGCCATGGAGGGGTTCAAAGTGGATATGGCTGAATATGAGTATCTTGTGTTCTTATGCTATTTAAAACTTATATGAAGAAGCACAAAGTATGATGCCCACATATGGAGAAGATGGTGTGCTCAATTGTGAAGCCATACCTAGGCTTCAATCTTTTTCTTTTACTAACCTTTGTTATTCTAAGGCACAAGATATTTCTTGGATGTTATCATTCAATTTAGTGAAGCATTTTTAGTCCATACTACCCTTCAATAAGATTTCATCCTTTTTAAATCAAGGAAATATTGAAGATGCAAGACATGGATTACAATGGCAAGCTCTTATAAAAAGAGGGATTTGGCTTTGTGCTTGGCAAGTTCCGTCACTTAAAGCTAGGAAAGCATCAACCTTTTCCTTCAAAGCTTTGAAATTTAAAGATGTGCTGATATAATTAAAGGACATGACTTTGAAGCTACAAAAAAGGATGCAACTGTAGGGGAATTATCAGCTTAAGGAGATACGAATCTTCTAGATGCATCAAAGGGGAACATTTGCATGTGCATAGTAACATGCAATACTTGGGACATGTGAATTAGGATTGGGGGACATGGGGAATAAGTTGGTTTTGCCTATGAGTTTTCTCCCATTTTAGTTGATAGCGTTTTTTTTTTCATTTTAGGCATACTTGTTTTTGTGAACTTTTGATTTTTAGGATTTATGATTGTATAATGTGTGGAAGCCATGGAGTTGATGATTGGTAGAAGGACATGATCAAAAGCTAAGGTCTTTTGATGATTTATGAAGATTGAAAATTTTAACCAATTATAATGGTCGGTGGGTTAGATAATGGGTAGTGCTCATCTTCAGTGAAATGGCAAGTGAAGTGGCATGGGTATAGACATGGCCATGGCCATGACAGGGCAAGGCCAAGTGACATGGATACACACATGGGATTAGAAATTTTATGTTTTAGTTTAAATAGAATAGGTTAAGAGTAGTTAACTTATAATTTTATCTATTTGGATAGGATAAAATTCTAATTAACATATGATAGCGCTAGGATTTTAGTAGGATTATGTAATAAATAGGTGGCAATATCCTATTGGATATTAGGCGGTTATAAGGAGCGCTTTTAGAAGTAGGATTCCTAGTCTCAATGTGATTTACACTCTCAAGCTATGAGTATAAATAGATGTGCACCTAAGTTTGGAAAAATCAGATTTTGAGATTCTTTTCTCTATATTCTTCAATAAACTTAGAAGGTTTGTTGTTTTTTCTTTCTATGTAATAAAGAGTTGTAAATTAGTGCTTGAAGCATTAGACTTACATGATGAAGAGTAGGAATTGAGGGTGCTTTGCTTTAATTAAATCTCAAACTTTTGCCCTAGATTTTAAACCTTTGGTGCGTAGCTTTAGAGGGTTTGAAATATAGCTCTATCTCTTTGTGTGGATTAAGTTTTTCATATCTAGATTCACATAATATTTTGGTGCTTTTAAGAGAATTCAAGCTATACTCAAGCAATATGGATTCCAGTGGTGATGAAGCACACGAGATGCCACCAGGCTTTAGAAAAGGTTTAACTTTATAAGAGGCCAAAGCCTTGTACATGGAATGGGAGTTAAAGGAAATAAAGGATAATATGGGTGAGCTATTACAAATAGTGAGGAAGAAGGAAAAGTCCTCAAGAAAAGGTAAACACTTTTCCCATAAATCTAACTCTAGTTAAAGTTAAGGTGAATCCAGCGTTACGAGCTTGAGGAGGCCTAGCAAGAGGGACATATCCTTTTCAAATGATGATGAGGAATCATATGGAGGGCTTAGAAGAAAGAGTTATTGGGGGAAAGAGGATCAAAGATTGAGACTTGAAATCTTATAGTTTAACAGCAGTATGGAGGCATATAAGTTCCTATATTGGATCCACAGAGTTTAATGAATTTTCAGATATAAGGACTTTGATGACCATAAATTCTTGAAGGTTATTGAATTAAAACTTGCTTCTTATGCAATTTTGTGGCTCAAAGTCATGCAATAGAAGAGGAGAAAGAAGGGGAAAAAAGGTTATAAATACTTATGAAAAAGGTTTATTCTCAAGACTTCGAACAAAATAATTTTATAAAAATGCATACTTTAAAGCAAGAAAGGAAGTCTATGGAGCATTCTTGGTGGAATTCGAAAATCTAGCCATGATGTGTGGGCTAGAGGAGAAATAAGACCACAAAGTGGATCATTTTTAGGCTCGGTTAAATGACACTATCAGGGAAAAGATGGAATTATAATCCTAGTTGAGTTTTGATGAGGTGTTCACATTAGCATCTAGGGTTGAAAGGAAAACACTTGAACCTAAAATGATCTTTTAATATTTAGAAGCTAAATGGGCGCGTAGGATGTCTAATGTAAAGCCTAATCTAGATAAAGCGATAAAGCAATAATACTTTTGGGAGAGATAAGGGAGGAAGTTTGAGGCCTCCTATGGGAGATAAACAAACATGGTTCAAATTCAAGGGACAAGGTCATATCCAAAGGGATTATTCTCATGCTACAGTTCCTACTACTCAGACTTGGGAAGAATATGGGACATTTGAAGAAGACGAGCAAAAGCTTAATGAAGATAAACGTCATACATATTTTGAAGCCCAAGAAGAGGATGTTGAGGAGGTGATGGTAAGGACTTGTGGACCTAGCCTAGTTTTGAGGAGGATATTGATATCTAAGTCTATACCTTTTTAGGAGAGACAAAGGGTAAATATTTTTCTCATGAGATGCAATGGCCAAAAAAGGCTTTGTGATGCGATCATAGATTTTGGGAGTTGCACCAATGTGGTTTCCACCCACTTGGTTCATAAATTGAAGGTGCCCACTCTAAATCATCCTCTACCCTACAAGTTTCATTATTAAGCAACTGAGATGATGTGATGGTTAGGAATCAAGCTTTAATTTCATTTAAAATTGGCAACTATGAAGATCAAGTGCTTTATGATGTTTATCCCATGGATTCTTGTCATATTCTCTTTTGTAGACCTTAGCAATATAATAGATATGTAATGTTTCATGGAAGGACAAATGTCTATATGGTGAAGAGGCATGCACAAGATAAACCATTTTCTTTGAAACCAGTGATGACATGTAAGCCTATAACAAACAAGGGCAAAAACAGGGTCATATTTTTGACGAGCAAAAAGAATTTAGAAGAGGGACTCACAGTAAGTAATTTGGTGGGTGCTAATTAAATTACTAATCAAGGTCATGAAAAAATACGAGGGAGAATCTTTCTTTAAGAGAGGAATAGGAATATGAGTTTGTTATTCAATAAACCAAGAATTGTAACATAAAGTTTGAGGACAAACTCTTTTGAAATCGAGGAGGATGATATGATTAAAGGCTATGACTTTGAAGCTATGAAAAGGGATCAACTTTGGGGGAATCATCAACTTATAGAGGTACTAATCTTGTAGGTTCATACAAGGGAAATATTTTCATGTGCATAGTAAAATGCAATACTTAGCACACGTGAATGAGGATTGGTGAATATAGAGAATAAGTTAATTTTGCCTATGAATTTTCTCCTATTTCAATTGATTAGTTTTTTTAATTTTAGGCATAGTTATTTTTTCAAACTTTTTATTTTTAAGTTTTATTATTCTATAATGTGTGGAAGCCATAGAGTTGATAAATAGTGGAAGGGTTTGATCAAAAGCTAAAGTTTTGGAGTGATTTTTGAAGATTAAAAATTTTACCTATGTCAAAAACCGTTGTTACAATGGATGGTGGGTTATGATAATGGATGGTGCTTATCTTCATTAACATGGCAAGTGGCGTGGCATGGACATGGCTATGACATGGCAAGGGTAAGTGATGTGGCTACACACATGTGACTGGATGTTTTGTGTTTTTCTTTAAATAAAATAGGTTAAGAGTAATTAATTTGTTATTTTTAATTTTTTGAATAAGATAGAAATCAAATTAACATAAGATTGCGTTAAAGTTTTTGTAGGTTTATGTAATAAATAGGTGGCAATATCCTATTAGATATTAGGTGGTTATTAATACTCCTTTTATAAGTAGGATTCCCAGTCTCAATGTAATACAAACTCTCAAGCTTTTAAAAATATTATTTTGAGATTCGTTTCTTTTATTCTTCAATAAACTTAGTGAGTTCATTGTTTTTCTTTGTGCGTAACAAAGTGTCAAGGGTTCTTACAACTTTAGATTTACACGAGGAAGTGTAGGGATTGAGTTGCTCTACATTAATCAATTCTTAAACTTTTGCCCTAGGTTTTAAACCTTTGGTGCGTAGCTTTAGAGGGTTTGATATCTAGTTCTATCCCTACATGTGGATTAAGGTGTTCATACCCATAAAAGTTCTTTGATTGGATATGCAGAGTTAAATGTATTTTCAAATACAAAGACTATGATGACCATAGATCCTTTAAGATTGCTGAATTAAAACTCACTACTTATGCCAATTTGTGGCATAAAGGCTTCCAAAAGAAGAGGAGAAAGGAGGTGTGTTCCAAGATCATATCTTGGACAAAGATGAAGATGAAGAAGTACATGAAAAAAAAGTTTGCTCCTTAAGACTTTGAACAAAACATTTTTATTAAATTACATACTTTAAAGCAAGAAAGGAAGTTTATGGAGGAATACTTGGTGGAATTTAAAAATCTAGCTATGGTGTGCGAGCCAAAGGAGAAAGATGACCACAAGGGGGCTCCTTTTGTGGCTAGTTTAAATTACCTTAAAGAAAAGATGGAATATAACCCTATTAGAGTTTTGATGAGGTATTCACAATATCTACTTGGGTTGAAAGGAAAACACATAAATCTAGAAGGATCTTTTGATCTTTAGCTGCTAAAAGGGTGCATGAGATGTCTAATGTGATGCCTAATCGGGAGAAATCCATAAAGCAACAAAAGTTAGGAGAGATAAAAAAGGAAGTTCAAGGACTTCTATGGGAGATCAACAAACTTGCTTCAAATGCAATGACAAGGGTATATCCAAAGGGATTATCCTCATGCTAAGGTTTCTACTACTAGGACTTAGGAGGAAGATGAGACCTTTGAAAAAGAGGGGCATAAGCTTAAAGAAGATGAAGGTCATACATCTTTTAAACCTCGAAAACAGGATATTGAGAAGGTGATGGCAAAGACTAGTGAACCTAGCTTAGTTTTGAGGAGGATATTTCAATCCAAGTCTACACCTTTAGAGGAGAGCCAAAGGGATAAGATTTTTCTCATGAGATGCAATGTCCAAGGAAGGCTATGGGATGTGAACATGGATTCGGGGGTTATAATAATGTGGTTTCCACCCTCTTTATATAGAAATTGGAGGTGCCCTCTATAACTTATCCTCAACCCTATAAGCTTCATTATTGAGCAACTCAGATGATGTGAAGGTTAGTAAACAAGGCTTGATTTCATTTAAAATTGGAAATTGTGATGATCAAGTACTTTGTGATGTTTGTGCCATGGATGCTTGTCATATTCTCTTGGATAGACCTTGACAATATGATTGTTATATAAAGTTTGATGGGATAACAATTTTCTATATAGTGAAGCGACACACATAAGATAAACCATTTTCTTTGAAACGATTAATGACATCTAAGCCTGAGCAAACAAGGGCAACAAAAAGGCCATATTTTTTACTGGCTAAAAGAGGTTAGAAGAGGGACACAAAATAAGTAATTTACTGGTGCTAATCAAATTACTAATCAAAGTCATGGTAAAATACTAGATAGAATCTTTCTTAGAGAGAGGAATAGTGATATACTGTCTAATAAAACAAACATTGTAACCCAATGTTTAAGGACAAACTCTTTTAAAGAACATGATGAGATAAGATTAAAGGTTATGACTTTGAAGTTACAAGAAAGGATCAACTATGGGGAAATTATCAACTTATAGAGATACGAATCTTTTAGGGGCATCCAAGGGGAACATTTGCGTGTGCATAGTAACATATAATACTCAGCACACGTGAATTAGGATTGGTGGACATGGGGAATAAGTTGGTTTTTCCTATGAATTTTCTCCATATAAGTTGATTATGTTTTCTCCATATAAGTTGATTAGGCATAGTAGGTTTTTTGGACTATGCTTTTTTAGGTTTTATGATTCTATAATGTGTGGAAGCCATGGAGGTTTTGATTGCTGGAAAGCCTTGATAAAAAGCTAAAATTTTGGAGTGATTTTTGAAAATTGAAAATTTTGACCGAGGGAAAAAATCATTATTACAATGGTCGATGGGTTAGGACAGTGGATGGTGCTCATCTTGAGTGACACGACAAGTGACGTAGCATGGGCTAGGACGTGCCTATGATGTGGAAAGGGATTACTTTAATAAAATAGGTTAAGCGTAGTTAGTTTTTAATTTTATCTTTTTGGATAGGATATAATTCTAATTAATAAAAGATAGTGTTAGAGTTTTGGTAGGATTACGTAATAAACAGGTGACAATATCCTATTGGCTATTAGGTGGTTATTAGGAGTTCTTTTAGAAGTAGGATTCCTAGTATAAATGTAATTCAAACTCTAACAAAAGAAACCTAAACTAACTAGGACTAGGACTCTAATGACCGACTTGGGCAGCAAGCAAAAGACTTAGTCAAAGCAAAGACTTGGTCAACAAGTAAGTTGAGTTTGACTCAATCTCAACTTCTAACAACACCAATACACACGGCCAAGTCATATCAACTAACAAACTCTTAGCTAATGAACTGAAAATTTCAAAAAAACGCATAACTAACAAACCCTAATCAAGAAACTCAAGAATCTTCAAGAAACTTTGTTTCATGCATGTGTTCCTTCGTTTATTGCCAAATCCACTTGATCTTGATCCATTTTAATCAATGTGACCCAAGTTTGACCCTTTTGCAAATCAAATCCACTCGGACACACCATCAAGTTAATTGGATCCGAATATGAATTGCCCTTCTTCTTGATATCCATATCATTCCCCCCTTCTTCAAAAGAATTTGCCCTCAAATTCTCATCCTCAAGATACGGTGAAAGATCTCCAACATTGAAGGTAGCACTCACATTGCTATATTCACTAGGAAGATCAAGCTTATATGCGCTATCTCCATAGGCCTCAATAACCTCGAATGGACCATCTGCCTGAGGCATTAGCTTATTTTTTTGTTTCTCTTGGAACCTCTCCTTCCTTAAGTGTAACCATACCAAGTCCCCAACCTTGTAGATAGGCTGCCTTCAGTTCTTGTTAGACCGCGTCTTGTACACTTCATTCATCCTTTAAATTCTTTCCTTAACCTCGGCACAAGTCTTTAAGAACACCTCAAGACGTTTCTTAGCATCAACATGAATATCTGTCTTCTTTAATGGAAGCAAATCAATAGGTAAAAATGGATTAACACCATACACAACCTCAAATGGTGTCTTTTGTGTAGTAGAGGAGTGAGACCGATTGTAAGCAAATTCAGCATGTGCTAGCTTGTTATCCCAATCCTTTTGAGTTCTACTAACTAATCCTCTTAGCAACTGACCCAAGGTACGATTTGTGACCTCGGTATACCCAACTATTTGAGGGTGGTGGGAGGTACTAATTATTAACTTAGTCCCCACAAGCTTCCACAAACACTTCCAGAAATGGCTCAAGAACTTCGAATCTCGATCCGAGACTATACTCCTTGGAATACCATGCAATTTCACTATCTCCTTGAAGAATAAATCTACTACATGTTGAGAATCATCTATTTTATGCATTGGAGTGAAATGAGCCATCTTCGAAAATCTGTCAACTACAACCATGATAGCATCCTTTCCCCTTTGTGTCCTTAGTAACCCAACAATGAAATCCATACTTACACTATCCCATGGTGAGATTGCAACTGGTAAAGGAGTGTACAAACCTTTAGTGAAGGAACTCTTTGATTTTTGGCACGTAGAGCATCTCGAAACAACATGTTGCACATCCTTCAACATCCGTGGCCAAAAGAAGTTTTCCCCCAAAATCTCCAAAGTCTTGTGTACCTCAAAGTGACCAGGAAAAGCTCCTAAATGCACCTCTCTAATGAATAGCTCTTTAACTCCACAACAAGGAATGCATATTCTATTCCCTTTGAAAAGGAAACCATCTTGCAACGAATACTCCCTTGATGGACTTTCATACTCATGTGAGAAATCTGGATCTTCTTTATACAAAGCTTGAATATGCTCGAATCCAATTACTCTTGCATCCACCATAACCAATAAGTAAGCTCTTCTAGAAAGTGCATCGGCCACCACATTAGCTTTACCTTCCTTATACTTTAAGGAGAAAGTAAACGATTGTAGAAATTCCACCCATTTCGCATGTCTATGATTGAGTTTCTGTTGACCGTGTATATGCTTCAAGGCTTCGTGATCTGAATATAACACAAATGGTTTTGGCCGAAGGTAGTGCGACCAATGATCAAGAGCTCTCACAATAGCATAAAATTCTCTGTCATAGTTCGAATAGTTCAATTTGGCCCCGGTCAACTTCTCACTAAAGTAGGCTATTGGTCTTATTTCTTGTATGAGTACTGCCCCAATACCAATCCTACTAGCATCACATTCTACTTCAAATAACTTCTCAAAATCAGGAAGTGCTAGGATAGGTGTATTGCACAATTTATCTTTAATGTGATTGAATGCCCTTTGTGCTTTCTCGTTCCAAACAAACTCCCCTTTCTTTGTTAATTCAGTTATAGGTGCAACAATGGAAGAGAAATCTTTAATAAACCTCCTATAGAATGATGCTAGGCCATGAAAACTTCGAACCTCATGGACATTGGTAGGCATTTTCCAAGATGAGATAGCACTAACCTTTTCAGGGTCTACCTTGATACCTTTGCTTGAAACAATGTACCCTAGGAAAGTAATACTCTCCACCATGAAAGAACACTTCTCCATCTTTCCATATAGTTTTTGTTCTCTCAATCTTTCGAATAATTGTCTCAAATGCAGTAGATGTTCAACGTGGCTTTTACTATAAACCAAAATATCATCCAAATACAACACTATAAACTTATTAAGGAAGGGTCGGAGTACCTCATTCATTAGCCTCATAAATGAGCTTGGAGCGTTGCACAGCCCAAATGGCATAACCATCCATTCGTACAGCCCTTGTTTCGTTTTGAATGCTGTTTTCCACTCATCCCCTTCTCTTATCCTCATTTGGTGATAACCACTTCGTAAGTCAATTTTTGAGAATATGGTTGCCCCATGAAGCTCATCAAACATGTCATCCAACCGTGGCATTAGGAATCTATATTTGATGGTGATATTGTTGACTGCCCGAGAGTCGATGCACATCCTCCAAGTCCCATCTTTCTTTGGTACAAGCAACGTCGGTACAACGCATGGACTCATGCTCTCCCTAACATATCCCATGTTGATTAGCTCCTTAATTTGTCTTTGAAGTTCTTTAGATGCCTCTGGATCACATCTATAGGCTAGTTTGTTAGGCAATGGTGCCCCTGAGATTAGATCGATTGCATGCTCGATTCCCTTGATAGGTGGTAGTCGCTTGGGTAGCTCCTTAGGGAACACATCTCTAAACTCTTCTAGCAATGCATGTAGATTACCATTCTCCATGTTCCCGTGTGGTTAGGCTTCTTTAATCACTAAAAGGTAGCACAATCCCCCATTCTCCATAATCTCGTTGTCTAACTCTTGTTGGGAGATAAACATGGTAGGCTTTGGTTGTGCTTTTATTTTGCAGCTTGTGTAGTATTCATTAGGTGACATGGGCATTAATTTGATTCTTTTATTTTTGCTCAATACTGTGTAGGTATTTGCTTCCCCATCATGGATCACCTTCCTATCAAACTGCCAAGGCCTCCCAAGTAGTAGATGACAAGCGCTCATTGGAATAACGTCACACCATAGCTATTCTTTGTAGTTTCCAATGGAAAACATGACTAGTGCTTGCTTCTTTACTCTTAGACCCTTTAAATCATCAAGCCAACTTAGTTTGTATGGTTTCCCATGATCTCTGGTTGGCAACCCTAGATTATGAACCATCTCACTTGAGGCTATGTTTGTGCATGAACCACTATTAATGATAACATTGCACGCTCTATCTTTAACTACACACCTCATATGAAACAGATTCTCTCTTTGTTCATTTGATTCATTCACCTCTGTGAGAATCACTTTCTTTAACACCAAGGTTTGGTGTTCTTCATTAGCAAAAGCATCCTCATCCTCATCTCTTTCTTGCTCTAAGGTGTGTTCCTCTTCTATAGCAACAAAATTGTAGTGTCTTTCCTCCTCTTCCATTTCGAGATACTTCTCCATGGTCAAGGCCCTCTTTGAGGGGCATTGGGACACTACATGTCCTCTCCCTTGGCATTTGAAGCACTTCACTCTACTCGTTGCTTCTTCTTTTGAAATCGGAACATCTTTCTTATTTTCAAGCCACTTTCTCTCAAAAGGCTTTTTACCATCCATCTTTGCGGTGTTAGTAAGATTCGTGGATTCCTTAGCATTATGAGGGGTGAAAGGTTTAGAATATGGTCTTGATGTTCCACCCTTTTCTTCCTTAAGGTGCTGCTTAATCTTTAATGCAAACTTGCATACTTCATGGTAAGAATTTTTGGACTGCAATTCACACCTTCTTGCTATATCTCGATTTAATCCTTTTAGAAACCTTGCAATCCTCAGAGGTTCCTCTTCAAGGCCACAAAGCGCATATAAATGCTCATGCTCCACGATATAGTCCTTGACTGTTTTGCTTCCTTGGAATAGGTTTGTGAGCTTGATGAATTGCTCTTACTCAAAGTCACTAGGAATGTATTTAGCTCGAAGCTTCTTCTTTAACTCGCTCCATGTAGTGATTTTGGATTTTCCAGCCTTCTTTCTTTTAGATTTTAGGTTTTCTAACCATGTGCCCGCGCTTTTGATCAATCGAATATAATCTATTTTGAATATATTTGCATCATTAAACCCCTCATATTCTCCAATTTTCTCCACTTTCCTTTCCCATTCATGGTAATCTTCTGGATCACCTAGTCCATCGAAGTCATCTAACTTGATGCCTTTATCACCGATTTGTTGGTTAGAGCATGGGTTGGATTGATCAGATTCCAAGTCTTCCTCCTCGTCATTCTTGTTTTTATAGTAGTGAATGGAATTTGGATCTAGCCTTCTTAAATAATCAGCCACTACAGCATCAATGTGTGTTTTGTTTCTTGCTTTCATCCGTTCTAGGGCTTCGAGGATACTCTTTAGAGACATCCCTTCTTGCTCCATATTTCATTACTACTCCCTTCTAGATGGATCAAATATACCAGAAAACCAAGAATCTTGATTTTCGTACACAATCTTGAGCTCTTTTAAAAGTTTGAAATTTTGCCTCCCCGGATTCGGTTCTTTTGTGGTACTATTGCATGTTCCTTCTTCGAAATTATAGCAAACGATCTCCGAATCTCCTAAAATTTTATATGCTCATTCCTTACAAGATTTCACCTAATTTTCGCACAAGTAACACCCAATTTGAACAAGGCACGTAGAAGTTATCATTCTCCCAAGTTCCGCCCAGAAAGTGGTCGAATCTGGGTAAACTTACCTTTTCTCTTAACGACGAGCAGTTCCTCCTACAACGACGTTCCTCCCTACTTAAAACTAAGCTCTGATACCAATTTGATGCGTAATAGGAGGGGGTTTCGCATTTCTTTATGTTTCTTTATTTGAATGTGACTTAGGATCGAAGGATATGGCTTGAACAAGAACCAATCTATGGAAATTGTGCAAGTCTCATTAACAACCTTCAACCAATCTCTGGAAGAAGATCACTAACCCTCTCACTTTGAACAATTCACTCGGGACAAAGCTTAAGGCTTCTTAACCTTTGAATGATTCACTCGAAACAAAGAACTAAGGTTGAACAAGAATCTCTCAAGTTCTAATTGAATTGTCACGAATACAAGGTTTATTTTCTGAAAAGGTTGAATGAATTACAAACGCATAAGACCCTCTATTTATAACAAAAGAAACCTAAACTAACTAGGACTAGGACTCTAATGACCGACTTGGCAGCAAGCAAAAGACTTGGTCAAAGCAAAGACTTGGTCAGCAAGCAAGTTGAGTTTGACTCAATCTCAACTTCTAACAACACCAATACACACGGCCAAATCATATCAACTAACAAACTCTTAGCTAATTAACTGAAAATTTCAAGAAAACGCATAACTAACAAACCCTAATCAAGAAACTCAAGAATCTTCAAGAAACTTTATTTCATGCATGCGTTCCTTCGTTTATTGCCAAATCCACTTGATCTTGATCCATTTTAATCAATGTGACCCAAGTTTGACCCTTTTGCAAATTAAATCCACTCGGATACACCATTAAGTTAATTGGATCCGAATATGAATTGCCTTTCTTCTTGATATCCATATCACATACCCAGATTCACATCATCTTTTGATGCTTTCATTAAGAGAATTTAAACCATATTCAAGCAAAATGGATTCTAATGGTGATGAAGCACACAAGATGCCACCAAGCTTTAGAGAAGGTTTGACCTGCAAGAGGCCAAAGCCTTTTGCATGTAATGCGAGTTATAGGAACTAATGGAACATGTGGACGAGATGCTGTAAATCATGGGGAAGAAGGAAAAGTCATTAATTAAACATAAACACTCTTCCCATGCATATAACCATGGTCTACAGAAAAAGTTAAAGAAGTACATGAAAATAGGTTTGTTCTTTAAGACTTCGAACAAAAAAAATATATAGTAATGCATACTTTGAACCAAGAAAGGAAGTATGTGGAGGAATACTTGGTGAAATTTAAAAATCTAGACATGGTGTGTGGGCTAAAGGAAAAAAGAAGACCACAATGTGCATGGCTCATTTTGTAGATGGTTTAAATGACCCAATGAAGGAAAAGGTGGAATTATAACCCTATTAGACTTTTGATGAGGTGTACACAATAGCAATTAGGATTTAAAGGAAAAAACATAAACCTATAAGAATATTTTGATCTTTTAAAGCTAAAGGGGTGCGTGAGATGTCTAATGTAAAGCCTAATTTGGAGAAAGCCATAAAGCAAACCTTGATAAAGGAGGAAGTTTGAGGTCTCCTCTAGGAGATCAACAAACTTGCTTCAAATACTAGGGACAAGACCATATCCAAAGGGATTGTCCCTATGGTAAGTTTTCCATAATTGTCCCCATGATAATTATGGGATTTTGGTGGGACGATGAGGAATATAGTGGTAGATGGGGTAATTTTAGGATTTTACCACAATAAGGTTACGGTGGGAAGAACATGATCTTATCGATAGGAAGGGTAATTTTAGATTTCTACCCTTCATAGGACTTTAGTGGGAAGATCAGAGTCATAGCAACAAGAGGGGTGATTTTGAGATTTTACCCTAACAGGGTTTCGATGCAAAGATTAGGGTCTTACTGGTAGGAGGGGTAATTTTAGCTTTCAACCGTGATAGGGTTTGGTGGGAAGATCATTATCATAGCGCTATGAGGGGTAATTTTAGGAATTTAACTTAATAATGTTTTGTTTCTAAGATCAGGGTTTTACTTGAAGGAGGGGCAATGTCATATTTCTTAACCAATATGGTTTTGATGGAAAGATTAATGTCCTACAGGTACAAGGGGTAATTTTGAGATTTTACCCCAATAGGGTCTATGTGGGAAGATCAGGGTCTTACCAGTAGGACGAGTACTTTTAGATTACTATCCTGATAGAGTTTCGGTGGGAAGATCATGTTCTTACAAAAAGGAGGGTAATTTTTGGGTTTTATCCTAATAAGTATTATACTCCAATAGGTTTTCAATGGTAAGATCTTGGACTAACCAGAAGGAGTGGTAAGTTTGGGATTTTATGCCAATAGGATTTCAGAGGGAAGATTAGTGTCTTAAAAGTAGGAGGGGAATTTCATATTTCTACCTCAATAGGGTTTCGGTTTGAAGAATAGGGTCTTATTGATAGATTGGGCAATTTAGGGATTTTACCTCAATTGGTTTTTCAGTGGGAGGATTAGGGTCTTACCGATAGGAGAGGAAATTTCTAGATTTTACTCCAACAAGGTTTCAATGGCAAGACCAAGGCGCTACCTTTAGGACAGGTAATTTTAGATTTCTAGCTAGTAGAGTTTTCGCCCGAAGATCAGGCTAATACCATTAGAGAGTTATTTTAGGATTGTACCCCAATAGGATTTCCGTCGAAAGATTAGGGTCATATTGATAGGCTAGTTTATTTCAAGATTATATACTAATATGGTTTTGGTGGGAAGATCAGGTTCTTAGTGATAGAAGTTAATTTCATATTTCTACCCTAATGTGGTAACGGTGGGAAGAATAAGGTCTTATCAAGAGGAGGGGTAATTTTGGGATTTTACCACAAGAGGGTTTCGGTGGGAAGATCAGGGTCTTAGAAGTAGGAGGGGTTATTATGGGATTTTACCCAAATTGTGTTTTAGTGGGAAGATAAGGGTCTTATTGGTAGGAGGGGTAATTTTGGGATTTTACCCCTAATAGAGTTTCGGTGGGAACAACAATGTCTTATTAGTAGGAGCGTAATTTAAGGATTTTACCCCAATAAGCTTTCGATGGAAGGAACATGGTCTTACCTGTAGGAGGGGTAATTTCAGATTTTATCCTAAGAGGCTTTCGGTAGGACAATTAGGGTCTTAAGAGTAGGAAGGGTAATTGTGGGATTTTACCACTATAGGGTTTCCGTGGTATGATTAAGGTCTTATCAGTAGGTTGGGTAATTTCATATATAAACCCCGATAGGGTTTTTTGTGGAAAGATTATGGTGTTATCGATAGATGGGGTAATTTAAGGATTTTATTCTAATAGGGTTTTGGTGGGAAGATCAGGGTCTTATCAGTAAGAGGTGTAATTGTGGGATTTTACAACAGTAGGGTTTCGGTGGAAAGATTAGGGTCTTACGAATAAGAGGGGTAGATTTAGTTTTTACCCCAATAAGGTTTCTGAGGAAAGATCATGGTCTTACCGATTGAAGGTGTAATTTCAATTTTTTTCCTTGATAGGGTTTTAGTAGGAATATCAGGGTCTTATCAATAGGAGGGGTAATTTCAAGATTTTAGGCCAATAGGGTTTCAGTGGAAAAGTTAGTGTCTTTCGAGATTTTGGTGAGAGATGTAAGTTCGAGATTTTTTCTCAATAGGGTTTCAATGGAGAGTTCGAGGTCTTATCAGCAAGAGGGGTAACTTTGGGATTTTACCCCTCTAGGGTTTCAGTAGGAAGTTTAGTGTCGTAATAGTAGAAAGAGTAATTTTGGAATTTTACCCTAATAGGGTTTTGGTAGGAAAATCAATGATTCACCGATAGGAGTGGTTATTTCATGATTTTACCCGTAACGTAAAATCCAATAGACCCAATTTTTCGTATGAATCATTTTGGACTTCATTTATCATATGTGATGGGAACTCTGATTTTCCATCTAATGTTAATGACATCATCAAGGAGTTCCTTTTAGCTAAGTCCTTCGAAGAGAAATGGATTTAACCATTCTTTGTTGCATTGTCATTCATTTTTGAGAAAGGGTATTCTAGTCTTTTCACCTTGGGAAACTAGAATCAGGTGTTGAATAAAATTTTGGTGTAAATATGATGGAAAATAAAAAAACTGATTTTTCACATGACTCGTTTTGGACCTTATTTGTCATAAGTGATGGGAAATATGAAATTCCATCTAATGCTAATGTTTTCACTAGGGAGATCATTTTACCTAAATACTTTGAAAAGAAATGGATTGGACCATTTTTGGTTGCATGGTCTTTTTATCTCTTCTAAGGTTATTCTAGACTTTCTACTTTGGAAAGCTAGGATCATATAGTTCTTGTTATACATAAATAATGGTGTGTGTTTCTTAGTTGAATAATCTAGTTTGAATTATTAAAACTATTAATTATCTAAAAATGATGTTAGTTAGGTTAGTTAAATAAATTGGTTGTCTTGTCTTCAAGTGGCCTATATTAGTGGAAAAAATGGCATCTACTACATAATATATGCTCCGGGCTTCTAATAACCGAAGCATAAACACATTATATACTCCGGTTATCTTTGAACCGGAGCATAAACAGGTTATATACTCCTGGCTTAAAATATGATTTGTTCCCTACAGTTTGATTAATTTTCTTAACAATTTTTTAGCTCCCATCATATGGAAACAAATCAAAGGGTTGGACATCAAGGTATGTGAACGTTTCAAATGTTATTATTTTAATTTGAAATTCATACAGCAAGAACATGGTTGAATACTTGAATGTTTATCTTGCAGGGTTGCAAGAAAAAGGGGAAAACTTTTCTCAGCGTCATCCAAGTAATTGGGTAGATGCAGATGAGGGCATTGTGTGGAAGATTGGCAAAGATAAGCTAAGTATCAAAACGAACAGTTTGCAGGTGGTCTTATCATTCTAGAAGTGGTAGTGCTAAAAAACGCAAAGTGGGAGGCTTAATGTTGTTATTTCCTGGTCAAGGTTGGATTTCTGGGTAATCCTTGCAGCCATGGTCAAAGGTTCAAGCATATATTCTCCCATTGAAGTATTGTCTCCACTGAAGTCCAAAGAAATTAATTTTCCTATGCTAAAGCTTTTATTCAGATGTGAACCAAATTGAAGTGTTAAAAAATGGAATTTGTCTGATCTACATGATTATAACCTTATGAATGAATTCGTCTTCCAAGGACCATATTTGTGACAGAGGAGGAAATATATAAGGATCATATAAGGAACTGCATTTAGTACGTAGTTAGATTCTTGTATTCGATCTCCATATATAGCCGTCGTACATTGTAGCAAATTTCTATATTTATATCTATATATATACATATTTAGTTGTTATGTATAATTTAGTTTGTAACTCTAATCATGTACAATTATATTTGAATCTTAGTTTTATATAAAGAGTATTGAAATCCTGTAAGCTTGCTTTGTTCTAATATTCGCGTTGAATAATATTTCCAATAACAATAATTAGCATTTGCAAAAAAGAAAAAAAAATTAGACTTTATGCTCGGGTTCTTGAAAATCGGAGCATAAAATGCTATTATATGCTCCGGTTTTCCAAGAACCGGAGCATAAAGTCTATTTTTTTTTAAAAAAAAGGAGACTATATGCTCCGGTTTTCTAAGAACCGGAGCATAAAGTCTCCATTATGCTCCGGTTCAAACCGGAGCATAAAGATATTTGCAATATGCTCCGGTTAAATCTACTTTGGGCCAAAACCGGAGCATAAAGCCTTCAAAAAACGGAGCATATGTGGTTTTTTCCACTAGTGCATATGGATTTGTTGACTTATTGCATTGGCGTTTGACTGGAAATGGGATGAAGCTGACTAGATTTATGTGTGACATGATCAAGGGAAGTTACAAACGTTTTTGGGAGGAAATATGTTGGTTTAGGCGTGTGAAATATGCTTGTTTTTATGGGTTATAAATCAGATTTGACTTATAAATAGAAAGGAAGATTCTTGTTGGTTCTATGCGTGGAGTTATGGAAAGATTTGGTTGATTATTTTCTCTTTTAATGGCTGGCATTTTTGGAGAGATTTGGTTAGATTTAGAGACTTTAATTTGGGGAAAAGTAAATCAATTAGTCAGATTTGATATCCTTAATCTAAAGGGTTTCTTTGACTGATTTTATTTTCCTCTTAGTTGGCAATTTGGTGGATTTGCTGATTAGTTTTGGGGAGCCAGGAATTAGGGCTTAAAGAAAGACATTTTTTACTTCAATAAGGCTTATTATAGACGTGTTTTTAAGGCTAAATTTGCAGAGATAATTTTCTAATTGATTGCATGTTAATGGGGTTGTTTTGGGCGTGATTTAAGGGATTATTGTTGTCTGATTTATTCCCTTACTTAAGTGATGATTTTGATCAAATTAAGAGAATAAAATAAGGAGTTTAAAAAGATAAGTGCTCATTTAAGTGGGTATCATTTATGTGATTTAAGGGGTTGTTCAGAAAACGTAGAGCAATTAAGGAAAGTAAGAAAAGATGTGTTGAATGCTATTTTAAAGGAGAAGTACAGGACTGATTTTATTTTACTGATCTCACTCAAGAGCCACGTTTTTAAGAGAGTTTGAAAGGGTATTGTTGAAGTATATCATTAATTGAATGGTTTAAATGTGGAAGTTAGAAAGCTAGTCAATTCTTTTATAACTTTAGCAGAATTACACGTTTTTAAGGAGATTTTGAAGGGCATTTGAAGGTTGGTTATTATTAGAGTTACATAGCTTTAATGGGTTTTTTTAGAGTAAAACTTGGTATTATTCTTTTAAAACATTATCATTTCAATTCAACAAACCTTTTGAAGTTCCATGTGAATTTTGAATATGAAAAGACGATTTGAAGTGTTCTCTTGGTGGATCAATGCAAGAAGGTAATGGGAGATTTATTTCTTTCAATCAATTTGACCATTTGAAGAGTTAGAAGGAGTTAATCAATGCATTAAAGAAGAACATGGTGAAATCATAGCATTTGAAGTGCAAGGAGTCTTTTCAATTTCCGATTTTTATTATTTTTCCTTAGTTTTGTAATTAAGAGACTTTGGACATTTTTTGGTTTATTTTTTTAAACTCATATGCCTTATTTTAATTTGTGATAGTAAGCATGATAGGTTAGATTTAGGATATTATAATTAGAGTTTCTTTTATTCATTTAGAAGAATAGATTATGTGGATTATAGAAAGATTAAAGCTTTTTACCTAGTGCAATTTTCTGAAATTGACTAAGTGTTTTTTTAAGTTTATACTTGAAGGTTTTGTGAGAGAAGTGAGTGTTCTTTCCTTCCAAAATTTAGTAAATCAATCATCAAGTTGAGTGTTCCTTGTTGAGACATTTGCACTTAGTAAAGTAGTGTTTCTTCTTTACATATCCTTGGATATTTGGTGAGTGTTTCCTATTATCTACCCTTTCTTTTCTCTTGTACTTTCTGTCTAGATTTCATACGTATGCCTACCAATTTTCTCACAGAAAAAACACACATCCCTAGACATCCTAAACACATTCCATCCTTAAGCCTAACCATAACCCAAGAAAATTATAAATTTTTTTAATTTTTATTAGTTTTTTATTCATTTGAGAAAATAAGTAATTTCAAGTATACCCTACTAGATTTATATCATTTGGCTTGTCATGTAGGGGGGAAAAATAGGGGGTAATAGTTTTCTTTCCCAAATGGATGCCAACCAAAATGAAACATATGAACAAAGGAGACTTAGAATATTGGAGGAAAACCATCAACACCTTGTGAAATGAAATGAACAAATCCATAGTATGATGTCGATGATGGAGAAATTTTTGTCCAATAAAACCGGAGAAAAGGACCATATTTATTTTCCTATTGATGATGCATGCAAATTTTCCACAAAGTTTGATAATCAAAAGAGGAGAAGCACGCCATTGAGTTTCTTTGATTTCAGATTCTAAAATGATACCGCTTCTTTTGAGCCCAATTTGCTAAAGTCCATTGATGTAAATTCTGAATTTACATTTTTCCTCAAATGGCGTCACTAAGGAGTTTTTGTTAGCTAAGGCCTTTGAAGAAAATGGGTTGGACCAATTTTTGTAACATGTCTCATTTATTTCTATGCAATAGTATTCTAGTCTTTCCACCTTGAGAAATTAGAATACAGTGTTGACGGAATTTTATGTTAATAAATAAAGGTTTTTTTTAATAATTAATCTCGTTTTACTTAAATAAATTAATTAAGTAAAATAGGACTAGTTAAGTTTGTTAAGGGAGTTTTACAATGATTGGATGCATCAAATTCAATTGGGGTGATTTGGGGAATGGCGTGTATTTTTTGGCCTGGTCATATTTTCTGACTTGGTTGTGGCGTGGAAAATGAGGAGATTTCTTGCTGATTTGTACGTGTGAACCCATGGGATTATGGGGAATAAATGACGTGATTTATTGGATTTAATTAGGAGATTTGTTGCTGATTTTAGGTGGAAGAATATGGAAGATTTTGGGTTGCAAATTATCAGATTTATGGAAGTGTTTTGATTGAAGATCAAATCAAATCTTGAATGATTTGGGGGATAATGTCTTGCATTTATTTAGGAGGAAATCATATTCAATATCATTAATTGGGGAATCAATTAGAAAGATTTAACTTCTTTAATTTGACTAATTAATTTACTTAGTTGGTAGTTGGTAAGGAAAGATGGTAAGATTCATTGCACTTATAAAAGGGATATTTTTTAATTAATAAATTCCTACAATAGACGTTTTAAAATAGGAAATTAAGGTAAAAAACACAGAAGTTGTTTTAGACTTAATTGCGTGATTTAAGGGGAATGTTTCAAACGTTTCCTTAAAGGTGAGGGTGGGATTTTTTTACTGAAGATATTAGAGTTGAAAAGGAGTTATATAGGGAGTTGAAGGGATGAATTTTATTTTTCTAACTCTCAACTAATAGCACGTTTTTATGGGAGGTTTGAAGAGAGTTTTGGTTGGAGTTACATGGGGTTTAATGCGTGTTATTAAGGGTTGGTCGTCATTCCTTCTTTAAGCCTTTGTAATTCATGTTTTCAATGGGGTTTTGAAGACCATTAAGGGTTAAGAGCCTTAATGGGTCATTTTATTTGGAGAGTAATGTTAGGGATCAAGAGGCGTAGCACTCATAATCACATGCCGTATTTGGGTAAGTTTCGGAAAAGCCAAAGGTCGGCTAGGAGCCTTAATTGGTTATTGGCAAATATTCCACTCCTTAGGTGTCTCAAATGAAGAATACAATCATATGAGATGGAGTTTTAGGGTGTAACTTCCACACGCGGAGAGTTATATGAATAAATGCAAGTATGCCTAACATAATTTCTACCCAATTGTAAGCACAAAAACCAATTGTTTTTGGTCGCTCATTTGCACACATATCCAAGTAAGCTTTAGTCTTACATCTCCTAGCAAAGTCGCTAAATTGTAGGGCCTTTTTTGTAAGAGCTAAGGGTTTGGAACCCAGCTAGGTTTCGGCTGGTTAATTTGATACGTTAATTCCCACTAGAGGCTCGGTTTTATATCTCAATCTCCCCATTTTTGTGATGAAAAGAGGAAGGAGATATCCTCCACTAGTGCCCTACAGGTTTGCGTATCAGGAGTCGCCCACAAACATTTAATGGGCTGTTTGGAAGCCCTGGGGCTCGAAACCCTAAATGACTCACTTGAGTGGTTTATGAACCATGAGAAGGTTTGGGAATGAGTGACTTATTTCAATCTGAGAGTGTGTGCAAAACTTTTGACTTAGAGATAAAGAACAAGTCAGATTTAGTTCCCAAGCAAACATGAAAAATTAAGGCAAAGCACACTCTAGATTAAGTCAGTTTGGAAAGTTAAGAATTTTACACATAAATCTAGAGTTGGTGACCACTTGGTTAAATATCCATATGATTAATGAGTACTTATGTTCGATTGTCCAAATTTATTTTATTAGGCGTGGTTACAATTAACACGTCTTGATTATAGACATAAGATAAAAATGGTCTAGTAATTGGAATAAAAAATAAGGATTATGTATGAAAGTGCATAAATAAAATAAAAGCAAAAGAGTCAATGTGTTAGATTGGTTATGATACAAGTTAAGTATTATGCATGATGATGATGAGTTGAATATTATCTAGTCTAATGAAAAATGAGGCCTAGAGAGACCATTCTTCATGACATACTTCACCTAAATAGGCAAGAATCTAGTTCAAAAGGAATTTATGTTTTAGCGTTAGAACATCAATGACAAAGAGAGGCAAAACCAAGATCAAAATATGCTTAAATAAGAAATGTGCCTTTAGGATAACTCCTAAATGTACATTCTAGTGTGAGGTACACCTAGGGTTTGCTCATGAAAGGGCAAAGAGTCAAGTCTAGAAAGATAAGAGATGTCCGAATCCTAGCATCATAGACTAAATATAAAATAGGCAAAAGAGACATAATATAAATTACAATAAGTAAATGGAATGGAGAGGGATTTCTTGAGAGATTAAGAGTAGACTAATCTATGGAGATGGTTCTTTGAATAAAGTACTCAAAGTTAGGGTTTTGAGGCTTGACCTAGTAAAGAAAGAGTTGCTCCTAGCTCTTTACATTATAAGCAAAAGAGACATTCACTAGTAGAAATTAATAAATATGCAGCAGGTTTTTTAGTATTATATATGGCGTTAAAGGCTAGCAGCAAATAAGATGGCAGTAAATTAATCAATTTAATTTTCCGCGTAAAACATACTTCACAAAACATTTAATAATGTCACTGGTGGAGTATAATATGCCACAAACGAATTACCTATTAATATGCGGCATTTAACTTGTTTTAATTAATTAAAAATGGCAAAAATATACATATACATATCTATTAAGCCACCTTATCTTTTATAGGTAACATTAGAAAGACATTTTGAGTGGATGCATGTCTTGGCATTTCATATACATATCTATTAAGGCACTACCAATGTATATATCTATGTCCATCTAATGAATCACCTTCAAGCTTAGCCGTAAGAGATGAACATGCTCTCAATACAGCTAATAATACTACAGAATCAAGATAATAATGCACCATCCCAACAACAAACAGATCCAAGACTTTCCTCAAATAACCACATCCAGCATAATTTGTGATTAACGTACCCCACATGACTAAATTATGATTACTAAACTTGTCAAACAATTCCAAACCAGAATCAGGATTAATATAGTAGTGAGGTTCCAACTCTAACATCTATCCAGAATCAGGATAATAAGAACATGAATTTTCTTTCCGAAGGCCAAATTATTTTCGAAAATAATCCCTAAAAATTGGGAAATTCATGAATTAAAACCCAAAACCCAAAACCTCATGAACGAATGAATCAAAACCCATAAAATAATAAGTATCGAGTTGGGGTGTACAAAGAACAAAACAATAAACTAGGAAATTCAAGAATAAAAAACATCACAAACAAAGAACAAAAAGGGAGACAAACCTTGAATGGTGGCGCATGGTAAGACATGGAGAAGGGCAGGGGAGGAATCCTATGTTCGAACTGTGGGATAGAACCTTTCTAGAAATGCTGTCTTTAATTGAGCCCAATTAATGATTGAGTTGAGCTCCAGGCATTTATACCAATCTTGAGCATCACTAGATAAACTCAAGTGAAATAGATGCATCCGTACATAATCCGGGCTATTAGGGCATGGAGGTATGAGACCGCAAATATCTGAGAATGTCTCCAAGTTTTGGAGAGGGCATTCATTTCTCAAACCACAAAAAGGGGTCTCTTTCACCATCCAGGTGAATTGAGGATGTATGTGATAAGGGTTCGGGGCTATGGGTAACACTACACCTCCTTGAAATTCTTGGGACCCAGGCGTCCCAAATTGACCAAATAGTTGTGGGTGGTTTTCTTCCATTGGTGGTGTAGGGTGGTTGGAAGTATTTGGTTGCGACGAGGTTTGGGTTGGAATTTTCCGTTTGCTGCGTTGAACCTCAGGGTCGTATGGTTCTAGTTGTTGGTTTGATCTACGTGTGCTATAGGGCATGCAAACAACACTAGAAACCAAATGTAAGTACTGACAAGCAAATTAATGGACAATAAAATAAATAAAACAAAAATAGCTTACACCAAGACTATAGTCTAAACACAACGCCTTGTCCCCAGCAACGGCGCCATTTTGATAACCGTTCTTTTAGGTTGTTTAACTAAAAGAATAGTACTAAATTTATAAACACCCTAATACTAGTACAACTAGTGTAGTGGTAAGTCGGGGATCGAACCACAAGGACAAGGGGCGATAGTTTCTAGACTTGGTGCAAAGGGTTTATATGGAGATTTGAAAGAATTATACTAATGACAGAAAAGTAAAGCAAGAACTAAAACAATAATATGCTATAGAAGGAAAACGAGGACAGATCAGTTCCACCCTAGGAAGGACAATCAAACTTTATAAAGAAGATGAAGAGATGTTTGGCTTAATGAACTCATGCAAGGATGGAGTTGATGGACTGTTTTATGTTGTGGATTGTTTTTTATTTTAAAGGGGAATAAACTTTGTATCCCAAAGAGTCCATTTCATGAGCTTTTGATCAAGGAAGTCCATATTAGAGGCTTGACCGATCATATGGGTATTTCTAAGACAATGGAAATTCTTTAAGGTTAGTCTATTGGCCTAAAATGCTGGGCCATCTATACCATGTCATTGTTCGATGTTCTACTTGCCAAAGGGCAATGATGTATTTTCATAAAGGAGAATACAAACCATTGCCTTCTCTTGAGAGGCCATGGGAAGACTTGAGCATGGATTTTATTATGGCATTTGCTAGATCTCAACGTAGGAAGGATTCCATATTGGTGATGGTTGATCGATTTTCTAAAATGACATATTTTGTGGCATGTAGGAAAGTGGATGATGCTTTCAATGTGGCTCAATTGTTCTTTACTAAGAATCCTTATTTTCTTTTATTACCAAGGACTATTGTTTCAGATTGAAACACTAAGTTTTTGAGTCATTTTTAGATGTCACTTTGGAGACTTGTGGGGACAAAATTATTGTTTTCAACATGCCATAACCCATAAACTAATGGGAAACGGAGGTGGTGAATTGAATTCTTGGTTCTTTAATTTACTTCTTCCTTTTCTGAGTAAAGGAGGCAAGAATTTTGGTTTGAAGCTAGCCCATGCAAAGTTCTACTCCAATCAAACACTAAGTCAATCCACTATGAACTCGCCTTTTGGGGTTATCTATGGGGTGAATCCTTATGTGCCAATTGACTATATCATCCTTCTAAAAGACAAGTGTATAAATAGGACAAATAAAGTGAGCATGGATTTCATGATGGATGTCCATAAAGAAAGAAGGAACATTGAGAAGGCTAATTAGAAATACAAGAAGCAAGCCAAGAAGAATTTGATAAAGGATAAATCATTTAAAGTTGGTGATCTTGTATCAATTCTTTTAAGGAAGGAGAGATTCTCGAAGCAAAGTAAGCATAAGTTGATGCCAAGGGTCTATTTTAAATCATTAAGAAAATTAATGAAAATGCTTACAAGGTGGATCTTGGTGGGAACTATGGAGTCTCTTCTACTTGTAATCTTTGTGACCTATTTCCTTATTTAGAACATGATGAGTTTAGGAAAACTCTTTTTGAAGAAGAGAAGGATGATGGGAATTTAAAAAAACCTTCTACTTCCAATGGCAAGTCCAAATAGGTTCTTTTGGTTTGATCTTTTGAAAAGAACATTTAGACCATATCACTTTACATGGACAGTTTATTTTGATTCAAGACTATTATAGTATTTCTGCCCAAGAAATCTAGAATATTTGAGTTGAATTAAATAAAGTATAGTAGAATAAACTAAACTAGTTTAATTATTAAACTAGTTTAATTATTAAACTAGTTTAATTAAATAAAGTAGTTATTTTAGAGTAATTAAACTAATAGAGTAGTTTGAGTTAATGAAGTCATGTAAATAGTGAAGCTTGGTTTAAGGCGACTTGAAGGGGGAAGAGCAAACTATATGTTGGGCATGTTTAGCCAAGAGAATAAGGGGATTAATTTGTTGTCAATGAAAGGGTGTCATTCATGGGAATGATTGGGGAAGTTATAACTGTGCTTAAAAGGTGTAATTTAAAGGAATTATTTGGGGTTTTAAGTTAGCAAAAGTTTCAAAGCTGAATTTAAGGCTTAATAGAATGTTTTAAGTGCAAATGGGCATCTGGAGTTTTAATATCATTAAGAGTCTTAAAGTTGCTATTATAAGGCTTGATTGATGGGTTAAATGCGAGATTGAGGGCAAGACTATTTTTCCTTTAAGCCTAGCTTAATTACACGAGTTTAAGGAATGTTTAAGGGGCGTTTTCTAGTGTTTAGTTGTGGAATATTATGGGTAATTAAAGGAGGACATTTTGGGAGTAATTTCACAGATTCACTCTCTTAAACTTCAGCAAAATCATTTAGTCTTGTCTTTTAAAATTGACATGCATTTTGGGAAAGGAAAAGATGACTTTTAAAGCTCTTGACCTATAGGTTAATGCAAGAAAATTATTGGGTGAGTTACTCTATTCATAAGTTCACAAAAATTGAAGACATAGAACTTTAAGTGTTTGAATTATAGGACAAAGGGAAGCTGATCAGTTTGTGGCTTATAGAGAGACTTCTTAACTTAATTTTTTTATTAGATTATTATGGTAGTTTAATAGGGTTTTCATGGCTGTTCAATTTAGGGTTTTATTTGCTTTCAATTAAACAATTTTGTGGAGGTCGTATTTCTTATTTTATTTCATGTAATAATCTGAGTTGTAATATTTTATTTTTTGAATTGTTAGACTTCTTTAGGTCATATTTTGTACCCTATATATAAGGTGAATCATTTGTACATATAAGAGATTGTTGATACTTAAACATTTAAAGTCTTTTTCTAGCTAATTCATATGAATTGCTTGTGTTATTTCCAAATTCATACATGAAGATTTTTAGAGATAAGTGAGTGTTCCTTCCCTTTAAAATTCAGTGGATCAATCCACAAGTTGAGTGTTCCTTGTTGAAAGATTTATACCTAATAAAAGGAGTGAGAGTTCCTTCTTTACATATCCTCTTGATTATAGATGAATATTCCCTATAATCCCTCCTTTTCTCTTTTACTTTATCTCAAAATTCCATACTTAAATGTACCCAAATCCCATGCCCAATTACTGTCCATTTCCATGCTAGTTTCATCCAAAAACCCATGCCAATCCTTAACTATTAAAACCTGAAAACACATCTTTTTCCACACAAAAGCCTACGCATATATCCATATAAACCCACACACTTTTCTGTCCAATTTGGTGACCCATTTGAACTTATAATTTATAGTGTTTCCTCACTAGTTTTTACATCATAAGATTAGGGTCCTATCGCTAGGACGAGTAATTTTAGATTTCTACCCCAATACGATTTTGGTGGGAAGATCAGTGTCTTACCAGTAGGAGGGATAGTATCGGGATTTCACCCCAATATGATTTTAGTGGAAAAATAAGGGTCTTACTAGCAGGAGGGGTAATTTTATGATTTTACCCCAAAATAATTTCGGTGGGAACACTAGGGTCTTACTGGTATGAGGGTTAATTTTGGGATATTACCCTAATAGGGTTTTGGTCTTACCTATAGGTGAGGTAATTTTAGGATTTTACCCCAATAGAGTTTCGATTAAAATATTAGGGTCTTACCAGTAGGTGGGGTAATTTCGGGATTTTACCCTAATAGGGTTTCGGGGGAAATATTAGGTTTTAAGAGGTTTGAGGGGTAATTGCGGGATTTTACCCTAATAAGGTTTCGTGGGAAAGATAGGTCTTATAGCTAGGAAGGGTAGTTTCAAATTTCAACCCTGATATGGTTTCATTGTGGTAATAAGGGTCTTACTAATAAGAAAGGTAATTTTGAGATTTTAACCTAGTAGAGTTTTGGTGGGTAGATCAAAGTATTACTGGTAGGAGGGGTAATTTTAGGATTTTACCATAATAGGGTTTAACTGAAAAGATTACGGTCTTAGGACTAGTAGGGTAATTTGGGTATTTTATTCCTATAAGGTTTTAGTGGTAAGATTAAGGTCTTACTGGTAGGAGGGGTAATTTTGACATTTAGCCCAAATAAGTTTTTGGTGGGAAGATTATGGTCTTACTAGTAGGACGAGTAATTTTGGATTTTTACATGTTATGATATTGGTCGTACGATTAGGTTCTTACCATTAGGAGGAGTAATATCAAGATTCCACTATAATAGGTTTTTAGTGTTAAGATTAGGGTCTTACTAGTAAGAGGGTTAATTTTGAGATTTTCCCCTAGTAGGGTTTTGGTTGAAATATTAGGACATTACCGGTAGGAGGGATAATTTTGAGATTTTATCTCGATAGGGTTTTGGTGGAAAGATTTAGGTCTTATGGGTTTGAGGGATAGTTTTAGGATTATACCCTAGTACGGTTTAAGTGGGAAGTTTAAGGTCTTACCGGTAGAAGGAATAATTTTTGAATTTTACATCAATAGTGTTTCGATGGTAAGATTTTGCTCTTACCACTAGGTAGGGTAATTTCATGATTTAAACTCAATAAGATTTCGATGGGAAGATCATGGTCTTAATAATAGGAGGGATAATTTTTCTACCCTAATAAGGTTTTTGGTGGGATGATTAGGTTCTTCCGGTAAAAGGTGAAATTATGGGGTTTTACCCCAATAGGGTTTCAATGGAAAGATCAAGGTATTACCGGTAGGAAGGGTAATTTTGGGTTTTTTTTTTATCACACTAGGTTTTAAGTGGGAAGATCATTATCTTACCATTAGAAGAGAATTTTGGTATTTTTACCCCAACAGGATTTCAGTGTAAAGATTAAGGTCCTTTCGATGGAAGGCGTAATTTTAGGATTTTACCCTTAATAGAGTTTTACTGGGAAGATTAGGGTCTTACTGGTAAGAAGAGTAATTTCAAGTTTCTACCTCGATATTGTTTTAGTGGGATGATTAGGGTCTTAGTAATAGGAGGGGTGAATTATGGATTTTACCCTAATAGGATTTCGATAGAAAGATAAGATCTTACCTGTAGTAGGGGTAATTTATGAACTTTAGCCCAATAGGGTTTTGGTCAGAAGATAAGGATTTGACTGGTTAGAGGTGTTATTTCGTGATATTACCTCAATAGGTATTCAATGGGAAGATTAAGGTAATACCAGTAGGAGTAATTATTTGGGAATTTTTATGAGGTAGGGTTTTGAGGGGAGACTAGTGCTATACCAGTATAAGGGGTAGTTTTGGTATTTTACACTAATAGGGTTTTGGTGTAAAGATAAAGGTCTTACCTGTAGGAGGGTAGTTTTGAATTTTACCCCAATAGGGTTTAGGTGTGGAGATCAGGCTCTTACCGGTAGGAGGGTAAATTTTGAGATATTGCACCAATAGAGTTTCGGTGGGAAGTTTTTTATCTTACTAGTATGAGGGGTAATTTCTTTATTTTAACCTAATAGGGTTTATGTGGGAAGATTAAAATATTACTAGGAGGAGGGGACGTTTTTTGATTTTACATTGATAAAGTTTCGGTGGGAAGATTTGGTTTTATATTTAAGATGGGGTAACTTTGAGATTTTACCCCAACTAGGTTTTGATTGGAAGATCAGGGTCTTACCTATAGGAGGGATGATTTTGAAGTACTACCCTAATAAATTTTTAATGGGGAAATTAAGGTCATACTGGTAAGAGGGATAATCTTGGGATTTTACCATAATAAGGATTATGTGAAAATATCATGGTCTTACCAATAAGAGGGATAATTTAGGGTTTTTACCCTAATGGGGTTTGAGTGGGAAGAGTAAGGTCTAAACAATAAGAGGGCTAATTTTGATATTTAACCCCAATAGTGTTTTGGTGGTAAGATTAAGGTCTTACCACTAGTGGAAAAAACCTCAAATACTACTCTATATAAGCTCCGGTTCTATTTACAACCGGAGTATATGCTTAATGCTTGGTTTTATGCGTTGTTTTTTTTGTGGAATTTTAGGGTTTATGCTCCGGTTAGTGAAGGACCGGAGCATATAATTATTTTAGGCTCCGGTTTCATAGGAACCGGAGCATATACGCATTTTAGGCTCCGGTTCAATAGGAACCGGAGCATATACCTTCTTCCACGCACAGCCCTAATTAAAATAATTGCAGCGCGCCTCTTCCTTCACATGCAACACCCAGCAGCAACACAACACACTTCCTTCTCCCATATTCTCCTACGAAGCCAAAGTGCATCTCCCACAATTCTACTACGCCCTAATCCATGTATTGACACCCGAAACCACCTTGACCCTTCATCACTCTCTCCCAATATCTTCGGTAATTCGACAGAGAGGGGCAACAGTTTCAAGCGTGAATTGGAAAACTTCTTTGAATAATTTCGATTAAAAGGTACGTACCCACTTACATTTGTGTATTGACAAGTTTTTGTGAAGTTTAATTTCAATACGTGCGTGTTTTTGTGAAATGTATCTGTTGAATTGTGAAGTTCGATCGAGCAGATACTATGTTTCTTTTTACCGATTTGTTGCCTAGGTTTCATTTTTTTTTTCCACCAATTTGCCGTTCACCCCTATATTTTTACCAACTTGATTAAATTATTTGGCCATGGCAATAAATTAAGAAGGATGGACATATTATCCTTAGTCTGATTTGCCGTTTTTGGGGTCAAATATAAAAACAAAATCCTGAGAAAAGTATAAGGATTTGAGCAGTAGAATACATGCATGATTGTAACGTCGTACACTCGTACGAGATTTAATTTGTACACTAACAATGAGAACAAAGTGATCTCTGAAATTCTAATGGCGTGCATAGCTACTCCAAGATTCTAAAATTGTGCTACTCAAAGAACGTACGATTCTATGAACAATATCTTCGTTTGTGATCTCCTTTATCGTATTTTGATGATATTTTGCTAATTGTACCATGCCAAAGTTTTGTCTTTAACCAATATATTTTGTTTTCTATTACTATATTTTTTTTTTAAACTAACGAAACTTTGAGCAATCTCTCCAAGGGTATTGGTAGGACTACCCCGTAACTGTAAACATCGCTCATCGTTGTCAAGTGACCTGGTTTGTTTCATGCAAATGATTAATGTGTTATATTATGCAACTATTTCAAAACACAGAGGCCTAGAGCTAGATGTTCAAGTAATGATTTTGGCGTGCCTAAAGTTGTTAGGCGTCATGTTCATTTCAATCTACGATATATCGTATATGTTGCTTTATGTTGATGATCGTAAAACTCTGTTTTAATTAGTCAAAAATGTTGAATCAATAGTAATCAGTACGTTTAGTAAAAATGAGGTGAAGTGAACTTCGAAAGACAAAATTCTTTAAGTGTTCTTATAAAGCTGAGTGGATAATATAAGATCGTGACCTTTCATCAATAATTTATAGATCGTGTTATCTTGGAGATGTCAATTTGCTGTGTGTTTGTCATAAAAAATTAAAATCTTCTGCTGAATCAGTTCAAATATTGGTATGAAAAGGCATTATTGGACATCTTTGGATGAGAATCTGAATTACATCTGTAAACTACTGGTGTGAGTTGCACAAGTAATTTGATGCACTCGATCAAAGTACTATGGTGAGAAGAGTACTTGTAACTTCGCCCTAAAAATATGCTTCAACCCTAAATTAAAGAAAGATGAGCTGTCTGTGTTGAGAGATAAAGTTGAACGAAGTTGAAATTGTTTGGAGATGACAGAGGACTCGAAAAGAAAAATTAAGTATAACATTTAATTTGAAACAGGTATAAAAACAAATCTAGTCCCCTAATATCTGGACCAAAGTGAAACACACCATAAATATCTGCTTACATTTGAGACAGACATAAGGATATACACCAAACCATTACAAGGAGTTTAGGATAATAGCGGCAACAAACTAATTGATTTCATAAGGCTAATCTATTCTAATACATCCATACTACCTCTGTCCCCATAACTTGATAAGGGAATCTTTAGGAGTACTCTCACTAATAATAAAAATGTCATTCTTGTAGTAAATTGCAATATTAATTTCAATACTCATTTCGAAATGCTCTTTATTTTCAAGGAACTCATTCAAGACTTACACATTACTTGTACTGTCTAGATTAATCAGAGGATGGAAAAAGATCGTTCATGGATGTATGGTAGCATTGAATCATCAGAATTTGTGGATGGGGTCTTGGAATTTTGTAGTAATGCTATCGAGCACCAAACTAGGACAGGGGAAACCGGATTCTATTGCCCATGTGTCAAGTGTGGAAATGTATCAAAGGTCGATGGCATTGACATCCTTAGGGAGCATATACTTCGGCGTGGATTTAGGCCTCAATATCATGTCTGGGTTTGGCATGGTGAGGAGGGAGTTTACAAAGGAAACATTGTTCCTCATAATGTCTATGAAGAAGAAGATGTTGCTCATATGGTGGAGAATAATGAGTATGAAAATGAAGAGGAGGATATGAATGGGGACATAAATCGTGTTGATGAGATAATGGAAGGGGCTGAGGATGAGATAGGAAAACGTCCTCGTGTTTTTGATTTGCTGAAAGAAGCATCTGAGAAGCCTCTCTACCCTGGATGTACAAAATTCACCAAACTAACAGCCGTGTTGACACTTTTCAATGTTAAGTCAAAGTTCAACTGGAGTGATACTAGTTTCACAAGTTTATTGGAAGTGTTAGGTGATATGTTTCCTGATGGAAATGAACTTCCAAAATCAACATATTATGCCAAAAAGCTCATGTGCCCTTTCGGCTTAGAGTATCAGAAGATACATGCTTGTCCGAATGATTGTGTATTGTATCGAAAGGAACATGAGAGCTTAGAAGAGTGTCCGCGTTGTGGGTTATCGCGTTATAAGCGTAAAGGGGCTCGAGGTGCTAAAGGTCCTCCAGCTAAGGTGTTATGGTATCTTCCAATAATTCCAAGATTCAAGCGCCTGTTTTCTCTAAAGAAAGATGCTATGAATTTGAGGTGGCATGCAGATAGGGTGAAGAAAGGTCGTCTCCTCACACATCCAGCTGATTCTCCCGATTGGAAGACTATTAATAGGTTGCATAAGACATTTGGGGATGAAGATCGTAATTTGAGGCTCGGACTGTGTACTGATGGAATGAACCCATTCGGGACTCTTAGTTCTCAACACAGTACATGGCCGGTACTCTTAGTTATCTATAATTTGCCTCCTTGGTTGTGCATGAAACGTAAGTACATTATGCTTTCTCTTCTAATCTCTGGTCCTAAACAACCGGGAAATGATATTGATGTATATCTTGCACCCCTCGTTGAGGATTTGAGAAAGATGTGGGATGAAGGGGTTCCTGTGTACGATGCACATGCTAATGAAGTGTTCACATTGCGTGCAATGCTTTTATGCACTGTCAATGACTTCCCTGCATATGGTAACTTATCCGGGTATAAGAATAAAGGGAAGAAAGCATGCCCAATTTGTATCAATGACATGGAAGCTACGTGGATTCCTAAGTGCAAACATGTCTTCATGCCACATCGGAAGTTTCTCCCACGTGATCACCCCTATCGTAAGAAAAAGAAGGCATTCGATGGAGAGGTTGAAGAGCGTGTAGCTTGTCGACCGTTAACCGGGTATGAGGTTTACGAACAGGTTAAGGGGGTTGAAACAGTTTTTGGTAAACCTGGACAAGGGGGTGAAGGGTTATGGAAGAAAAACTCAATATTTTGGAAGCTTCCATATTGGAGAGATCTACAGGTTAGACATTGCCTCGACGTTATGCACATAGAGAAAAATGTGTGCGATGCAATACTCGGGACGCTAATGAACATTCCAGGTAAGACAAAGGATGTGAAGGCCGTGCGAGATTATTTAGAATGCAAGGGGCTTCGCCCAGAGTTATGGCCACAGGTTAAGGAGGTAAAGAAAAGAAATAGAGCAAAAGAAGGGGGTATTGTGAACAAGGGAAAGGGAAAGGGTAAAGAAAAGGTGGCAAGTGACAAGAAACATAACGTAGAAAAGATTTATTTACCACCGGCTTGTTACACATTGTCCAAAGAAGAGAAACGATTTTTTTGTGAGACTTTGTATGGTATTAAGGTTCCATCAGGGTACTCATCTAACATGAAAAGATTTGTGTCCCTGAATGGTGAGTTGAAGTTGGGAAGCATGAAATCCCACGATTGCCATCTCATGATGCAAGTGTTCCTACCAATTGCAATTCGGGGGATACTTCCGAAACATGTGAGATATACTATTACCGAACTGTGTTCGTTCTTCAACACAATATGTTGTAAAGTGCTTGATCCCTTTAAACTTGATGCCCTCCAAGCGGATGTGATTGAAACTTTATGCAAGTTTGAGATGTATTTCCCACCTTCGTTTTTTGACATTATGGTTCACCTAATTGTCCATCTCGTTCATGAAATCAAGCTTTTAGGTCCCGTTTATTTGAGGTGGTGTTATCCTTTTGAAAGACATATGGGGGTTTTGCAAAACAAAGTGAGGAACCCGGCACAACCGGAGGGTAGTATGATTCAAGGCACTGTGAGCGATGAGATCGGTAATTTTATAGCTGAGTATATGGCCAGTGCAGAGCCTATTGGACTTCCTTCCTCTCGACATGAAGGGAGACTTCAGGGAAAGGGAACAATTGGTTCAAAATTAATCACACCTCCTAGAGAACAGCGCCTACAAGCACACTTGTATGTCTTACATCATGTTCCAGATGTCCATCCCTTTTTGAATGAGCATTACGAGGAATTGCGTGTTAGAAATCCTTCTAAAGGGGATAGATCTTTGATGCAATTGCATAATAAGACATTTATTGATTGGTTTCACAATCGAGTTGTATGTGAACAACTCGAGGATGTGTCTGAAACTGTGAAGTGGTTAGCTTTTGGTCCTCGCGAAAACGTCAACAAATATGAGGGTTATGATGTCAATGGGTACACCTTCTGGACTGAGGGTCAAGATCAGAAGTCCTCTTTCTTGCAGAATAGTGGTGTTTCCGTTTTGGCGTCATCTACATTTTACGCGAGTGCGAAGGATCAATCACCGGTAGATGCCAAGTTGTTATACTATGGGAGAGTAGTGGAAATATGGGAGCTTGACTACTCTAGTTTCACTGTTGGTCTTTTTAAATGCAAGTGGGTAGATAACAATCGACGATGTATTAAAAGTGATGACCCTTGTGGATTTACTGTTGTTGACTTGAGTCGGTTGCGTGATAGTGAAGAACCATTTATACTTGCCACACATGCTAAGCAAGTATTCTACATTGTAGACCCCAATGATAAAAATTGGTCTATTGTTATAGCGGGGAAAAGGAGTATCCTCGGTATAGGTGACGTTGATGATGAGGATGAGTATGATGCTTTTGAAGACTCCCCACCATTTACTAATCCAAAATCCGGTGACGATGGAGATGGTGACATAGGTTACATGCGTGTAGACCACACAGAAGGAATACATTTGAATTTTGATAAGTAATGTACTAGGTATGATAAACTTGATTTTAGACTTGTTGTGCCCACTTGTTATAGACTTGTTGAAAAAGGTCTCAGTCTTGTTGAAAAAGGTCAAGTGTGAATATAAATTATAATCCTTTCATATTGATTGACGCATTCACATGAATTTTTGTTGTTACTCACACTGGGATTTTGTTTTGAATTTATGCTACAGTTTCTATATTGTCACTTGCCCTGAGATCTACAGTACGATGAATCTGTTTAGGGATGGCATACTTCCTGAGGAAGATGATGTTCAGGATGGGCATAGCCATGATGATAAAGAGTATGATGTAGAGATGGAGGAGGATAAAGGAGACTCCGAAGATAGGGCTTACGATGAGGTTTCATCTAGGTGGGAACAACATGAATTGATGGCAGACCAAGCCCCACCAATTGACTTAACCACAGAAGAACGTGGTATTATGGTGACACCTCAACAACCACAAGTTTCCCATCAAGTTTCCTCTACTAGTAAAGAGAGTTCTAAGAAGAGGAAAGGGAGAGGTCCTACGAAGAATCTTAAAGTGACAGAACCAATGCACCTTGAGTACAATAGCTTGGGTCAACCATGTGGAAAGTGGCGTAGACAGTATGGAACACAACTTGGCATTTGTATGCGCAAAATTTCCATCTTGTACGCATGGAGTGAGGTGCCAGAGGGTCTAAAGAAATCAATATGGGAAGATACAGTGGTAAGCAAGTACTTAATGTTAACCTACGCATTGTTGCTAGATTTGTTGAATTCAATTTTTTTGATAGTATAGTTAAATGCTAACTATCCAAATTTTCCTTTTTTGTAGAATTTATTTCATATTCAACCCGATCAAAGGAAGAAGGATATTTTCCTTTCAGCTGTTGCAGAGAGATTTAGAGATTTCAAGTCAAAGTTAGTGAGTGGATGGATTTCTAAGAAGAGAGATAGATCTCAGTCTTATAAGAAGATGAAGACAGGAGTGGAAAATGAAGAAAGAGATCCGAGTAGTAAGGAAGCACCACAAGAAATGCCTTATGAAATATGGGGTCACATCACTAAGGATGAATGGGAAGCATTTGTTGCAAAAAAAACAACTCCGAAAGAAGTTGTAAGTCTAAGAAATAGCGTTTAAAATGGTATTTACTCACTTAAAAATTCATTAAATAAGCATTCAACTTTAATGGTTTTGATTTCTATTGATTTATCAGGAAAAGCGTAGTAAAGCTTCACAATGTTCGAGCCAAAAGAAGTTTTACCATCACATGGGTTGTAGAACATATGATGAGTCCCGAAAGGAGTGGATAGATACTGGGTTTTACCCTATTTCAAGCTCATCCTCATCGGCAACAACTAGTTCTATAGTTACGAATAAGGGAGATCGGGTTCTTGATTGGTATTGTTCGCTTCATGTTCGAGATTCAAGCGGTAGAAGAACCATTTCCGAGCCGGGAATAAAGAAGATAGCTGATGCAGTGGTGAGTTCACTGAAATTATGAAATATATTAAAGACAATTTATTAGAATGTCAACTAAGCAATACCATATTTTATTTGAGCAGATGGGATGGAAGGCCAAAGAGGCTACAGGCGAGTTCACTCCTAAAGGCAATGTTGATGCCTTACACATGGTGCTAGGTAAAGACCATAACGGACGCGTGAAAGGCAAAGGAGGCTTGCGTTTAGGGGTGAGAAAGGCCTTTGGAACAGAGTGTGTTGCATCACAATCACGAACAAGCGTAATGACACCACAAGATTTGGAGGCCATTACATCTAAGATAGAAGAGCAAGTTATGGAGAAGATGAACAAGAAATTTGCAACCATCCTGGAGCGAATGGGATTACCCGTTGTTGACTTCTTGGATATAGATCATGGGGACAAATTAAGCCAACAAGACCCAGAAGCTCTAGTCGAGAGAGTTGAAGACCAGCCGAGACCCCCTACAGATCCACCAATGCCTATTATAGAGGTAATAGTTTGAATATATTTAATAAGTAACCTTTTGGACTGATGTCTCCTTACGATGTTAATTATGTTTAACATTGTCTTTAGGAAGAGACCCCTTGTTGTCTTTTACTACCCCAATTAGGTGTGGCCAATGGCGAGGAGTTAGTTGAGGTTGCATATGGACGGGCGCAACCACCAGTAATTGGCCAAAAGGTGCATTTGTTGCCTGTTTCTGGTGGTCAATTAAGTGTGTCCATAGAGACTATTATTAATGGTTATGAAGATTTCTCACTCCCGATTCCAAGGCCAGAATGGAACCTCAACAAAATCTCGGATGCGCAAGGTAGTTTTGTGACATGGCCAAGTGCTTGGGTTCGATTTTCAGAGGAGGTAACAATTATATTATTTCCTTTTCATCTTATTATTCTATAGGTGCATTTTTTCAATTGATAAAAGAGTGTAAATTTCTACTAAGGTTTTGCTGAAAATAAAGAACAAAGATGAGGCAAATAAGGAGGGGTTAAAAGTAAAAGAGAAGGAAGTGAAGGAAAGAAGTAAGAACAAGAGAGTAGTATCATCAAAAGGGTCAACTCCGCTTCTAAAAACAAAGGGAGATCCACTTGTGAGTATTCAAGTGCTTGAAACTTTAAGCAAGGATTGTTTATGGTTGCATACATGTGTTAGCAATGTGCCTGATGACAAGCCAATTCAAGTTGATTTGGCAAAAGAACAGTTCCACTACATGGAGGACACACTAACATGGGTATATAAAGTGGATGTTCGTGAATTTCTATCAGGAGAAATGTTGAATGTATCCATAATACAAGTTTTCATGAGGTGAAATATACATACACGTACTACTATATTTCCTCATTTTGTGCACTTCATAATTAGGTGGTTGTGAACAAGTCTAACATCTTATTTGTTATGAGTTTAGTGCACTTCACGAGGATTTGAGTGATTGTGAGTCTGGATTCAAAGTTGGGTGGTTATGTCCACAACAGATCTGTGACACACAGTGCATGACAAGCCAACCCGAGGTGAAGGAATACATAGAACAAAGTTTGATAAAATCAATCAAAGATGGGGATAAATTTATTTTGGCTCCGTATATTGAAGAGTATGTTTTAGTCCCAACTATGAGATATGTCTTTTGATATCATTATCTAAGTTATCATGTTTCTCTTTATTGACTTCAAATTCGTGTTTGTAGTAAACATTGGTTGCTCCTAGTCATTTGTCCGTTGACTCACACAGTATATCAATTCGATTCTGTTTGTCTACAACCACCTCGACATTTACTTATCAAATCTTTGTTGACTAGGTATCTTCAAGTTGACATAATGCGTTTTAGTTTGATTATTAACTTTAATATATATTGATATGACCTATATTTTTCTTGTCGAGTGTAGTGCAATGAAGAAATTACGCGGAAGTTTAGGATTACATTCAAGAGCTACATTTCCTAAATGGAAATCAGTGAAGGTACATGTTTTTAAAATTTAAATGTTTTGTAGTAGACTAACCTTTGAATTACCCTGATTTTGACATGAATATTCATTTCATCTCCACTTAGTGCGCACAACAACAAAACGGGGTAGATTGTGGCTATTATGTGATGAGATTTATGTATGATTTAGTCACCTCTGCCACAACAGTCGATGATGTAGAAAAGGTATATCTAACTCCTTTAGTAAAATTTATATAGTAAGCAATGTCGTCATATGAAGTAAAGTCGATGTTTATGAACATGGAGGATGGGATTGTATGGCCGGCATCAATCGAACGACTGATGTGGGATGGCATTGTATTGTTGTTGTGTGTTGGTTTGTTGAATTGTTGAATTGTATTTCACAGGTTTTTTGGATTAAAAATTGGGAAAATGTTCATTTTACAGGGGAAACTCTGCCGAAATTTTTTGAAAACTTTTATACTTTATGCCTCCATATGCTTGTATAAATCATGCTAAGAATTATATTGAACAAGAACTAATAGAGGTTGGTAATCTAATTGCGTTATTATATGGTGGCTACATTTAGGTTTTCGTCGGATCAAGAGATGAGCCTTTCACCATTGACGAAATCAAAGAAATAAGAGACAAGTTTGCACGATTCCTTGCCCCTAACTGTATTTAGTATCAATTTTGCAGACACAAACTTTATAGTCTTGAGCATATGAAATTGGTAAGCATATGTCATTCTTCTATAGACATTACATGCTGTAGACACAAACTCTTGATGTATTCCTTGATGGTACTGAGCATTTGACAGAGGATGTAAATAATATCTGTATTTCCATCTGCTCATAGTCTTGAGCAGTATATTTTTGGGCTTTTAACTTCTTCATTCTTTTGGTGAGGTTTCTGAGACCTACTGCAAAAAACTTGGCAAATGCACGTACACATCATCATAAGATTGATTTACTACGAGCTGCTCATTGTATTGTATTGCTCAAATAATAATATTAGCATTTTTCAAAAAAAAAAATATAAACTTTATGCTCCGGTTTTCAGTGGACCGGAGCAGAAAGTGTATTTTTTTTAAAAAAAAAATACACTTTCTGCTCCGGTCCACTGAAAACCGGAGCATATAATGGGGTTTTCTGCTCCGGTTTTCAGTGGACCGGAGCAGAAAGTGTATTTTTTTTAAAAAAAAAATCCACTTTCTGCTCCGGTCCACTGAAAACCGGAGCATATAATGGGGTTTTCTGCTCCGGTTTTCAGTGGACCGGAGCAGAAAGTGGATTTTTTGCTCCGGTTCAAACCGGAGCGTAAAGTCTTTTAAATATGCTCCTGTTATATCTACTTCGGGTCAAAACCGGAGCATAAAGGCCCAAAAAGACCGGAGCATATGAGGGTTTTTCCACTAGTGTACCTGTAGGACAAGTAATTCCCTTTTTTTCTTACCCGTATATGATTTTAGTGGGAAATTAGGGTTTTGTGTGATTATCGAGGGTTTAGTGGGAATGGTTTATTGGGAAAATCAAGGTTTAGTGGGAAAATTAGGGTTTGGTGTGATGATCGAGGTCTTACTAGTAGGAGTGTAATTTTAGGTTTGTACCCAAAAAGATTTTGGTGGGGCAAATTAGGGTCTTATCGGTAGGATGGGAAATTTCACGACATTTCCCTAATAGGGTTAGGGTGGGATGACTAGTGTCTTACCATTAGGAGGGGTAATTTTTTGATTTTACCGAATAAACTTTCGGTGGGAAGATCAGGGTGTTACCCATAGGAGGGGAAATTTCAGGATATTACCCAAATAAAGTTTTTGACATCAAGATAAGGGTCGTACTTACAAAAAGGGAAATTTCAATATTTTACCCCAATACGGCTTCAGCGGAAAGATTAGGGTCTTGTCCGTAGGAGGGGTAATTTCATAATTTTACCATTATAGGGTTTCGGTGGGAAGATTTGGGAATCACTAGGAGGAGGGTGATTTTGAGATATCAACCCGATAAGGTTTCGGTGGGAAGATCAATGTCATACTGGTAAGATTAGGGCATTACCGATTTGGAGGGGTACTTTTTAGATTTACCATGGTAAGGTTTTAGTGGGAAGATTTGGATCTTACTAGTATGAGAGGTACTTTTGGGATTTTACCCTAATAGGGTTTTGGTGACAAGATTTGGGTCTTACACCTAGGGGTGATTTGGAAGTTTCACCCCAATAGCGTTTTTGTGGGAAGATTAGGGTCGTACTAGTAGGCCGGGATATTTTGTGAGTCAACCCCATTAGGGTTTCTGTGGGAAGATCTAGGTGTTACTGGTGTGAGGGGTAATTTTGGAATTTTACCACAATATAGTTTCTCTAGGATGATCATGGTCTTACCACTAGTACGGGTAATTTTGTGATTTTAAACCAATAGATTTTTGACGGTATTACTAAGGTCTTACCGGTAGGAGGGGTTATTTCGGGATTTTAGCCCAATAGGGTTTTGGTGAGAAGATTAAGGTCTTAATGGTACGACGAATAATATCAGTGTTCTACCACAAAATGATTCTAGTGGGAAGGTAAGGAACGTATTGGTAAGGGGGTATTTTAAAGAATTTTACCACAATAGGGTCTTGGTGGGAAGATTATAGTCTCACCATAGGGAGGAGGGGTAATTTTTGAATCTTACCCTAACAAGGTTTAGGTGGGAAGATCATGGTCTCAGCTATATAGGAGGGGTAAATTTAGGACTATACCCTAATAGGGTTTCGGTGGTAAGATTAGTATCATACTAGGAGAAGGGGTAATTTTGAAATTTGACCTCAATAGGGTTTTGATGGAAAGATTAGAGTATTATATGTAGGAGGGGTAATTTGGAATTTTAACCCGGATTCAATCAGCAGTTTTGGGATTTTACCCAAATAATATGTTTGGTGTTTATATCAACATCTTACCAGCAGGAGGGTAATTTTAGAATTGTACCCCAACAAAATTTCAATGGGAAATTTGGGTCTTACCGGTAGAATGGGTGATTTCGGGATTGCCCCTAAAGAGTTTCAGTGGGAAGATTACGATCTCATCGAAACGATGGGCATTTTTTTTCATTTTACTCCAATAGGGTTTCTGTGGAAAGATAAGGAGGAGTAATTTTGGGATTTTGGCCGATAGGGTTTCGGTGGGAAGATAAGGGTTTATCCGGTAAGAGGGGTAATTTCTTGATTTTACCCTAATAAGGTTTCAGTGAGAAGATTAGAGTATTAATGACAGTAAGGGTAATTTTTGGATTTTACCCTAATAGGGTTTCGGTGGGAAGATTATGAACTTACTAGTAGGAGGGGTAATTTTGAGATTTTAACAAGGGTCTTAGAAGTGGGAGGGATAATTATAAATTTCTACCCCAATTAGGTTTTTGGGGAGAATTAAGGTCTTACTGGTAAGAAGTGGAATTTTGAGATTTTACACCAATAGGGTTTTGGTAGGAAGATCACGATCTTACTATTATGAGGGGTAATTTAGGGATTTTCTCCGATAGGGTTTCCGTGGGAATATGAAGGTCTTATAGTTATGAGGGCTAATTTTGGGGTTTTACCGCAATAGGATTTCAGTGGGAAAATTAGTATCTTATCGATAGTATGAGAAATTTTAGTTTTCAACCCAATTAGGTTTTGGTAGGAGGGGTAATATAAGAATTTTACCTCTATATCATTTCGGTTGGAGAACAAGGGTTTTAGCGTAGGAGGGTTAATTTCTAGATTTTACCCCAATAGGGTTTTGGTTGAAAGATCAAAGTCATACGATTAAGAGGCACGAAAAAAATAATAATAACATACGGCTACAGATTTGTGGCGTAACACCAATAAAGTTGCAATTTGATTAGGAAAGTTTTTAATATGCGGGGTGTATATGTGAAACCGCCTTGTTTTAATTCCATGTTGCAATAATATGTAGTGTATTCAGCTAGACCCGCCACTTTTTATTTACTATTTATATTAATATTCTATTCACTTCGCATCTTTAATTCCTTTCTTGAGCCCCTCGTGCTTTCTTGCCTCTCGTTTTTTCTTTAATTCCTCTCTTGCGCTCGTGTTCTCTTGCGCCGTCGCCACCAACTTGACCCACCCACCGTGGAGTTTACCCACATTTGTCAACCAGCGTGTTGTTGTATTCGTTCTTTCATTTAAGGTTGATCTCCCATTTGTTATTCGTTTTCTATATATTTGATACATGATATTTTGTGGGTTTTAGTTTGTGATTTTTTGTGTATATAGTTATACTACCCTAATCTTACCACATAAGTCTTTCAATGGGACGATTAGCGGTATGACTCTAATCTTCCCATCAAAACCCTATTGGGGTAAAGTTTACTAATTACCCCTCTTATCTTTAAGATCCTAATCTTCCCAATGAAATTATATCGGGGTATAAGTCAAAAATTAACCGTCCTATTAGCAAGACCCTAATCTACATACTGAAACCCCATTAGGGTATAATTTCGATCTACATCTCATACCAATAAGACCCAAAACTTCCCACTAATACCCTATTGAGGTAAAATCCCAAAACTTAACCCTCCTACCATTAAGACCATTATCTTCTTACCGCAACCCTATTAAGGAAAAAATCTCGAAATTACCCCATCTATTTGTAAGACCCTCATCTTCCTAATGAAATCAAATAGGGGTATAAATCAAAAAATTAACTACCGTACCAGCAAAACCTTGATTTTGCCACCGAAACCCAATCATGGTAAAATCCAAAAATCAACCCTTCCACTAGTAAGACCATAATCTTCCCACCGAATCCCTATCAGGATAAAATAGAAATTACCCGTTTGAAAAGTAAGAAACCAATCTTCCACTAAAACCCTATTGGGTTAAAATTACAAAATCTTCTATCCTACTGATAAGATCCTAATCTTTCGACCAAAACCTTATTAGGGTAAATTCCCAACATTACCCATACTACTAGTAAGACCCTCATTTTCCAACTAAGACCCTATTGGGGTAAAATTATGAAATCACAGCCCTTATCGATATGACCTTGATCTTCTAACAAAAACCCATTTGGTGTAAACTCTCGAAATTCCCCCTCCTACCAGTAAGATCCTGATCTACCCACTTAAATCTTATAAGAGTAAATTACCAAAATTATCCCTACTATGGGTAGGACCCTCATCTTCCAACTAAGACCCAATTGGCGTAAAATAAGGAAATTACACCCCTTACTGATAAGACCCTGATCTTCTTACCAAAACCCCATTGGTGTAAAGTCTCAAAATTACCCCTCGTATTGGTAGCAACCTAATCTTCCCACTGAAACCCTTGTAAAATCTCAAAATTACCCCTCCTATTGGTAAGACACTATTCTACCCACATAAATTGAATTATGCTAAAATCTTGAAATTCTCCCTCTTATTGGTACGACCCTTATATTCCCATCAAATACTATTGGAGTAAAATCCCGAAATTCTCCCTCTTATTGGTAAGACCCTGATCTTCCCACCAAAACCCTTTTAAGTTTAAATCAAGTAATAACTTCTCCGTCTGGTACGACACTAATCTACCAACCAAAACTCTACTGGGGTAAAATCCTAAAATTACCCTTCATACTAGTATGACCCTGATATTCCCACCAAAACCCAATTAGGAATATATCCCAAAACAACTCATCCTATCGGTAACACCCTAATCTTCCTATCAAAACCCTATTATGGTAAAGTTTCCAAGTTACCCCTCTTATCAATAAGATCCTGATCTTACCAACGAAATATGATTAGGGTATAAATTTGTAATTACTTGTTTTACCGATAAGGACATAATCTTCGCAACGAAACACTATTAGGGTAAAATCTCAAAATTACCCCTCCTTTAAGTAAGACCCTAAACTTTCCAATCGAAAACCTATTGTGGTGAAATCCCAAAATTGCCCATCATATCGGTAAGACCCTGATATTTCCACTGAAACCCTATCAAGGTAATACAAATAAAATTAACCCTTATATTGGTAAGATCTTTATCTTCACATTACAATCCTATTAGGATAAAATCCTAAAATTAACCATCTTACAAGTTAGATCCTGCTCATCCCATCGAAACCATATTCGTGTAAAATCCCAAAATTACCCCTCCTACCGTTCACATCCTAATCTTCCCACTGAAACCCTATTATGGTAAAGTCTCGTAGTTACCCCTCCTGTTAGTGAGACCCGAATCATCCCAATGAATTCATATCGAATTATAACTTGTCCAATCGATAAGACCCTAATTTTCCCACCAAAACCCTATTGAGGTAAAATCCCTAATTTTACCCTTCAATTGATACGACCCTAATCTTCCCATCAAATCCCTGTTTGGGTAAAATCCAAAAATTACCCTTCCTACAAGTAAGACACCAATCTTCCCACTGAAACCCTATTGGGTTCAAATCTCAAACTTACCCATCTTAGCGGTAAGCCTTGATCTTCCCACCGAAACCCTATCGGGGTAAATTCCCAATATTACCCCTACTTCTGGTAAGACCCTAATCTGCACATCGAAATGCTATTGTAGTAAAATCCCAAAATTACCTCTTTTATACATAAGACCCTAATCTTCACATTAAAACCCTATTAGGGTAAAATCCCAAAACGTCCCCTCATACTAGTAGACCCTGATCTTTCCACTAAAAGTCTATATTTGTAAAATACCGAAATTGCACCTACTAATAGTACGACCCTAATATTCCCATTGAAACTCTATTCGGGTTAATCATGATATTACCCCTACTATCAGTAAGATCCTAGTCTTTCAACTGAAACCTTATAGTAGTAAAATTCTTAAACAAACCCTGATTCCGATAAAACCTAGATATATTCTGTTCAAAACCCTATTGGGGATATATCCCAAAACAACCCCTCACACCAATAAGACACTAATCTTCCCCCAAAACCCTTTTGGGGGTAAGGTCTCAAAATTTCCCCTCCTACCAGTATCACCCTAATCTTCTCAACAAAATCATATCGGCATATATATATGAAATTAATCGTCCTACCAGAAAGCCTAGATCTTTTAACCGAAGCCCTACTAAGATTAAATCAGAAAGTTTCCTCTCCTATCGGTTAGACCCTAAACTTCACACGAAAACACTATAAGCATAATATCTCAAAACTTTCCCTCACACTACTAAGACCACAATTTTCCCTCTAATTCCTATTGGGATAAAATCCCAATATAACCCATCCTACCACTAAGACCCTAATCTTCCAACTGAAACCCTGTTGGGGTTAAATCCTAAAATTACCCCTCCTCCTCGTAAGACCTCTATCGTGCTACCAAAACCCTATTGAGGTATAGTCTCAAAATTACCCCTCATGCCATTAAGACCCTAATATTTTCACCGAAACCTTTTCATGGTGATATCTAGAAATTACCCCTCTTATAAGTAAAACGCTAATATTCCCATCGAAACCCTATCGAGGTAAAATCCTTAAATTACCCTCATACCGGTAAGACCCTAAACTTCATGTCAAAACCTTGTTGGGGTAAAGTTTACTAATTACTCCTCTTATCTTTAAGATCGTAATCTTCCCAATGAAATTATATCGAGGTATAAGTAAAAAATTAACCGTCCTATCGGCAAGACCCTAATCTTTATACTTAAACCCCATTAGGGTATAATTTCGAACTACATCTCATACCAATAAGACCCAAAACTTCCCACTGATACCCCATTAAGGTAAAATCCCAAATTAATCCTCTTACCATTAAGATCGTTTTCTACCCACCGTTACCCTATTAGAGAAATGTCTCGAAATTACCCCTTCCACTATTAAGACCGTGATCTTCCTAATGAAATTAAATTAGGCTATAAATAAAAAAATTACTCATCTTACCAGCAAGACCCTCATTTTCTAACCAAAAACCTATAAAGGTAAAATACCAAAGAGAACCCTTCAACCAGTAAGACCGTAATCTTCCTATCGAATCCCTATCGGGGTAAAATCCAAATATTACCCTTTCTACACGAAATTTATATCAGTATATATAATTGAAATTACTCGTCCTACCTGTAAGACCAAGATCTTCTAACCAAAACATTTTTAATATAAAATCGTAAAGTTTACCCTCCTACTGGTTAGACCCTAAACTTCCCGCCAAAACATTATTAGCATAATATCTCAAAACCACCATTTATACTACAAAGACCATGATTTTCTGTCCCAAACCTATTGGGGTAAAATCCTAAAATTACCCCTCTTATCGCAAAGACCCTAATCTATCAACTATAACACTATTAAGGTAAAATCCTAAAATTACGCCTCCTATAAGTGAGATCCCAATCTTCTATCCAAAACCCTATTTGGGTATAATCCTAAAATTACCCCTCCTACCTTTAAGACCCCGATATTTTCAAGGAAACCCTTTTAGGGTGAAATCTTGAAATTACTCATCCTACCAATAAGACGCTAATATTCCCACTGAAATCCTATTGGGGAAAAATCCTGAAATTATTCTCATACCGATAAAACTCTAATTTTCTCATCGACACCCTATTGGGGTAAAGTTTCCTAACCACCCCTTCTATCTGTAAGACATTGACCTTCCTAACAAAATTATATTAGGGTTAAAATAAAAATAATCATCGTACTCGCAAGACCTTGATCTCATAATCAAAACCCTTTTTGGGTATAATCCCGAAAAAACCTAGCATATCAGAAAAATCTATATCATCCTATAGAGGTAAAATCCCAAAATTAACCATCTTACCACTAAGATAGTTATATTTCCACCCCAACCCTATTAGGGAAAAGTCTCGAAATCAAAAGTAATCATCCTACCAGAAAGACCATAATTGTCCCACTGAAAACCTATCGAGGTCATATCCCAAAATTAACCCTTCAACCAATAAGACCCTGATCTTCCCACTGAATCCCTATCAAGGTAAAATCCTAAAATTGCCCTTCCTACGGGTAAGACACCAATCTTTCCACAAAAACCTTATTGGATTCAAATCCCCAAATTACCTATCCTACCGGTAAGACCATAATCTTGCCGCCGAAACCATATTGGGATAAATTCCTAAAATTATTCCTACTATAGGTAAGACCCTAATTTTCTCACCACAACCCTATTAGGGTTAAATCTTAAAATTACCCCTCTTATTAGTAAGACACTATTCTTCACATCAAAACCCTATTAGGATAAAATCCCAAAACTACCCCTAATCTTCGCACCGAAACACTACGGTTGTAAAATTCTAAAACTATCCCTTATTCCGGTAAGACCCTAATAATCTCACAAAAACCCTATTAGGGATATATCATAGAACAACCCCTCATACCAATAAGACACTAGTCTTCTCAACGTAATCATATCGACATATATATATACATATACATATATATATGTACATATATCTATATAAATATATATATATATATATATACATATATATATATATGTATATATATATATATATATATATATATATGTATATTACTCAACCTACGAGTAAGACATAGATCTTATAACCGAAACCCAGTTAAGATAAAATCCCAAAGTTTCCCTTCCTACCGGTTAGACCACAAACTTCCCACCAAAACATTATTAGCGTTATATCTCAAACTACCCCTTATACCATAAAGAGTACGATTTTCCTACCGGTAAATTCCTAAATTACCCCTCTTACCAATAAGACTCTAATCTCCCTATTAAACCTTGTTGGAGTAAAATATCAAATTACTTTTCATATCGATAAGACCCCGATCATCAAACCAAAACCCTAACGGGGTGTAGTCCTAAAATTACCCCTCCTATTGTTAAGACAATGAAATTTTCTTCAAACCCTTTCGGTGTGAAATCTTGAAATTACCCCTACGGTAAGACGCTAATCTTTCCACCAAAACCTTTTAGAATAAATTCCTGAAATTACCCTCATACTGATAAGACCCTAATATTTAAATCAAAACCCTATTGGGGTAAAGTTTCAGAATTACCCCTCTAATCTATAAGACCCTAATTTTCATTACTAGTGTGCCTTGTCGTAGGCTACCAAACAAAATCAAAACTTATCTAACTTCAAATGAATGTAGCTAGGGAAGTCAAGTTCATATTCACGGAGAAGAGATACATAATAACTTAAAATCTATGTAAAATTATCTTAACAAGACAATAAATTAAATAAAGATGGGGGTTTTCAATAGCAAGATAGATTTAATAACCTAATTATAACCGAAACTAGTTAAATGACAAATCAGTGTAAAGAGCACTCTTGGTTAGTTGAAATCCACTTATGAACTACAAGTTAATCATAGAAGTCTCCTCAATTAACACCATTGAACACCATGTTGTAGAATTCCAAAATTCTATATTCTCATGAATTAGCTAGAAATAACAAAGCGTTCCTTTCTAACCCTTTCTAGTGAACAACTCAAGATAAGCACTCTAAATCATTCACAAGAAGCAATCAAGCAAAGAAATCAACAAGGATTAATAAAATTAACACAAGCAGTCTATTTTCATCAATAATACTATTCTCCCTTCAAGTTATAAATCATAAAGCATGCATTAATAACCTAAATTCAGTACTTTGGTAAGATTAAATAGATGCAGGCGAATCCAAATAACCAAACCTAGAATTTGATTCAAGCAAATCATGAAATAACACAAGAGAATAGTAAACATTGAATATATATTAATAGAAGAGAAATCTCATAACTTACAGTCAAAAGCTTCAATCTTTAACCAAGAATATATAGATTAAGCTTCCATAGAGTTCTTCTCCACTAAAGAGCAAAGAAGAAATTCAAACCTAAGCTTTTTCTCTAATCTCCAAAGTACTCATAAAACCCTAGATTACAATCATTATTTATAGGTACCTCCCCTAACTAACCTAAACTACAGATGCCTAACCTACGATGGCCCAAAACAAGAGTTTACTTAATTAAAATGCCGCTAGAAAACACTGAAGTTGTGAAATTCTGGAAGACCCGCTGCCAGCTGCTATTTAGCCGCTGGCAGCGGCTAAGGCAGCATCCTTCTTCTCTTGCTTGCTGTAAGTGCCGCTGCTGGCTGCCCCTTTGCCTCTAGTAGCGGCTCTGGCAGCTTGTGCTGATATTCATCATATAAAATCTTTCTCGCTCAAAGGTAGATCATTCTTGCTCAAATGTAGATCGTTCTTCATCATTCCTCCAAGTTCAACATGTCGTTTCAACTCTATAATTTCCCTTAATTGCACACAAGTGAGTTAAAACGGCTAAGACTTATAAAAACCAATAAAACTCCATGAAGAACATCAAAAACCATCCTAAAAAACCTCTATCAACATATTAAAAGAAGACTTATCAAATACGAATTAATTTCGGGGTACAAATCAAAAATTAACCATCCTACTGTCAAGATCCAAAACTTCAAATCAAAACCCTAATAGGGTATAATCCCATAAGTACTCCTTGTACTGAATAGATCCACAACTTCCCACAGATACCCTATCAAGGTAAAATCGTAACACTAACCCTCCTACCACGAAGACAATTATCTTCCCACCGTAGCCCTATTAGGGAAAGTCCCGAAATTAACCCTTCTATTTGTAAGACCCTAATCTTCTGAATAAAATCAGAGCTAGGTATAAATATAAAATTAGCCATCCTACCGACAAGACCATGATTTTCTTACCAAAACCCTATCGAGGTAATTCCCAAAATTAACCCTTCAACCAGTAAGACATTGAACTACCCACAAAATCCCTATCGGGATAAAATCGTAAAATCACCACTCCTACATGTAAGACACCAAATTTCCCCCCAAAACCCTATTGGGATAAAATACCTAAATTAACCATTCTACTGGTAAGACCCTAATCTTCTCACCGAAAGCCTATTAGGGTAAATTCCCAAAATTACTCCTAATCTGAATTTTTTTTCTCACAATTATTTTCAAAAAAATTTTAAATATAATTGCGGCTACAAAGTATTACGAAAACTAACCCTTGAGCCAGGCATGGATGAAAATTGTTGTTTAAGACATCAAATTTGAGGTGGGTAGGGGCCAGGAATAGGGTTAATGTGCCAGATGCTTAGTGAGACGAAAGTTGCTGTCTTAGACAACGACTTTCATCCGAGCTAAAATTTGTTGTCTTACCCTCACATCGCTAAGACCCTAATATTTAAATCAAAACCCTATTTGGGTAAAGTTTCTGAATTACCCCTCCTATCTATAAGACCCTAATTTTCCCTACGAATTTATTTTGGAGTACAAATAAAAAATTAACCATCCTACTGGGAAGATCCTAAACTTCAAATCAAAACCCTATTCGGGTAGAATCCTAGAACTACCCCTTATACTCGTAAGATCCACAACTTCCCATAGATACCCTATTAAGGTAAAATCCTAAAATTAACCCTCTTACCACAAATACCATTATCTTCCCACCGTAACCCTATTAGGGAAAGTCTCGAAATCAACCCTTCTATTTGTAAGACCCTAATCATCTAAATGATATAAATATATAATTAGTCATCTTACCGAAAAGACCATGATTTTCTTAACAAACCCCTATCGAGGTAAATCCCAAAATTAACCCTTCAACTAGTAAGACATTGATCTTCCCACCAAATCCCTATCGAGATAAATTCCTAAAATCATCCCTCCAACATGTAAGACACCAATCTTCCCCCAAAGCCCTATTGGATCAAAATACCAAAATTAACAATTCTACTAGTAAGACCCTAATCTTCCCAACGAAACTCTATTGGGGTAAATTCCCAAAATTACTCCTTCTAATCTGAATTTTTTTTTCTAACCATTATTTTCTAAATATTTTGAAATATAATTACGGCTACAAAGTATTACAAAAACTAACCCTCAAGCCAGGCATGGATGAAAATCGTTGTTTAAGACATCGACTTTGAGGTGGGCACGACCAGGAATAGGGTTAATGGGCCAAATGCTTAATCAGACGAAAGTTGTTGTCTTAAACAGCGAGTTTCATCCAAGCTAAAAGTTGTTGTCGAGGATGACGACTTTACCCTAACTAAGCATCATAACCCTAGTAGCACCAATAGATCTCAAACTCTTGTCCCTCCGCAATGAAGCACTTAGCCTACACTTTACTCACTTAGCCTCACTCACTAACTCACTCATTCTCTCTCTCTCTCGCACTCTTCATCAAATGCAAGGTAAGTTTTTTATTTTAACTTTCTACCCTAATTTTGTTCACCCTAATTTCTATCGTAAATCTCTATCGTAAACTTCTCTCATGCTTTAAGAGAACATTCCGGCGTATCTCGAATCTGGCGCATCTTATTTTAGATCTATGCTTTCTTTGTATTTTGAAATAAATATTTTTTTTATTTTATAGCTTAATTTTGTATCAAACAAGTATAATTGAGTGACATTATTGGTTATTGTTTAATTTGTGAAGTATAATTTAGGTATATTGATTGATAATTTAGTTAGGTGTAGTTTATTAGTAGATTATGAACCTAAAATTATACAACTCAAATTAGGTTGATATAGTGTATTTTTTGACTCAAATTATACAACTCAAATGATAATCGTGTATATTTTGACTTAGGTTGACATAAAAAGAAGCCTTTTAACCATGTTTGATTCTTTGCTTATCAAAAGGACATTTGAAAGCTCAAATTGGTATAGAAATTAATTTGTTACTAGTAATACTAATTTAGATGTATTTAATAATAGTATTGGGCACAAATAATATAAAAAAACAACTTAATCCTTTAAACCAAATTAAATAACCAATCCCGAAATTTTGGAATTAAGACATACTCTATAATTTATTACTATTATTTTGGCTATAATAATACTTTATTAAGTACACTTTAGATCTATCACACTTCTCCTAAATCTATCACACTTTAAATGTAGAATTTTTGTGAAATTTTTTGTATTGATATAGTTTTTCATGTTCTTTATTAGGTATGCTAATGTTATTTTACACTTATTTACCTAAGTGAGTGATATTTGCAATTTTATTTTCTTATACTCTTCAGGAGAAATGGTTAGATGTTATTTGACATTATTGAGATATTGAAGTTGGTGTTTGATATTGTGTAAACTTTGTTGGTTATTGATGGTTGGGTTAGTGTTGGTTAATGTTGGATATTGTCTAAGCTTTTTCGGGTATTGATGTTAAGTTGTGTTGGTGTTGGACATGAATATTGTTGTGGTGTTGTTGGTGTTGGATATGGCTATTGTTGTGTTAGTATTAGATATGGATATTGTTGTGTTTGTGTTGGATATTGATATGGATATTATTGGATACTGTCTAAGATTTGTGACAAGTTGGGTAATATATACATAAAATAAGGATAAGTCCATAAATTAGAGGGAGTTTTGCTAAAATTTTTAGAAATTCTTATTTATTGTTTTAATTATTTATGTTGTATTATCTTGAACAAAAGGTTATTTTGGTGCAAGTGTGTAGGCATTGTGTATAATCAATTGCATCATTTGATATGTCATTGGGGTAGACTTCTTTTTGAGGAAAAAGTCACGGTAAAGTATAGAGGGTGAAATATAACATCTATTTTGGCAAATTATTATACCTTCTTTCCTCAATTTCTTGATATGGTGTGTAATATGTGTGGATATGACCAAGCCCGGGTTGAGTTGAGTTTGAAAATGAAACATCTTCTAAGTAAGACTACATCAGTAGCTATGCCACTTAAAGATGAGTATACAATAAAAGTCATGTAGGCATGTCATAGAGATTTTCCCGGTATCACAATGAACATATATGTTGATGAAGAACCTATTAACTCCTAAGAACAACACCAAATACATTCTTCAATGCCTGTGTTTCGTTCATACATAAATATGATAGAAATGTATACTCAAACTCCACATATGCAACCTTCTCCTTCATAATTAAATTAGAATGTTCCTCAAATTCCAAATTCATCAAATTCTTCATCACAATCCAGAAATGTCATGTAGTCCTTTACCTTAGGTCAGGTCGACCATTGACATTAAACATGATAATAGGGCTTATGATCTAGTTGTTAATGAGAATTTGGGTTATGTTTCCTCTTCATATGGGGAAGAAGGGGAACAACTTGAAGAAGAAGAAGATGAAGCGGAAGAAGAAGAACTTAAAGAAGTAGAAGGAGAAGAAGTATAAGAAGAACAAGAACAAGAACAAGAAGAATAAGCAAAAGTAGAAGTAGATGGAGGAGGAGGGGGAGAAAAAAAAGTAGAAGAAGAAGTCGTGTCTTCCTTCCCTTTCTATGGGAATGTGCCTCATTTTAGAGATGATAAGTCATGGAGAATGTTAAAATTTTAGGGTCTATTTCTAGAGCTAAGTTTTCTAATAACATGGAATTTGATTATAAGAGAGAACTCATCGAGGCAGTTCAGTTATTTTGCATCCATTTAAATCAATCACATACGATATAAATCAAATAGAAGCATTATTGTGTTGATTTATAAGAATAGATGTGTTAGGAGACTTTGAGTGCTTAGGAAGAACTTGCAGCTACCATATTGGACCATTGTAAATAACAAAGGTCCATATGCAATTTCTTTTGTATCCGGCACTCATAATTTAGGTGTGATGCACTTGAGTTTTTTCTTAATTAGGAGTCATTTGAAAGAGTGTGTGAAGGAAGACCCAATTCTCAAGGTTTTTCTAATCATAGAGATGTTGAAGGATAATTACCAAGCCACGATGAGTTGTGCGAAGGCATGGTATGGTAAACAAGTGGCGGTGGGTTAGCTCTACGGAAATTGGGAAGAATCATATGAATGACTTCCACATTTGATGAAAACACTACAAGATTCTCATCTAGGTATGGTTATTGAATGGTGTTACAAGTCCTAGAATTTCTATATCAATGTATTTTAAAGAGTGTTATAGGCTTTCCAGTCAAGCATAGATCGTTTTCAGTAATGTCTACCTGTCATTGCCATTGATGGTACCCATCTTTATAGGAACTACACGGGAAAACTACTAACTACAATTGGTATTGACGGTAATAACCAGATTTTTTTCTCTTACTTTCCCCTAGTTCAAGAAGAGAATGCAGATTGGTGGTCCTGGTTCATGGCTTGTATTAGGCATCGTGTCACCTGTCGATAAGGGCTCTATGTCATTTTAGATAGGCATGCTAGAATAGCGCTTTCCATGAATGAGCAGAATAGTGGGTGGACATCTCCAAATGCATATAATTGGTTTTGCATCCAACATGTTTCATCGAACTTGAATACACACATAAAGAATGCAATTGTTAAGAAAGAACTTATTCGGGCATCATTGCATTGCAAAACAACAAAGTGTAGTAGATTACTTAGAAAAATTACACAAATCTCTTTAGATGCAGTTGATTACATCAGTTAGATGCTTATTGAGAAGTGGTCCATAGCATAAGATGGTGGGCATAGGTATGGCTATGCAACAACAAACATGGCTTAGGTGTTTGATGTTGTGTTAAAAGATGCGAGATTCTTGCATGTGACTATATTTATAGAGTTAACATTTTATTGGGTGAACAAGTGGATCATTAAGCATAGAGAAATCTCTAGGTAATGAGCCATATCAATTTTTCCCTACACTAGTTACGTCATAGACAAGATTAAACATAATATAAGCAAGGCTAGATATCAAACCATTCAACCATTTGATACTAGTAGAGGTTTGTACGAGGTAACTACTAGAAAGGGTGAGAAGACGAGGCATAAGGGTGTACCACTACCCTTATTCCCTTGTGCTAGCTATTTGTTTGAACTTCCAAATATTAGCGGGACCGGTTGTTGTTAGACATTTCACTTTAAATAGTTATCTACATACCGACAAACTCCGTCTATTGCCTATTAACGATATGACTTAGTGGAATCCATACATAAGGCCTAGATTACTTGCTGACGAGAGCAAGATTTGACCTAAGGGTCGTCGAAGGTCTAAGAGACTAAGAAATGAAATAGATGACAATGGCGATCAATTAGTGACTTGTAGTGTTTATCATTCAACTGGACATAATCGACGCAGGTGTCCTAAGAGACTTGAGATTTCCAACCAATGTAAGAGACTAGAATTCATGACCTTCCTTCCAAATAACCTCAGTCCTTAGCCATTTTATTTATTAATGCACTTAGTTCACATAGTTATTTGCACTTAAGCCCTAGAGACTCTACGGTATGTCCTCATTGCCATGATTTTGATTGTTATTTGAATTGTAGGATGGAATACCCAGACCCTCTCGATACCTCGGTCTTTCTTTTATAGTCAAGGCATCGATCCATTTCTCTATGGAGTGGCATATAATCGATCCATCAGCCTCACTTACATGTAGACATTACGAGATGATATTTCCTTAGGAGCTCGGTCACAAGATCCAGGTGAACCTTAGACTGACCGGCTTGCTTGGTATTTATTACTTCAAGAGGCTATGCCTAGACCACAAACTCATCACCGCCTTGGCAGAGCATTGGACGCAGGAGACGTACATATTACACCTGCCTATTGAAGAGGTGATGGTGACGCTACAAGACTTGGCTATACTCATGGGTGTGTCGATCAGGGGACATTTGATCACCAGATTGCTAGCTCCCCCTTTAACAAATACCATAGAGATGATGTTTCAAGTAGATGTTTCAGACGCTACTATTAAGGGAAACGCAGTGAAGCACACAAAGTTACAAAGACCTTTAGATATCTCCGAGATGATGATGCGACGAACGATGTTATTGAGCAATATGCTTGTTTATATCGTTGGGTGCTTGTCTCCATTATACTTCTTGGAGACAAGTCTATGAAAGAGATCTCCACCATTTATCTACCATTATTCGATGAGGGGTGGGCCACCATCAGTTCATACAGCTAGGGTAGTGCAGCTTTGGCATATTTATACAAGAATTTGTGTCGAGTAGTTACAATAAGGGGCAAGGCCGTTCCTATCGATATTATAGGTCCTCTAATCATTCTTCAGGTTAATCATTCATTGCTAATCAACAATTTCTTTATTTTCAATGGTATACATTCATTTTGAATCATTTTTACATGTACCTGGCTTAGGAGTGTATCTCGTTCTGTTGTCTTGTTATTCCTACACGGCGGCGATAAGCATTAGAAGTGAAGGGCCATGTCTTGGCTTCCACTCAGCCAGAGGAGCCCATAGGGAAAATTCATATGGGTCGAGGTGGCTGGTCAAGCGTATCACTCATTTTTACCTCACCCCAACGATGAAGGCGTTGAGAGATTCCTTTAATAAGATGAGCAAGGAGTAGGTAATTAATATACTTTGTATTATTTTAATTTACTGTTGATAAATATATATATTAATTGTTGATATTATTGTTCGTATCAAAAGATCACTCGGGACCTGTACCCAATGGAAATCGGCGACATGGCAGAGTGGCGAGCCACTGTGTTGCTCATATGTTGTGAGATGGTCGAGTGTCTAAGTGGGATAGTCGAATTGTATGAGTTTTAACAATCTGTTTAAATATAATGTCAAAGTAAATGTGCTTATTCAAAATGTATATTAAAGTATTCACACTATTATATTAAAGTATTCACACATCAAATTCAAAATGTACCGTCCAAAAACAAGGGCAAAAATAAACTTCAATCTAGCTTGTAGGGCTTTCGTTAATGAAAAATGAACATACATCTTTACATCCTTGACATTACTTTTTATTCTTGTATCCAAAGTGGCCTTACACAAAACTAACCAACTAACAAGATCACACAACATACAATCATCTTGAGTGCCCTACACAGTCATAAAAACCTTTTTAATTAATCTAAATATAACAACATAATTTAACCTATATTCTAATTGTGTATACTTAATGAAGCATTATAGAACAAAAATGTTAAATTAAGCTCCATGTAAAAATTGGGTGGTATCATCTTTGTCAAGCCACACTATTATGTCTTTAGAGTAGTGAAATAAGGCTCGATATAACGACAGAGCAATGACATCCTCTTCCTTCTTCATGGTTGCACATTGAAGTAGCAACTTCCACTTGGGACTAGGAGAAGCTGCTACATCCTTAGTGAGAAGAGACCTATTTCAGCCACTAACTTCTTTGAGTCTTATTCATTGCTCCTAATCACCATTTCAGTTAACATCCCCTTTATCTTCTTAGCTTGTGGAGTCACCTAAAAAGTCAGATTCAAATAAATTTGATCATATTGAAATATAATTATAGATAAAATGTGATAGAATCTTTAATTTCTACTTAATATATGAACTTAATCAAATATAGAGGCCATTGAGTAAAAGTCTCAATTTTTTTTTTCGCGTCTCCAAGTCGTACCATGGAAATAGGGCCGATAGTGCTACTCCCTTGAAGAAGTCAAGAACAGTCTCAACCTTCACCACTTTATATCTTTCAAGCCTCGTTCTTTGGTGAGCTCGAGTAAACGGCTAGCGTGACTAACTTAGGTATGTAACACCACCGGCCACATCATAGAGTATTCATATACTTGGATCTTTTAGGAGTAGACGACAACCGGTAAGACCCTTAAAGTTCAATTTAATTTGTCAATATTATAGGTATTCCACATAAAGGGTAAATAAGATCATATAACACACCTCTAGCTAAGGTGGAGACACTCATACACCCTATGATGCTAACTGCTCGGCGTTGATATCAATGTCTTAAAGTAGGGAAAATAACTTATCTTTCATGGGGGCATCAAACTTCTAAGTTTTTCTCGGAGTTTAGCCTTTAAACTCTCTAGATCCTCCATTGAAACTCTGCTTTGATTTGGTTAGCTTGATCTCGGTGGAGGATGTCCAAAAAATTTTCTATACCCAATATTAGTGCCTCGCAGTCCAACGTAGCATCCGAGGTGATCTAGCTTCCCAATGGCCATAAGTAATGCGTCTTGGTTCCTCACGGGACAAAATTACCCTTGACTTTACTTATCTTGGAACTCCAACTTGAATAAAAAAGTTAAAGATTAGAAATAAATATTAGATATTATAAAAATTGGGAACTTTAGTGATTTGCAAATAGAATTCTTACGTATATTTTAGCCACAACCTACGTCTCATCATTTAGAATGACTCTCTTCCTAGTTTTCTCATCCTTCTTATGCCTTGAACAAAACCAGTCATCCCTTTGGCTTATCTACGTGGTGCTTGATTCTATAGAAGAAGCTTCAATGCAAGAGGGATACAAACACTCAACTATCCACTGTTGCCTTGCGTTGTTGTTGCTTGACTATCCAAAGTAATGGGGATGAATGTTCATCTTGGCACTATTGGCCTGCCAACAACAGCAAAGGTCATAAGTACCTTATAAAGCATTTTCAAAACTGAATACATAAAAGAATTTAACTTACCACTGCAGCTTCAAACGTCTTGTTCTAAACAATGGTTGCCCAATAGTCTTCCTTAATATGTTTCTAGATTTCATAGGCCAACTTGTTAGGTTATTTCTTGGATACCTTTCTCGTCTTGGTAATCCAACTAGTCACCTAATTTTATTTGAAATCCCGAAATCTATCGGTGACTATAGATAGAAACCACTTCTTCATCTGGGGGGTTGTTTGGAATGTGAAATAAAGCCTGAAATAGAGATATTGGGTTAGTTTCATTAAATAAGGTTGTTTACACAAATATTTAAATAATTAATTTTAAGTTAGGAATGCGTACCATTGTGTGAACCCACAACGTCTACCGAAGACCCTTATTTACTCCCAACAACTCCTAATTGGTGTTGAACTTTCAATTAAGAAGGTCAATATGCTGATCATACTTAAGACACCACCTACCAATGGGCCAGAGTAAATGATCAAACTCTAAATGCATTGCCTTTGACACTCCAAGGCTCCTAGTTAGACCTATAACCTAAGCCCCAAGAACCACCCTTCGCCCATGCTCCCTATACATAAATGACATTAGGTGTGGATTGCTAAGTGGGATAGTCGACTAGAGAGAGTACTCCATGATGTTCAAGCTTAGGTGACTACGATGCATACCTCATGTGGTACTGTACGATAACAAGGTGTTCCATATCCATATCGGTTGTCTAGGAGGTGGCACTTGTTCCTTACGAACCTGCATCTGTTCCCTTGCACATTATGGTATGATTCTCATTTCAATATTATTGTTTCATTATATTATGTTATGCTTTGTAATTCAAACTTTTTGTTACTTCAAATGGACCGATTCATGACTATTAGTGATTATTGTGATGAGGATCATCACAGATCTCCTAAGGTTACCAATAGAGTCTGGGAGTTTTGTGTCAAAGGGATGGTCTCTGTTGGACAAAAATGATGACTTTGACCATTTTGCTCTTTCGTCGCCACAAAGGACACCCACGGTGCTACCTTATTGTCTTAGGCCACCATGACATCCCATTGATTATTGAGATGACCTTGGTACCTTACCATGACACTCAGGGTACATCCCCCTAATAATCTCCTACGACTCCTTGGGATCATATTACGCAATAGTTTGGTGGCAATTATAGGCAGCAGAGTCAAAGCACTCCGTTTATTCATTTAGACTTTATTGAAGAGGCTTACATGCCTTACTCATAGTTTTATTATTAGGTAGAGTTGTTTATCTTTGTACATAAATATCTATTCTATTCATTATGTATATATGGAGACTATAATGTATATATATAAATAAATTTTCCTTATTATGTGTATTTGTTTAGGTCATAGGAAAATCTTGGAAAATTTGGACAAGGTATCAAGATACAGGTGAACTATGTACTTGGATTTGATTTTTTTGTAGATGTTAGATATTGAATTTCTGATTAGGGCAGGTTTAGAAGCTAATATGGATAAATTGGGATTAGGCCATAAAATAGACGAAACGATGCCAAAATTTATAAAACTATAAAAATATAGGGTTTAGGGTTGGGTTTGTGTTTTTGAGGTTAACTTTGGTTTAGGGCTTTGAAGTTGTCATTTGTTTAGGGTTTTGTCTGGTTTAGGGTTTTAAGGTTGGCTTTGGTTTAGAATTTGGATTAGGGTTTGGTTTAGTTTTGGTTTAGGGTTTTAAGGTTTGCTATCATTTAGGGTTTATATTGGGATTTGGTTTGGTTTGGTTTAGAATTTAGATTAGGGTTTGGTTTAGTTTTGGTTTAGGTTTTTGAGGTTTTCTTTTGTTTAGGGTTTATATTGGGATTTGGTTTGTTTTGGTTTAGTTTTTAGGGTTTAGTTTAGTTTAATGCTTAGGGTTTGGTTTAATTTAGTGTTTAAGCTTTGGATTGTTTTGGTTTAGGGTTTTGAGGTTGGCTTCGGTTTAGGGTTTGTGTTAGGGTTTGGTTTGGTTTGGTTTAGGGTTTGGGTTAGTTTGGTTTAGGGTTTAGAGTTTAGGGGTTGGTTTGAATCAGTGTTTTGAGTTTAGTTTGGTTTGGTTTAGGATTTTGAGGTTGGCTTTGGTTTAGGGTTTGGTTTAGTTTAGGGTTATATATGTTAGATTAGGAAAATTGAAAACACTTTAGAAAAACGTATTGATGAATATCATTAGCTGAGTCATTTGGAACAATTGAAATAAGCTATTGAAAAAACCTATAATAAGCAATTAATAATTGAAAAGACTATTTATAACAAGATATTAATAATAAGCTATCAAACTTGAAATAAGCTATTTAGAACAATTAAAAAGACTTATAATATGCTATAAATAATTTAGAACAATTGAAATAATTTAGAAGTAAAAACAATCTTCCAACTAAAAAAACAATTGAATAATAGTAGGAATTTGACTAAATAATTTGATAATTAGGAAGTCACTTTCAAGGACTTCAACTTAAACCAAATTGTAAAACAAGGCTATAAAGCCTGCACCAAGTGGTTAGGGAGGCTAAAGTCGTTGTCTTAGCTAGTGACTTTGGCCTCCCTATGAACTTGGCCAATAAACCCTAGTTGTTGGCCCTGCCCACCCCAAAGTCACTATCATGGATAACGACTTCAACCCTAGCCTAACCCCATGGTTGATTTTCAAAATATTTTGAAGACGAGGTCATTTCTCGAATTATTTTCTAAAAAACAGTTAAAAAAATACCCTAATCATCCCACCGAAACACTATTGGGGTAAAATCCTAAAATTAGCCCTCATATCATTAAGACCATACTCTCCACATCAATCCGAAATTTTCCCCTCATATCGGTAAGATCCTGATCTTCCCACTGAAACCCTATCGACGTAAAATCCAAAAATTACCCCTTCTACCCGAAAGACCATGATCTTCCCACCAAAATCCTATTGGGTTAAAATCCCTAAATTGCACCTCCTACATGTACGACTCTCTTCTCACCAAAACTCTATTTGGGGAAAATCATAAAATTACCCCTACTACAGGTAAGATCATAGTCTTCCCACTGAAACCCTATTGCTTTAAAGTCAAAAACTATCGCTTATTCCGGTAAGACTTGGATATTCTCACCGAAACCCTATTGGGGTTATATAAAAAAAGAATCCTCATACCTATAAGACACTAATCTTCCCACTGCAACCCTATTAAGGTAGAATCTTATAAATACCCTCATATCAGTAAGACTCTAATCTTCTCATCAAAAACCTACCGGGTACACCCAAAACATCCCACTAATACACTATTAGCATAATATCCAATAACTAACCCTCATACCGCAAATACCAAGATTTTCCTTATGAAGCCTACCAAGGTGAAATCCCAAAAATACCCCTCCTATCGGTAAGACCCTAATCTTTCAAGTGAAACCCTGTTGGGGTAAAATCATAAGATTACCTCTCTGAATGCTAAGAACCAAATCTTCTAGCCAAAACCCTATTAGGGTATAGTCTTGAAATTTTTACAAAAACCCTTTCGGTGTAAAATCCCGAAGTTACCCTTCAATCGGTAAGACGCTAATCTTCCCACCGAAACCCTATTGGGGTAGAATCTTGTAAATACCCTCATATCAGTAAAACCCTAATCTTCTCATCAAAAAACTATTGGGGTTAAGTGTCCTAATTAACCCTCCTACTTGTAAGCCCAAAGAAATTAAATTAGGGTATAAATAAAAAATTAACCACCCTATTGGAAAGAACCTGATTTTCCAACAAAAACCCTATTGGGGTATAATCTTAGAACTACCCCTATAAAAGTAAGCCCCAAATCTTCCCACTGATACGTTTTCGAGGTTAAATCCCGAAATTAATCCTCCTACCATTAGGACCGTTATCTTCGCACCGCAACCCTATAGGGGAAAAGTCCCGAAATTACCCCTTCTATTTGTAAGACCCTCATCTTCCCAATAAAATAATATCAGGGAATAATTAAAAAATTGACTGTCCTACCGATAAGACCCTTATTTTTCCATCGAAACCCTATCAAGATAAAACCACAAAATTAACCCTTCAACCATTAAGACCTTGATCTTCCCACCGAATCCCTATTAGAGTAAAATCAAAAAATTAGCCTTCCTATAGGTTAGACACCAATCTTCCCACTAAAACCCTATTGGGTTAAAATCCTTAAATTACCCATCTTATCAATAATACCCTAATCTTCCTACCGAAACCCTATTGGGGTAAATTCTTGATATTATCCATACAATGGGTAAAACCCTAATCTTCCCACCGAAACTCTATTCGGGTAAAATCACGAAATCACCCCCCTAATCGGTAAGACCTTACTCTTTACACTGAAACCCTATTGGGGTAAAATCCAAAAACAACCTCTCATACTGGTATGACCCTAATCTTCCCACCGAAACCCTATTAAGGTAAAATCCCAAAATTACCCTTATACCCATACGAAAAGCCTATAAGGGTAGAATCCCCAAATCTTCCCACCATAACTCTATTGGGGGAAAATCATAAAATTAATCCTACTACAGGTAAGATCCTTGTCTTCCCACCAAAAACCTATTGCTGTAAAATTCTAAAACTACTCCTTATTCCGGTAAGACACTAATATTCTCACTGAAACTTTATTGGGGTTAAATTCCAAAACAACCCCTTGTAAGTAATAGAAACTAATTTTCCCACCAAAACTCTATTGGGGTAAAGTCTCAAAAGTGCCCCTCCTACCAATAAGAACCTAATCTTCCTAATGAAATCATATCAGTATATATATATATATATATATATATATATGAAATTACTCCACCTAATAATAAGACCTAGATCTTCTAACTGAAATCATATTAAGAAAAAATGTCAAAGTTTCCCCTCCTACTAGGTAGACCTAAACATCCCACCAAACACTATTAGTGGAATATCTCTAAAATGCCCCTTATACCACAAAGACCACTTTTTTTCTTCCAAAGCCTGCGTGGTAAAATCTCAAAATTACCCCTTCGACCAGTAAGACCTCAATCTTCAAACCAAAACCCTATTAAGAGTCCGATAATTACCCCTCCTACTATTAAGACCCTGATATTTCATTGAAACCCTTTCTTGGTGAAATCTTGAAATTACCCCTCTTACAAGTTGGACCCTAGTCTTCCCACCAAAACCCTATTGGGGTAAAATCCTAAAATTACCCTAATTCTAGTAGTACCTCAATCTTTTCATCAAAACCCTGTTGGAGTAAAGTTTCCTATTTACCCCTGCTATCTTTAAGATCCCGATCTTCCCAACGAAATTATATTAGGGTATAAATAACAAAATAACCATCCTAAGGGCAAGAACCTAATCTTTCAACCTAAACCCTATTATGGTATAATGTCACAACTACCCCTCATACTAGTAAGACCCAAATCTTCCAACCCATACCCTATCGAGACAAAATCCCAAATTAACCCTTTTATCATTAAGACTATTTATCTTCCCACTGCAATCTTATTGTGAAAAATTCGTGAAATACCCCTTCTATTTGTAAGACCCTTATCTTCTCAATGAAATCTTATCGGGGTATAAATAAAAAATTAACTATCCTACCGGCAAGACCCTAATCTTCCCACCAAAACACTATTACGGTAAATCTCAAAACTACCCTTCATAAAGCAAAGACCCTAATCTTCCCACCAAAACTCTATAGGGGTAATGTCCCGAAATTACCCCTCCTACATGTAAGACCCTAATCTTTCCACCGAAATGCTATTGGGGTAAAGTCTCAAAATTACCCCTCCTACTAGTAAGACCCTGATCTTTCCATTGAATCCTATTGGGGCAAAATCTAGAAATTATCCACCCTCGCCGTATATTATCTACCCTAAATTCATTAAAAAATACACAACCTTTCGATCATTAACTCAAACCTTAATTTTTTATACTATCTCACAGCCACTACTACATACTCCCTCTCGTATACTCTCAAATCCATTAACTTGCCAGCACCCAAAGCCACGCTACCACCCAAAGCCATACAACACCACCACCTTTAGTAATGCCACACCATCATCATACACCACCAACGACTCCCTCTCATTCGTTGTGTCCTCCACCAAGGTAAGTTCTATTTTTTTTTTGTTTATTCATTTTGAAACATAGGTATTTGAATGGGTGTTGTTAATTGTGAATCTGAATGTTTTAATTAGTTTGAAACTTTAAATTAGGATTTATCTTTGCATTAGTTCAAAACCTAGACATGTGTATTAGTTCGAATTAGGGTTTACCTTCTTTTGCTAATGCTATTATTTATTTGGATTTTTCATTAATTAATAAGTTATTCCCCTAACCTTTTTAATAATTTAGAAGAATTTGAAGGGTATTGAGGCATAGAAAGCTAAATATAAGCAAGAATTCGTTAAAATTGAGAAAGAAATTGAAAAGAAAAATAGTTAGTGACCTTAATTAGAAGGAATGTTAAATGGTAGTTGTAAAAAGTGCCATAGTGAAGTTAAAAGTTTGGAAGATAAGATAGGAAAAAAGTAAATTTTGATTTATATGTTAGGTCAGTATCAAAATATATTATATTTCGTATATACTTTATATAAAACATGATAAATATCAAGTAATAAGGCCTAATTATATTGTGGGTGAATAAATATAAATCTCGAGTTTGTAGTAAAGATAGTAAATGATTCAAGGTTCTTTCTTTAGACTTTCTTATCTAGGGTTTAGGATGGAGGTTAGTTCGATTAACCATAGACTTGTACATGAAGATGTATAGAGTTAAGGATGTCCATAGGGTTTAGGACATTAAAAATAACTATACATAATAATCACCTTAATGAATACTCCGTAACATTATTCCAACTATATGTCTTATTCCTAACTTCTTCTACTAATTATCTTGGACTCTTATTTTTTTAATTAGATTTTTCCTCTCTTAAAAAGCATTATACTTGGAATAAAAAAAGGCAAGTATCTTCTTTATTAGAATAACAATAAACTTGTACATGAATAAATGCATGATGGATTGATGGAAAAAGAAATATATGTGTATTAACTATAGAACTCTGGGATTACCAAAAAGAATACTCAAGTGAGTAAACATTAGGAAAAGTAGAAAGATGTATGTTCATTTCATATGATTAGGCAAAGTATATATAACATATACCTGGTTAGTGGCTACTTTAAATGATTAGATATTTTTTTCATTTCATTTTTTTCTCTATGGCTTTATCACATTTATTAGAATGTAATATGATTTCACCTCTATGACAGCTCTCTTTGGTGATATTCTCATTTTCTGAAGCCTTAGCAATTGTCTCTATTTAGGTATGACATTGTCTATTCTCTTTGATGTGCTTTTTAATAAATTATAGTAGGAGATAACTTAATAACATATTATTAGAAATTCCTTAGGTTACCTAGGTAGATGTAAAATGGCATTTTGTGTTGGTTGTGGTTGTATTTAAATTCATATAAATAGGTTTGGAATGTGATTTTCCAAAATGGGAAATGTTGGGTTTACAAAGGAAACTAGGCCAAATTTTCTGTAGAATTTGTCATGCTTTACAAAGCATAGAACAAAAATTATATTGCTAGAAGAACTTCGTAACTTAAACCATAAAGCGAGTGTTTGTGGGTCATTATATAGTTTGCTTAACCTTATTTTTGAAAAGATACTTGAGGACCCTTTAGATGCATACATATATATATAACTATACATAAAACGAGTGTTGATTTGATTGTTATTTGATCTCTTACATGTCAAGTAGGGCATGACAAAAATTATGGATTATAATTGGATCTACGGTAATCATGCTTCATAGGAGTTCATGAATAGAGTGGAGGAGTTTTGTATAGAAGCGTTGAAACACCAAAATGACATTCGAGATGATGAGGTGTGTTTCCCTAGTGTTGATTGCGATAATGTGAATACAATTAGTAGTATAAGAGATTTGAGGAGCCATGTGATTTGGCATGAGTTTACGTAACAATACCATGTATGGGTATGGCATGGTGAGGTTCTTGCTCTTAATAACATGAAGTCGTGTTCTAACAAAATTCCTATTCATCATGTTGAGTTAGAGAATCATGGCCAATAAGAATATGGTGACGATGAAGATGTTGATGTCGGGAAGAAAGATGATGGGGAGGATGAATGATTGAATAGTTGAAATTCTTAAAGGGGTTAGGGATCAATTTGGTAGTCAATATTATATTTTTGTGCATTTATGGGAGGCTACTGAGAAACCGTTGTATCTTGGATGTTCTAAATAAGCTAAGTTGTCTGCCACATCAACATTGTTTAACTTGAAAGCAAAATATGATTGAACTCATACAAGTTTCAAGGCCTTGTTAAAAGTATTAGGGGACATGTTTCACAAGGGAAATGATTACATATTGTATCAGACTGAGTATGCATAGTTGATTTAATGTCCTAGATGTGGGCAGTCATGTTACAGACTCCCACATGGAGTAGAACCTAAAGTAGGGATTAAAGTTCCTTGGGCAATGGTGTTATGGTACTTCCCACAATATTGAGGTTCAAGCATTTATTTTTGATTAAAAGCAAATCAAAGAATTTGAGATGGCACACAGAGAAAAGGAAAAAAGATGTGATGATTCGAAATTCTATTTATTCCGACTAGTAGAAAACAATTCATGAAACTTTTAAGGCTTTTGGAAAGGAAGTTAACAATCTATGACTTGGTCTCTCCAAGGATGGAATGAATCCTTTTTATACCTTAAGTATCATAGCACATGGCAAGTTTTGTTAGTGATATATAATTTACCTCCTTAGTTGTGCATGAAGCATAAGTATGTTATGTTAATGCTTCTAATATCAAGGCCCAAGCAACCTGTGAATAACATTGATGTTTATCTTACTACCCTTATTGAAGATGTTATGAAGGTATATATGTGTACAATGCATATGCTGAAGAGACTTTTATACTCCGAGCCATGTTATTATGTATCATTAATGAATTTCCAACATATGGGAACTTTTCGAGGTATAAGGCAAAGGGAAAGAAATCCTACCCAATTTGTGTGGATGATATAGACTTAAAATACTTGTCACATTGTGGAAAACGTGTGTATCTCATGCATCGGAGTTTCCTGAATAGGTTTCATCCTTATCGTAAGAGAAAGATCTCATTTGATAGTAAAATTGAACAACATAGAGCCCCTATATTGTTAACTGGCAGTGAGGTTTATTACCTTATGAAAGAAATGGATAATGTGTACATATCTTACTCTAGCTTGTTACACTTTGTCCCAAGCTAAAAAAAGGATATTCTATGAGTGTTTGTACGGGATCAAGGTTTTTAGTGGGTACTCATCAAATTTGAAGAACGTTGTGTCCATGAATAATTTGATATTAGTGGATAAAAAGTCTCATGGTTGTCATGTTATGATGCAAGTGTTTCTACCCATTTCCATCCACCATATTTTGCCCATATATGTTAGAGATTTATCATTGGACTTTGTTCCTTTTCCATTACAATATGGAGTAAGGAGCTTGATTCGTCATGTTTGGATGAGTTACAAGCTAATGTTCTTACAACCTTACATCAACTAGAGATGTATTTTCCACCATTGTTCTTTGATATTATGGTACATCTAGTTGTTTACTTGGTTTGAGAAATCAAGTTGTGTGGTCCAATGTTCCTAAGATAGGCTTATCCTTTTCAGAGATACATGGTACTTTAAAGAAAAAGATGAGAAACCAAACACACCCCGAGGGTATTATGGTTTAAAGTATAACCACAAAGGAGGTAGTTGAGTTTCTTAGTGAGTTCTTATCTAAGGGGGAAGAAATTGGGTTATCAAAATTGAGGCATGAAGGGAACGACACCATGGGTTCTAAGGAGGTCCATTGCCGAAAGAGAGACAAGCTCTTTTATTTGTTTTGCACCATATCACAAAGGTTCATCCTTACATAGAAAGGCATATGAATGAATTGAAGATGAAGTATCCTTCTAAAGGTGATTGAGCATTGATGCAAGAACATAACTACATGTTCATTGATTGGTTTCATGAACTAGTTATGAATGAATTGTTTGAAATAGGCTATAACATTTCTAATACAATCAAGTGGTTAACTTATGGCCCTCAAATCTCTGTTTAATCTTTTGAGGCGTATGATATCAATGGATATAAATTTTACACTAATCATCATGATAAGAAATAAAAGTATGTTCAAAATAATGGTGTTTCAATAATGGCTTCTTCTCAATATTATACTAGTTCAAAAGATAAAGCACTAGCTGTTGCGACCTAGTAATACTATGGGAAAATTCAAGAGATATGGGAATTTGAATATTATAGCTTTAATTTTCCCATTTTTGATGTGAACACATGCATGGAATTCTTACAATCTAGTTGAATCCTATTCCCTCTAGGATTCATTATATCTTTACTAATCCTACTTAGATTAAGATTTGTTTGTTTTAGTTTTGGTAGGAGTCTTATCCATTGAATTATATGTGGAAGCCATGGAAAAGAGCATGGAGAAAGTTTTCTTGATCAAATTTTTCAATCTTTAAAAGAAAAGTTGATGTGAATCTAGGTATAAGAGCTTTAAGTCACACGAAGGATAAAAACTAGACTATGAACCTTATAAAGCAATGCAACAAAGGCTTTAATCTAGGGAGAAAGTTTAGAGAATTGATTAAAGAAACACCCTCAATTCTTTCAAATTCCTCACGTGAACTTTAAGTAAAGCACCAGCTCACAAATCTTTGCTTGCGCAAAGAATAATAAACTCTCACAGTTTATTGCTTAAAACAAGCTCAAAATCTGATTTTTCTAAGATTGGTCACACATCTATTTATACCCTAAGCTTGAGAATTTGAATCACATTAGAACTAGGAATTGTACTTCTAAAAGGACTCCTAATAACCAATAGGATAATGCCACCTATTTATTATATAATCCTACCAAAACTCTAACACTATCTTATGTTAATTCGAAATCTATCCTACCTAAAAAGATAAAATTACAAATTAACTACTCTTAACTTATTTTATTTAAAGTAAAACATTAAATATCCAATCACATGTGTAGCCATATCCATGCCCATGCCATGTCACTTTCCATGTCACTAAAATTGTAATAAAGCAACGACAAGATGTAAGAAACACCGTCCAATTTAATAAGCACCTCCCCTTGTCTTAAAATTTTTTCTTCTTTGTCAAACTTTTCAATCTTCAAAAAAACTCTTTAAGATTTGATCTTTTAATCAAGAAAACTAACCTAATGCTCATTTTCATGGCTTCCACATATAATACAATGGATAAAATTCCTACCAAAAATAAAAGAAAGAAATCCTAATCTAAGTAGAATTAATAAAGATATAATGAATCCTAGAAGGAAAAGGAATTGAATAAACTAGCTTGTAAGAATTCCATGCATGCATTCACATCACTTTTTCAATGGGTAGATATCAGTCAACATAGTTTGATGAAGAAAGATAAATCGAATCGGATTTAGTCAACATGAGTCATATGCATGATACAGAGGAACTATTTCTACTTGCATCACAAGCTAAATAAGTATTGTACATCAAAGACACAAATGACCCTCGATGGGCTGTTGTTGTCCCTAGTAAACAACATATCCTTAGAATTGGTGATGTCACTAATGATGAAAACTATGATGACTTTGATGATCTCTAACCATTCTTTATGCCATGTAATGAAGACATGGATGAACCTAAAACGGAAACAAATTATATGAGATTGGATCACCATAAAAGATTTACTATAGGTGGTATTCATTTTCTATGTATCATTTTGTAGTTATGTTAATATTTGCTTTATTTTCTTTTTAGCCTTGATGTTAGATGATTTACTTACTTGGTTTGCATTGTTTTTTGTTTTTTCGATGCAGTATCTATCTTATATCATGGCTAGTGACAAAGTTATTAGTGTTGATGAGGATAACGTTAAGTACAATGTCCACCTCGAGACTGATCGAGGTGATCTGGACGACATAACTGCTAAGTTAGAAGCTCAAAGAATCGATAGAAAGTTTGATAAATATGAGAGGATTGCTTAAGCGGTACCAGGTGTAGGGGATGATGTACACATGAACATTCATATCCCCTCGTGTTTGTGTTCCGAGAGAAGGAGGGGAAAGTGTGGTGCTCGAGGTTTGGGTCAACCCAGAGGTCCAACTAGGAGCATTGGAGTGTCAAGGAATTGCATTTATAGTTTGAACATTTACTCCGGCCCATTGGTAGGTGGTGTCTCAAGTATGGTCAGCATATTGTCTTTCTTATTTGGAAGTTCAACATGAATTTGGAGTGGTCGGGAGTAAATAAGGGTCTTAATTATTTAAATATTTGTGTAAACTACCTTACTAGATGAAACTAACCAACTTTATCTATTTTAGGCTTTGTTACACATTCCAGACAACTCCCAACTAAAAAAATTATTTTTACTTATAGTCGCCAATAGATTTCAAGACTTCAAATAGAAGTTGGTGACTAGTTGGATTACCAAGATCAGAAAGGTATCGAAGAAAGAAGCTAACAGGTTGCCCTATGAAATGAGAAAACATATTAAGGAAGGAATTAGGAAACCTTTGTCAAGAATAAGACGTATGAAGGTGTAGTGGTAAGTAAAATACTTTTATGTATTTAGTTTCAAAACTTTCTTTTAAGGTACTTACAACCTTTACTATTGTTGATAGGCCAAACACAAGAAGGCAAGCTAGAGTGCCAAGATGAACATTCATCCCCATTCCTTGGACAGTCAAGCAACAACGATGCAAGGCAACAGTGGATGGTTGAGTATTTCTATCCCTCTTGCATTTGAGCTTCTTCTACAGAATCAAGCACCATGTAGATAAAATTGGGGAGAGGTTATTCCATACGAGGGGACACAAGTTGTGGCAAAAAAATATGTAAGAATTCTATTTGTAAATCACTAAAGTTTCCAATTTTTTTTATATCTGACACTTATTTCTAATCTTTATGTTTTTTCTTTCTAGTTGGAGTTTCGAGATAAGCAAATTCAAGGGAAATCCTTCACCAAGATTAAGGACATCCTTCCGAGAAGAACTTAAATAGGAGTTTGATGCAACTATGAAGGATATTTTTTTCTCCCTACTTCAAGACATTGGTATCAGCGTTGAGCATTTAATATCCTAAGGTGCACGAGTGTGTACTCCCAAGCTAGTGATGTGTTATATGATATTTTTAAACCTTTATATTGAATATTTAATGTTTGTATTACTAATGACATATAATATTGACATATTATATTTAATTTTCAAGGTCATACCAGTTTCTATCTACTCCTCAAAGATCTAAGTACATGAATGATCTATGATGTCACCAGTGGAGTCGCATACCTAGGTCAGTTAGGCCAGAAGTTTACAAAAACTCACTAGGGAAAAAGGTTTAAAGGACATGAAGTGTTGAAGGTTAAGATTGTTCCTAACTTCATAAGGGAGCAGCACTACAGGTCCCAATTCCACAATACGACTTAGAAACACTTAACGACGCAATTGGAACTTTTTGTGCAATGGCCTCTACATTTGACCAAGTTCATAAGTGAGGTAGAAATTAAAGATTCTCTCACATTTTATCTATAATACTATTTTGATATGGTCAAATTCATTTGAATATCAAATTAAAGGTGACTCCACAAGTTAAAAAGAAGAAGGGGATGTCAATTGATGAGGTAATTAGGACCAATGAACCAGCCTCAAAGAAGTCAATGGTAGAAAACAAGTCTCTTCTCACAAAAGATGTAGCGGCTTCTATTAGTCCTGAGTGCAAGTGGCTACTTCAATGTGCAACCATGAAGAAGGAAAAGGATGTCATTGTTACGCCGTTAGATCGAGCCTTGTTTTACTACTCTAAAGATGGAAAAGCATGGCCTAACAAAGCTGACACCACCCAATTTTTATACGAAGCTTAATTTAACGTTTCTGTTATTTAATGCTTCATGAGTTATACACAATTAGAATATAGTTTAACTTATGTCATTTTTCTTAGATTAACTAAAATATTTTTATGGTTGTGTAGGGCACTCCAAGATGATTGTGTGTCGTGCAATCACGTTAGTCACTTGGTTGTGTCCTAAGGCCACTTCGGATACAAGAATTGAAAGTAACATCGAGGAGGTAAAGATGTACATTCATTTCGCATTCACGAAAGCCCTACAAGCTAGGTTAAAGTTCATTTTCTCCCTTGTTTTCAAATGATACGTTTGAATTTGATGTGTGAATACTTTAATATACTTATTATCGGTTTTTATGGTTATATTAGACCCTATATCTGAATGCTAAGGTACATTTACTTTGATATTATATTTAAACGGTTTGTTGAAATTGATACAATTGGTTCCTAAACTATTTTTTAGTTTATTAGATTATGATAATGTATTAGTTTGTAAACATAATGCTAAATATTTATTTCTTAATATGTAGTGCACACTAGATGCTAGTAGTCATTTGTGTGGGTAGTGAAAAAATCAACATCTTTAATTCGACTCAACCAATAGGCAATATTAAGCTAAAAACGATTAGTAATTGGTAAGTGTTTTCAATAGATTTAGATTCCAAGGTTGGTTGAAATTAAACTTTTAAACTAATCAATGATATTTTTCACTGTGTTCAAAAGACTTACATTACAAGGAGATCGAACAGGAAAGCAGACATTGACATGGATAAAAGTGAAGGTGAATTGATTATCTAAAACATTGTGAAATAATGCTATATATGATAAGACTAACATATATATTTTGTACTTCAAAGTGTGCTCAATAACGTGGGGGAACTGAGTGTGGCTACTTCATGATGCGTTTCATGCTTGACGTCCCCTTTGGGTGCAATAGTGGAATGCCCGTGGTAGAGGTAAAAACTTGTACTCACATATTTCATCATTTTCATTATCCTCTACAATACCCCTAGTGTAATGCACTTAGAACATGGCCCAAAGACTTTGAATAAGACAATATGAGTCAAAATAGTTCAAACGAGAGTGGTTTTTAAGCACTTATCGATTTGAGTCAAAATAGGTCAAATGGGAGCGATTTTGGGTAGAAAATGCCCTAAACACTTGAAATACATTAATATGAGTCAATATAGATCAAATAGAGCGATTTGGGGTTTAAAACAACGTTTTTCCCCTATAACACTTGAAATAGGACGATATAAGTCAAAATAGGTCAAATATGAGCGGTTTTAGGTTTAAAACAACGTTTTTCCCCTATAACACTTGAAATACATCAGTTTGAGTCATTATAGGTCAAATAGGAGCGGTTTTGGGTAGAAAATGCCCTAAACACTTGACATACATCAATATGAGTTGATAGGTCAAATAGGGTGGTTTAGGGTCTATATTGGCGTAAAATGGGCAAAACTATTGGAATAGGACAATATGAGTCAAAATATGTCAAATGGGAGCAGTTTTGGATTTAAAATGACGTATTTCCCCTAAAACATGTCATGAACATTTGAAATACATTGATTTGAGTCAATATAGGTCAAATATGAGCGGTTTAGGGTAGAAAATTCCCTAAACACTTAAAATACATTAATATGAGTCAATATACATTTCATTTTATATATACTTAAATGATATGGTAATCAATCTTAGGTATGCAAAGGATTCAATGAGAAGCCCTTCTCCACCAATAAAATCAATGTGGTTCGCAATAAATTGCCCAAGTATTGGATAGAGAACTTTGTTTGGTTTTTGCAACTTACCTTTTTGTTTATTTTTGGGATGGTAACATTGAAGTTTTTTGTACATTATGTTCATTTACTAATTCATAATGTCACTTAATTGGTGATTTATGACCATTTACGCATATAAATGAATTTCAAATCATCATATGTATATGTACTTTGGTTGGTAATTGAAAATGTAATAACAGATTTTTGTACCATTAGAATTGTGTAGTAGGTTTTGGAAATAAAGTTGTGTATATACTTTGGGCATAGTAGGGACCAAATGAAACCATACAAAAAAATAACTTATCTGCGGCATATATTACCATGAACCGCCGCTTATAAATTTGTATTTAGCATTTTATAATTTTTGAAAATGTATTAATATACGGCGTCAATTACAACAAACCGCCTCATTTTAATGTAATCATATGCAACGTATATTATAAAGAATCGCTGCATTTTAATGTAAACATATGCAGCGTAATTTTTACTATTAAATTGATTAATTTGTTGTCATCCTAAAATGCTACTAGCCTTTTGACGCCGCATAAAACTCGCCGCAAATTTATTAATTTCTAGTAGTATACCGGTAAGACACTAATGTTACCACCAAAACACTACCTAGGTAAAATCCCAAAATTACCCCTCTTACAACTAAGACCCTAATCTTCCCAATGAAATCTTATAGTGGTAAAATCCCGAAATCTACCCTCCAATCGGTAAGAGCATAATATTATCACCCAAACCCTATTAGGATAATTCTGAAATTATCCCTCCTATCGATACGACACTAATATTTCCTTTGAAACCCTATTGGTCTAAAATCCAAAACCTACCCATCTTACTGGTCAGACCATGATCTTCTCACTTAAACCTATTGAGGTATAATTCAAAAATTACACCTCCAACCAAAGAAAATGATCTTCCCATCGAAATCGTAATGGGGTAAAATCCTAAAATTGCCCTAAAACCTGTAAGACCCTGATTTTTCGACCAAACCCAATCAAGGTAAAATACCAAAAGTACCCCTTCTATTAGTATGACCCCGATCTTCCTCGGAAACCTTTATAGGGTAAAATCTCAAATTACCCCTTCTACCAATATGACCCCTAATCTTATTACCTAAACACTATAAGGGTAATATCCCTAGCTACCCCTCATATTGCTAATACCTATTCTTCCCACCGAAACCCTATCAAAGTAAAATCCCCAAATTACCACTTAATGCAATCTTCCCACTAAAACCCTTCTTAGGATAATATCCCAAAATTACCCCTCCTATCGGTAAGACCCTTATCTTGCCATCGAAACCCCATTGAGCTAAAATCTAAAAAATATCCCTCTTACCGGTAAGACCCTAATCTTCCCATTCATACCCTATTATAGTAAAATCTCAAAACTACCCATCATATTGGTTAGATCCAGAACTTCCCACCATCGAGGTAAAATCGCAAAATTATCCCTCCTACCTATACGACCCTAATCTTCCCAATGACACCTTATTGGGGTAAAATCATGAAATTACCCCTACTACCAGTAAGACCCTGATCTTCCCACCGAAGCGCTTTTGGGCTAAATTCCTGAAATTTTCCCTCCTATGGGTAGGACCCTGATCTTTCCACCAAAATACTCTTAGGATAAAATCACAAAACTAAGCCTCATACCACTAAGAAATTAATCTTCTTACTGAAAATCTATCGGGGTGAAATCCCAACATTACTCGTCCTACTAGTTTAACCAATATACTCCCACTAAAACCCTTTAGAGTTAAAGTCTCCAAGTTACCCCTACCACTAGTAATACCTTAATCTTCCCACCAAAACCCTATTAAGGTGAAATAAAAAACTACCCTTCTTACCATTAAGGCCCTAATCTTCCCATCAAAACGACACTGAGATAATATCTTGAAACTACCCTTCATTACAGAATGCATTAACCACCCTTCTTACCATTAAGACTCTAATATTCCCACTAAAACCATATTGGGGTGAAATTCCAAAATTACCCCTTTTATTAGTCAGAACATGGACTTCCCACAAAAACATTATTGGGGTAAAATTATAAAGTTAACCATCCTACCAGTAAGAATCTAATCTTCCCAATAAGACCTTATTGGGGTAAAATCCCACAACTACCTCTTAAACCTCTAATGCACTGATTTTCCCACCAAAACCCAATCGAGTTAAAATACCAAAACTATCCCTCCTACTAGTAAGACCCTAATTACTCCCCGAAACCCTAATAGGGTAAAATCCCAAAATTTCCCCTCGGAACGGTAAGACCTTGATCTTTCAACTGAAACACTAATGGGGTTATATCCCAAAACTAACCCTCATACTACTAATATCCTATTCTTCCCGAAATTACCTCTCCTAACAATAAGACCCTATATTTCATACCAAAACCTGATTGGGAAAAATCAAGAAATTACCCCTCCTACCAATAGGACACAGATTTTCCCACCAAAACACTATCAGCGTAATATCATTGAAAAACCACTCATATCGCTAAGACCTTGATATTCCAACTAAAACCCAATTGGGCTAAAATCCCAATATCACCCCTCCAATAGGTAAGACTCTAGTCTTCCCTGTCATGCCCTCCCTAAATTACCCAAACCTACAGATTAGACCCTAATCTACCCACCGAAAACCTATTGGAGTAAAGTGTCAAAATTACCCCTCCTACTTGTAAGTCCGTGATCATTCCAACAAAACCTTGTTGGAGTGAAATCCCAAAATTACCCTTCTTTTTGGTAAGACCCCTATCATTCCACCAAAATTCTATTAGGGTAAAATCCTAAAATTACCCCTCTTACGGGCAACATCCTAATCTTCCCACCGAAACCCTATTAGGGTAAATTCCCAAGATTCTCCCTCCTACGGATAAGACATTGATCTTCCCTTCGAAACCCTATTAGGATAAAATCAAAAATTACCCTTCCTACCGATAGGACCTTCATCTTCCCAACAAAACCCTATTAGGGTATTATAAAAAAAAACTAAGCCTTTTAACGCTTAGACCTTGATCTTCCCCTTGAAACCTTATTGGGGTAAAATCCTGAAATGCACCCTCCTATCGATATGACCCAAATCTTACACCCAAAAATTATATAGGGGTAAACTCTCTAAATTACCCCTCCCACTAACAAAACCCTATAGGGGTAAAAGACAAAATAACCCTTCGCATCGGCAAGACCTTAATTTACCCACTAAAACCATAATGGGGTCAAATCCCTAAATTACCTCTCCTACCAGTAAGACCCTGATATTCCCACTGAAACCTATTGGGGTAAAATCCCAAAATTATCCCTCCTACCGCAAAGATCCTAATCCTCCCACTAAAATCTTATTGTGGTAATCCCAAAATCAACCCTCCCACTAGTAAGACCATGATCTTCCCACCGAAACCTAATTATGATAATCCCGAAGTCACCCCTCTTATCGGTAAGACCATAATCATCCCTTTGAAACCTTACTAAGGTAAAATTCTAAGACTATTCTTCTTACAAGTAAGACCCTAATCTTCCTACCAAAACACTATCGAGGGAAATTCACAAAATTACCCTTCCTAGTATAACCACACCGATCTTCTCAACAAAACCTTATTGGGGTAAAATCCCGTAAGACCTTGATCTTTTTACAGGAACATTGTTGGGGTAAAATCATGAATGTGCCCCTTCAACTTGTAAGAACTTAATCTTTGTATTAAAACCTTATTCAGGAAAAATCCCAAAACTTGTTCAAAAATATGTAAGACCCTTATTTTTCCACCGAAACCCAATCGAGGTAAAGTACTAAAATTACCCCTCCTACCAATAAGACCCCCTTATCTTACTCTAAATCCCTAATAGGGTGAAATCCCAAAATTACCCCTCTTATAGGTACAACCATAATCTTCCACTAAAACATTAAAGGGGTTAATATCACAAAACTCTCCCTTATATCGCAAATACCCTATTATTCCCGAAATTATCTCTCCTACCGTGAAGACCCTGATCTTATCATCAAAACCCTATTAGGGAAAAATGACGTCATTACCCCTCATACAAATTAAACCAAGATCTCCTCACCAAAAGACTATTTTGGTATCATAAATTAGCCCCTCATACCGCTAAGACCCTAATTTTCCAACTGAAACCGTAACGGGGTAAAATCCCAAAATTACCCATCCCAATGGTAAAAGGCTAGTCTTCCCACTTAAACCCTATTAGGGAAAAATTCCAAAATTACCTAAACCTATCAATAAGACCCTAATTTTCCCACTAAAAACCTATTCTAGTAAAGTCCGAATATTCCTCCTCCAACTTGTAAGTCCCAAATCATTCCAAAGAAACCTTATTAGGGTAAAATCTTGAAATTTTGCCTCCTACGGATAATACCCTAATCTTCCCACCGCAACCATACTAAAGTCCCCAAATTTCCCCTCCTATAGGTAAGACCCTGATCTTCTCACCGAAACCTAATTAACGTAAAATACCAAAATTAGCCCTCCAACTAGTATGACCATAATTTTCCCACCAAAACAAAACTAGGTTAAAATGATGAAATGACCCTTCCTACAAGTAAGACCCTAATCTTCCCACCATAATGCTATTAGGCTAAAGCCCAAAATTAAACCTCCATACCAGTAGGATCGTGATCTTTCCACCAAAACACTCTTAGGGTAAAATCACAAAACTAAGCCCTATATCCCTAAGACCTTGATCATCCCACTGAAATCCTATAGGGTTAAATCACGCAATTACCCCTCCTATCGGTATAACCCAGATCTTCCCACCGAAACCTTATAAGGGTAAAGTCTCGAAATTACCTCTCCCACAAGTAAGACCCTGATCTTCCAACCGAAACCCAATTCCGGTAAAAGCCCATAACCACTCTTCAAACCGGCAAGACCCTAATATTCCAACTGAAATCTATTAGGGTTAAATCACAAAATTACCCATCTTATCGTTAGGACCCTGAAATTCCAACGAAATCTATTGGGATAAAATCACAAAAATTAACCCTCATACATCTAAGACCCTAATCTTCCAACAAAAATCGTTTTGTGATAAAATCACAAAACCAACCCTCCTGCCAGTAAGAAATTGATCTTTCTAGAGAAACCCCTATTAGTATAATCCCAAAATTTCCCATCCTACTGGTAAGACCCTAATAATCTAATCGAAACATGATGTGCTCATTTTAGAGCACGTTTAATACCTCGTTTTAGTGTCAAGCCTCGTAGTTTTGTATTCGTTTTATGCATATTGTGCTTGATTTTACCTTGATCTTGTTTTCGAGTTGTCTTAAGTTCATTTCAGGTACTTTTGATGATTTCAAGGTGAAATGCGATACATTTGAGCCTTTGACACACGTATCATAGCTTGGACAAGTGTTTAAAGTCACTCATGAAGATCCCACGGAGTTTAGAAAAGAGAGAAGTAAAAAAGAGGAAAGAATGGTCTCAAATTCGACCGAATCTGAGAGACATTTGACCGAATGTATGTAGATTCAACCGAATCTGAGACTCATTTGGTCGAATGAGAGGCACTCTTCAGAGCATTTGACCCTTGGTCACTGGAAAAGCCGAATGGAAATCATTCGAGCGAATGAGCTTCCATTCAGCCGAATCAACATAATTATTCAGGCGAATGCTTGACAGAGATCGATTCCTCGAAGCCTCTGGAATGGGCGAATGGAAGACCATTCGGGCGAATGGGATTGTGTCGGCCGAATGAGACGTACATTTGGGCGAATGACAGTGTTTTCCTCCGGATCAACTACTTCTTTTTAGGGCCGGCTCCTATGCATTTTAGGGTTTTCGTAGGTTTTTCTTATTTTGTTATAAATACCTCCTTCCTCTGAGGAGAGGAGGAGGGAGCTTGGTTTTATACTTTTATGCACTTTTAGATTTCTTTAGCCTCCAAATTCTTTTAGTTTTAGACTTTCAATTTTAGTTTCCTCAACGCTTTGTAGTTCGAATTCTTTTCGTGGATATCAAATTGAAGCTTTTGTGAGTTTAATCTCTTCCTTTGCTCTTAACTAATTGCTTTACTTCATTGCATGTCTAGTTCTATGTTTGTCGGTTTATTAGCATAATTTCTGAATTGTTTTCATTCTCGCGATTTCATTCCATGTTTGTTTTTGTTTCATCTTTGAATATCTTTACGTCTTTAAGCATGAATATGTGTGAGTAATTCCTTTAGAGGTTTTGATTGGTGAAACCCTAGGAAAGCTATGATCTTTATTGCTTAAGGTTGTAGAAACGATGATAATGAATAGTTTCGGAATCCGATGCGAATCTTGTCCTGCCACTCCTTTGGAGACATAGGGCGATTGTAGGTCGTTCGTTGTGATTTGTGGAATCACCAACTTCCTCTCTTATTCTTAGATGTCCATGCTAGTTATTATCAGATTTTCTCTAATCTATCACGTTCGGTTTTGAAAGCTTCATTCCTAGGGTGAATCCAATCTTGTCCCCGTTTTTCTCTACTTGCTTTATTTCGTGATTTATCGTCATCCATCTTCTGGTTATTAGTTTTAATTGAATTTCCAACTCCAAACAGTCCGGTTGTGTTAAGAGTTAGAGTCTTGATATACCTTGTCTTCGTGGTTCGACCCCCTACTCCACTATACTTGTATAGTTTGTAGGATGGAATAAAAATTGTTAGCATAACCTGTCTTTTAGTTAACGACCTAAAATACCGATTATCAAAACACTATTGAGGTAAAACCCTAAAACTACCCTTGTTACTAGTGAGACCCGAATCTTCACACAGAAACCCTTTCTAGGTAAAATCCTAATATTACACTTCCTAATACAAAGACAATCATCTTCTCACCAAAACTGTATTTGGTTAAAAACTCTAAATTACCCCATCTAACAATAAGACCCCGATTTTTCTATAGAACCATTATTGGGGTAAAATCCTGAAGATACCCAACCATCTAGTAAAAATCTAATCTTCCCATTGAAACCTTATTGGGGTAAAAACCTATAAGACACTGATTTTCCACTGAAACCCAAATGAGGTAAAATGCCAAAATTACCCCTTCTAGTAATAAGGCCATAATCATTCCCCCAAAGCTCTAATAGGGTAAAATCCTAAAATTACCCTCCTACTAAGAAGACCCTACTCTTCCTAGCGATACACTATTGAGCTAATGCCCCAAAACTACCATTCATATCTCTAATATCCTATTCTTTCAAAATCTACCTCTACTCTTATTAAAACCCTAATCTTCCCACCGAAACCCTAGTGAGGAAAAATCACGAAATTACCCTAACTACCGGTTTAACCTAGATCTTTCCACCCAAAGTGAAGAATCAATAGGGAGATGGAATATGATTAATTATACTCTAGAGGGGGGGTGAATAGAGTATAACCGATTTTCGCGTTCAGGATCTCAAGGTCTTGAACTGACTTTCAAAGGCGGAATATAAGCGTTAAGGCTTATCTTTGAAACTGGGCGTCAAAGCCTCGAAATTGGTTTCAAAGGCTTTTGCTCAGGCTTTGACTGTTCGCTGCTTTGATTGATGAGCGAAGCAAACATAAAACGTAAGCAATGAAGGAAGAAATGAGATGAGACAAAACATGGAGATTTGATACGAAGTTCGGCAACTAATTTGCCTACGTCTCCGCCTAGGGTTGTCCAACCCTTAGGATTTAACTCGCTCTTTTATTACTTCCTTTAGAGACCTAAAGCACCCTAGAAGATCTTAATCCCCATCTTCTACTCCATAGCACCCCAGCTACACTTTAGCATCTCAGATCCTAGTAATAAAAAGCTCTCTCTTTTTCTATACGTTTGAGTATTATGGGTATACTCTTAGTATAACACTCTCTAAAAAAACTTCTTTTAAACGCTCAAGAGATTATACTTTGATTTTCTCTCAATCTAAATACAAGATAAAGTTTATGGAATTAGAGAGAAAATAATGAAGCTTTGTTGATGTGCTTGAGACTGAAATTCACGATTAAAGCTTCTGCTCTTTACTTTTTGTTTCGTTGTGTCTCACGTTGTCTCTCTTCCTTTCTTCAGCTTCAAAGCTTGGAATATATACTGAACTTGATTTCAGGCCGTTGAAAGGAGGCTCAAAATAGGCTGCTGAAAATCTGATTTGCCTTCAATAGTTTCAGCAATATTTCCTCCAATATGGTTGTAGAGAATAATTCATTTTGGCTGTAGAAGATTGATATCATTGAATATATTACAGCAAGAATATTTCCACTTTATTTGCTGCACCTTGAAGCTTCAAAACAGATTTCGTTTTCCATAACCACAATGCTTGAATTTTGGTAATAACCAAAATTAACTTGAATAATCTTCAACATATATGAGCATCACTTATTTGCTGAAATTAAGAGATATCTTTGACAGTAAAATCATGTATAAATAAGTTAGGTTAGAGCATAAAATAAGTGAAATAGGGAAAGGATAAAACATAAGATTTAGGCAATTAAAAGATTCTTATCCTTTGACAAAGTGTTTAAACTTTGCTGACTGTCTTGAGACGTGGCTCATGCTTTTGAAGACGTGGCTCAAGCTTTTGAAGACGTGGCTCAAGAGTTATTCTCGTCCTTTGACAGAATGCATAAAGCTTTTGCATTATAGCTTCCATTACTTCCAACACATTGTCAACTCTATGCATTTTGGTTTCCATCATGTTTTCAACTCTATTTGACTTTGCATTTTGACTTCCATCATTAAACATAAAAACATTAGTAATCAAGGTGGAGTCTTCACAAAGCACTATTAACGTAGTATCACAAAACTAACCCTCATAACGCTAAGACCCTTATCTTCCAACCAAAACCCTATTGTGGTAAAATCCCAAAAAAATTACCCCTTCTAATGATAAGGAACTAAGCTTCCCACTCAAAAACTTATTGGGAAAAATCTTAAAATTACCCATCTTTACGCTAAGACCCATATCTTCCTAACAAAACCCTACTAGGGTAAAATCCAGAAATTACCCCTCCCACCCTTAACACCCTAATCTTCATAATGGAAACCTACTAGGGCTTAGTCCCGAGATCTCACCTCCTACATGTTAGACCTTGATCTTCCCATAAGAATCCTTTTCTGATAAAATTTCGAAATTAACCCTCTTACCAGTAAGAACTTCACCTTTCTAGAGAAACCCTATTAGTATAATCCGGAAATTTCCCCTTCTACCGCTAAGACACTAATAATCCCATCAAAACACTATTGAGTTATAATCCTAAAACTACCCTTGTTACTAGTAAGACCCTAATCTTCCCAATGAAACCCTATCGAGGTAAAATCCTAAAATTACCATTACCAATACAAAGACACTCATCTTCTCACCAAAAGTGTATTTGCTTAAAGTCCCTAAATAATCCCATCTAACGATAAGACCTCGATATTCCTATAGAAACATTATTGGGGTAAAATATTAAAATTATGAAACCATCTAGTAAGAATCTAATCTTCCCATTGAAACCTTATTGAGGTAAAATCCCTAATATAACTGCAAAACCTGTAAGACAATTATTTTTCACTAAAACCTAAACGAGGTAAAACACCAAAATAACACCTCCTAGCAATAACACCATAATCTTTCCCACAAAACTCTAATGATGTAAAATCCCAAAATTACCCTCCTACAAAGAAGACCTTGCTCTTCCCACCGATTCACTATTGAAGTAATACCCCAAAACTACCCATCATATCTATCCTATTATTCCCAAACTTACCTCTACTACTTATAAAACCCTAATCTTCCTATCGAAACCCTATTGCATAAAAATCACGAACTAACCCTCAAAATGCTAAGACCCTTATCTTTCAACCAAAACCCTATCGTGGTAAAATCCCAAAAATTACCCCTCCTAATGGTAAGGAACTAGGCTTTCCACTCAAAACATATTGGGTAAAATCCCTAGATTACCCAAAAAACTCAATAGGACCCTAATCTTTCCACTAAAAACCTACTGAGGTAAAGTCTCAAAAATTACCCCTCCTATATGTAAATCCCTAATCTTCCCAACGAAACCTTGTTGGGTAAAATCCTAGAATTACCCTTTTGTTTTCTACGACTCTTATCTTCCTAACAAAACTCTACTAGGGTAAAATCCAAAAATTACCCCTCCCATGCTTACCACCCTAATCTTCATAATGGAACCCGACTTGGGTAAAGTCCGGAGATCTCCCCTCTTACAAGTAAGACCCTAAGCTTCCCACATAGATCTTTTTCTCATAAAATCTTGAAATTAACCCTTCTACCAGAAAGAAATTGATCTTTCTAGAGAAACCCTATAAGTATAATCTCAAAATCGTCCCTTGTATCGGTAAAACCCTAATCATCCCATCGAAACACTTTTTAGATAAAATCCTAAAACAACCCTTATTACTAGTAAGACCCTAATCTTTCCATCGAAACCTTATCGAGGTGAAATCTTAAAATTACCCTTCCAGATACAACGACACTTATCTTCTAACCAAAACTGTATTTGGTTAAAATCCTTAAACCACCCCATCTAACAATAAGACCCCGATTTTCCTACAAAAAAATGATTGGGGTAAAATCATAAAATTACCAATCCATCCAGTAAGAACCTACTCTTTCCATTCAAACCTTATTGGGGTAAAATACAAAAAGTAACTGTAAAACCTTTAAGACAATGATTTTCCATTCAACCCAAATGAGGTAAAATACAAAAATAATCACTCCTAGCAATAAGACCATTATCTTTCCCCCAAAAAACTAATGGGGTAAAATCCCAAAATTACCCTCCTACAGAGAAGACCCTGCTCTTCCCACCAATACACTATCAAGGTAATACCCTAAAACTACGTATCATGTCGCTAATATCCTATTCTTCCCAAACTCACCTCTACTACTAATAAAACCCTAATCTTCCCACCAAAACCCTGTTGAGGAAAAATAACGAAATTACCCAACCTACCGGTTTAACCTAGATCTTCCCACCTTAACCACAATTAGGGTACTATAAAAAAAACTAACCATCATAAAGCAAAGACCCTCATCTTCCAATTAAAACCCTATCGTGGTAAAATCCTGAAAATTACCCCTCCTAATTTTAAGGAAATAGGCTTCCCACTCAAAACCTTAGTGGGTAAAAAATCCTAAAATTACCCTTCTTTTTCGCTAAGACCCTTATCTCCCTAAGAAAACCCTACTACGGTAAAATCCAGAAATTAATCCTCCCACGCCTAACACACTAAATTTCATAATGGAACCCTACTGGCGTAAAGTCCCGAGATCTCCCCTCTTACAAGTAAGACCGTGATCTTCCCACAAAAATCTTATTTTAATAAAATATCGAAATCTACCCTTCTACCAATAAGAAATTAATCTTTCCAACGAAACCCTATCAGTATAATCCCAAAATTGCCTTTCCTATCAATAAGACCCTAATCATCCCATGGAAACACTATAGAGGTTAAATCTTAAAAACTACCCTTGTTACTAGTAAGACCTTAATATTCCCACTAAAACCCTATAGAGGTAAAATCCTAAAATTACCCTTCCTAATACAAAGACACTCATCTTGTCTCTAATACTGTATTTGGTTAATATCCCTAAATCACCCCATCTAACAATAAGACCCCGATCTTCCTACAGAAATATTATTGTGATAAAATCCTGAAATTACCTAATCATCTAGTACGAACCTAATCTTTCCATTGAAACCTTATTGGGATAAAATCCTAAAACTAGCTCTAAAACCTGTAAGACACTTACTTTCCACTAAACCCCAAATGAGGTAAAATACCAAAATTACCCGTCCTATCAATATGACCATAATCTTTCCCCCAAAACTCTAATAAAGTAAAATCCCAAAATTACCCTCCTCTCGAGAAGACCTTACTCTTCCCACCGATACACTATTAACGTAATACCCCAAGACTACTGATAAAACCTTAATCTTCCCACCGTAACCCTATTGAGGAAAAATTACAAAATTACCCCACCTACAGGTTTGACCTAGATTTTCCCACCCAAAACACTACTAGGGTAGTATCACAAAACTAACCCGCATAACACTAAGACCCTTATCTTCCAACCAAAACCCTATCGTGGTAAAATTCCTGAAAATTAACCCTCCTAATACTAAGGAACTAGGCTTTCAACTCAAAATGTATTGGGTAAAATCCCTAAATTACCCAAAACTATTGATAAGACCCTAATCTTACCACTGAAAACCTATTGGGGGTAAAGTCTCAAAAATTACCTCTCCTTTATATAGACCCCTGATCTTCCCAACGAAACCTTATTGGGTAAAATCCTAAAATTACCCTTCTTTTTTATAAGACCCTTATCTTCCAAACAAACCCCTACTAGGGTAAAATCCAGAAATTACCCCTCCCATGCTTACACCCTAAAACCTATAAGACACTTATTTTCCACTAAAACCCACATAAGGTAAAATACCAAAATTACCCGTCCTAGCAATATGACCATAATCTTTCCCCCAAAACTCTAATAGGGTAAAATCCTAAAATTACCCTCTTATCGAGAAGACTTTACTCTTCCCATCAACAGATTATAGAGGTAATACCCCAAAACTACCCATAATATTGCTAATATTCTTTTCTTCCCAAACTAACCTCTACTACTAATAAAACACCAATCTTCCCATCGAAACCCTATTAAGGAAAAATAACGAAATTACCCAAAACCACCAATAAGACCCTAATCTTTTAAATAAAAACCTATTGAGGTAAATTCTAAAAAATTACCCCTCTTACACGTAAATCCCTGATCTTCCCAACGAATCCTTATTGGATAAAATCCTATAATTACACTTTTTTTTGCTAAGACCCTTATCTTCCTAAAAAAATCCTACTGGGGTAAAATCTAGAAATTACCCCTCCCACGCTTAACACCCCAATCATCATATTGGAACCCTACTGGGGTAAAGTCCTGAATCTCCCCTTATACATGTAAGACCATAAGCTACTCATAGAAATCTTTTTCTCATAAAATCTCGAAATCAATCCTCCTACCAGAAAGAAATTGATCTTTCTAGTGACACCCTATTAGTATAATCTAGAAATCACCCCTCTTGTCGGTAAACCCTAATCATCCCATCGAAACAATATTTAGGCAAAATCCCAAAATTATACCTCCTTGTAAGACCCAAATCTTCCCACCAAAACAAATCTTAAACCTACCACTCATACCGCTAAAGACGATGATCTTGCCACCGACACTCTATTAGAGTAAAAGCACATAATTACCCCTTATTACCCTAATTTTTTCATCGAAACTCGATTTAGGTAAAATCCCAAAATTACCACTACTAGTAAGACCTAATCTACCCATCGAAACCTTATTGGGATAAAATCCCAAAATTACCCAACCTAGTTGTGATACCATAATTATCCTACTCAAACCTTATTAGGGTAAACTCCCGAAATTACCCCTTATACCTATAAGACCCTGATCTTCCCACCAAAACACTATTAGGGTAATATCTCAAAACTACCCCTCATATCGCTAAGAGTGATCTTCCGAGCAAAACCCTATTGGGGTTTACTAACAAATTACCCCTCATACCAATAAGACCATAATCTTCCCACTAAAACCCTATTAGGCTAAAATCCTAAAATTACCGATCCTACAAGTAAGACCCTAATCATCCCAAACAAACCCTATTGGCTAAAGCCCCTAAACTACCCCCGTACCTAGAAGACCGTGATGTTCCCACCAAAACCCTATTTGGTTAAATCCCTAAATTACCCCTCCAATCAGTTAGACCCTAATCTTCCCATAGAAACCCTATTAGGGAAAAATCCCAAAACTTTCCCTTATACCGATAAGACCCTAATCATCTCACTAATTCCCTATCATAGTAAAATCTCAAAATTAGCCCTCCTTTCTAGAAGACCCTAATCTTCCCATCGAAACCCTTTTGGAGTAAAATCTTAATATAAAACTACACCTTTAATAGGTAAGACCTTAATTTTTCCATTAATATATAATTAGGGTAATATAACAAAACTACCCTTCATAACGCTAAGACATTGTTCATCCCACCGAAACCTTATCGAGGTAAAATCAAAAAATTGCCCCTTCTATCGCACTATTATATTTTTTATCTATTGCAATAGTATAAAAGGGGCTCATACTTTCACCCATGAGTTACCGTTGTATTAGACAAGGCTAATACAATGGCACCAAATTTATTTAATAAAAAATTGCACTAATACAACAGTTGTAAAAGCAGGGATGCTAATCCAACGATAAATATCTTATAATATAACGTCACTAAGTTAATCCAACGGTAATGGCAGCAAAATTAAAATTTTTTTTTTTTCAAATCCCTCGTAGCTAATTTACCCCAAATAAGCCAAGGTTCCCACACACTGATTGCATCTTTATTTCGCAATTCTCACCTTCGTTCTTCTCGGCTAATTCCTTTTGCTACATCCCAGCATGTTTTGCTCTCTTCAATCCCAGAATCCCAACTCGTACGTTCTCCCTAATTTAGTTTTCCTGTCCATTAACATTTTGCATGTTTCTATTTTTGCTTATTTATATCCTCTTCCTTTTTAGATCTATTTTGTATATTTTTTTTTACTCTCTGATAGAGGTAAGCATAGTGGGTAATTAGTGCATTTTATGTCAGTTATAAATAAGTGGGAATTAGAATAAATTTAGTAAAAAATTTAGTCTAATGAGATGTTACAGTTTATTAAGAGAGGGATGATTTAGTGTAATGATGATCCAAATATTTTAGAAGCTAGAGCATATCTTACTCTTTGGTTGGTTATATTTAGGTGGACTGATAAAGATATGCTCTCGCCATGAGTAATATCTTTTGTGACATGAAATACTTAGAGGTCAATTGTAATTTATTATATAGTTTCCTAGTTTCTATGCTCTTAATTTTGTAACCCTTTTGAAAATATAGTACCTAGAGGTCACTTGGTGTTAGCATGGTATCTATATTCCCTAATTCCTATGGCATGCAATTTTATTTTGAAAATTCCTTAATTGAATATTCCAAAGATAATTTAAAATCTATTGGGATTATTAAGTAGTATGATTACTCTTTGAAAATCTATTCGGGTACTTATGTTGGAATGAAATGTATAAGGTATTTAACTCCAAGGCCTTATAGTCAGATTCTATTTGGGAAACTGTTATATATAAAAAGACTTGTAGTAACAGGAGACTTTATAAGCGTAGTCAGCGTACTATAATTGGACTTATAGTTTGACATTAATAAAGTAGCAATCAAAAATGAAGGGGAAAGCTCTTCTGAGATTCCCAGACAAGGTGTTGTTTACTATGGCATCTGTCTTCACTCATTTTAGTATCTTTAGACAAAATTATCTCATGAAAGCACTTGATTAACTAATTATCTCATGAAAGCTCTTTTGAGATCATAAATTATCTCGTGAAAGCTCTTCTGACATAATTATCTCATGAAAGCTCGTCTGAGATAAAAATATAGGTTTGATCTATCTCAAGAAAACACTTGATTAACTACCATCTTCAATCATTTTAATATCTTCAGACATAATTATTTCCATTTCATGGTTGTCTCTCTTCAGTACATTGCCAAGTCTTGCTATGGAATCTGTCTGCTGCTGTAAAACCTGCTATGTCAAAAAGACAAAGGAACATGATTATGGTTCAGAAGCATAATTGAAATTACTGCTGCATTCAAATTAATTAGCTTTGCTATGATACCGAAAACATTATAACTTATCAAAGTAATTTCAAATTGAAATTAAACATTTTGAGTAGAAACCTCTTCCACAAACCACAACATATGATTGTTGATGTTGATTGGGTTCCATAAAGTAACTGCTTTGTAAGTCTTTTCTCCTATGGATTTTGTTGGTACAGAAGCCAACTAGGTGTCAAAATAAGGTGATAGTTACCTTACCATTAAATGTAGGTTACTCTCTTACTAGTTTACAACATACAAGAAAAGGCAATAATTGTGCCGGTATGAGGAATGTGCTATTGGGATGCTCTGATAATGGGTTGAAGCTTCCTAAAACATCTATATGTGCTAAAACATCTATATGTGATAATACAAAGATTTCTTACATTGTACATATATGTTTTAAAACAAAGATGGTGATTATTACTACACATTATACATATATGTGTTAAAGCAAAGATGTTGATGCTATTTCCTTCTTAATTACTCTAATGTATTTAATATAATAATGTGCTAATCAGGTAAAGAAGTTACCAGACACATTTTGTTTAACTTCTCAATTTCTGACCTCCTTCCCTAATCCACTCATACACAATGTAGATCATATTAGTTAACTATTTTCATTATGGAATACCTAAAAGGTTGCTAATTTTATGGGCTATTTTTGAGATTTTACTATTACCGGGCAGTTTTAGAGGCACTGTATTTACTTTGTCTATTGGAGATAATATCTTTTTGTTGATGAATCTTGATACGTGCATAAGAAAATAATGTTGCTTCTATTAGAGATCTTGTTGGCTCACATTATGAGGATTCCATAGGGGAGGATTGTAGAGAAAGTCATTGCGTTGTTTCAGAAATTTTATTGTGTCATTAATTGGGGTAAAATCCAATTGAGGTAAAGTCCCTAATCTTCACACAAAAACCCTAATTTTCACACAAAACCCCATTCACCTGTAACTGAACCATGAATACGTTGTACATCTTTACATATTGCTGTAGACACCACATAACCTTTTGAGCTCCGTCTTCAAATATTAAACACTGCTTCACCTGAGACCATTATAGTAAAATCAAACAACAATACACATAGGCTTCTCCTATCATTACTAACATTGTATAATAACATAGGCTTCTCCTGTCATTAGTTCAAAATATTTAAAATCATGGTACTTAAAGTATTGACCGCTTTGTATATAACTCAATAATAATAAAAAAATAATGTAACTAAGCTAAACAGGTTTAATTTATTATTGATTTGATTTTGTGCTATCTTTTTTTTTGTTATCATTGGTAGATTTCTCCCGATTCAATTCTATATATTTAGATTCAAAGTACTAACCTATGACCTAGTACTCCGTAACAACTTCAACGCACTATGATTATTGTTTATAGTAGATAGAATTTTAAGAAGCCATGCATTGGTCCACCATACCCTACCAGATACATGGGCTACATTACGATTCATGCACAACTAATTAACAAGATTGAGTCCTATCAAATATCAATCTTCAAATAGTTTACGATATCTGAATCACTCCTCTCTAACACTATATAAATAACCTCAAGCCTATACCCTGTAACTAAACAGTCTCAATACTTGTTGGGTAATTGACAGTGGTGCCACTGACCACATGTGTCATAACTTGATCCTTTTCACTATTTATCAATCATAAAATCTGAAGATAACACAATAACCATTCCGGATGGAAGACAAGTTCTAGTGAGACATGTTGGCACTATTAAACTAACTAGCAGCATTGTCCTTAAAAATGTTCTATATATCCTTTAATTTCGTTTCAATTTGATTTCTATTCGCAAGCTATGTCAAGATCAAGATGGCAGGATCATATTCTCTAATGATGCCTATTTTATATAGGACCACACTTCGAGCAAGGGGAGTGTTCTTGGTAGACTTTGAGGTGGCTTATATTATACTGAAGCTACCTGCTAAGTCTTGATTCTGAGTATAATAATGATCCTGATGCCACCACTAATGTGAGTATTGATAATACTTCTCATAATAACTCTTCTCCTGTATTTTTTGTAAATGAAAGTGCAAAGCTGTGACATCTACATCTAGGACACATGCCTTTTAGTCAAATAAAGCATATAGTGCCTTCAATAGTCAAGTCTGCCCTCAAGCAAGACAGTGTAGGCTACCCTTTCCTATAAGTGAAATAAAGTCTCTTGAAGCATTTGATTTTATACATATTAATTTATATGCATAAATCAATTCATATAGGCTGTAGTCATATCCTTCATAGTCATCATCTTCATCACTATAAGATTTGAATGAAAACTGAAAAATATAGTAAATTTAATGTGTTAGACACCAACTTAAGCACACATAAGACTGTTTGAATAAGTTTAAGTTCCGATTGATTAAATTACGATAAGTACAGCAGAACTGAGGGTCAATATCATAGTGACAATTCCTTTACCCATAACACCAAAACGATTGCTGAAAGAAATTCATTGTCTTTGAACGTATCTCATGAATACGTTGAAACTCACTGCAACAGTGCAAAAAAAAGTAAGACAATACAGGTAAGTATCTACCATATTAAGTAAAGTCAAAAGGAGTTAAGGGTGATTATACACAAATATTAAAGAAAGGTCACAACAAAGAGTAACCCAATATAAGCAAAGGGAATAGAGAATCCTATTCCCATTCCCCTTCTTAATTACCTTACCAAAAAAATCCCATTAGTACATCTAAATTATATCAGTTTTTTTAAAATCGATCTTTGCTTTGTTTAATTTGACTCGTAGGTTTCAAATTGACCAAGTTAATCACCTGCAAACAAAGCCAAGTACGTCCTCACCCACAAACATTAACCCAATTAGGGAAACCAACAAACCATGGCGCGTGAAGGATAATAATCACACTATAAGTAACTACTGATTTGTGTTCCCCATGATTCAAAATGAAAAAGGATAGCATTCTTTTATTGCCACGAGCTATCACCTAAACCTATCATAGAGAAAACCGACGAAGAAATGATACCCTTCTACATGAATCTAGCTTGTTGTGCATGGATGATACTGATAATCGAGTACGTGTCAACTATATCCTCAAAATTGATTAATAAGGAACATACCTTTAACAAATTGATTGGATTCATTGTGGTCGTCATTTGAATTCAATGTTGAATACGAGGAGTTGCTGAAGGTTGAATGCAGTTATAGTGTTGATCGATTTGCAATGTCAAAGAAGCGATTATGGTGTTGATCGAAGTGGGTTTTGGGTTGAAGAAGAATGCACCGTGGGGAAATATTTTGAAGAGAATTGAAAAAATAAGTTGCTGCGCTATGCAATGCGTCGTGCTAGGTTTAAAACTAGGTTATATGCTCCGGTTTCATTTAACCAGAGCGTTAAACGTCATTATATGCTCCGGTTCTCTCTAACCGGAGCCTTACACATCATAATATGCTCCGGTTCTAGGGAACCGGAGCAACTATTAATAAAAAAACTCTGAATTATCCTTATACTCCGGTTTTATTAAGAATTGGAGCATATAATGTGTAGTATATGTGGTTTTTTCCACTAGCGTATCAAACTGTTTGGTTTGTTACATATGGATTAACTATTTTTGCTAAGACCATGTTATTTCCAATGAAACCATATTGAGGTAAAGTCAAGAAAATATCTCTTCTATTGGTGAGAACCTTCCCATCGAAAGCCTTTTGGGGTAAAATCCCTTCATTACACCCACTACAAATAACACCTTGATCATCCTACGAAAACACTATTATGGAAACATCCCAAAACTACTCTTGGAACAATTAGACCTTGATTTTACCACCGAAACCATATCAGGGTAATCACCAAAAATTACACTTGATATTGGCAAGACCCTAATCTTCTCATAAAAACTCTATAGTGTTAAAATTCCTAAATTCCACTCGAATTGATAAGACACAAATCTTCCCTTCTAAACCCTATCGACTATAAAATCCCAAAATTACCCCTCTTACCGGTTAGACCCTAATATTCCCATCAAAACCTTATTAGGATAAAATCCCAAAACTACCCTCATATTTAAAAGACCATAAACTCCAATCGAAACCCTAATGAGGTAAAATCCAAATGTTTCCTCTCATAAGGGTAAGACACTAATCTATCCATCGACAACTATTCCGATAATATCCAAAAACAACCCCACACAACGCTATGATCCATATTTTCGCAGCAAGAGAAATTCTAAAATTATCCCTCCTCCCGATAAGACCCTATTTTTGCGACAAAAATCCAGAAATCCTACTAGGTTAGAATCCCCAACCAAAATCCTATTGGGGTAGTCTTGAAATTACCCCTCCTATCTATAGGACTTTCATCTTCCCACCAAAAGGACACCTCTTACCGATAAGACCCTTTTCTTTACATCAAAACCCTATCAGGGGAATATTCCAAAACTACCCTTTCATACTAGTAAGACCCTAATCATCCCACTTAAACCCATTTGTGGTAAAATCCTTAAATTTCCCCTCCTACTAGTAAGACCCTTATCTTCCCATGAAACCACTATAAGGATAATATCTCAAACCTAGTAACCGCTATGACGAAGATCTTCCCACCGAAACCCTATCGGGGTTAAATCATAAATTACCCATTATACTTGTAAGACCCTAATCTTCTTACTAAAATCCCATTAGGCTAAAATCCAAAAATTACACTAGTAAAATAACAAAGATTTGCGGCGTAATAATAGAAAAGCCGCAAATTAATTAAATGCTTACTCAATATGCAACGTCACTGAACTAGACACGCCGCATATTGATATTAATTCGATTAATATGCAGCGTAAACACCTAGAACCCGCTGTATATTAATAGTAATTCGACTAATATGCGGCGTATAATTCTCACCCCCGCCGCATATTATTCTGACCTTAATAAAAAAAATCGGCATTGCTTAAGTAGTTCAGTTTACTTTGCATTTCCTCACTTTGCATCTTCCTCTCTTTGTGTTCTTGCGCCCCCTAAATAACACCTCCATATTCTTGCCAACCCACCTTCGAACGAACCCCTCACCTTAGATTGAGCACTTGGGTCGAGCATTTGGGATGTTTTGGGTCGCCGTTCATCGTCTCCTCAACCTCTCCTCCGGCCACCGTATCGTGCAACCTTTTTCAAAGGTATTAATTGATTTATTCTTTTTATTTGTGTATTTCATTTTCTTTATATGAATATGATTATTTTAGGTTTTTTGGGTTAGTGGAATGGGTTTATTTGACTTATGGTTAGTTGGGGTTAGTTCACATTAGTGTTAGGGGAAGGGGTTTCAAAGGTGGGTTAGGGAAAGGGGTTGACAGATTCAGCCTTAGGTTTCCATCTAGCATGAGCTCGTCATTTATTATCTGATAATTTGTGTCTTTTGGTATTGATTTGTCGGGAATTTTATACCTTCGCAAATAAATGACAAATTAAATGTTCAAAAAAAGCCTAAAACTTGGTGCTCTGTGTTATGAAGTATGCAACTATGAAAATCATTGCTTAGATTAAAAGAAAGAAAATTTGAATACACATTTGTAATTAGTGATCAAGTTAGTAAGAGACATTTAATACAAGTCCATAACCCTTTTCAAGAAGAATTGAAAGACATAAAAACGAAAATTTTTCTACACCAAAATAATACACCTAAGTTTGCTTTTGTATATTAGTATGAATTGATTTAGTTAATGCATATGGATTAGTATGTATATGAATTAGTAGAAATTGATTTGGCAATGTCTATGAATTAGTAAATGACATTGTGTGTTGGTTATCCTTGTCTATAAATTCATATAAACAGGTTTGAAAATCTAATTTCAAAAATGGGAAATGTTGGATTTACAAAGGAAACTCTGCCAAATTTTTTTATAGAATTTGTAGTGATTTACAAAGTATAGAACAGAAATAATATCTCTATAAGAATTTAGTAACTTAAACTATACAGCAAGTTATGGAGTTTGCTTAGCCTTATTTTTGGTAGAATACTTGAGGACCCTTTAGGTGCAATTATATATATAACTATGTGTAAACTGAGTGTTCATTAGATTGTTATTTAATCTCTTACACAATAAATAGGGCATAACACAAATTATGGAGCGAAAATGGATGTATGGTAATTGTGCTTTGGTGGAGTTCATGAATGGAGTTGAGGATTTTTGTAGACAAGTGTTGAAACACCTAAATAACATTAGAGATGATGAGGTGTGTTACCCTTGTGTTGATTGCGATAATGTGAATACATGTAGAAGTATAAGAGAGTTGAGGGACCATGTGATTCGGCATGGGTTTAGGCAACAATACCACGTATGGGTATGGCATGGTGATGTTCCTGCTTCTAATGACATGGGGTCGTGTTCTAACGAAATTCCCATTCATCAAGTTGAGTTAGACCACCATGGCAAATTAGAATCTGATAACGTTGAAGATGTTGATATCGAGAAGGAAGATGATGGGGAGGATGAATTGGAGGATAATGACCCTAGTGATGAAGATCGAATAGATGAAATGCTTGAAGGGGTTGGGGATCAAATTGGTAGTCAATCTCGTACTTTTGAGCGTTTGTGGGAGGCTGTTAAGAAGCCGTTGTATCCTAGATGTACTAAATACAATAAATTGTCTGCCACATCAACGTTGTTTAACTTGAAAGAGAAATATGGTTGGATTGATTCTAGTTTCGCAACCTTATTGAAAATATTAGGGGACATGTTTCTAGAGGGTAATGATTTGCCTATATCCATGTACTATGAGAAGAAGTTAATGTCTCCCCTTGGGTTAGAATATAATAAGACTGATGCTTGTCTGAATGATTGCATATTGTATAAAAATGAGTATACAGAGTTCATTCAATGTCATAAATATGGTCAGTCACATTACAAACTCCCACATGGGGTAGAGCCTGTAGTGGGGATTAAATGTCCTAGTGATGCAAAGAATTTGAGATGGCATGCAGAGAAGAGGAAGAAAGATGGGATGATTCAACATCCTTCGAATTCTCCCCAGTGGAAAACAATTGATGGATCTTTCAAGGCTTTTGGCGGGGAAGATAGGAATGGTAACCGACTTTTAGCGTCATTTCCTAAAAGACTAGTTACACAAACAATACTTGTAATAACCCTAATACTACTACAACTAGTGTAATGGTAAGTCGGGGGTCGAACCTCAAGGACAAGGTATGCTAGGTTCTAGACTTGATGTAGAGACTTTATTTGAGATGTGAATTATCTAAACTATGTTAATGTCAGGAAAGTAAAGAAAGAATTAAAACGATGATAAATAGCAATGAAAGGAAAACGGGGATAGATTAGTTCCACCATGGACAGGACAATAAAACTAGTAAATAAGCTAGGTCAGGGGAAATCGATCAACAATTAATCAAGACAGTCTAGATAATGAGAGGAAGTTTGCGAACCTATAAATCACATGAACAACCTATAATCGCCCTATGTCTCCTAAGGAGTGACATGACAAGATTTTCATTGAATGTCAATCAAACAACCATCGATAATCTCAAATCCTAACCCTACGCATGAAGAACAAGCCAAACCTACGATTTCACTAATCAGACCCCTAAGAAAAGTACTCACTCATACTAGTAAAAGCTAGGGCATAAACAATGAGCAAAACATTATTGAAAGCATAAATAATTTGAACATAAATGAACAAGAGGGTGAAAAGGAGAAACAATGAAGAAATCAAAACCGATAACTACTCTATCAAAGCCGTAAATAAAGCAAGGATAATAGCAAGAGCAATGGAATCAATAAAAGCAATAAGTGAAAGCATTAAACGAAATAAAGCAATAAAAGAAATGATAACTTAGGTGAATGAGATTGCTTAAATGAAATAAATTTTGAATCCAAAATATAATGCTTGAAAAGGAGAATAATAAAAGACTTAAATCTAAACTAGGGCATGAATGAAATGAAAAGCAATAAAATGATGTTCCAAGTTGAGGCACAAGAGCTCTCAAAATTGGCATGAGGGTTTTACACAGAGAAAGGGGGTATTTATACCCTAAGAACATAAGGGGGTAAAACCCTAGAAGAACCCTCGAGGGCCAGCTTGCAAAGAGTAAAATTCTGCGGGAATTAAAGGCCATTCGGCCAAATAAGCTGGTGATTCGGCCGAATGGTGATATGATTCGCCCAAAATAGAGAGCAAGGGAACATAAGTTTGGGAATTGTACACCATTCGGCCGAATCAAGGCTTCCTTCGGCCGAATGGACCATGATTCTGCTGAATGGTATCTAATTCGGCCATATCAGAGTGCTTGAATCATATGTTGTAGTTCCTATCTTCCCTTCGACCAAAGAGTGCTCAGATTCGGTGGAATCTGAGACTGAATCTTGCTATACAGCTTCGTCGAAGTGTCTTGGATCTTTGAGAGTGACTTGGAACACGTGCTCAATCTACGATACCCGTGTCTAATCTCTTGATATGAGTGTCAAAGCCTCGAACACGTTGCATTTCACCTTGAAATCATCGAAAATACCTGTAATGACCTTAAAACAACTCAAAGACAAGATCAAGGTAAAAGCAGCTATAATGTATATAAAATCAATCTAAAACCGTGAGACTTGACACTACAACGGGGTTGTAAACGTGCTATAAAACAGGTACATCTACTTCCCCCAAGTCAAACCTTCGCTAGTCCCTAGCAAATGAACTTGCAGAGCAACGTGCAAGCATAGGGCAACACAATGACTGAAGCAAATGAAAAGCAAGGCGAGAGGGAAACTAGACAATGCAAGCTGTGTATATACAAAACTCTTCCCTGGCCATGAGTGTGCAAGTACAATGGGCTCCGAGGAGCATAATAACAAGAAGAACAATGTTTTCCACAGACTTGGGATCACTGGAAAAGCTACAACACAGGCCATGCCACCTACTACTTAATGAGGTCACAAGTCTACGATCCCCAATCTATTTCCCAAAAGATTGGGAAATTTCTAATAGCTCATGTGTTTAATAAGGTATGTGTTTCGCTCAGAATCATCCGATTAAAGATGAGTCGGGAATTTAACACTTAAACAGGGAGAAGTCTTGGGAATTGTATCTTATCTACTCTCCAGCACATAACTTACTAATCAGACCAAATCAAATAAGTTTGGAAAGGGTTGAAATGTAGGCTAGGATCAAGGTAGGGTAAAATTTGGGGATGTGGAGTTAAAGTAGAGGATAGTAAACAATCCAAGGTAATAAAACCTAGGAAAACTACGACTTCCGACAACAATGCCACTCCGAAATCCTCAAGACACGCAATAATGAACTCTAATACATTACACAAACCTTATTCTCAAATTTTTCTCTTCCTTTTTTTTTGTTATTTTTTTTTTCTTTTTCTTCTCTTTTTTTTTCTTTTTTGTGTTTTTTATGCTAATGTTTTTGAAATATACTAAGAGTAATGTATAGAGTCATATCATCCAACAACCACTTTTCAGGCCGAAATCCTATACCACAATGCAACGAACACCAACTTCACTATGATCACTAGACTATCCTCTAAGTAAAGAGAGGGGACATTTGGCTCATATGGAGTTAAATAGTGTGGCTACAAAGAAAAAGGTAAAGGCTCAAACTTGGCTTAAGCTAAAGTCAATTAATATTCATGGTAGGCAATTTGGCCATGTAGCTGTACCTACAAACGTGTTATTATCACTGACCTTTAGAAAAGCAGACTATACTGGAGGAGAACAGATACAATACTTATATTCTCTAACTAGCACTCGATGAAATAGGCTAGTCGAAATATGCCTCAATAGGTAGTCATCCAAGCCACAAACCAAGCAAACCGAGTTCCCCAAGTTAAGTGGAAAATAGTCGATCATTTGGTCCCAAAACAGGCACAAGGCTAGGAAAACATGAGAATAATTAGGACCACTAGAATATACACATCAGAAGCTTGTGTGCCAGTTTCACAACTCAAGCTCATCAACTTAACACAACTAAACATGCAAAAACTATAACAAAAACCAAGGCAATAGTGACAATAATGCAGATCTTTTGAAACTTTGAAAACACAAGAACCCTCCCCTAAGCCAGCTCAAGAGCCGTCTCGGCACTTAGGAGAGGTGGATAAGAGAACCAAAAGGGAGAAAGATCAGCATTATAGAAACTATAGCTAAGCAAACAAACAAACTATACTAACACTGGGTTATCTCCGATAAGTACTTTTGTTTAACGTCGGTAAGTTCTACACAGCTAGCCACAAGCATAGATATAAAAAAGGAAACAAAGAAACCATACATATTGTAGGAGTTGATTCACTCCTAGCATTTCCATCACCTCCCGCATGGGGAGTCAAATCTCTCCACCAAAGAGCAGTAGCAGAAGTAAGTAAAGTAGAACCAGGGTCATCTGGAGGTGGGCTATAATGCAGTGCTCCCATAAGCAAGGGTGGAGCCATCAATCTCTTTTTGGTTTTTCTTCTTGTTTTAACCCTCTTCGTTTTTTGGGCTAGATTGTTAGTACCCTTAGAATTTTCAAAATCTTTCTTCATTAGAACAATCTCCTTCTCAACCTTGAAAGCAACATTCTTTATTGTCTTCTCCTTATCTGACACCTCAATAAACACTGGGGCAGCAAAAACATCACACCCCTTATCCTTTTGTTCAATTATATTTTTAACAACATCGAAGGAACAAATCTGCTCAACTATGGGTTCTTTGTAGGACTTTGAAAAGGCAAACACAACCTTCTCTTTGGCTACCCTCACAGTGATAGTCTCTGATTCGCAGTCGATTAAGGCACCCAAAGTCTTCAAAACATCTCTCCCTAGGATGAGGAAAATATAAGGGTCCTCAACCATATCAAGCACCACAAAGTCACATGGAACCACAATGTTCCCTAGTTGGATCGAAAGGTCCTCAAATTCCCCACATGGCACTTTTATACTTCGGTCGGCTAGTTGGATGGTTTTCTTTGTGGCTAGAGCTCAAAGGTTAGCTGTTTGGTAATGGAAATCAGCATGAGGCTAATGGAGGCCCCAAATTCAGCAAGTGCTCCCTTAGAATTGAGTTTTCCAAGGGTGACTGGGAGCACAAAGGGCCCTATAGATTTTTCTTTCTTGGCCCATCTGCCCTGAATGATGGCACTCACCTGCTCTGGAAAACTAATCACTTTACCCCCAACCTTTCTTTTGTTCCCTAAGAGAGTCTTCAGATACTTAGCAAATTGAGGCATTTGTTCCATAGCTTCCGAGAATGGTATCTTCATCTAAAGCTACCGCATATGCTCTAGGAATTTAAGAAACTTATCTTGCAATTTGATATGATAGAGGATGCCAAATTCGAAGGATTGATTGAAGCTTCAAAGAAGGATGCTACGATGGGAGAGTTGTTGGCTTATGGAGACACAAATATTCTAGGTGCATCAAAGGGGAACATTTGCATGTGCATGATAACATGTAAATGTGAATGAGGATTGGTGGACATGGGGAATAAGTTGGTTTTGCCTATGAGTTTTCTCCCATTTTATTTGATAGGGTTTTTTCTCATTTTAGGCATAGGTGTGTTTTTAAACTTTCCTTTTTCAGGTTTTATGATTCTATAACATGTGGCATTCATGGAGGTGATGATTAGTGGAAGTCCTTGATCAAAAGCTAAAATCTTGGAGTAATTTTTAAAGATTGAAAATTTTGACCAAGGAGGAAAATTTTAAGACAAGGGGAGGTGCTTGTTACATTGAACGGTGCTTATAACATCTTGTCCGTGCTTTTTTACAACTTAAGTGACATCGCAAGTGACATAAAATGGGTATGGACGTGGCTACACACATGTGATTGGATATTTAGTGTTTTACTTTAAATAAAATAGGATTAGAGTAGTTAATTTGTAATTTTATCTTTTTCAATAGGAATGGATTCTAATTAAGATAAGATAGTGTTAGATTTTTGGTAGGATTATGTAATAAATAGGTGACATTATCCTATTGGTTATTAGGAGTCCTTTTAGAAGTAGGAGGCCTAGTCATAATATGATTGAAACTCTCAAGCTATTGGTATAAATAGATGTGCACCCAAGCTTGGAAAAATCAGATTTGGAGATTCTTTTCTTTGTATTCTTTAATAAACTTAGAGAGTTTGTTGTTTTTCTTTGTGTGTAACGAAGAGTTTTGAATTGGTGCTTATTGGTTTAGATGCACATGAGGAAGTTTAGGAATTAAGGGTGCTTTGCTTTAATTAATTTTTAAACTTTCGCCCTAGATTTTAATCCTTTGGTGCATAACTTTAGAGGGTTTTATATCTAGTCTTATCCCTTTGTGTGGATTAAGGTTTCAATACCTAGATTCACATCAAATTTTTGTGCTTTCATTGGGAGTATTCGAAGCATACTTAAGCAATATGGATTCCAGTGGTGATGATGCACACAAGATGGCACCAGGCTTCAAAAAAAGTTTCACCTTGCAAGAAGCCAAAGCCTTGTGCATGGAACGCGAGTTGAAGGAACTGAAGGAATGTATGAATGAGCTGTTGCGAATCGTGGGGATGAAAGAAAAGTCCTCAAGCAAAGATAGACTCTCTTCCCATGAATCTAACTCTAGCGAAAGTGATGGTGAATCAAATGTTAGAAGCTGAAGGAGGCCTAGCAAAAGGGACCCATCCTCTTTAAGTGATGATGAGGAATCATATAAAGGGTGTAAGAGAAAGAGTTTAAGGGGGAAAGAGGATCAAAGCTTGAGACTTGAAATCCCTGAGTTCAATGGCATTTTGGACGCAAACAAATTCCTAGATTGGATCCGCAGAGTTGAATGAATTTTTAGATATAAGGACTATGATGATCATAAATCCTTTAAGGTTACTAAACTCAAACTCACTTCTTATGCAAATTTGTGGCTTAAAGGTTTGCAAAAGAAGAGGAGAAAGGAGGGGCGTTTCAAGATCTCATCTTGGACAAAACTAAAGAAGTACATGCAAAAAAGGTTTGTTCCTCAAGACTTTGAACGAAATTTTTTTATAAAAATGCATACTTGATGGAATTCAAAAATCTAGCCATGGTGTGTGGGCTAGAGGAGAAAGAAGACAACAAGGTGGCTCATTTTATGGCTGGGTTAAATGACCCAATCAAGGAAAAGGTGGAATTACAACCTTATTGGAGCTTTGATGAGGTGTGTACAATAGCCACTAGGGTGGAAAGGCAAACATGTAAACCTAAAGGGATCTTTTAATCATTTGAAGCTAAAGGGGTGCGTGAGATGTCTAATGTGAAGTTCTAGGCCTCCTATGGGAGATCAACGAACTTGCTTCAAATGTAAGGGACAAGGCCATATCCAAAGGGATTGTCCCCATGCTAGGATTGCTACTACTTGGACTTGGGAAGAAGATGAAACCTTTCAAGAAGAGGAGCATGAGCTTGAAGAGGAAGAAGGTAACACATCTTTTGAAGTCCAAGAGGAGGATGTGGAGGAGGTGATGGCAGAAACTAGGGGATCTAGCCTTGTGTTGCGAAGGGCATTGCAATCAAAGTCCTTACCATTAGAGGAGAGCCAAAGGGAGAAAATCTTCCTCACACGATGTAATGTCCAAGGAAGACTATGTGATGTGATTATAGATTCAGGGAGTTGCACTAACGTGGTTTCTACACTCTTGGTGGAAAAGTTGGAGGTGCCCACTCAAATCCATCCTCAACCATATAAGCTCTATTGGCTTAGCAATTCAAGTGTTGTAAAGGTTAGTAAACAAGCCTTGATTTCATACAAAATTGGCAATTATGAAGATCAAGTGTGTTGTGATGTTTGTCCCATGGATGCGTGTCATATTCTCTTGGGAAGACCTTAGCAATATGACAGATTTATGAAGTTTGATGGGAGGATAAACATATATATTGTGAGGAAGAATGTACAAGCCAAAGCATTTGCTTTGAAGCCTTTTATGTCTCCAAAAACTCATTCCAACAAATATAATGGCAAGGGAGTGTTATTGGTGGATGGAAGGGAATTAGAGAAGGATGCGAAGGCCAAGGTTGACTATATGCAGAAGCTTCACGCCCAAATGAGTGAAAGGATTGAGAAGGTCAATGATATCTATAAGGCAAGAGCTAACAAACACAAGACTCAACATACTTACAAGGACGGAGACTTGGTTTGGTTGCACTTGAGGAAGGAATGATTTCCTAATCGACGTAAAGCTTATGCATAGGTGTGATAGTCCATTCAAAATCATCAGTAAGGTGTGGCGTAGGTCGACCTAGAGGTTTGACTAGAAGCCTTAGAGTGGCTAAGCCTTTGCATCTAGAGTTCGACCATTTGCACCGCCCAATTGGTAGGTGGCGTCTTAAGTACGGTCAGCACATTGGACTTCTTTTTCGGAAGTTTAACATCAATTGGGAGTGGTCGGGAGTAAGTGAAGGACTTCGGCCGACCTTGTAGGTGGACACAGTGGTACGTATTCCTAACTTAATATCAATTACTTAAATATTTGTGTAAACTACCTTACTAAATGAAATTAACTCAATTTAAAATTATTTCAGGCTTTGTTTCACATTCCAGACAACCCCAATTGAAGAAGCTTTTTCTATCTTGGTTGGCAAAAATTGCAAATGTAATATATCAGGATTTAAATTTGAAATTTGGGCATAGTAGGGATCAGATTAAAGCGTTTCAAAAAAAAAAACAAATTATATGCGGCGGGTGTCCCCAAGACCCGCCACATATTTTTCAATTATAGGCCCTTTTTAATCTTGTTAAGTACAATATGCGGCTGTTCTAGGTAAAATACGCCGCATATTATTAATTAATATACGGCGGTTCTAGGTAAAATACGTCGCATATTATTAATTAATATGCGGCAGTTCTAGGTATAATACGCCGCATAGTATTAATTAATATGCGGCAGTTCTAAGCTAAGTGACGCCGCATATTAATGATTAATATGCGGCGTATTTTACCTAAAACCGCCACATATTAATTAATAACATGCCGCATATTTTTTACACCGCAAACTAAATAGATTAATTTGCTGCTATATGTATTGCTGCTAGCCTTTTGACGCCGTATATGATACTAAAAACCCCGCCACATATTGATCATTTTGTACTAGTGTTACCCGTACTAGTGGTAAGATCCTAATCTTCCAAAAAGTACTCCTCGAACCGATAAGACCTTGACCTTCCCACCAAAACCCTATTGGGGTAAACCTTGAAATTACCCCTCCTACGAGTAAGACCCTTATCTTCCCACCGAAATCTTATTGGGGTAAAATCCCAAATCTACCAAACCAACATCTAAGAGCTTAATCCTCCCACTAAAATGATATTACAGTAACATTCCAAAATTACTCCTTCTACCGGTAAGACCCTAATCTTTACATTGAAACCCTACTGAGGTAAAATCCAAAACTACCCCTCGTATCGGTAAGACTTTGATCCACCCAGCAAAAATCTATAAGATTAAAATTTAAAAATTATCCCTCTAACCAGTAAGACCCTAATCTTTCTAGAGAAACCCTGTTCAAGTATAATCCCTAAATTACCCCTCAAACCAATAAGAACCTGATCTACCCATCAAAACACTATTAGGGTATTATACAAAAACTATTCCTTATAACACTAAGATAGTGAATTTCCCACTAAAATTATATCGGGGTATATATATGAAATTAACCATACTACCGAGAAGACCCTGATCCTCACACTCAAGCCTTATCGATAAAAAATCCCAAAATTAACCCTCCTACGTATAAGACCTCATCTACCCCCAAAACACTATTACAGAAATATCTTAAAAAATACCCCTTATATCGCTAAGACGATCATCTTCCCATAGAAACCCTATAAGGGGTAAAATCACAAAATTACCCCATATACTAGTGAGACATTAATCTTTACACTAAAACTTTATTAGGGAAAAATCCTGATATTACCCCTTTTACCAGTAAGAAACTAATTTTCCACTCATAACCTATTGAGGTAAAGTCTCAAAACTACCCCTCCCAATAGTAAAACCCCGATCATCCCATCAAAACCATATTGCAGTAAAATCATGAAGTTACCCCACCTTTTGATAAGACCCTAACCTACGCACCAAAACCCTATTGGGGTAAAATCTTAAAAATACCCTTCCAAGAGGTGAGACCAAATTTCAATTAGGGTAATATCCCAAAACTGCCCTTCATAGTGCTAAGACCCTGTTCTTCCCAACGAAACCCTAGAGGTAAAGTCCAAAAATTACCTATTCTATCAGTAAAACCCTTCCCACCAAAAATGTATTAGGGTAAAATCCCATCATTACACCTATTACCAATAAGATCCTGAACATCTTACCAAAACACTAATAGGGTAATATCCCAAAACTACCCTAAAAACAATAAGACCTTAATTTTCACGATCTAAAACTTAACCCTCATACTGATATGACCATAATCATCCCATTGAAGCTCTATCTAGATAAAATCCTAAAATTACCTCTTACCGGTAAGACCCTAATCTTCCCACCTAAACCTTTTTGTGGTAAAATCCCAAAATTACCCCTAATACTAGTAATCCCCTAATCTTTCAAGCAAAACCCGAGCGCAATAAACTTCCAAAACTACTTGTCATACCAATAGGACCCTGATCTTCCCCTCGAAAACCTAGAGGGGTAATGTCTCAACGCGAACCCTTAAATGGTAAGATCGAGATCTTTTCGCTGAAACACTATTGGGGTAAAATGCTGAAACTACCTCTTGTATTATTGTGGCTCGAATCTTTCTTTCAAGACCCTAATGAGGTAAAATCCCAAAACTACTACTTGTACTAGTAAGACCCTCTTCTTCCCACCCAAACCCTATCAAGGTAAAATTACAAAATTATCGGTAAGACCTTGTTCTTCCCAAGTAAACCCTCTTCATATAAAATTCTATAATTACCCCTCCTACCTTTAAGACTCGGATCTTCAACTGAAACCATATTGGTGTATTATTCCAAAATTACCCTTCTATTGCTAAGACCCTGATATTCCCACATATACCCTATTAGGTAAAATCATTAAATTACTCCTCCTATAGGTAAGACCCTAAAATTCCATCCAAAACTTTATTAGGGTTATATCGCAAAACTTCCTCTTATACTGCTAAGACACCAGATCTTCCCACCGAAATCCTATTAAGGTAAAATCCAAAAAGGTACCCCTCTTACAACTATGTTCCTAATCTTCAAACAAAAACCCAGTCTCGCAAAAATCCCAATGTTACCTCTCCTACCGGTAAGACCCCAATCTTCTCATCGAAACCTAGATGGGATAAAGTCACGAAACTTTCCCACATACTAATAAGACCCTAATGAAACCCTCTCGAGGTAAAATCTAAAAATTAACTTTTCTGCTAGTAAGACCTTACTCTTCCCGCTAAAACCCTATTTAAGAAAATTCTACAAATTACTCCTCCTACTTGTAAGACCCTGATCCACCAACTGAAAACTATAAGGTTAATATCCTTAAACTACCCCTCGTATCGATAAGACTTTAATCGACCCACCGAAACCCTATAAGATTAAAATTTAAAAATTACCCCTATACTCGGTAAGACCCTAATCTTCCTAGAGATACACTATTCGAGTATAATCCCTAAATTACCCCTCAAACCGATAAGAACCTGATCTACCCTTCAAAACAATATTAGGGTATTATACAAAAACTACTCATTATAACGCTAAGATAGTGAATTTCCCACTAAAATTATATCGGGGTATATATATGAAATTAACCATCCTACCGAGAAGACCCTGATCCTCAAACTCAAGCCTTATCGATAAAAAAATCTCAAAATTAACCCTCCTACATATAAGACCCTAATAAACCTCCAAAACACTATTACGGAAACCTTATATCTCAAAAAATACCCCTTATATCGTTAAGATGATTATCTTCCCATAGAAACCCTATAAGGGGTAAAATCACAAAATTACCCCATATACTAGTCAGACATTAATCTTTCCACTAAAACTTTATTGGGGAAAAATCATGATATTACCCCTTTTACCAATAAGAAACTAATTTTCCCACTCATAACCTATTGAGGTAAATTCTAAAAACTACCCCTCCCAATAGTAAGACCCTGATCATCCCACCAAACCATACTGTAGTAAAATCATGAAGTTACCCCACCTTTTGATAAGACCCTAACCTACGCACCAAAACCCTATTGGGGTAAAATCTTAAAAATACCCTTCCAAGAGGTGAGACCTTAATCTTCCCACCAAATTACAATTAGGGTAATATCCCAAAACTACCCTTCATAGTGCTAAGACCCTGTTCTTCCCAATGAAACCCTATCGAGGGAGAGTCCAAAAATTACCTATTCTATCGATAAAAACCTTCCCACCAAAAACGTATTGGGGTGAAATCCCATCATTACACCTACTACCAATAAGATCCTAATCATCTTACAAAAACACTAATAGGGTATCCCAAAACTACCCTCAAAACAATAAGACCTTAATTTTCACGATCCAAAACTTACCCCTCACACCAATATGACCATAATCATCCCAATGAAGCTCTATCTTGGTAAAATCCCAAAATTACCCCTCATACCGATAAGACCCTAATCTTCCTACCTAATTCTTTTTGTGGTAAAATCCCAAAATTACCCCTAATACTAGTAAGACCTTAATCTTTCTAGCAAAACCCTATCTCAATAAACTTCCAAAACTACTTGTCATACCAATAGGACCCTGATCTTCCCCTCGAAAACCTAGAGGGATAATGTCTCAATGCTAACCCTCAAACGGTAAGATCGAGATCTTTTCGCCGAAACACTATTGGGCTAAAATGCTGAAACTACCTCTCGTATTAGTGTGGCCAAAATCTTTCTTTCAAGACCCTAATGAGGTAAAATCCCAAAACTACCACTTGTACTGCTAAGACCCTCTTCTTCCCACCGAAACCCTATCAAGGTAAAATCATAAAATTATCAGTAAGACCTTATTCTTTCCAAGTAAACCCTCTTCATATAAAATTCTATAATTACCCCTCCTACCATTAAGACTCGGATCTTCAACTAAAACCATATTGGTGTATTATGTCAAAATTAACCTTCTATTGCTAAGACCCTCATATTCCCACATAAACCCTATTAGGAAAAATCCTTAAATTACTCCTCCTATAGGTAAGACCTTAATATTCCAACCAAAACCTTATTAGGGTTATATCGCAAAACTTCCCCTTATACCGCTAGGACACCAGATCTTCCTACTGAAATCCTATTAAGGTAAAATCCAAAAAAGTACCCCTCTTACAACTATGTTCCTAATCTTCAAAAAAAAACCCAGTCTTGCTAAAATCCCAAAGTTACCTCTCCTACTGATAACCATTCTTTTAGCTTGTTTAACTAAAAGAATTGTTATGCAAACAATATTTGTAAACACCTTATACTACTACAACTAGTGTAGTGGTAAGTCGGGGGTCGAACCATAAGGACAAGGGGCGATAGTTTCTAGACTTGATGCAAAGGGTTTATATGGGGATTTGATAGAACCATACTAATAATCGAAAAATGGTTATCAGTTCACTTCCACCCTAGGAAGGACAATCAAACTATCAATACGCTATGGAAGGAAACGATAATATGCTATGGAAGGAAAATGGGGACAGATCACTTCCACCCTAGGAAGGACAATCAAACTATCAATACGCTTAGGAGAAATTAGTCAACAATAAATCATGACACTCAAGATGACGAGAGTAAGTTTGTGACCCTATAAATCACATGAACAACCTATAATCGCCCTATGTCTCCAAGGGAGTGGTAGGACAAGATTCGCATCGAATATCAATTAATCAATAATCAACAATCTCAAACCCTAACTGTACGCATGAAGAACGAGCCAACCTAGGATTTCACCAATCAAACCCCTAAGAAAACTACTCACACAAAGTAATAAAGAATAGGGCATAAACCACGAAAAAGAACATGATTGAAAACACGAACGATTTTAATGTAATGAACAAGAGAACGAAAAACAAAGATCTATAAGAAGATCGATAACTACTCTATCAAAACTATAAATGAAGCAACGATAATAGCAAGAGAAATAAAATTAACGAAAACAATAATTGAAAGCATTAAACAAAATAAAACAGAAAAGAATCAATACCTTGCAATAATGAAATTGCGTGAACAAAAAAGAATCCGAATCTGAAATACAAAGCTTGAAAACGAGAACAACAAAGCTGTAAATCTAAACTAATGCTTGAATGAAATGAAAAGCTTTAAAGGGATGTTCTAGGTTGAGGCACAAGAGCTCTCAAAGTTGGCATGAGGGTTATTTACAGAACAAGGGGGTATTTATACCTTAGGGACATAAGGGATAAAACCCTAGAAAAACCCTCGAGCGCCGGCTAAAGAAAGAACCAAAAACTGCGGGAAAGAAGACCATTCAACCGAATGAAGAGAGGATTCGGCCGAATGAGTGGCCATTCGGCCGAATGGAAATGTCATTCGCCTATATCTGAAACTTGGTGTTTTTGTACCCTGTCCACCATTCGCCCGAATGAGCCTTGATTCAGATGAATGTGTGTTCATTCGGCTATTCCCGAGAGCTTGAGTTATGTGCTTGAATCCCTATCTTCCATTCGACCAAATGGATGTCAGATTCGGTCGAATCTGAACCTGAACCTTTCTGAACAGCTCCTTTGAAGTGTCTAATGGCTTCTAGATTTTATAGGATCTTTGAGAGTGACTTGGAACGCATGCCTAAGCTATGATACGCGTATCTAAACTCTTGATAAGAGTGTCAAAGCCTTAAACACGTCTCATTTTACCTTGAAATCATCGAAAGTACCTGAAATAACCTAAAAACAGCTCGAGGGCAAGATCAAGGTAAAACCGGATGTAATGTGCATAAAACCAATACAAAATAGAGAGACTCTATACTAAACTGGGGTTGTAAACGTGCTCTAAAACGAGCACATCACCTACCGGTAAGACCCTAATCTTCTAATCGAAACCCAAATGGGGTAAAGTCACAAAACTCTCTCACATACTGATAAGACCCTAATCTCCTCAATGAAACCCTCTCGAGGTAAAAGCTAAAAATTAACTTTCCTGCTAGTAAGACCTTACTCTTCCCACGAAAACCCTATTTAAGTAAAATCTATAAATTACTCCTCCTACTTATAAAACCCTAATCCACCAACTAAAAACTATAAGGTTAATATCCTTAAACTACCCCTCACAAAGCTAAGCCCCTAATTTTCAAACCCAAACCCTATCAGGGAAAAATCCCAAAACAATCCCTCCTACTTGTAAGAACCTAGTCTTTCGTCTAAAATCTTGAAACTACCCCTTCTACTAGGGAGGACCTTATCTTCCCACCGAAACCCTATTGGGGTAAAATCTCGAATTTACCCCTCCTACCCGTAAGACCTTCATCTTCCCACCTAAAATCTATTAGGGTAAATTTCCAAAATTACTCCTCTTAACGGTAAGACCCTATACTTTACATCGACACTCGATTAGAGTAAAATCCTAAAACTATCCTTTGATAATAGTAAGACCCTAATCTACCCAACAAAACCCTATTGGCGTAAAATTCCCAAATTATACCTCCTTCCTATAAGACCCAAATCTTCCCTCCAAAACACTATTAGGGTAATATCTCAAACCTACCCCACATACTGCTAAGACGATGATCTTGCCACAGAAACTATATTAGAGAAAAATCACATAATTACCCCTTATAACAATAAGATCCTAATCCTCCCACTAAAATCCTATTGGGCCAAAAACCCGAATATACCCCTCCTATCAGTAAGACCATAATCTACCAACTCAATTACAATTGGAGTAAAGTCTGAAACTACTCTTCATATCGATAAGACCCTTATCTTCCCACCTAATCCTTATTGGAGTAAAATTCCAAAACTACCCTTCTAATAGGTAAGACCCTAATCTTCCCAGCGAAATACAATTAGGGTAGTATATCCAATTACCCCTCATAATGCTAATAACATAATCTTTCCATTTAAACGCTATTAAGGTAAAATCCCAAAATTACTCTTCCTCTCAATAAGACCTTTATTCCCATTGAAGCCCAGAGTGGTAAAATCCCAAAATTACACCTTCTATGCGTAAGACACTAATTAGCCTACTGAAAACACTATTAGATTAATATCCCAAAACCAACTGAAACCTTATCGGGATAAAAACACTGATTACAATCGGTATGACTCTTACTTTCCCACTAAAACCCTATTACGATAAAAAACCAAAATAACCCCTCCTATTGGCAAGACCCTATTCTTCACATCGAACCCTTATTAGGGAAAAATCCCAAATATATCCCTTATACTGGTAAGACCATAATACTCTCACCGAAACTCGATTGAGGTAAAATCCGGAAAATTACCACTACAGATAAGACCTAATCTACTCACCGAAACCTTATTGGGGTAATATCCCAATATTACCCCTCCTATATGTTATACCCTAATCATCCTACTGAAACCTTATTGGGATAAACTCATGAAGTTACCCCTCATAATTATAAGACCCTCATCATCCCACCAAAACACTATTAGGGTAATATCTCAAAACCACCCCTCATACAGGTAAGACCCTGATCATTCCACTGGTGCCCTATCATGGTGAAACCCTGAAATTACCCCTCCTTTTAAGAAGACCCGAATCTTCATATTGAAACCCTATTTGGGTAATATCTTAGATTTACCCCTTTAACTAGTAAGACCTTAATATTCCTATTAATATACAATTAGGGTAATATCACAAAACTATCCTTGATAAGGCTAAGAAATCGCTCATCCCACCAAAACGTTATTAAAGTAAAATCAAAAAATGGCCCCTTTTATCGCACTACTATATTTTTAGTCTATTGCAACAAGATAAAAGGGGCTAACACTTTGACCCTTGAGTTACCTTTATATTATACAACGTCTAATACAACAACATTAAATTCATTTAATAAAGAATTACGCTAATACAAAAGTTGTAAAAGCAGAGATGCTAATCCAATGACAAATATCTTCTATTATAACTTCACTAAGAAAATCCAATTATCAACTAATCTAATCTAACAATAATGGTGGAAAGATGAAAATTTCGTTTTTTTGATTCCCTCCAAGCCAATTTACGCTAATCAAGCCAAGGTTCTTGGCACCCTTTTGCTAGATCCCAACATGTTTTGCTCTCTTTAATCCCTTAATCCCATCTCGTACGTTTGCCCTAATTAAGTTTGCCTCTCCATTCACATTTTCCATGTTTTTGTTTTTTCTTGTTTATATCCTCTTCCTTTTTAGATATATTTTGTAGATTTTTTTACTCTATAATAGAGGTAAGCATGGTGGGTAATCAGTGCATTTATGTCAGTTATAAATAAAGGGAGATTTGAGTAAATTTAGTAAAAAATTATGTTTAATAAGCTGTTATAGTTTCTTAAGAGCGGGATAATTTGGTGTAACAATGATCTAGATATTTTAGTATCTAGAGCATATCAAACTATTTGGTTTGTTACATATGGCTAGACTATTGGAGATAGGCTCTTGCCATGAGTAATATCTTTTCTGACAAAGGTAATATACTGAATTGTGTTCTTTTTTGGAAATCTAACTGTGTTCTTTTTTGAAAATCTAATTGTGATCTTTTTTGTTTTTAAATCATACAGAAAGAGTTCCTGATCCAAGAGGATCCATGAAAGAAGTAGGCTTTAAGGCCAAGCTCGTGAGTGGTTCGATCTCCTGTGCAAGGAATAGGGAGGGCCAGACCAGGAAGTGACCTTGGGAGCTCTATAACTTCATCTCTGAGGAATATTGGAACGCATTCGTGAAGATATATATGATAGAGGAGTTCAGCATAAGCATTTATTTGAATATTGTATGATAGTAATATAATATATTGTCTAAAAGAAACTATATTTTCTTATATTTATTTACTTAATTCCTATAAATAGCAAAGAAGAGAGAAGGCAAAGAGGAGTGCGGCCTAGAACTTGTATCCTCATCATATGGGTCAACACTCATATGCTAAGATGAGTGAAGTCCGAAGGCAAAATGGCTTCATTCCTTTGGTTTTCTTGTCATCACGCAGTGGTTCATCGGTTGTCTCGAGTCTACCAGATAGGACGATGACTTGGCTTCTTGCGAGATCTATCCCTGAAGACAAAGGACGTGTCGTGGTGCCTGGATAGTGGACCACTACTGTCCAAGACTCCATTGTAAGCTAATTTATTTTAACATTACCATATTTGTCCTATTAACTATAATTTACTAATTAATATTTTCTTTTCTTTTCTTAAATACGCAAGAGGAAAAGAGGCGGAGAGATGATTCAAGAGAGTTTGTCCCACTTAAACCCTATTGGGGTAAAGTTAAAAAATATTTCTCTTACCATTAAGACGCTGATCTTCTCACCAATTCCATATTGAGGTAAAATCCAAAAATTACCACTCCTATCAGGTAGAGACTAATCTTCCCATCAATACCCTATAAGAGTTTAATCCCTAAGCTACCCCTCATAAACGAAAGACCCTAATCTTACCAATGAAACCCTATCTAGTTTAAATCCCAAAATTACCCCTCTTATCGGTAAGACCCTGATCTTCCAACCAAAACACTATTAGGGTAATATCTCAAAACTACCCCTTATATCGCTAATACCCCGATCTTACCACCAAAACCTTATTGCTATAAAATTTCAAAATTCCCCGTATTGCCAATAAGACCGTTATCTTCCCGTTTGAAACCTATTGGTGTAAAATCTCAAAATTGTACCTCTTAATCATAAGACCCTATCTTTCTACATAAACCCTTTTCAGGTTAAATCCTAAAGTGTTACCCCTCCTACTACTAAAACCCTGATCTTCCCACCGAAACTTTATTGGGGTAAAATAAATAATTTCTCCAAATATCAATAAGACCTTGATCTTCCCACCAAAACATAATGAAGGTCTTATACCAAAACAACCCTTTATACTTGTAAGACCCTAATATTTCCATCAAAAACCTATTGGAGAAAAATATGAAATTAACCCTCCTATAGTTAAAACCCTAATCATATGGGTGTGTGAATCTTATGTAACTTATCCTAACGATAAGACCCTTATTTTCCTAGAGAAACCCTATAGGGGTAAAATCTTTAAACTACCCCTCTAAACGCTATGACCCTAATCTTAATACCATACCATAAATAATGTAATATCTGAAAACTATGACTCATACCCCTAAGACCCTGATCTTTCACCTTATATCGAGGTAAAATCACAAAATTACCCCCATACCAGAGAGACTCTAATCATCCCACTAAAACCATATTGGTGTAAAGTCTATTACACCTCTTAACGATAAGACCATAATCTTCTCATTGAAGCCCTATTTGGGAAAAATCCTATAATTACCCCTGTTATTGATAAAACCCTTTATCTTTCCATCGAAATCCTATCAAGGTAAATCCCCAAAATATCCCTCATATTGGTAAGATCTTTATCTTTCCATGGAAACCCTATCAGGGTGAATTTCCAAAATTAACCCTCGTACTGGTAAGACTCTAATCTTTTAATTATAACTATATTAGGGTAAAAACTTAAAAATAACCCTCCTATAGCTAGGTACCTGATTTTACCATTGAAAGACTATTTGGGTAGTATCACAAAACTAAGGCATATACCACTAAGACCCTAATCATCCCACTAAAACCCTATATGGGTAAAATAATAAAATTAACCCTGCAACCAGTATGACCCTAATTTTATCACCGAAACCCGATTATGGTAAAGTCATGTAATTACCCCTCCTACAGATAAGACCCTAATCTTCCCACCGAACCCTCTTGTGGTAAAATCCCAAAATTATGCCTCTTATGGGTAAGACCCTAATCTTCACATCGAAACCCATTTGGGATAAAATGCAAAAACAACGTGTTATACCAATAAGACCCTAATCTCCTCAACAAAACACTATCGAGGTTAAATCCCAAAGTTACCCCTCTTAACAAAAAGACCCAAATCTAGCAATCAAAATCATATTTCAGTAAAATCATGAAATTACCCCTCCTACCATTAAGACCTTAATCTTCCCACCAAAACCCTATCGGGGTAAAACCATGGAATTAACCTTCCTATAGGTAAGAATGTATTCTTCCAACTAATATTACGATAAAATCCATAAACTACCCCTAATACTAGTAAGACCTTGATATTCCCACTGAAAACCTATTGGGGTTATTTACATAAACAACCCCTTATACTTGTACAATATATTTAAGAAACACTATCTCTAACAACATAAAGTGAAACTTTTCATGCTTCTCATGTAGCTTTTTCTTTCTGAAGGCCATGAAAATGTCTTTAAGGTGCTTCAAATGATATTTATCACTCTTGCTGTGGATAGGGATATCATCTAGGTATACAACAACGAATTTTCCCAAAAATGGTCTCAAGACATCATTCATAAGTCTCATATAAATCAACAAAAAGGCATGACAAGCCATTCATACAAACCACGCTTTGTCTTGAATTCCGAATTTCATTCATATCCTTCTCTTATATAAATTTTATGGTAGCCACTTCTTAAATCACTCTTTGTACTTATTTGTGCTCCACTCAATTCATCTAACACATCATCAAGTCTAGGAATAGGGAACCTATAGTTAATGGTTATGTTGTTTATAACCCTACTATAAATATAGATCCTCCACGTACCATCTTTCTTAGGCACTAATAAAGCTAGGACAACACAAAGACTCATTGATTCCCTTACATAGCCAATTTAAATCAACTCCTTAATCTATCTTTGTAACTCCTTAGTCTCCATGGGATTACATCTATATGGGGGTTTATTTGGATGGTTTCTCCTAGGATCAAATCATCTTGATGCTTAATACCACAAATAGGGGGTAGTCCTTATGGTAATTTATTAGGAAACACATCCTTATACTCCTTAATCTTTGTGAATCTAGGGTCTTGTTGGACAAACCCTTCATGCTCTTCTTTACATAGTAATAAAAACATGTCATCATCTTCATGCAAAAAATTCTCAAATAATTCAAAGACATCAAAAAGATGTCCCTTGGTTTTGGTTTTGGCTCTTTTTATGGTGGTAGGGTTTGTGTTTGGGAAAAGGGTTTTTTGTGGTGGTAAGGGGTGTAGAATCTTTTTGCAGTCTTGGTGAGTAATGGTGTAGGTCTTTAATAGGCCATCATGCTCTTATTTTCTATCACTTTACCATGGTCTCCCGAACAAAATATGGCACGCATCCATGGAAATCACATCACAAATAATTTCTTCAACATATGAACCAATCAAAATTTTAACAAGGCATTTAGATGATTCAATGCTACAAATTCTGATGTTCGATAGCAATACTACAAAATTTCAAGACCCCATCCACAAATTCTGATGATTCAATGCCCCCATACATCCACGATCGATCTTTTTCCATCCTTGGAATAATCAAGATCCCCAAGTAATGAGTAAGTTTTGAATGAGTTCCTTAAAAATAAAGAGCATTTAGAAATAATTTGGTTTACTAACAATATAATAGAAATATTCCTAAATAAATAAAAGGGGGAAATTAAAGGAAGTAAAGAACTTCCAAACTTAGCTTTGAATACATGTTTTCAAAATCTCATTTGCTAGTGGGGCTATATGAATCGCCACTTATCACTTGTCATTTCTTTTTTAATTATTGGTTTGATCATGAGATATCAATTCAATTTTCATTGTCATCAAATACACAATATATATTTACTTGGTCAGTTTTTTTTTACCTTTATACGTCCTATTCTTTTCCCAACTCAATGTTACATGGACCAAATTTTTTGGGAATCTACTCCTTTACTTAAATGTTTCATTTGCATGCACTACGTAAGTATGTACTCATATTACAGTGCCCATAACTTTTTTAATGTTAAAATAAAGTAATATAAATGATGTAATATAATATATATTATATGTTGTAGTGCTTCAAAAAAACAAAAATGTTATATTTTAGAGACCAAATGAGTAAAGAATTAATAAACATGACCCGACACCAAGGTTTTTTGGCTAATGATGTTCACTGTAGATAATGCTGTCAAACTTTGTATGCAAATTATCATAACACAATGCAATGATTCCTTGAAATTTTCATCCACAAGAAATTTGAACATGATCACCATAGTTTCATGGGGATAATGGGATATCACGAAGTATATCATTGCTTCTTTTAATTCCTCAACTCTTCATATCAACTTGGGTGGTAAATTTATCCCATAATAACACCCATGAAGTGGAATAGACTTATGAGAGAAACTACCATGAAAACTATGAACTAGAGGTTGAGTATGTTTAAAGCTCATCCCTTATACTCAATTTTATTTATTTGTATCTATATATGACAATAGCTAAATCAGCTTATCATAATAGGTCGGGCTCATGTGACCCGCTCATGTTTGGGCCTCGATGTTCCATCGTTCATAATAGTGACAATGTGGCAGTTTAATTATCTTTTAGACCGTTTTAGTTTTGATACGTTTAGTACAACTTTTTAGTACATTTAATTTAAGATAACTTTTTATAAATGGGGCATGACTTGGCCTATGATCAAAATATCAACTCTAATATGAGTTGTTGACATAAATAATGACATTCTCTCTTTTCTCTTACTCTATCTCTTCATCTTACATACTAACATACCCCAAGTCAAGTCTCCATATTAAACCCATCACACTCTAACTTAAGCGTATAGACTCTCAACACTTGAGTACGGAGCCAAACTAGTAAACACTGTACCCGTGTTTTAATGCATGACACAATTACATATAACCATAATCATATAATACATCCCTCACCTCACTAGTAAAAGTAGATCAATTTTATAAATCCGAAAAGTTTTCTTTTACAATTCCATAATCTTCATGAGCGGATTCTTCATTAACCTAATTTAAACTATGGTCTAGTAGTAGACTCACTTAAGTATAGCGTTTATTATCCTTCTAGAAAAGCATAATACTATATTAATGTAACTATCCATGTATTATTATTGTAAGGGCAAAGTTGGCAGATCCAGATATGCAATTACTCAATCAGGAACGTCGGTACAAATATTCAATGATAAGGAAATCACCATTTAGTCTCCATGACAGATAGTTTCCTATTTTGGATAATCGATATATTTTATATTTTGGATTAAAGGGATAGTTGTGATTAGGTCAAAGTTAAAAAATTATTAGGTATTACAAAGCCTGTAATTGAAAAGTTCCCTTATTTCATCGCAACCCATGACATGACAAAAATCTTATTCCGTGACAATTACACAGAGACAATATAATTCGTGAAACCATGACCCCCATATCGATCTGTTGCGACTTTGTAATCAACTTCTGATGATCATTCATCCATATCTTCTAAGTTAGAGTATATCATATATATTCGTAGTGTTGTTAACGAAATACAATTCCATATCAATTCACCGCATGCAAATATTGTTCCATAAAATGCAAAACTAAAATAAACATTGAAATAATGCCATTAAACTTCCAAGAAATCTGTCAATACACGAATGCAATTGGCTGGGTACATACCTTTCAATCGAAAATATTCACAGAACGAGATGCCCTTCACGCACGCTTGCAATTATTAATTACCAACCAAAGATATTGGGAGAGACGAGTGAAGAAAGGGAGATTTAGTTTCGGTTTAGGGACAACAAAGTTTGTAATTTGCGATTTTGGGGGGAGGTGCTGCGTAGGTTGAAGGTTAGGGATGAGGTGCTGCGTAGGTTGAAGGTTAGGGATGAGAAGGAGGCTGCAAATTAAATTAGGGCGCGCGGTATATGAAGCAGCAAAGCAATACAAATGTATATGCTTCGGTTCCTTTAAACCGGAGCTTAAACATGTTATATACTCCGGTCATTTTAAACCGGAGCATAAAGACTGCAATTACACCCAAAAAAACCGCTCTAAAATAATTCATAAGCATATACTCCGGTTGTATGAAGAACTGGAGCATATATGTAGTAGTATTTGGCCTTTTTTTCCACTAGTGAATCATTCTTTAAACCGACTCTAAGTAGCACTAAGGTTCTCATCATCCTCTTGAGTGAATGACGTAATTTTCTAACGCCAATCTTGCGTTCGAACTGTAGGATGAACCTCTCTAGAAAAGTTGTTTTCAATTGAGCCCAATTAATGATTGAGTTAGGCTCTAGGCATTTATACCAGTATCTGAGAATGCTTCCAGCTAGACTCAAGTGGAATAAGTACATTCGCAAATAGTCCGGACTATTGGGGTATAGAGGAATGAGCCCGCAAATATCTGAGAATGCTTCCAAGTGTTCGAGGGGCATTTATTTTTCAAACCGCTAAAGTGGGTCTCCTTCACCATCTGGGTGAACTGTGGATGTATTTTGTAAGGATTTGGGGCAATGGGTAACACGATACCTCCCTGAAATTCTTGGGACCCAGGTGTCCCATATTGAACAACTAATTGCTGGTTTTTGTTAATTGGCGATGTAGGAAGGTTGGAAGTATTTGGTTGTAACGGGGTTTGGGATGAAAATCGCCGTTTACTATGTTGAATTTTAGGGTCGTATGGTTCTAGCTGTTGATTTGATCTACGTGTACTATAGGACATGTAAACAACACTAGAGACCAAGCGTAAGCACTAACAAGTGAAATTAAAAGACAATAATATAAATAAAACAAAAATGAATTACAGTAAGACTATAATCTAAACATAACGCCTTGTCCTCGCCAACGGCGCCATTTTGATAACCGCCTTTTAGCGTCATTTTACTAAAAGGCAAGTTATGCAAACAATACTTATAATCTCCCTAATACTACTACAACTAGTGTAATGGTAAGTGAGGGGTCGAACCATAAGGACAAGGGATGCTAGTTTCTAGACTTGATGTAAAGATATTATTCCAGATTTGAATTGATTGAACTACACTAATGACTGAAAATTGAAGCAAGAATAAAAATGGTAATATGCAATGAAAGAAAACCAGGGATAGATTAGTTCCACCATAGGAAGGACAATCGAACTAGCAGATACGCTAGGTTAGGGGAAATCAATCAACAATCAATTAAGACACTCAAGATGACGAGAGAAAGTTAGCGACCCTATAAATCACATGAACAACCTATAATCGCCCTATGTCTCCTAAGGAGTGGCAGGACAAGATTCACATCGAATGTCAATCAATCAATCATCAACAATCTTAAACCCTATCTCTACGCATAAAGAACAAGCCAACCTAGGGTTTCACCAATCAAACCCCTAAGAAAACTACTCACGCATAGCCATAAATTAATACATAATAACAACAAAAGTAATGAAATCAACAAAAGCAATAAACGAAAGCATTAAACGAAATAAAGCAATAAAGGAAATCATAACTTACGTGAATGAAATTGCGTGAATGAAAGTAATTCTGAATCTGAAATACAATGCTTGAAAGGGAGAACAACAAAAGCCTTAAATCTAAACTAAAGCATTAATGAAATGAAAGTGATGTTCCAAATTGAGACATAAGAGCTCTCAAAATAGGCATAAGGGTTTTACACAGAGCTAGGGGGTATTTATACCCTAAGGACATAAGGGGGTCAAACCCTAGAAAAACCCTCGAGGGCCGGCTTAAGAAAGAACAAAATTCTGCGAAAACAAGGGCCATTCGGCCGAATGAAGTGTGGATTCGGCCGAATGAGTGATGATTCGGTCGAATGGTCATGTCATTCGTTAAAAACATAAACTTCGAGTTTTGATAACCTGTCCACCATTCGACCAAAGGAGAACACTCATTCGGCCGAATGGGCCTTGATTTGTTCGAATGGGAGTTCATTCGGCTATTCCCGAGAGCTTGAGTTATATGCTTGAATCCCTGCTTGCTATTCGACCGAATGGATGTCAGATTCGGCCGAATCAGGGTCTGAACCTTGCTGAACAGCTTCTTTCAAGTGTCTAATGGCTTCTAATCTTTTAATAACACGTTCTCAATCTATGATACGCGCATCTAAACTCTTGATAAGAGTGTCAAAGCCTTGAACCCGTCACATTTTACCTTGAAATCATCGAAAGTACCTGTAATGACTTTAAAACAGCTCGAGGACAAGATCAAGGTAAAATCAAGTGTAATACGTATAAAATCAATCCCAAACTGCGAGATTCGACACTAAAATGGGGTTGTAAACATGCTCTAAAACGAGCACATTAGGGTGAAATCCTAAAATTAGCCCTCCTATCATTAACACCCCAATCTTCCCAATAAAACCCTATTGGGGGTAAAGTCCTAAAACTACCCCTCATTAATATATGAACCTATTCTTCCCATCGAAATCCTATTAGGGGAAAATCTCAACATTACCCCTTCTCCTGATAAGACCCTAATCTACCCATCAAAATTCTTTAGGATAAATCCAAAAATTATCCCTCCTATCGGTAAGACCTTGATCTTCCCACCGAAACTTTGTCGATGTAAAATCCAAAAATTATCCCGCCTACTTCTTAATCTTCCCACCACAACACTATGAGGTTAATATCTCCAAAATACCCCTCCTATGTGTAAGACCCTTATCTTCCCATCGAAACCCTCTTGGGTAAAGTCCCATCATTACACGCACAACCGGTAACCCCAAAATCATCCCACCAAATCAATATGACCCTTATTTTCCCATTGAAACCTTATTAGGGTAAAACAACAAAATTACCTATACTATCGATAAGACTCTAATCATTCCTCGAAAACCCTTTTGGGCTAAAATCCTAAAATTACACCTCCTGCTAGTGAGGCCCAAATCTTCCCACTCAAACCCAATTATGTCAAAGTCCCAAAGTTACCCCTCATATCGATAAGACCCTAATCTTCCCACCGAAACCCTATTTGGGTGAAATCTCAAAATTACCCTCCTATAGGTGAACCCTTATCTTCCCATTGAAACCCTATTAGGGTGAAATACCAAAATTATCCCTCATACCGATAGAACCTTAATGATTCCACGAAAACCATATAAAGGTAAAATCCCAAAATTACCCCCTCCTACTGGTAAGAGCCCGATCACCTTATTGGGGTAAAATCCCAAAACTACCCTTTTCTAGCAATAAGACCCTAGTCTTTCCACCGAAAACCCTATTGGGTAAAATCCCAAAACTACCCGTCATATAAGTAGAACCCTAATCTTTCCACTGAAACCCAAGTGAGGTAAATCCCCAAAATTAGACCTCGTAGAAGTATGACCCTAATCATCCAACCGAAACCTATTAGGTAAGATCTTGATATAGCCCCTCTTACCGATAAGACCCTAATCTTCATATCAAAACCCTATTGCAGTAAACTAAAAAACTACCCTTTTATATTGATTAGACCCTAATCTTCTCAACGAAATCCAATCGAGGTAAAATCCCGAAATTACTCCTGCTATTGGTAAAACCCAGATCTTTTCAACAAAAACATATTGGGGAAAAATCCCAAAATTATATTTCCTATAGGTTAGACCCGGGTATTCCTACCTAGTCGATATTGGGTTAAAATCCCAAAATCACCCCTCCTATTATTAAGACCCTAATCTTCCCATCGAAAACCTATTGGGGTAAAGTCTCAACTTTACCCATCCAACTAGTAAGACCCGAATCTTCCCAAAAAATATCCCATTGGGAAAAGTTCTAAAACTACCCCTTTTACTTGTAAGACCCTAATCTTCCCCCCAAAACCCATATATGGTAAAATCCCTAAATTACCCCATTTACCAGTAAGACCCTAATCTTCCCACCGAAACCCTATCAAGGTAAAAGGGCGAAATAAGCTTTCGCTAGTAAACCTCTGATATTCGAACCGGCACATTACTTGGGTAATACTCCTAACTACCCCTTATACCGCAATGACTCCTAAACTTGCCATAAAAACCCGATTGGGGTAAAATAAAAAAAAAATCCTCCTACTAGAGAGACCATAATCTTTCCACTGAAACCCTATCAAGGTAAAATCCCAAAAACACCTCTCTATCTTATAAGACACTTATCTTTCCACAAAAATCCTTTTAGGGTAAATTCCCTAATTTACCCCTACTACCGGTTAGATCGTAATCTTTACAACGAAACCCTACTGGTAAAAAATCCCAAAGCTACCCCTTATACCGGTAAGACCCTAATCTTCCCACTGAAACCCTACTAAGGTAAAATCACAAAATTACCACTCCTATTGGTTAGACGTTAATCTTCCCACCGAAACCCTATTGGTGTAAAATCCCAAACTTACCCCTCCTACAGGTAAGACCCTAATCTTCTCACTTAATTATAATTGGGGTAAAAGCCCAAAATCACACATCTTACCCCTCTTACTTGTAAGAACCTAATCTTCCCACCAAAACACTCTTAGGGTAATATATGAAAACTACCCCTCACACGACTAAGACCCTAATCTTCACATTAAAGTTATCTATCCTACTAGTAAGACCCTTATCATCCCATGCAAACCTTATTAGGGTAAAGCCCCAAAATTGCCCCTATTAAGGGAAAATCCCAAAATAACACCATCTACCGATAAGACCCTTATCTTCCCATCGAAACCATATTCGGTAAAATCCACAAACTACCCCAAATACTATAAAGCACTAATCATCCCACCAAAACCCTTTCATGGTAAAATCACCCCTCCTTTCCATTAGACATTGATCTACCCATTAAAACCCTATTATGGTAAAATCGTTAAAATGTCCGGCCAATAGTTTAAACCTTAATCTTCCCACCAAAAAATAATTAGGGTAATATCAACAAACTAACCTTCATAATGCGAAGACACTGTTATTCCCACCAAAATTCTCTCAAGGTAAAATAAAAAAGTTATCCCTTCTACTAACTGGTACTACACTTTTCCTTTCATAGAAATCCTGTTGGAGTAAAATCTCGTTCTTATACCTACAACCTCTAAGACACTTATCATCTCACAAAAACAATAGGACTGATTTCCAACCAAAGCCCTATTTGGGTAAAGGCCCAAAATTACCCTACTATTGGTAAGACCCTAACTGTTCTGCAAAAATCGTTTTGGCTAAAATCCCAAAATTAGCCCTCGTACCGGTAAGGCCCTTATCTTCCAACTTAATCCCTATTGGTTTAAAGTCTTAAAAATACCACTCATACCAATAGGATCCTCATTTTCCCATCAAAACCCTATTATGGCCAAATCTCAAAACTACCCCTCTTACTAGTATGACCCTATCTTCCTATCAAAACCCTATTGAAGTAAAATCTAAATGTTACCCCTCAAACCGGTGAGACCCTAATCATTCCACTGAAATCTTATTGATATAAAATCCCAAAATTACCCCTTCCACATATAAGACCCTAATATTCCCACCTAAACCCTTTTAGGGTAAAATACCAAAACTACCCCTTTCTACCAATAATACCCTAATATTTCAACCAAAACCCTATTAGGGTAAAATCCCTAACTACCCATCTTAATGGTAGGACCGTGATCTTCCATCAAAACAAAAGCGAGGTAAAATCCTAAAATTACCTCTCCTACTAGTATGACGCTAATCTTCCCACTAAGACCCTATTAGGTTAAAGTCTTAACACTGCCACTCCAAACGGTAAGACCAAGATCTTCCTAGCGATACCCTATTAGGGTAAAGTCCCAAAACTACTCCTCGTACTTATAAGACCATAATCTTCCTATCAAAACCCTATTAAGGTAAAATCTCAAAAGTAACTCCCATATAACTAAGACCCTCGTTATCTTACTAAAACTCTATCGAGTTAAAATTCTAAAATTACCCCTCCTATCGGGAAGATCCTAATCTTCCCACCTATAACTTATTGGTATATAAACTAGTAATAAACTCCTTCACGTATGACCCTAATCTTCCCGTTGAAACCATATTATGGTATTGATAACCGACTTTTAGGTCGTTAACTAAAAGACTAGTTATGCAAACAAAATTTATACCAACCTACGAACTATACGAGTATAGTGGAGTAGGGGGTCGAACCACGAGGACATAGGATATCAAGACTTCAATTCTTAACACAACTAGACTATTTAGATTTGGATAACAACTAAACTAACAACAAGAATATAGATAACGATGAATTAAGCGGTAAATCAAATAGAGAAAAATGGGGACAAGATTAGATTCACCCTAGGAACGAAGCTTTTAAAACCGAACATGGTAGGTTAGAGAAAATCTAATAATAACTAGCATGGACATCCAAGAATACGAGAGGAATTTGGTGATTCCACAAATCACAATGAACGACCTATAATCGCCATATGTCTCCAAAGGAGTGGCAGGACAAGATTCGCATCGGATTCCGAAACTACTTATTATCATCATTCCTATAACCTTAGGCAAAAAAGATCATAGCTTTCCCTAGGGTTTCACCAATCAAAAACTCTAAAGGAAATACTCACACATATTTATCCTAAATGACATAAAGATATTCAATAAAGCAAATGAAACGAACATTACAGGAAATTAACGAGAATGAAAGCAAATTAGAAACTATTCTAGTAAACGATAAACATAGAACTAAACATGCAATGAAATAAGTGAATGAATTAAAAGCAAAGGAATAGATTAATACTCACAAAAGCTTCAATGTATTATCCACAAACAGAATTTGAATGACAAAATCCAGAACTCGGAATACAAACGTTGAGAAAACTAAAAACCGAAAGCTAAAACTAAAAGAATTTGGAGGCTAAACAAAACTAAAAGTGCATAAAAAAATATAAACCTAGGCGCCCTCCCTCTCATCAGAGGGAGGGGTATTTATAACAAAACATGAAAGAATTACGAAAACCCCAAAGTGCCTATGGGCCGACCCTAAAAAGAAGTAGTTGTCCGGTGAAAACACTGTCATTTGACCGAATTCAAGTCCTATTAGGCCGAATACAGCTCCATTTGCCCGAATGCACTTCCATATGCCCATTCTAGAGGCTCTAAAGAATCGATCTCTGTCCACCATTCGCCCGAATGTATGGTCCGATTCGGCTGAATGAAAGTTCATTCGCCCAAATGAGTTCCATTCGGCCTTGCCAGTGACCAAGGATTTAATGCTCTAAAGTCTTCCTTTCATTCGACCAAATGTGTCTCAGATTCGGTCGAATCTGCACCATTCGGCCGAATTTGAGACCATGCATTCCTCTTTTCACTTCTTTCCTTTATGCACTCCGTGTTATCTTCATGAGTGACTTGACACGTTTGCCCAAGTTATGATACATGTGTCAAAGGCTCGAATGCATCGCATTTCACCTCAAAATCATCAAAAATACCTGAAATGAACTTAAGACAACTCGAAGAAAAGATCAAGGTGAAATCAAGCATAATAAGCATAAAACCAATATAAAACTACGAGACTTGACACTAAAACGAGGTAGTAAATGTGCTTTAAAACGAGCACATCAGTTATATTCCTAAAATTATCTTCCTACTAATAAAACCTTGATTTTCCCACACAAACCCTATTGGGTAAAATCCTGAAAGTACCCGACCTATAGGTAAGGCCCAAATCTTCCAAATAAACCTTTATTAGGATAATATCTCAAAACTACTCCTTATACCACTAACACTTTATAACTTCCCACCGAAACCCTACCAAGATAAAATCCCAAAATTACCAGTCCTACCTTTAAGATCCTAATCTTCCAACTAAAATCTAATTAGGCTAAAATCATGAATTACCCTCCTACCTATAAGAACCAATCTTTTCATCGAAACCAAACTAGGGTAAAGTCCCCAAAGTACCCCTTGTACTAATATGATCCAAATCTTCCCACCAAAACCCTATTGGGGCAAAATCCCAAAATTACCCCTCCTACTATTAAGACCCTAATATTCCCATCAAAACCCTATTAGAATAAAATACCAAAATCACCTCTTATATTGATAAGACCATAATCTTCCCAACGAAACCCTATCAAGGTAAAATACAAAAAAAATACCCTTCCTATTAGTAAGACCCTACTCATCCCTCTAAAACACTAATCGAGTACAATCCATAAATTACCCTTCCTATTGTTAAGACCACGATCCCAACGAAACCTTATTAGATTAAAATCCCAAAATTATCATTCCTACTTAAAAGACCATATTTTTCTAACGTAATATTTGGTTAAAATCCCAATATTACCTTCTACCAGTGAGACCTTCTCTTCCCACCAAAAACTGTATAAGCATGAATTCTCAATTTTACTCCCCTTATAGGTAAGACCATAATATTTACATGGAAACCCTATTAGAGTAAATCCCAAAACTACACTTTCATACTAGTAAGAATCTAATCTGTCTAGTGAAACATTATTGGGGTTAAATCCAAAATCACCCCTCCTACCTCTAAGATCCTAATCTTCCCACCAAAACATTATTAGAGTAATATCTTAAAACAACCCCTCATATCGCTAAGATGATGATATTCCCATTAAAACCCTATCGGTGTAGAATTATAAAATTACCCATTATTGCAGTAAGACCCTTATCTTAAAAATAAAAACAAATTGGGCCAAAATCCTAAAATTACCACTCCTTCTGATAAGAACCTAATCTTTCTACTCAATTACTATTTGGGTAAAGTCTCTAAACAATTGCTTATCTTAATAACACCCTTTTCTTCTAACCGAAACCCTATTGGGGTAAAATCCCCAAACCACCCGTAAAACAAGTAAGATTCTCATTTTTCGACCGAAATACTATTAGGGTAATATCCCTGAACTATCGCTCATAATGCTAAAAACCAAATAGTCCCACTAAAACCCTATCAAAGAAAATTCCCTAAATTACCCTCCTATTTGTAAGATCCTAATATTTCCACTAAATCCATATAGGATTTAAATCCCAAAATTACACTTACTAGGGGTAGGACCCTAATTATCCTACCGATACAATATTAGAGAAATATCCCAAAACCTGCCAAAACCCTATAGGGGTAAAAACCCAAAATTAACTCTCCTATCTATAGGACCCTATTCTTCACATTATAGCCCTATTGAGGTGGAATGAAAAAATATCACTCACACTTGTAAGACCCTAATCCTCCCCGCGAAAACCTATTGAGAAAAAATACTGAAATTACCCTTATAGATAAAACCTTGATCTACCCACTTAAACCTTATTGGGTAAAATTCCTAAATTACCAATCTTACCTATAAAACCATAGTCTTCTGAGTAAAGTAATATTTTGTTAAAATCCCGAAATTTACCTTTTACCGGTGAGACCCTCATCCTCCCACCGAAGACTCTATTGGGGTAAATTCCTAATTTTATTCCTCTTACTGGTAAGACTATAATCTTTACATGGAAACTCTATCATAGTAAAATCCCCAAACTACCTTTTTATACTAGTAAGACCATGATCTGGACACTGAAATGCTATTGGGGTTAAATCCTAAATAACTCCTCCTACCTATAAGACCTCAATAATTCCACTATAACACTACTAGGGTAATATCTTAAACCCTATTAGGAGTAAATTACAAAATTACCCCTTATACAAGTAAGACCCTAATGTTCACAATAAAAATATGTTGGGTAAAATCCCTAAATTACCCCTCTTATCGGTAAGAATTTAATCTTTCCACTAAATTACTATAGGGATAAAGTCTCTAATCAACTCCTTATACCGATAAGACCCTTATCTTCCTACCAAAATCCTATTAGGGTAAAATCCTTAAACCATCCCTATAACAAGTAAGAACCTAATTTCCCCACCAAAATACGACTAGGGTAATATCCCTAAACTACCCCTCAAATACATAAGAACCAAATATTCCCACTGAAACCCTATCAAGGTAAATTCCCTAAATTACCCCTCCTATTGTTAAGATCTGAATATTCCCACTAAATTCATAGAGGGGTAAAATCCCAAAATTACACCTACTAAGGGTAGGACCCTAATTATCATACCGAAACACTATTAGAGTAATATCCTAAAACCTATTGACACTCTATTGGGGTAAAAACTCTAGTTATAATCGGTAAGACTATGATTATCCCACCGAAACCCTATTGGTGTAAAAACCCCAAATTACCTCTTTTATTGATATAACCCTATTCTTCACACTGTAGCTCTATAGGGGTAAAATCCAAAAACTTGATCTTCCCACAAAAACCTTGTTGGGTAAAAGCCCTAAATTACCCATCTTCCCTATAAGACCCTATTCTTCTGAGTAAAGTAATATTTTGTTAAAAACCCAAAATTTACCTTCTACCGGTGAAACCTTCATGTCCTAGTGAAAACTCTGTTGGGATAAATTCCCGATTTCACTCGTCGTACCGGTAAGACCTAATATTCCCTTTGAATCCATAGAGGGTTAAATCCCGAAATTACATACTAAGGGTAGGACCCTAGTTATTCTACCGAAACACTATTAGAGTTATATCCCAAAACCAACCAAAACCCAATTGGGGTAAAAACCCAAAATTACCTCTCCCATCGATATTAACATATTCTTCACATTGTAGCCTTCTGAGGGAAAAATTCCAAAACTATCCCTTGTGCCGATAAAGACTCTAATCCTTCCAGCAAAATCCTATTGAGGTAAAATCCTGAAATTACCCCTATGGATAAAACCTTAAACTTCCCACCAAATCCTTATTGGGGTAAAATTCCAAAATTACCTATCCTACCTATAAGACCCTATTCTTCCCTCGGAAGCCTTATTTGGGAAAACTCTCAAAATTACCCCTCCAACCTATAAGACCTTGATCTTTCTACCAAAACACTATTACAGTTATCTTCCCAGCAAAACCCTATTGTGATATAATAACAAAATTTCTCCTCATACCAGTAAAATTGTAATTTACCCACTAAAACCCTATTGGGCTAAAATACTAAAATTACCCATCCTAACAGTAAGACCTATATCGTCCCACACAAACCCTATTAGGGTAAAGCTCTAAAGTTGTCCTTCGTACCGATAAGACCTTGATCTTCTCACGGAAACCTTATTTTGGTAAAATAATGGAATTACCCATCCAACTAGTAAGACCTTAATCTTCCCATCAAAACCCTACTAGGGTAAAATCCTAAAAATACCCCTAATAATGATAAGACCCTATTTATCCCACTGAAACCCTATCTCAGTAAAATCTCAAAATAACCCCTCCTTTTGATAAGACACTAATCCTCCCACCATAACCCTAATGGAGTAAAATCTCGAAATCATAAAACGACCCTTTAAATTTCAAAGACATTGTTTTATCCACCAAAACCCTATTGAGGTAAAATAAAAAATTACCCCTTTTATGGGTAAGAGCTTATCTTCTCATCAAAACCCTATTGGGCTAAAATCCCGTCTTTACACCTAAAACCATTACCAAAACCACATGACCTTGATTTTCCCATCGATGCCCTTTAGGGTAAAAACCCAAAATTACCCCTGCTATTGGTTAGACTCTAATCTTTCCTCTAAAACCCTTTTCAGCTAAAATCCTAAAATTACCCAACCTACCTGTACCAACCTAATCTTCCGACTCAAACCATACCGAAGTAAAGTTCTAAAGTTACCCCTTGTATTCATAGGACCTTGATCTTCCCACCTAAACCTATTTGGGTGAAATCAAGAAATTACCCCTCCTACTGATAAGAACCTTACCATCCCATCGATACATTATTGGTATAAAATCCCAAAACTTTGCTCATATCGATAAGACCATGATCATTCCACCAAAACCCTATCAAGGTAAAATTTAAAAATTTCCCCTCCAACAAGTAAGATCCCAATCTTTCCACTAAAACCTTATTGGCGTAAAATCTCAAAACTACCCGTCACACTTGTAGGACTCTAATCTTCACACCAAAACCCTATTGGGGTAAAATCCCAAATCTACCCATCATATTAGTAGGACCCTAATCTTCCTGCTGAAGCCCCATTGGGGTATAGTCCCAACACTACCCCTCAAACGGTAAACCCAGATTTTTTCATCGAAACCCTATTATGGTAAATTCTCGAAACTACTTCTCATACAGGTATCACCCTAATCTGCTTATCGAAACTCTAATGGGATAAAATTCCTAAATTACAACTCATAACTATAAGACCATGATCATCTTAATATAACCCCTCCTTTCGATAAGACCTTGATCTTCCTATTAGAGTAAAATATTAAAACTACCCCTCCAACAGGTAAGACCTTACTCATCCCACTGAAATACAATTAGGGTAATATTACAAAACTATGCTTCATATAGCTAAGACACTGCTCTTCCCACCGAAACCTTATCAAGGTAAAATAAAAAAATTACCCCTTTTATCCTTAAGACCCTTATCTTCCTGTCGAAACCCTATTGAGGTAAAATCCTGTTATTACACTAATAACCGGTATGACTCTAATTTTCCCACTGAAACCCTATTCGGATAAAAACAAGAAACTAACCCTGGAATCGGCAAGAACATAATCTTTCCTATAAAACCCTAAAATCCTAAAATTACCCTTATTATCGGCAAGGCCCTAATCTTCCCCCTCAAACACTATTGGGGTAAAGTCTCAAAGTTTTCCCTCATACCCTATCATTCCACCACAACCTTATCGAGGTAATATTAGAAAATTACCCCACCTACTAGTAAGCCCTTGATCTTTCCACCAAATCCTTATTAGGATAAAATCTTAAAACTACCCGTCACATCGGTCAGACTCTAATCTTTACAACAAAACCCTACAAGCGTGAAATCCCTATACTATCCGTAACCTAATCTTCTTGCTAAAACCCTATTGGGGTATATCACAAAACACTACCCCTCAAATGATCAAACCTTATTTTTCTCATCAAAACCTTATTAGGGTAAATTCCCAAAACTACTTCTGGTACCAATATCACCTTATCCTGCAAATCAAAACCCTAATGGAATAATAACCCTAAAATACTACTTTTAATTATAAGACCGTAATCATCTCACCAAGACCTATCGTTATAAAATCCCAAAATTACCCCTTGATAACCAGTTTTATAGGTAGTTAACTAAAGACAGGTTATGCAAATAATTTTTATTCCAACCTACAAATTATACGATTATAGTGGAGTAGGGAGTCGAACCATAAAGATAAGGTATATCAAGACTCTAACTTTTAACACAACCGGACTATTGGGAGTTGGAAATTCGATTAGAACTACAGCAAGTAGAGAGAAATAAAGCAAGTAGAGAAAAAAGGGGACAAGATTGGATTCACCCTAGGAATGAAGCTATAGAAACCGAACATGATAGGTTAGAGAAAATCTGATAATAAGTAGAATGGACATCCAAGAATACGAGAGTAAGTTGGTGATTCTACAAATCACAACGAACGACCTATAATCGCCCTATGTCTCCAAAGGAGTGGTAGGACAAGATTCGCATCGGATTCCAAAACTATTTATTATCATCTTTTCTACAACCTTAAGCAATAAAGATCATAGCTTTCATAGGGTTTCACCAATCAAAACCCCTAAAGAAATTACTCACACATATTCATGCTTAAAGACTTAAAGATATTCAAAGAGGCAACAGAAACAAACATGGAAGGAATTCATGAGAATGAAAACAAAATCAGAAATTATGCGAATAAACGATAAATATAGAACTAGACATGCAATGAAGTAAAGAAATTAATTAAGAGCAAAGGAATAGATTAAAACTTAGAAAAGCATCAATTTGATATCCACGAAAAGAATTCAAACTACAAAGCGTTGAAGAAACTGAAAACCGAAAGCTAAAACTAAAAGAATTTGGAGGCTAAAGAAATCTAAAAGTGCATAAAAGTATAAAACCTACCTCCTCCCCTCTTTCATCAGAGGAAGGGGGTATTTATAACAAAACAAGAAGAACCTACGAAAACCCTAAAATGCATAGGAGCCGGCCCTAAAAAGAAGTAGTTGATCTAGAGGAAAACACTGTCATTCGCCCAAATATAAGTCTCATTCCGCCGAATATGAACCCATTCGCCCGAATGGTCTTCCATTCGCCCATTCTAGAGGCTTCGAGGAATCGATCTCTGTCAATCATTTCACCGGATGTATAGGTTGATTCCGCCGAATGGAAACTCATTCGCCCGAATGAGTTCCATTCGGCTTTTCTAGTGGCAAGGCTCAAGATCTCTGAAAACAATCATCCATTCGACCGAATGTGTCTCAAATTTGGTCGAATCTGCAACCATTCGGTCGTATATCTCTCAGATTCGGTCGAATCTGAGACCATTCTTTCCTCTTTTTCACTTCCCTCTTTTCTGAACTCCGTAGAATCTTCATGAGTGACTTCAAACACTTGCCCAAGCTAAGATACGTGTGTCAAAGGCTTGAATGCATCATCTTTCACCTTGAAATCATCAAAAGTGCCTGAAATGAACTTAAGATAACTCGAAAACAAGATCAAGGCAAAATCAAGCATAATATGCAGAAACCAATACAAAACTACGAGACATGACACTAAAATGTAGTAATAAATGTGCTCTAAAATGAGCACATCAACTTCCCCTAAGCTAAACCGTTGCTAGTCCCTAGCAAACGAAATAGGAAGGTGAAATGATAGCTTAAGGCAAAATGAATAAAGAAATGAATGAAGAGAAGAATGAAAAACATGGGAAGTTAAAATCAAGTCAATGCAAGCCGTGCACGTGAGAAACTCTTCCCTAGCCATGGGTGTGCAAGTACAATGGGATTTAAAGAGCATAATCAACTTTTTACACCTACTCGGGATCGCAAAGCAAGCCACATCATAATTCATTTTGCCCACTACCTAATGAGGTCACAAGTCTATGTTCCCAAGGTTATTCCCCACGAGGTGTGGGAAATTTCCATTACGCTCATGTGTTAATAGGGTATGTGTTTCACTCGAAATCATCCGACTGAAGATGAGTCGGGAATTAAACACCTAAGCAGGGAGAAGTCCCGTAAATCGTGTCTTATCTGCTCTCCAGCACTGATCTTACTAATCAGGTTAAGTCGAATAGGTTTGGAAAGGGTTGTAATGTAGGTTTGGATCGAGGTATGGTAGAATTTGGGAATGTGGAGTTGAAATAAAGGATAGTAAGTGATCCAAGGAAATAAAACCGAGGAAGACTACGTATTCCGACAACCATGTCAATCCCAAAATTCCCAATAGTAGACTATAATACACTATGTCAACTTTATTCTCAACTTTTTTCTCTAATTTCTTTTTGTTTATTTTCTTTTTCTTTTTCTCTTTTTTTTCTTTTTTTTTTCTTTTTTCTTTCTTTTTCCCCTTTTTTTTCTTTTTCTTTCTTTTTCCCCTTTTTTTTCTTTGTGCTTTTCAAGCCTTTTCTGAACTTTCTATGTGCATACTTCTTTGAAATGCACTAAGACTAGTGTACGTAGTCAAATCATCCAATGATCATTTCCCCAAACCAAAATCATATATTACAATCCTACAAATATCAACTTCACTATGATCATGTGACTATCCTCTAGGTAAAATAAGAGAACATTTTGTTCATGTGGAGTTAGATAGCGTGGCTACAAAAAAGAAGGCAAAGGCATAAATTTGGCTCAACCTAGAGTAAATTGATTTTCATGGTAGGCACTTTGGCTATGTAGCTTTAATTACAAACGTGTTATCATCCCTAACCTTTAGAAAAGTAGACTATGCTGGAGGAGAACAGACACAATTCTTAAGATTCCCTGACTAACACTCATCAATATAGGACTCATAATAAAGTCCTAAAGGCTCAATCCTCACTAGGTTAGTCGAAATGCGCCTCAATAGGTAGTCATCCAAACCACATTCCAAGCAAGCTTAGATCCCCCAAGCTAAGTGAAAAACAGTCGATTAACTCATGCCTAAAACAGGCACAGGGCTAGGGGAATACGAGTTTGCATAAAGTCAATGTAAAGTGCACAATAGAGGCTTGTATGCTTGTTTAGAATATATGATGGGAAAGGGGGCACATGATGCAAAGAAGGGTAAAAACAAATATAAAAATAACTTAAATACATAAATTTGGATTTTCAAGTAAGCAATCATACCAATACGTGGGTGCAGCGGCATGTGGAACTTATTATATAAACACCTGAAAACAACACCAAAAAGCAAAGCGTAAAACACAAAATAACACCTAGAAATAGACACAAAACACGAAGCAACGCAACACTACACAACACGAAACTGACAACCAAGACCAAAGGACACGTGAAAGAATGAGTAGTGGACTATGGATACCCCCCCCCCCCCCCCAAGCTAGGGTGAAGCCGTCCTCTACGCTAAGGGAGGCCGTTAGGTCTACCACTACTCATCCCCCATAAATTCCTCATCATCCCCCTGATCATCCTTCTTATTAACCTCCTCCTCCCCACCTGTGTAATCCATCCCATAGTCATCCGAGGCTCTTTTAGGAGCCGGCGGGGTTAAGTTATCAAACCTACGCCTGCCCACCCACAACCGGTCAAACCCAAGACTTAGTGATATCTCGTTATAGTTGTCATGGCGAGGGTACCAGGAAGGGGTGGCCATGCTTTCGCCGACCATGTGGGAGCGATAGGCCATATCATACCATGGGTAGTTCGCCTGCTCGATGTTTTGCTCAAGGTGTTCGAGACGGGCAGTGTAGTGGGCATGGGTGGTGAGGACCTCGTCAAGCCTTCTCTCTATGCGTCCTAGGGAGGATATGATATCGGATTTAGATTCATCATCTGAATCTTCATGGTCTGGTAAGACCGAGGTAGACGCCCTAGGTCTGTCACGCATAAAGAGGGTGTGAGAGAGGGGAGGTGGTACAAGTGGGGGCTCGACAGGAAGGGGGATGGTGCGGTCTTTCAAGTATCGCCATCGCATGGGGTCTGCAAAGATAAAGCCAGCCCGCATGAGACATTGCTCGTGAAGGGTAGTAAAACTGGCACAACGTTCATTGAATTCTACAGGATTCATGACGTTCAAGAATTCAGCAATGCGAAAAATGTGTCCCCCTAAACATAAGTCAGTGGTTGCATTCAGGGTGGCTGTGTTGTTTAGAAACTTCCACAACGTCATTGGCAGGCTTAGTGCAGTGTCTTCGTGTGGTGCAAGGTAACGGTGCAAGATGTGCACCTCGTGTGTTCGTACTAGGTGAGGTCTAGGGGAAGGGAACAAAGTCTCCCTAGCAAATTTAAAGAACATGCGCAAAACAGGGTGTTGTACATTAGAAGCATAAATATTTCTATTCGGATAAACAAGCCGGCCAGCTATTTTAGGCCATAACTCGAAAACCCGAGAGTTGTACGGTTGTTTATCCGGAATAAGCTCGTTATGGAAACCAAACACGGCGCAAAATGCAGCATAATCAAGAAAATAGGTTGCATTCCTTAGCCTAAAAGACAAATGCAGCCTACCATCCCGTTGACACGGGGTTAGGGAACTAAGAAACTCATAAGTTAAGAGCTTATGAGTCGGGTGCCACATGTTTATCCAGTTCTCTAACCCACATGCAGTTAATAATGTAACAAATTGCTCGTATATACCCATTCGTTGCAAAATTGAAAGGTCTAAATAACGAGTGGAGTTGATTTTTCGTACCTTAAGCCTTTGGAAACGCTCATATTGCTCCAAAGATACAAAAATTACTGTAGGATGGTCCTCATCGAACCATAGGTCCTGGCCGAGAAGTCTTTGTTGGATCTCCAGTTGTTGAGAACCGGTTTGTTGAGCTTCCTGTGCCGCACCGGAAGAGGAACCCTCTCCACGCTTTTAGGACCTTTTGAAGGGGTTCCTCAAAGTTCTCCTCGCACCCATAGTAATTGATGATTATTGGGAAGAAAGTAGAGGAATTTGGGAGAGAGCAAGAGTGTGGGGAAAGTCGGCCGAGTTGCAGTAGTAAAAAAAATTTCTGTGCGAATTTACGTGGAATGAGCTTGTATTTATAGAACTGGCTTCCATTCGGTCGAATGAAGCTTACATTCGGTCGAATGGTATTCCATTTGCCCGAATGGATAACCTGTTCGGTCGAATGGAGTAGAGTTACGAAGAATTCGTCGCTCCCATTCGACCGAATGGAACATATATTCGGTCGAATGTAACTACATTCGTTCGAATGTTAGGTTCATTCGGGGTTACCAGCAGCCTCGTAAATTTGCCTAATAGATCTATTTGACCTAATGGAATACTCCATTCGGTCGAATTAGATTTATTCGACCGAATTGATCCTTCATTTGGCACTACCAAGAACTTGGCCAAACTTGGATTTAGCTCCTGTTCAATGTGCATTCGGCTGAATGGACCTATCATTCGGTCGAATGGCTAGCGATTTTGCGCTTTCTTAGATCAAATCACTCGTGCCTTCTCAAAATCAATCAATGTACTATGATTAAGTTTGACGAAAATCCAAATAAACCGGGTTACCTCCCGTAAGTGCTTTGTTTAACGTCGTTTAGCTCGACGTGGCTCAGGTAATTAAGACACCAGGACTAAAGCTAAAATAAGTACTTAAAACCTAAGAAAATGCTAAAGAACAATGATTCAAAGTAAGGATACTCGATAAGTGCCAATGATTACACTAATCATTCGACTTTGACATCATCTAACCTTATAAGCTCAATGGTGTTGACATTGTGAAGGCTGCTTTCATGGAAGAGTTTTAACCAATGTCTATTAACAACAAAACTTTCTCCATGATGGTCTTTCAATTCTACCATTCCATAGGGGAAAACCTGTAAATTCTCGAATGGCCCAGACCACCTCGATTTTAATTTCCCGGGGAATAACTTAGCTCTTGAACTAAAGAGCAGCACTTTATCTCCTACAAGGAACTCTCGTTGGATGATACGTTGGTCGTGCCAATGCTTAGTACGTTCCTTGTAGATGTGCATGTTGTGGAATGCGTCGAGCTGTAGTTCTTCCAATTCTCGTAATTGGGCGGCTCGCTTCTCGCAGAGTAAGGTAGGGTTTACACCAAGACTTGCATTCCAATTCCACCGGTAGATGACAGGATTTACCATATAATAGTCAGAACGGGGTGGTGCCAATAGGGGTTTTGTAACATGTCCGGTGCGCCCAAAGAGCGTCATCTAACTTTAGAGACCTATCCTTCCGGTTTGGGTTTACCACCTTCTCAAGAATTCTCTTGATTTCCCTATTAGCTACTTCCACCTATCCTTGAGTTTGGGGATGGTAGGGAGAGCCGACTTTGTGCACGACTCCATAATTTTTCAATAATTTTTTTAGTTCGTGCTTAGCAAAGTGTGAACCCCCATCACTTATGACTATTTTGGGCACACCGAATCGAGGGAAGATTATGCTTTTGAAAAGCTTAATAACTACTTTGTGGTCGTTTGTAGGCGAGGCGATGGCCTCCACCCACTTAGACACATAGTCAATCCCTACTAGAATGTATTGGTTCCCATGAGATGAAACAAATGGGCCTATAAAGTCAATTCCCCAACAGTCGAACACTTCACAGTCAAGGATGTAGTTTTGAGGCATCTCATTTCGCATGGAGATGCTGCCAACTTTTTGGCACCTCTCATAGCTTTTCACAGAAGTTTCAACATCCTTGTGTAATGTTGGCCAATAGAAACCTGCGGTGGCATCCTTAGTAGCAGTGTTCATTATACCATGGGGACCGCCACACGCGTATGAATGACAGTGAGTTAGGATTTTAGGAACTTCCTCTTCAGTGACATAACGGCGGATTATGCCGTCTGCACATACATGAAATAAATAGGGATCATCCCAAAAGAAGTTCCCGACTTTGCCGAAGAAAGCCTTTTTCATAGCCCTTGACTCAAACTCTGGAAGTTCTCCACAAGCTAAATAATTCGCAATATCCGCGAACCAAGGGGCTTTCCCAACTACTATTTCTGTCATTAGGGTTTCTTTGACCATTTCATCTTGGATAGGTAAGGCGTCATTATTCAGCTCGGGTAACCTAGACAAATGGTCGACTACCAGATTTTCGCAACCTTCCCTATCTTTTAACTTGAAATTAAACTCCTGTAGTAGAAGCACCCAACGAATCAACCTCGGCTTTGCATCTCTCTTTGTCATTAAAAACTTCAGAGCCGAGTGATCAGTAAAGACTACAACTTTTGAACAAATAAGATATTGGCGTAGTCTCTCAAAAGCATAGACTACCGCCAGCATTTCCTTTTCAGTTGTAGAGTAGTTACGCTGTGCAGGATCCAGTGTTTTACTGATATAGCATATAACATGGTGCTTTCCTTCCTTTTTCTGCCCAAGGACAGCACCAACAGAAATATCACTGGCATCGCACATCAGCTCAAATGGCAAACTCCAATCCGGAGCTTGCACGATGGGCACAGATATTAGAGCGTATTTTAGCCTTTTAAAGGCATTAAGGCATCTTCCATCGAAATGAAATTCGACATCTTTCTGAAGCATTTCATTCAAGGGTTTTACTAGAGTCGAAAATCCTAAGATGAGACATCTATAGAAATCTGCGTGTCCAAGAAAGGATCGTACTCCTATAACTGAGGTAGGTACAGGAAGATTCCTTATCACATCAATTTTGGCAGGATCTACCTCTATGCCTTTGAAAGACACTTTGTGGCCTAGGACGATGCCCTCTTGAACTAAAAAGTGACATTTCTCCCAATTTAGTACAAGATTCGTTCCTTGACACCTTAATAAAACTTTCTCGAGATGTGTCAAGAGAGGACCCTCCAACAGAAAAATCGTCCATGAACACCTCCATGAAGTCTTCTAACATATCGGTAAATATAGCCGACATGCACCTCTGGAATGTAGATGGAGCATTGCATAAACCGAAGGGCATTCTCCTATAGGCAAAAGTCCCAAAAGGACAAGTGAAAGTTGTTTTCTTTTGGTCCTTGGGGTGGATTGGGATTCGAAAGAAACCCAAGTAACCATCTAGAAAACAATAGTACTTGTGCCTAGCCAGTCTTTCAAGCATCTCATTTATGAAGGGTAAGGGAAAGTGATCCTTTCTTGTAGCCTTATTGAGTTTGCGATAGTCAATGCAAACTCGCCATCCTGTGGTGGCTCTAGTGGGGATCATCTCTCCTCTATCATTCTCGACGATGGTCATTCCTCCCTTTTTAGGAACAACATGAACTGGGCTAACCCATCTACTATATGAGATTGAGTAGATGATGCCGGCCTTGAGGAGTTTGAGGATTTCAATTTTAACTACCTCTTTCATGTTTGGAATCAGCCTTCTTTGTGGCTCAATGGAGGAAAAATGTTCATCGTTAAGATGAATCCGGTGCATAACAAGGGATGGACTGATCCCTTTTAAATCACCTAGTGAATATCCGATGACATCTCAATATTTCCTTAATAAAACAAGTAGTTTTTCCAAAGAAATGTCATCAAGCTCAGAATTCACTATGATAGGGCTTCCTTCATCTTCATCGAGATAGGCATATTTTAAGCTACGAGGTAAAGGTTTCAAAGTCACTTTGGGGGAAGGTTTAGGACTTTCCCCCTTGTGCATAATACCTTCCTCCACCTCGCAAAGGTGCTCATACTCTGCTTCTTTTTCAGAATCTTGGGGCGTATCTAATCGGCCTTCCAACAGCTCATTTATAGTAGAGGTATCCTCATCATTCATTTGACACCCAACCTCTACCGTTATGGTATCAACATGGCAATTAATAACTGCCCGAAGTGTTTTTTGAACAACTCTGCCCAAGATAAGTGGAGCATAAGGATCCTTTTCCATTTCCATTACTACAAAATCACAAGGGACCATTAGTTCTCTTACTTGTATAGTCGTCAAGCTCTCCACATGACACTTTAATGCTCCTATCAGCCAGTTAGATTGTTTTCCTTGAAGGTCGGAGGTCAAAGGGGAGCTTTTTTGGCGATTGATAAAGGCATAAGACTGATCGAAGCCCCTAAATCGGCTAGCGCTCCTTTAGGATCAAGTTTTCCCAACTTTACAGGGAGGTTATAAGGATCGGGATCTCGCTCTATCATAGGCATTTTCCCTTGCAGTATAGAGCTAACTTGATGGGGGAGACTGAAAACCTCTTCCTCAAGCTTTTTCTTGGTGGATAGTAAGTCTTTCAAGAATTTAGCATACTTTGGCATTTGTGCCATAACATTGAGGAATGGGATTTTCATCTCTATCTTCCGAAGATGTTCAAGAAACTTCTTGAACTTATCATCATGTTGCTTCTCAACTATCCTATAGGGAAAAGGAAGCAGTTTTGCATATAACCGTTCTAACCTCTTTCTCTCCTCAACTTTCTTCCTCCTCTCTTCCTCACTCTCTACTGGCTTCTCACTCCCTGCCTTAGCATTGACATCCTCCCTACCTCTTTCATCCTCAACCTCTGGCATTTTACCATGTTTCTCCTCTTTTTCATCTTTGTGCACTCTTGTCTCATCACTCACCTGCACCAAAGGTGTATCAACCGGATTTGAAGGACCGTTATACTGAGTCCCTGTTCATAGGTGGATAGCCTTAGTAGTGTGCTGGTTTGGGTTCAGGTGCTAAGGTGGAGGCTGTATAGAGGGGTTAGGTTGAGGGTGAGATGGGAATAGTGGTGGTGTAGGAGGATTTGCCATTTGGGCCAGTTGAGTTTCAAACAACTTTTGCTGAGCTTGAAGTTGCTGTATTTATTGGATGAGAGTCTGATTAATTTGCGTCAGACTCTGGTTCTGCTGAGCAAGAGTTGTTAATTGGGAGGATAAATGGTCATTGGTTGAAGCATGACCATGTTGTGGGTTGAGGAGCCACATGATAAGGCTGACTAGGGGGAAAAGGTAGGTTTTAACCATTTTTAGGTCCTTGGTGAAACCCTGGGGGTCTATAGACATTGGTCCTAGGTATGTTCCCATTAGTCTGGTTCCCCTGGAAACCTTGGTTGTTAAATCCACCTTGACCATTTCTGTTGTATCCTGGGTGGAAGTTTCCCTGGTTTTGGTTGGAGTTAAAGGGAGGTTTGTACTGTTGGTTATTCGGGAAAGGTTTTTGCCCATACCCTACTCCTTGGCCCTGTCCACTATAGTTGAGGGATGCTACATGATCAGGGTTATACCCATAACCGTCATAGTTCATCACGTGCGATTCTGGGTTATACCCTCCATAGTCAACTGCAGCTACGTGCTAGGAGTGGGAACCACCACAATAAGATGTATCATGGTTGGTACCCCCACATATGCCACATGCAAAGTGCTTTTCACGCACTAGAGGGGTGTTCGAACTACCGGCTAGGCTTAGCTTGGACAACTTTTTATCAATAACGGCTTCTATTTTGCCGCTAATGTTGTCCAAGTTAGTTGTGTCTATCATCCCTCTAGGTAATCCCTGATTCCTAGTTCCTCCCCAGGAACTATTCTTAGCGACTTCCTCTATTTTGGCTTTCACCTGGGTGCAAGGAATTTTGGATAGTTGGCCACCTACGGCGGAATCTAGGAGTGCTTTGGTGGAGTCATTAAGACCATCGTAAAAGAATGTGTTGAGATGGTTTTCCCCGTACTCATGGTGGGGGCATGCTCTAATCATTCTTTTAAACCTACTCCATGTAGCACTAAGGTTCTCATCATCCTCTTGGGTGAATGACGTAATTTTCTTACGTCAATCCTGCGTTCGAACCGTAGGATAGAACCTTTCTAGAAATGCGGTTTTTAGTTGAACCCAATTGATAATTGAATTGGGTTCTAAGCATTTATACCAATCCTTGGCATCTCCCGCAAGACTCAGATGGAATAGGTGCATTCGCACATAATTAGGGCTATTAGGACAAGGAGGGATAAGTCCACAAATATCTGAGAATGCCTCTAGGTGTTGAAGAGGACATTCATTTCTTAAGCAACTGAATGGTGTTTCCTTAACCATTCTTGCGAACTGAGGGTGAATTTCGTAAGGTGTAGTAGCAACAAGAAGTACTATACCCCCTTGGAACTCTTGTGAGCCAGGAGTTCCAAATTGACCAAACAATTGGTGTTCGTCGGCCATAATGGAAATGGGTGGGTTTTGGACAGATTGTGAGGTTTGCTTTGAAGGGCGTTGTCTACTAACACATTGGATTTCAGGATTTAAGGGTGTAATTGGATGGTTTGACCTACGCGTGCTTTAGGGCATGCAAACCCTAAGTCAAAGAAAACCACAAACAAAAAGAAAAACTAAAATAGAAATGAAATGAAATACAGTTATGCTAAGACAAGTTAAGTCTAAATATTACGCCTTGTCCCCGGCAACGGCGCCATTTTGATAACTGGTCTTTTAGGTCGTTAACTAAAAGACAGGTTATGCAAACAATTTTTATATCAACCTATAAACTATACGAGTATAGTGGAGTAGGGGGTCGAACCACGAAGCCAAGGTATATCAAGACTCTAACTTTTAACACAACCGGACTATTGGGAGTTGGAAATTCAATTAGAACTACAGCAAGTAGAGAGAAATAAAGCAAGTAGAGAAAAACGGGGACAAGATTGGATTCACCCTAGGAATGAAGCTTTAGAAAACGAACATGATAGGTTAGAGAAAATTTGATAATAACTAGCATGGACATCCAAGAATACGAGAGGAAGTTGGTGATTCCACAAATCACAACGAACGACCTATAATCGCCCTATGTCTCCAAAGGAGTGGCAGGACAAGATTCGCATTGGATTCCGAAACTATTTATTATCATCGTTTCTACAACCTTAAGCAATAAAGATCATAGCTAACCTAGGGTTTCACCAATCAAAACCCCTAAAGAAATTACTCACACATATTCACGCTTAAAGACTTAAAGATATTCAAACAGGCAACAGAAACAAACATGGAAGGAATTCACGAGAATGAAAACAAAATCAGAAATTATGCGAATAAACGACAAATATAGAAATAGACATGCAATGAAGTAAAGAAATTAATTAAGAGCAAAGGAATAGATTAAAACTTACAAAAGCTACAATTTGATATCCACGAAAAGAATTCGAACTACAAAGCGTTGAAGAAACTGAAAACCGAAAGCTAAAACTAAAAGAATTTGGAGGCTAAAGAAATTAAAAGTGCATAAAAGTATAAAACCTAGCTCCTCCCCTCTTTCATCAGAGGAAGGGGGTATTTACAACAAAACAAGAAGAACCTACGAAAACCCTAAAATGCATAGGAGCCGGCCCTAAAAAGAAGTAGTTGATCCAGAGGAAGAAACAGTCATTCGCCCGAATATAAGTCTCATTCGGCCGAATATGATCCCATTTGCCCGAATGGTCTTCCATTCGCCCATTCTAGAGGCTTCGAGGAATCGATCTCTGTCAATCATTCGCCCGAATGTATAGGTTGATTCGGCCGAATGGAAGCTCATTCGCCCGAATGAGTTCCATTCGGCTTTTCCAGTGGCAAGGCTCAAGATCTCTATAGACAGTCATCCATTCGACCGAATGTGTCTCAGATTCGGTCGAATCTGCAACCATTCGGTCGAATGTCTTTCAGATTCGGTCGAATCTGAGACCATTCTTTCCTCTTTTTCACTTCCCTCTTTTCTAAACTCCGTAGAATCTTCATGAGTGACTTCAAACACTTGCCCAAGCTAAGATACGTGTGTCAAAGGCTCGAATGCATCGCCTTTCACCTTGAAATCATCAAAAATGCCTGAAATGAACTTAAGACAACTTGAAAACAAGATCAAGGCAAAATCAAGAATAATATGCATAAAACCAATACAAAACTACGAGACTTGACACTAAAATGAGGTAATAAATGTGCTCTAAAACGAGCACATCACCCCTCCTTTTGATAAGACCTGATCTTCCCACAGAAACCCTATTGGAGTAAAATCTTGAAAATACACTAAAACCCTAATCATCCCACCAAAACAATAAGACCCTGATTTTCACTCTAAAATCCTATTGGGGTAAAAACCCGAAATTACCCCTACTATTGGTAAAAACGTAATCTTTATTATAAAACCCATTTAGGTTAAAATCCCAAAATCACCCGTCCTATCGATAAGACCTTATTCTTCCCCCTCAAACACTATTGGGGTAAAGTCTCAAAGTTAGCCCTTGTACAAGTAAGACCCTGGTCTTTCCATCGAACTTTAATTGGGTAAAATACAAAAATTACCCCTAATACCCGTATGACCATGATCATTCCACTAAAGCTCAATCAAGGTTAAATTCTAAAATTACCCCTCATAACGATAAGACTCTAATCTTGCCACCTAAACCTTATCATTGTAAAATCCCGAAATTAACCCTAATACTAGTAAGACCCTAATATTTCCAACGAAACCCTATCGGGGTAAGCTCCCAAAACTACTCGTCAAACCAATAGGACCCTGATCTTCTAACTGAAATTATATTGGGGTAAATCCCTAAACTACCTGTCATACCATTAGGACCCTGATCTTCCTATCAAAACCCTAGAGGGGTAATGCCTCAACACTAACCCTCAAATGGTAAGACCGAGATCTTTTCGTCGAAACCCTATTGGGATAAAGTCCTAAAACTACCTCTCATACGTGTGTTGCCTGAATCTTCCTTTCAAAATCCTAATGGGATAAAATCCTAAAACTACCACTCATACCAGTAAGACCCTCTTCTTACCACCGAAACCTTATTAAGGTAAAATCACAAATTATTGGTAAGACCTTGATCTTCCCACCAAAACCCTAATGGTATAAAATCCCACACATACCCCTCCAACTTTTAAGACTCAGATCTTCCAAGTGAAACCCTATTGGTGTATTATTCCAAAATTACTTTCCTACTATTAAGACTCTGATATTCCCATAGAAACCCTATAGGGTAAAATCTTGAAATTACCCCTCCAGTAAGACCCTGATATTTTAACAAAAACTTTATTAGATTTATGTCACAAAACTAACCTTTGTACTGCTAACATCCCATATCTTCCCATCGAAACCCTATTAGGGTGAAATCCCAAAAGGACCCCTCTTACCATTATGATCCTAATCTTCCAATAGAAACCCTATCTTGCAAAAATCCCAAAATTACCCCTCATACCGGTAAGACCCTGATCTTCCCACCAAAACCCAATTAGGGTAAAGTCACAAAACTATCCCACATACTGATAAGTCCTTAATCTTCCCAACAAAACCCTATAAGGGTAAAATAAGAAAAACTACTCCTCGAATTGGTACGACCTTAATTATTTTATTAAAAGCCTATTAAGATAAAATAACTAAACTACCTCTCATATCGATAAGACCATGGTCTTCCATCGAAACCCTATCGAGGTAATATCTAAAAAGTACTCTTCCTACTAGTATAACCTTACTCTTCCCACCGAAAGCCTATTGAAGTAAAATCCATAAATTACTTCTCTTATATGTAAGAACCTAATCCACCCATTGAAAACTATAAGGGTTCTCCCAAAACTACTCCTCATATTGTTATGACCGTGATTTTCCCACTGAAACCCTACCAGGGAAAAATTCTAAAACAATCCATCCTACTTGTAAGACCATAATCTTCCGACTAAAACCTTACTTGGTTAAAATCTTGAAATTACCCCTCCTACTAGTGAGGACCTTATCTTTCCACCAAATCACTATTGGGGTAAAGTCTCAAAATTAGCCCTTCTACTAGTAAGACCTTCATCTTCCTACGTAAAATATATTAGGATAAATTCCCAAAATTACTCCTCTTACCGGTAAGACCCTAATCTTTACATTGAAAGTCTATTGGAGTAAATCCTAAAACTATCCTTTAATACTAGTAAGATCCTAACTTAACCAATGAAACCTTATTGGCATAAAATCCAAAAAATTATACCTCCTACCTATAAAACCCATATCTTTCCACCAAAACAATATTAGGGTAATATCTCAAACCTACCCATCATACCGCTAAGACAATGATCATGCTACTGAAATCGTGTTACACTAAAATCACAAAATTACCCCTTTATACCAGTAAGATCCTAATCCTCCAACTAAAACTATATTGGGCCAAAAACCTTATTTATCCCTTCTACCAATAAGACCTTAATCTACCCACTAAAATATGACTGGGGTAAAGTCTCAAAACTACTCCTCATATCAATAAAACCCTTCTCGTCCCACCTAAGCCATATTGGAGTAAAATCCCAAAACTACCCTTCCAATAGGTAAGACCCTAATCTTCCCATCGAAATACTATTAGGGTAATATCCCTAAACTACCCCTCATAATCCTAATAACCTATTCTTTCCATTGAAACGTTATCGAGGTAAAATCCCAAACGTACCCTTCCTATCGATAAGACCTTACTATTCCCACTAAAATCCTAGAGTGGTAAAATCCCAAAATTACACCTTCTATGCATAAGACTCTGGTTATCCTACTAAAACACTCTTAGATTAATATCCCAAAACCATTTGGTAAGACTCTTATTACCCCACCGTAACCCTATTGGGGTAAAACCAAAATAACCCCTCCTACTAATAAGACCCTATTCTTCACATCGAACCCTTATTAGGGTAAAATCCCAAATCTATTCCTCATACCAATTAGACCCTAATCCTTTCATCGAAACTTGATTAAGGGAAAAATCCCAAAACTACCACTACATGTAAGAGTTGATCTACCCACTAAAACCTTATTGGGGTAAAATCCCAAAATTACCTGTCCTACCTACAATACCATATTCGAGTTTACCCTTTGTACCTATAAGACCCTAATCTTTCCACCAAAACACTATTAGGATAATATCTCAAATCTACCCCTCATATTGCTAAGAGTGATCTTCCTAGAAAAACCCTATTTAGGTCTTATAATAAATTTACCCCTCATACCAATAAGACCCCAATCTTCCCACTAAAATCCTATTAGGCTAAAATCCTAAAATAATCGATCCTACTAGTAAGACAATAATTGTCCTATGCACACCTATTGGGATAAAGCCCCTGAATTACCTCTTATACAAAGAAGACCGTGATCTTCCCATAGACACCCTATTTTGTTGAAATCCCAAAAAAATCCCTCCAATAGGTAAGACCCTAATCTTCTTATCAAAACCCTATTGGGGTAAAAATCCAAAACTACCCCTTATACCAGTAAGACCCTGATCATCCCACAATTGCCCTATCATAGTTAAATCTTGAAATTACCCCTCCTTTCTAGAAGACCCTAATCTTCACATCGAAACCCTATAGGGATAAAATCTTAAAACTACCCCTCTAATAAGTAAGACCTTAATCTTCCCATCAATATAAAATTAGAGTAATATCACTAAACTACCCATTCATAATGCTAAGACATTGTTCATCCCACCAGAACCTTATCAAGGTAAAATAAAAAACTTTCCCCTTCTATTTCACTAATATATTTTTTATTTATTGTAATTGTATTAAAGGTGTTAATACTTTGACCCTTGAGTTACTGTTGAATTAGATAAGGCTAATACAATGGCACCAAATTCATTTAATAAAAAAGTTATGCACATACAACAATTGTAAAAGTAGGGATGCTAATCCAACGACAAATATCTTTTAATCTAACGTTACTAAGCTAATCCAATCGTAAACTAATCTAATCCAACAATAATGGTGGAAAAATGAAAATTTCATTCCTTCTCAGCCAATTTCCCCCAAATAAGCCAAGGTTCCCACACACCCTTTGCATCTTTATTTCACAATTCTCATCTTCATTCTTCTTAGCTAATTCCTTTTGCTACGTCCTAGCATGTTTTGCTCTATTCAATCCCATAATCCCAACTCGTATGTTTTCCCTAATTTAGTTTGCCTCTCCATTAACATTTTCCATGTTTTTGTTTTTTTCTTATTTATATCCTCTTCCTTTTTAGATTTATTTTGTAGATTTTTTCTACTCATTAACAGAGGTAAGTATAGTGGGTAATCAGTGCGTTTTATGTCAGTTATAAATAATTGGGGATTAGAACAAATTTAGTTAAAAATAGTTATAAATAATTGGGGATTAGAACCAATTTAGTTAAAAATTAAGTTTAATAAGGTGTTATAGTTTCTTGAGAGCGGGATAATTTAATGTAATAATGATCAAGATATTTTAGTAGGTAGAGCATATCGAACTGTTTGGTTTGTTATATATGGGTGGACTGATGGAGATAGGCTCTCGCCATGAGTTATATGTTTTGTGACATGAATTACTTGGAGATTAATTGTAGTTTATAATATAGTTTCCTAGTTTGTATGCTATTTAGTAACCCTTTTAAAAATATGTTACCTAGAGGTAACTTGGTGTTAGCATGTTATTTATATTTCCTAATTCATATGACATGAAATTTTATTTTGAATATTCCTCAATTGAATATTCCAAAGTTAATTTAAAATCTATAAGGACTATTATGTAGTCAGATTACTCTTCGTAAATCTATTAGGGTACTTATGTTGGAATTAAATATATAAGGTGTTTTAACTCTAAGGCCTTATAGTCTGATTCTGTTTGGGAAACTAGTATATATAAATAGACTTCTAGTAACAGGAGACTTTATAAGCATAGTCAGCATACTATAACTTGACTTGTAGTTTGAAATTAATAAAGTAGCAATCAAAAATGAAGGGGAAAGCTCTCCTGAAATTCCCAAGCAAGGTGTTGTCTACTATGGCATCTGTCTTCATTCATTTCAGTATCTTTAGACATAATTATCTCATGAAAGCACTTAATTAACTAATTATCTCTTATGAAAGCTCTTTTGAGATCATATGAACATGCTTATAGTTCAGAAGCAAAATTGAAATTACTGTTGTATTTAAATTAACTATTTTTGCTATGATAGAGAAAACATTACAACTTATCAAAATAATTTCAAATTGAAATAAAACATTTCGAGTAGAAACCTCTTTCACAAACAACATATGATTGTTGATGTTAATTGTGTTCCATAAAGTAACAACTTTACAAGTCTGTACTCCTATGGATTTTAATGGTACAGAAGCCAACTAGGTCTTCAAATAAGGTGATAGTTACCTATCCAATAAATGTAGGTAACTCTTACTCGTTTACAACATACATGAGAAGGCTATAATTGTGTTGGTAAGAGGTATGTGCTATTGGGGTGTTGTGATAATGGGTTGAAGCTTCCTAAAACACATATATGTGTTAAAACAAAGATTTTGTACATTATACATATATTTGCTAAAACTAAGATGGTGATTTTTGCTATACAATGTACATATATGTATTTCACATAATATTGTGCTAATTAGGTAAAGAAGTTATGTGACACGTTTTGTTCAACTTCTCAGTTTCTGATCTCCTTCCCTAATCCACTCATACACAATGTCGATAAAATTAGTTAATTGTTTGCATGATGGAATACCTAAAAGGCTGCTAATTTTATGGGCTATTTTTGAGATTTTACTATTACTGCGCAGTTTTAGAGGCACTGTATTGTTTAGTCTATTAGGATGAAAATAGAATTGGAGATAATATCTATTTATTGATGAATCTTGATGTATGACGATGAAAATAGTGGTGCTTCTATTAGAGTTCTTGTTTGCTCACATTATGTGGATTCCATAGCTGAGGATGGTAGACAAAGTCATTCCGTTGTTTCAGAAATTTTATTGTTTCATTAAGTAGGGTAAAATCCCTAATCTTAACATCAAAACCCACTTGGGGTAAAATCCCAAAACTAGCCCTCATATCGGTAAGATAATGATCTTCTCAACGAAACCTTTTCCTCTTACAAGTAAAACCCTGATCTTCTTACCAAAACCCTATTAGGGTGAAATCTAGAAATTTCCCCACCTTCTGGTAAAACCCTTACCTTCCTACCAATACCCTATTGCGTTAAAGTCTCGAAATTACCCCTTTAAATGGTAAAACTTTAACTTTCCTGGTAAATTCTCAAAATTAAACCTCCAAGTAGTATGACCTGGATCTTCCCACCAAAACCCTATTCAGTTAAAGTCCATAAACATCCACTCGTATAGATAAGATCATGATCTTCCAACCAAATCCTCTTAAGGTAAAATCCGGAAATTAGTCCTCTTACCAATAAGACCCTAATCTTTCTATTGAAACCCTAATGAGGTAAAAAAAAAAAGAAAAACTACCCCTCATACAATCATCCTCATCTTTCTAGTATTACCCTAATGAGGTAAAATCCTTAAATTACCACTCCTACCAATAAGACCATAATCTTCCCACCTAAACCCTATTTGGGTAAAATCCAGAATTTAACCCTGTTATTGATAAGACCATGATCTTCCTACCGTAAGCATATTGGGGTAAAATTCCAAAACTACCCCTCTTACAATAAAGACCTTGATCTTCCCACCGAAATCCTATTGGGGTAAAATTACAAAATTACCCCTCATACCCATTAGATCCTGATAATCCAACCAAAATACTATTAAGTTACTATCCCTAAACTACCCCTCATACATCTAAGACCCCTAAGCTTTCGACCGAAACCCTCTCATGGTAAAGTCCTAAAATTACCCCTCCTACTAGTAAGACCCGCATTTTGCAAGGGAAGCTCTATTGTGGTAAAATCCCTAAATTACCTATCCAAGCGATAAGACCCTAATCTTCCCACCTAAACCCTAATGGGATAAAATCCCGAAACTACCCCTCGTTCCATTAAGACCCTAATCTACCGACCGAAACCCTATTGGGGTAAAATCTCAAAATTACCCCTCCTATCGGTAAGACCATCAAAACCCAGTCTAGGAAAAGTCCAAAAATTTCCCTTCCTACTAGTAAGACCCTGACCTTCCTACTGAAACCTTATTGGGTAAAATCCCGAAATTACCCCTCTATTTATAAGCGCCTAATATTTCATTCAAAACTCTACTTTGGTAAAGTCTGGAAATTACCCTACCTATTGGTAAGACACTCATCTTCTTGTCGAAATCATATCGGGGTATAAATCTTAAATTACTCATGCTATTGGTAAAACCTTGATCTTTCCACTAATTCTAATCTTCCCACTAAAACCATATTATGGTCAAATACCGAAATTACCCCTCCTAATGGTAAGACCCTAATCTTCCTACAGGTAACCCTATTAGGGTAAAGTCCCGAAAATATCCATCCTACAAGTAAGACTTTAATCTTTCCACCGGAATACTATTGAGGTAAAATATCTAAATTACCCAAGCCAGCCTATCGGTAAGACTTGTACCATCCCATCGAAACGTTATTGGGTTAAATTCCCAAACGTACACCTCATATCCGTAAGACCCTGATATTCATAACAAAACCCTATCGAGATAAAAGCCCAAAATTACCCTATCTACTAGTAAGACCCCTTATCTTCCCACCTAAACCCTATTGGGTAAAAACCCAAATTACCCCTCCTATAGGTAAGACCCTAATCTTCGCACCAAAATTGTATTTGTGTAAGATCTCAAAATTACCTCGACTATAGTTAAGACCTTGATCTTCCCACTGAAACCCTATTGGGGTAAAATATTGAAAATACCTCTCGTACGGACAAGACCCTGATGTCAAAACCAAAACAATATTAGGTAATAACCCTAAACCTTTACACCAAAACCCTATATGGGTAAAATCGCAAAATTACCCCTCCTACCTATAAAACCTTAATCATCCCACTAAAACCCTTTAGGGTAAAATCTCAAAATTAAACTTCATACCAATAAGACCCTAATCATCCGACCAAAACCATATTGGAGTAAAGTCTTAAAATTAGCCCTTGTACCGATAAGACCTTAATTATCCCCTCGAAATCCCATTAGGGTAAGATCCTGAAGTTAACCCCCTTACCGATAAGACCCTATTCTTCCCTTTGAAACCCTATTAGGTTAAAATAAAAATTTACCATTACACTAGTAAGACACTGATCTTCCCAGCGAAACCCTATTGAGCTAAAATCCCAAAATTATCCCTCACAATGGTAAGATCCTAATCCTTTCACCGAATCCCTATTCGGATAAAATCCTAAAATTACCCGTCCACCCATAAGACCCTGATCTTACCATTTAAACACTATTAGGGGTAACATTACAAATTAACCCCTCATAACATTAAGAACCTTATTTTCCCACCGAAACCCTATCAAGGTAAAATCATATAAGTACCCCTCCCACTGATAAGACCCTCAAATTCCCCTAAAAACCTATAAGGATAAAATCCCAAAACTACCCTTCATACTGATAAGACTTTGATCCACCCACTAAAACCCTATCGAGGTAAAATCTAAAAAGTACCCCTCTTACCGATAAGAGCCTTATCTTCCCACAAAAATCTTATCGGGGAAAAATCCCAAATTACCCCTCTTATCGGTATAACTCTCATCTTCCCACTAATACTCTATTGTGGTCAAATACCGAAATCACCCCTCCTACCGGTAAGTCCCTAATCTTCTTACCGAAACCCTATTATAGTAAAGTCTTGAAAATATCCCTCCTATTGGTAAGCCTCTGATTATTCCACCTTAACACTATTGATGGGAAATCCAAAATTACCTATCCTATTGGTAAGACGTGTATCTTATCAAAACCCTTTTGGGTTAAAATTTCAATGTACACCTCATATCCATAAGACCCTGATATTCTTAACAAAACGCTATTGGGATAAAAGCCCAAAATTACCTACCTATTAGTAAGACATCTAATGTTCCCATCTAAACCCTATTGGGTAAAAACCTGAAATTACCCCTCCTATAGGTAAGACCTCGATCTTTCCATCGAAACCGTATTCATGTAAAATCTAAAAATTACCCCAACTATTGTTAAGACCTTGATCTTCCCATTAAAACACTATTAGGTTAAAATACTTAAAATACCTCTCCTAGCAACAAGAGCCTAATTTTATAACCGAAATAGTATTAGGTAATATCCCTAAACTACCCCTCATATCGCTATGACCCTAATCCTTTATACCAAAACCCTATATGGATAAAATCTCAAAATCAACCCTCCTACCTATAAGAACCTAATCTTCCCACCGAAACCCTATTGGAGTAAAATCTTGAAATTACCCCTCCTACAAGTAATACCATAAACTTCCCACTAAAACTCTATAGGGGTAAAGTTTCAAAACTACCCCTCGTACCAATATAACCCTGATCATCCCCATGAAATCCAATTGGGGTAAAATCTTGAAGTTACCCCTCCTACCGATAAAACTCTAATCTTCCCTTTGAAACCCTATTATGTTAAATTAAAATCCCAAAATTACCCTTACACCGGTAAGACACTAATCTTCCCACCGAAACCCTATCGAGTTGAAATCCCTAAATTACAACTCATAATGGTAAGACCCTGATCCTACCAGCAAAACCCTATTCGGGTAAACTCCCAAAAATTACCCCTCCTACCCATAAGAGCTTGATCTTCACATCTAAACGCTATTAGGGGTAACATTACAAAATTACCCCTCATAACATTAACAACCTTATTTTCCCACCAAATCCTATCGAGGTTAAATCATGAAATTACCCCTCCTACAAAAAGACCCTCATATTCCCATAAAACCCTATTCGAGAATAATCCCAAAATTAATCATCATACTTGTAAGACCTTGATCTACCCATCAAAACACAATTAGGGTTATTTCCCAAAACTACTCCTCATAACGCTGAGACCATGAATTTGCCGCTAAAATCATATCATGGTATATATGAAATTATTCATCCTACCAAGAAGACCCTAATCTACCCAGTTAAGCCATATAAGTGTAAACTCCTAAAATTACCCCTCATACCTGTAAGAAATTAATCTTTCCCCAAAATACTGTGAGGTTAATATCTTAAAAATACCCCTCATACCGCTAAGACGATGATATTCCCACTGAAACCCTATAGAGGTAAAATCACTAAATTTTCACACATATTAGTGAAACCCTAATCTTTCCACTAAAACTCTATTGGGATAAAATCTAGAAATTTTCCCTCCTACCAGTAAGACCATGATTTTCCCACTAAAGACCTATGGGGGTAAAGTCCTAAAACTAACCCTCCTATAAATAATACCCTAATCATCCCACCAAATCCTATCGCAGTGAAATCCTAAAATAACCCAAACTTTTGGTAAGACCATAACCTACTCGTCGAAACCCTATCCGGATAAAATATTAAAAATACCCCTCCAACAAGTAAGACTTAAATCTCCCCCCTAATTTACAGTTAGGGTAATATCCTAAAACTAGGCTTCATAATCCTAAGACACTATTCTTCCCAATGAAACCATATCATGGTAAGTCCAAAAAATACCCCTTCTATTAGTAAAATACTTCCCACCAAATACCTTTTGGGGTAAAATCCCATCATTTCACCTAATACCAATAAGATCTTGATCATCCTACAAAAACATTATTAGGGAAACATCCCAAAACTACAGAAACCCTATCGAGGTTAACACCAAAAATTACCCCTGATATCGGCAAGATCCTAATCTTCCCATAGAAAATCTATAGTGTAAAAATTCCTAAATTCCCCCTAGAATTGATAAGACCCTAATCTTCCCAGCTAAAACCTATTGATTATAAAATCCCAAAATTACCCCTTTTACTGGTAAGACCCTAATATTCCCATCGAATCATTATTAGGATAAAATCCCAAAACTACCTTCATATTGATAACACCATGATCTCCCATCAAAACCCTAACAAGGTAAAATCCAAAAATTTCCTCTTGTAAGGGTAAGACATGGATCTATTCATTGAAAACTATTCGGATAATATCCCAAAATAACCTTAATATCCCTAAAATGTAAAATATATGAAATTAATCATCCTATCAAGAAGACCCTGATCTTCACATTAAGCCCTATCGATGTAAAATCCCAAAATTACCTCTCCTACGTATAAGACCATCTACCCCCAAAACACTATTAGGGTATTATCTCAAAAAAACCCTAATATCCCTAAAATGATGATCTTCCCACTACAACCCTATAGGGGTAAAATCAGAAAATTACCCTATATATTAGTGAGACTCTAATCTTTCCTCTAAAACTTTATTGAGGAAAAATATAGAAAATACCCCTCTTATCGGTAAGACCCTAATTTTCCCTCTCATAACCTATTGGGGTAAAGTCTCAAAACTACCCTCCTACTAGTAAGACCCTTATCATCCAACTAAAACCATATCACGGTAAAATAATGAAGTTACCCCACCTTATGAGAAGAACCTAACCTACCCACTGAAACTCTATTAGGGTAAAATCTTAAAAATAACCCTTGAACAAACCTTAATCTTCCCATCAAATTACATTTAGGGTAAAATCCCAAAACTACCCTTCATAATTCTAAGACCCTATTCTTCCCATCGAAACCCTATCGAGGTAAAGTAAAAAAAATACCCCTTTTATCGGTAAAACCCTTTCCACTAAAATCCTATTAAGGGTAATATCATTACACCTACTACCAATAAGACCCTAATCATCTTACCAAAACAATATTACGGTAATATCACAAAGCTACCCTTAAAATAATAAGACCTTAATTTTCCCACTGAAATCCTATTAGAGATATCACCTAAAATTACCCCTGGTATCGACAAGACCCTAATCTCCTCATTGAAACTCTACTGTGTTAAAATTCCAAAATTCCCCCTCTTATCGATAAGCCCATAATCTTCCCACCAAAACCCTATTGGGGTAAAGTCCCAAAATAATCCATCCTACTAGTAAGACCATAATCTTCCCCCCAAAATCCTATTGAGGTAAATTCCCGAAATTACCCCTCTTATGGTAAAATCCTATTGGGGTAAATTGGATAAGTCCCTAATCTTCCTATCAAAACCCAATTGGGGTAAAATCACAAAACTACCTCTCACACAGGTAAGAGATCCTTCCTATGAAACCTTACCAAGGTCAAATCCCAAAATTTCCGAAAACCCTTCTTAAAAACTCTCCTTCATCAATCACTACAGCCTCATTGTCACCCATCAAAACCCTCATATTTTTATCTTTTATTCGGCTACTACCACTCTCATCAGTGTCTTTCATCGACTGCTACTTTGTAACCATAGCAAGACGCACCCTTTTATTTCATTCCATTACCATTTTTGCTCTTTGACTCCTTGTTCTCTTTCTAATAGAAAAATTCTCCATATTTTTCTCATAAAATCCAAAAAGAATATTGGAACTCGGATCATTTTATAGGAAAGTAGAGGACTTGGGTGAAGGCTAAAGGACAAGTAAAAGTAACAAAGGAAACCATTATATTCGAAGTGTTTGGGGCATGTTAAAGGGAAATACGCCAATACCAACTCAAAACTGCTCCTGTTTGGCATATATTGACTCATATTAATGTATTTCAAGTGTGAAGGCCAATAATATATCCAAAACCGCTCCTAATTTAAATTATCCTATGTGAAGTGTTTGAGGTATGATTAAGAGGGAATACACTATTAAAGATACTAAAAACGTTGAAATTATAGGAAAAAGCTCGTACCTCCTCCATGGGCATCCCACTACTACACCCATTGATGACATCAAGCATGAAAGGTGTCACGAAGTAGCTTCACTTAGTTCCACCATGTTGTTGAGCACATTATGAATTACAAAATAGAAATGTTACCCATAAGTATGATAAGATCATTTTGCAATGTTTTAATTAGTTAATGAACTTACTGTCACTTCTGTCCATGTTGATGTCTACTTGTTAGCTCGTTCTCCTTGCAATGTAAGTCTTTTTAACACATTGGAAAACAACATTTATTAGTTTAAAAGTTCAATATAAATCAACGTTAGATTTCAATGTAAATATATTGATAATACTTACTAATTAATAATCGCTCTCAGCTTAGTATTACGCATTGACCGGGCCGAATGGAAGAAGTACAACTTATCCACTACCCAGAAAAATGACTAAAAACATCCAATGTGCACTACGTAATAACAAATAAGTAATTAGCATTTTATTTACATACTATATATATTACCATAATCTAAGTAAATGTACAAGTAATAAGCATCACACATCAGATTAAAATGTACCATTCGAAAATAGGGGCAAAAATGAACTTCAACTTAGCTAATAGGGCTTTTGTGAATGCAAAATGGACGTACGTCTTTACCTCCACAATGTTGCCATCAATTCTTGCATCCAAAGTGGCCTCAGAGCACAACCAACCGACTAATGAGAGTAAATCGCATTAACACACAATCATCTTAGAGTTCCTACAAAATCATAAAATGCTTTATATATACATATGAATTAAAAATTATTAATAATACCACATAAGTTAACCTATAACCTAATTGTGTATACCTCATGAAGCATTGAATAATAGAAATGTTCAATTGAAATCCCTGTAAAAATTGGGTGATGTTAGACTTGTTAAGCCATGTTATTTTGTCTTTAGAGTAGTGGAATAAGGCTTGATCTAAAAGAATAGCAATGGTATCGTTTTCCTTCATCATAGTCTCACATTGAAGTAGCCATTTATACTTGGGACTAAGAGAAGCTGTTACATCTTTAGTGAGAAGAGGTTGATTTTCTATCATTGACTTCTTTGAGGCTGGCTTATTGCTCCCAATAACTTCATTAGTTGACACCCCCTTCATCTTCTTACCTTATGGAGTGACCTAATTAAAATAACATATATCGCTCAAATTTAGTCATACAAAAATATAATTATAGAGGAAATTCAATTGAATCTTTTATTTTTACCTCAGTTATGATCTTGATCAAATGTAGAGGCCATTGCACAAAAGTACCAATTATGTCATTCAATGTCTCTAAGTCCTACTGTGGAATCGGGACAAGTAGTGCTGCACCTTTGAAGAAGTTAGGAACACTCTCAACATTCACCACTTAATGTCCTTGAAGCCTTGTTCCTTGGGAGTTCGTGTAAACTACTGGCCAGACTGGCCTAGGTACGCAACACCACCGGCCACATCATAGATCGATCCCGTACTTGGATCTTTTAGGAGAAGAAAACACCTTGTAGGACCCTGAAAGTTAAATATAATATGTTAATATTATTGATCATTATTTATACAAACAATATTTATTCAACATAATATTTAAAAAGGGAATATATAAAAACTCTACATGGGGAGTAGACACCCATGCACCCTGCGATACCAACTGCTTGACGTTGATACCAATGTCTTAGAGTAGGGAGAACAACTTGTTCTTTATAGTGGCATCAAAATCCTATCAAATTTCTTCTTAGATAGCTTGATCTTAGTGGAGTAGGACCAAACACTTGTCAGTACCCAATATTAGTCCCTCCTAGTGCAACGCAGTGTCCGAGGTGATCTGGTTTCCCAATGGCCATAGCTATTGCGTCTTATGTCCTTACAGGAATGAATTCCCCTTGAATTTGCATATCTCGGAACTCCACCTTAAAATAAAAAGTAAAAAATAAGAAATTAATGTCAGATCTTACAAGTAGTGGTAACTTTACTGATTTGCAAATAGAATTCTTACATATTTTTTTGCCACAGCCAGCGTTTGTTCGTTTGGAGTGACTGTCTCTCTCGTTTTCTTTTCCATCTTATGCCTTGAACAAAAATAGTCATCCCCATAGCTTATCTTTGTGGTGCTTGATTCTGTAGAAGATGGTCTCGCGCAAGAGGGATAAAAACCCTCTGATATTTATTATTGCCTTGTGTCGTTGTAGCTTGGTTATCGAAGGTAATGGGGATGAATGTTCATCTTTACACTCTTTCTCACCTTCTCGCGTTTATCCTATCAACAACATAATGGTATATAACTTAACATTAAAGTACAACAAAAAGCATTTTCCAAAACTGAATACAAAGAAGTATTTAACTCACCGCTACAGCTTCATAAGTCTTGTTCTTGACAAAGGTTACCCATTGTCCTTCCTGGATATGTTTCTATATTTCATAGGGAAACTTGTTAGCTTCTTTATTAGACACCTTTCTTATCTTGAAAATCCAAGATGTCACCAACTTTTATTTGAAGTCCCAAAATTTATCAGCGACTATAAATAGAAATAGCTTCTTTAGTTGGGGGTTGTCTGGAATGTGAAACAAAGCCTGAACTATATAATATTTAAATTGGGTTAGATTCATTTATTAATGTAGTTTAAACAAATATTTAAATAATTTAGATTAAGTTAGCAATACATACCATTGTTGGCACCCGCAAGGTCTGCATAAGTCCCTCATTTACTCCCGACCACTCCTAGTTGATATTGAACTTTCGAATAAGAAGTCCCATATGATAAACATACTTGAGACGCCACCTACCAATAGGGTGGTGCAAATGATTGAACCCTAAATGCATAGGTTTGGCCACTCTAAGGCTCCTAGTCGAACCTCTAGGTCGACCTAATCCAAGAGCACCACCCTTCCCCCTCCCTCTCCCGGAACTCGAACACGAGGGGATGACAATGTTCATGGGTACATCATCCCTAAAGTTGTTGCCGCTTTAGCAATCCTTTCATGTTTGTCGAACATTCTATCCATTCTCTGAGCTTTTGACTCAGCAGCTATGTCAACTAGATCACCTTGATTAATTTCGAGGTGAACATCGTACTCAACGTCATTATCCAAGACATTGAAATCTTCATCACTAGCCAAGATATAAGACAGTAACTACATAAAAAAACAATATTACATTACAAATTAAGTTAGTGAATCGTTCAAAATTAGTGGTAAGCATAATATAAAGCAAACATTTACATAAATACGAAATAATTTAATACCTAAACTATAAATACTACTCATTTATAGTAACTCCTTCATGGTGTTCCATTCTCATATAACTTATGTTCATTTCTGGTCTATCCATGTCATTATTACATGGCATTGAAAATAGTGAGAGATCATCAAAGTCATCATAGTCTTCCTCATTAGTGACATCACCAATTCCAAGGATCTATCGTTTACTAGGGACAATATCCGCCCATCGGGGGGTCATTTGTGTATTTAATGTAGAATACTTATTTAGCTTATGATGCGAGTATAAAAGGTTCCACCGTATCACGCATCCAACTCATCTTAACTAATGTCCAATCCAGTTCATCTTTCTTCACCAAACCACATTGACTGATACCTACCCACTTGCATTTAAAAAGGGGAACCTTAAAGCTACAGTATTTAAAATTCCATATCTCTTGAACTATCCCATTATAAGACAAGGTTGCATCAACTAATGGTTTATCTTTTGAGCTAGCTTATTCTCGAGAAGAAGCCACTATTGAAAAACCACTTTTTAAATACACTTTGATTTCGTATCTCGACGTTCAGTGTATAAGGTATATCCATTAATATCATACCCCTCAAAAGATGGAATATTTGTTCGAGAGCCAAAAGCTAATCACTTGATTGTATCATAAATGTTATGGCCCGTTTCAGATGATTCGTGCATAACTTTTTCATGAAGCCAATCAATGAAGGTGTGATTGTGTTCTTGCTTTAATGCTCGTTCACCTTTAGTAGGGTACTTCATCATCAATTCATTTATATGCCTTTCTAAGTAGAGATGAATCTCTGTGATATGGTGCAAAACAAATAAATGAGCTCGTCTCTCTTTTGGCAATGGAATGAAGACCTCCTTAGAGCTCACGGTGTCATGCCTTTTGAGCCTCCCTTCATGCCTCGATTTATATAACCCATTTGCCTCCCCCTTAGATAAGAACTCACTAAGAAACTCACCTACCTCCTCTGTGGTTATACCTTAATTATACTACCTTTAGGGTATGGTGGGTTTCTCACCTTCCTCTTTAAAGTACCCATGTATCTCTCTAAAGGATAAGCGTATCTTAGGAAAACTGGACCACACAACTTGATATATCGAATCAAATCTACAACTATATGTACCATAATATCAAAGAACAAAGGTGGAAAATACATCTCTAGTTGACATAAGATTGTAACAAGATTAGCCTATAACTCATCAACCATGACGGATCAAGCTCCTTGTTGTATATCATGTTAAAAAAGAACAAAGTCAAGTGATAGAATCCCTAACATACTTGGGCAAAATATAGCAGATGGAAATTGGTAGAAACACTTGCATCATAACATGACAATTATGAGACTTCATACCCAGTAACTTCAAATCTTTCATGGACTTGAAGTTCTTTAAATTTGATGTGTACCCACTAGGAACATTGATCCCTTACAAATACTCACAAAATATCCACTTTTCTGCTTGGGATAAAGTGTAACAAGCCAGAGGAAGATACATGGATTTACCTTTTACATTCTAGGGCATTCAATCTTCAAGCCACAACTTGGATCAAATCTTCATTGTCTCCATATCTCTCCTTATATTAGGACCATCCTTAGTCTTACCTGGTATATTCAACAGTGTCCCTAAGATGACATCACAAAGATTCTTTTCTATATACATAGCATAAAGACTATATATAATAGATAAATACTTCAAATACTAAAGTTTCCAAAATATTGACTGTTTATTCCATAACCCTTGAGCATATTTATGTTTCAAAATTTCCCAAAAACATTTTCTAATCCTTTCATAAGGTCATAAACTTCACTGCCAACCAACGGTATAGGAGCTATACATTGCAAAACTTTACCATCAAATGAGGTCTTTCTCTTACGATAAGGATGAAACCTATTCAAGAACCTCTGACTCATGAGATACACATGTTTCCGATAATATGGAAAGTATGTTGAGTCCATATCATCCTGAAAAATTACGTAGGCTTTTATTTCCGTTCATCTTATACCTCGACAAATTCCTAAACGCTGGAAATTCATTAATGATACAGAAAAACATGGCATAAAGTGTAAAAGTCTCTTCAGCATATGCATCATATAAAGATATACCTTCATCTCACAATAATTGCAAATATATATTAAGTGGAACAAGATAAGAATTAATCATTCCCAAGATGCTTGGGCCTAAATCTTAGAAGCGATAACATAACATACTTATATTTCATGCATAACTAAGATGGAAAATTATATATCACTAGAAAAAATAGCCATGTGCTATATTGACTTCTTAAGGTACCGAAAGGATTCCTTTCATCCATGAAGAAACCAAGTCTTCGGTTCCTATCTTCTTTGCAAAAAGCCTTGAGAGATTAATCAATTGTTTTCCACTTGGGAGAATCAGCAGGATGTCGAATCATCCCATCTTCCTTCCTCTTCTCTACATGCCATCTCAAATTCCTTGTATCACTTTTAATAAAATACAAAGGCTTGAACCTTAGTATTATAGGAAAGTACCACAACACCTTTACACTAGGACTGTTAATCCCCACTTTAGTCTCTATCCAATATGGGAGTTTTTAACGTGACTGCCTACATTTGGACAGGAATCAATCTTATTATACTCTAAACCAAGGAGACACATTAACTTCTTTACATAGTACGTAGATATAGGAAAATCATTTTCCTATGTAAACATATCCCCAAATAGTTTTAACAAGGTCGTGAAACTTGTATTATTTTGTATTTTGCTTTCAAGTTAAACAAAATTGATATGGCAAACAACTTAGTGTAATTAGTATATGTAGGATACAATGATTTTTTACCACCCTACCACACACACTCAAATGTACGAGATTAAGTACCAAACTGATCCCCAACTCCTTCAAGAATTTCATCTATTCGATCTTCATCATCGAGGTCATTATCCTCTAAATCATCCTTCCCGTCATCTTCTTTCTCGGCCTCAACATCTTCACTGTCATCATATTCTAATTAGCCATGATGGTCTAACTCAACTTGATGAATGGGAATTTCATTATAACATGACCCCATGTCATTATAAGTAGGATCCTCTTCATGCCATACCTATAAGTGGTATTGTTGCCTAAAACCACGCCGGATCACATGGTCCCCCAACTCTCTTATACTACTAATTGTATTCACATTATCTCAATCAACACAAATGCAACAAACCTTATCATCTTCAATGTTATTTAGGTTTTAATGCCTATCTAAAAACTCCTCAACTTTATTCATGAACTACAATGAAGCACGGTTACCATACATCCAATTTCCATCCGTAATTTGTGTTATGCCCTATTTAACATGTAAGAGATTAAATAACAATCTAATCAACACTCAGTTTACAGATAGTTATATATATAATTGCACCTAAAGGGTCCTCAAGTATCCTACCGAAAATAAGGTTAAGAAAACTCCACAATGACCCACAAACACTCGCTCTATAGTTTAAGTTACTAAATTCTTCCAGCGATATTATTTTCGTTCTATTCTTTGTGTATCACTAAAAATTCTACAAAAAATTTGGCAGAGTTTTCTTTGTAAATCCAACATTTACCAATTTTGAAAAAAGATTTTCAAACTTGTTTATATGAATTTATATACAATAACAACCAACACACAATGTCATTTACTAATTCTTATACATTGCAAAATCAATTTCCACTAATTCATATACGTACTAATCCATATGCGTTAACTAAATCAATTCAAACTAATATACATAATTAATATATATATTAACATAATCCAACTCTTACTACTATAAACACTAATCAATACACATTACCCCATTCAATCCCTAATAAAACTAAGTCATATACATTATCTAATTTAATTCCATCTATTATACAATATACTCTATATTCTAAATAATCTAATTCCTATTAATATACAAACTAATTAAAATAACATACTAACTCAATTCTTAATAATATGAATACTAACATAATTCAATTCCAACTAATACACATACTAGTTAAAATATATTACCAACTTTGACTAATAATCCAACAATCCCCTTCCCCTAACCCTTATTCAAAAAATCTCCTTCCTCTAACCCTAATTCAAAATAACCCCTAACCCTAATACAAGTTAAACCCCTTTCTCCTAACTTTAATTTAAATTAACCCCTTCCCCTAACACTAATGTGAACTAACCCTAACTAACCCTAAGTCAAACTAACCCTTTCCCCTACCCCTAAACACCTAAAGTATTCATATTCATGTATAGAAAATGAAATATACAAATAAACAAAAGAAAAAATCACACAATACCTTGAAGGAAGGTTGCACAACAAGGTTGGAGGAAAGGGTGAGGAGACAATGATGTCAGACATAATAAACTCAACCTAAACGACCAAAATGCTCGACCAAAATGACAAAGGCATGACAAAAACGATGGGAGCACAAATTGATGAAGAAGGTGAGGGGTTAGTTCGAAGGTTGGTTGGCACGAATTAGCAATGAAGAGAGGAAGATGCAAAGGGTACTAAATTGAATAAATGATGGCTTTTTTTAACTAGGGCAGAAAAATATGTGGCGAGGGTGAGTAACAGACACTGCATATTAATAGAAATTGTATTAAAATGTGGTGGGGGCTAGGTGTTGACGCCTCATATTAATAGGGTTCCAATTAATATGCGATGGGTCTAGGTTAGTGATGCCTATACCTTTAATTAATTTATTTATTTTCTCTAAGGATGAAAAATTTTAAGACAAGGGGAGGTGCTTATTACATTAGGTGCTGATTATATCTTATAGGTGCTTTATTACAACTTTAGTGAAATGGTAAGTGATATGGCATGGGCATGGACGTGGCTACACACATGTGATTGTATATATAGTGTTTTACTTTAAATAAAATAAGTTAAGAGTAGTTAATTTGTAATTTTATCTTTTAAGGTATGATATAATTCTAATTGACATAAGGTAGTGTTAGAGTTTTGGTAGAATTATGTAATAAATAGGTTACATTATCCTATTGGTTATTTGGTGGTTATTAGGAATCATTTTAGAAGTAGGATTTCTAGTTTCAATTTAATTCAAACTCTTAAGCTTAGGGTATACATAGATATGTGCCTAAGCTGAGGAAAATCAGATTTTGAGCTTGTTTTCTTGTTTTAAGCAATAAACTAAGAGAGTTTGTTATTCTTTGTGCATAGCAAAGATTTGGGACATGGTGCTTTACTTAAAGTTCACGTGAGGGAGTTAAGAGAATTGAGGGTGTTTCTTTAAGAAATTCTGTTAACTTTTTCCCTAGATTATAGCCTTTACTGCATTGCTTTATAAGGTTCGTAGTCTAGTTTCTATTCTTTATGTGACTTAAGGTTCTAATACCTAGATTCACATCAACTTTTGGTGCTCTTGTTGAGAGTATTCGAAGATACTCAAGAAACGTGAATTATAGTTGTGATGATATTCACAAGATGCAACCGGGCTTTAAAAAATGTTAAACCTTGCAAGAAGCTAAGACATTGTGCATAAAACGTGAGTTAAAGTAACTGAGGGAATGAATGGAGGAGTTGCTGTAAAACATTGGAAGAAGAATAAGTCCTTAAGCAATGATAAACATTCTCTTTATGAATTTAACTCTAGCAATAGTGATGGTGAATCAAATGTTAGGAGTTCAAGGAGACCTAACAAGAGAGACCCATCATCTTCAAGTGACGAGGAGTCATATAAAGGGCGTAAGAGAAGGAGTTTAAGGGGGTAAGAGGATCAAAGATTAAGACTTGAGATTCCTAAGTTCATTAGATATATGGATACAAACAAGTTCTTAGATTGGGTTAGAAGAGTGGAGAGTATTTTCAAGTACAAGGACTATGATGATGATAGAACCTTCAAGGTGGCAGAATAAAAAATCACTTTTTATGCAAACTTGTGGCTTGAAGGTTTTCAAAAGAAGAGGAGAAAGGAAAGGAGATCCAAGATTGCATCTTTGAGAAAATTAAAGATGTACAAGAGACGCTTTGTTATAAAAGAATTCGAGTAATATAACTTCATTAAGTCATACACATTGAAACAAGATAGATAATTTATTAAAGATTATATTATGGAATTCAAAAAACCTCATCATCACTTATGAATTAGAAGAGAAAGAATTCTCGTTGGTGAATGAAAAGAAGATTTTGCATGAGATGGAACTAGGACAAGGATATGTTATGGTGGCTTTAAATGATGATGTTGATGAATAACCTATTGCTTTGAATCATTCACTGGATGAAATCAAGGATATCCTTCATAATGATCTACCACCAATGTTTGATATAGATCCATCCATAAAATCAAATAGTATGAGTTTTCTTTCATTTTATGTTATCCTAGAGCATAAAAAAGAAGTGTTAGAAGAAAAGCTTGATAGTATTACTAACTCTACACCAATTTGGTCAGTTTGTTCTTTTATGATCGATAACTATCCATCGTTCATTGTTCTTGGTGATAAAGTGGAAAATATTAGATATTTCCATTGTTACAATCAAGTGATACTAATTTCAAATAACCAACATGCTTATGATACAAATTCCAAAAGGGAATTAAAAGGATTACTAGGATTATAATCGAAATCCTACAATTTGGACGAAGCCGTGGTATGGTTATCTCTTATCTTATGCTCGATGGTTGACAACACTAAAGATTAGGGGAAAGAGAGCAATGCCGATATTTCTTGTGATGTAATATCTCCATGTTTAGTTTAAAAGATTTGGATGATCTCCTGGAAATAACAACACTTGAGGGGAATTTTACCTTAAGAAGGAGGGCAAGAAGTGAATGCATGCATGAAATTCTTACACGCTAATTGAATCACATTCCCTCTATGATTCATCATATTTTTAATAATCCTACTTGGATTAGGATTTGTTTTATTTTTTTTTTGTAGGAGTCTTATCCATGATATTGCTTGTGAAAGCCATGGAAAAGAGCATTAGGGAAGTTTTCTTGATTAAAAGATTCAATCATAAATAGTTTATTGAAGATTAAAAATTTTGACCGAGGACGAAAAATTTTAAAACCAGGGGAGGTGCTTATTACCTTGTATGGTGCTTTATTATAACTTTAGTGACATGGCAAGTAACATGGCATGGGCTTAGATATGCCTACACACGTGTGATTGAATATATATTGTTTTACTTTAAATAAAATAGGTTAAGAATAGTTAATATGTAATTTTACCTTTTTAGGTAGGATAAAAATCTAAGTAACATAAGATAGTGTTAGAGTTTTGGTAGGATTACATAATAAAAAGGTGGCATTATCCTATAAGTTATTAGATAGTTATTAGGAGTCCTTTTAGAAGTAGGATTCCTAGTTTCAATGTGATTCAAACTGTCAAGGTTAGGGTATAAATAGATGTGTGCCCAAGCTGAGGAAAATTATATTTTGAGCTTGTTTTCTTATTTTAGGCAATAAACTTTAAGAATTTATTATTCTTTATGCATAGCAAAGATTTATGAGTTGGTGCTTTGCTTTAAGTTCACATGAGGAAGTTATGAAAATTGACGGTGTTTCTTTAATTAATTATCTAAACTTTCGCCCTAGATTTTAGCCTTTGGTGTGTTGCTTTATAAGGTTCATAGGCTAGTTTCTATCTTCCTTGTGAATAAAGGTTCTTATACTTAGTTTTACATAAGTTAAATCCCTTAATTTCCTTTCTTATGAGCAAGACCCTAGTCTACCCATCGAAAACTATTCGGGTAATATCCAAAAACAACCCCACATGACGCTAAGACCCATATTTTCTCACCGAAATCCCATCGGGGTAAAATCCAAAAATTATCCCTCATACCAGTAAGACCCTAATCTTCTAACAAAAATCCTACTTGGTTAAAATCCCCTAATTACCCCTCTAACTAGTAAAACCCTAATCTATCCACCAAAACGCTACGATGGTAATGTCTCAAAGTTACCCCTCGTACTGGTAAGAATTTCATCTTCCCATCGAAATGACAACTCTTACAGATAAGACCCTTATCTTTACATCGAAACCCTATCGGAGTAAAATCCCAAAACTACATTTTCAAACTAGTAAACCCTGATCATCTTCCTTTAGGCTATACTCCAAAAATTTCCCCTCCTATTGATAAGAACCTAATATTCCCACCAAAATACTATTAGGGTAATATCTCAAAATTACCCCTTATACCGCTGAGACGATAATCTTCCTATCGAACCCCTATTAGGGTAAAATCACAAAATTACCCCTCATACAAGTAAGATCCAAATCTTCCCACCAAAGTCCCAAAAGGCTAAAATCCCAAAATTACCTGTATTACTAGTAACACCCTAATCTTCCCACTAAATTCCAATTCGGGTAAATTCCCAAAACTACTCCTTGTATTGATAAGACCTTGACCTTCCCACCAAAACAATATTGAGGTAAAATCCTGAAATTACCCCTCTTACTAGTAAGGCCCTAATCTTTCCATCAAAACCCTATTAGGGTAAAATCCCAAAACTACCCTCATACCAAGAAGACATTATTCTTGCAACTAAAACCCTGTCGAGATATATCTCGAAATTACCCCTCCTTATAGTAAGACCCTTATCTTCCCACCAATACCCTATTTGGGTAAAATACTAAAAATACCCCACCAATAAGACCCTAATCATTCCACTAAAATACTGTTACGGTAATATCCCTAAACAATCCCACCCTAATATTTACATTGAAACGCTATCGACATAAAATCCTAAATTACCCTTCCTACCGCTAAGATTCTAATCTTCCTAGTGAAACTCTACTAGGTTAAAATCCCAAAATTACTTCTGCAATTGGGGAAACACAAATCTTCCCAACAAAAACAAATTGGGGTAAGTCTTAAAATTACCCCTTCTACCAATAGGACCCTAATTTTCCAAATGAAATTCTATTTGGGTGAATTCCCAAAATTACCCTACTACTAGTAAGGTCCTAATATTCACATCAAAACCCTACTAAGGTAAAATACTAAAACTACTTCTCAAAGAATTAAGACTTTGATCCTCCCATTAACCTTATCGAGGTAAAATCTAAAAATTAACCCTTCTACCAATAAGACCCTAATCTTCCTAGTGAAACCCTATTCGATTATAATTCTTAAATTACCCCTCATACCGATAAGACCCTGATTTACCCATGAAAACATTATTATGGTAATATGCCAAAACTACTCCTTATAACGCTACGGCCATGAATATCCACTAAAATCATATTTGGGTATATATATATAATTACTCGCCCTACCAAGAAGACCCTGATCTTCCAACTTAAGGCTTATTTGTTTAAAATCAGAAAATTACCCCTCCTACCGATAAGACCCTAATCTTCCCCCTAAACACTATTAGAGTAATATCTCACAAATACCCCTCACACCACTAAGACGATGATCTTCCCACTAAAACCCTATAGCGGTAAAATCACAAAATTACCCCTTATACTAGTGAGACCCTAATCTTTTCACTAAAATCCTGTTGGGAAAAAATCCCTAAAAACTAACCCTCCTACAGATAAGACCAAAATTTCCCCACTCAAACTCTATTGGGGTAAAGTCTTAAAACTACCACTGCTATCGATAAGACCCTCACCATCCCCACTCAAACTCTATTGGGGTTAAATCTTGATGTTACCACACCTTTCGATAAAACCTTAACCTACGCACCGAAACCCTAAAGGGGTAAAATCTTAAAAATACCCCTCGTAAGACCTTTATCTTCTCACCAAATTACAATTAGGGTAATATCTATTAAGGCAAAATAAAAAAATTACCCCTCCTATTGGTAAGATCCTAATCTTACCACCGATTCCCTATTGAGGTATTATCCAGAAATTACCCCTTCTACCAATAAGATCCTAATCTTCCCATCGAAGCCCTATTGGGATAAAATCTTGAAATTACCCTTCTACCAGTATGAGTCTAATCTTGTCTGGATCCATGTTGCCATTAAACTCGAGAATCTCAAGTCTCAAGCTTTGATCCTCTTGCACCCTTAAACTCCTCCTTCTACGCCCTTCATTGGACTCCTTGTCACTTGAAAAGGATGGGTCTTTCTTGTTAGGTCTCCTTTAACTCCTAACACTTGATTCATCATCACTATTGCTAGAGTTAGATTCATCAAGAGAATGTTTACCATTTCTAGAGGACTTCTCCTTTTTCTCCATGATTTATAGTAACTCCTCCATTCGTTCCTTCTGTTCCTTTAACTCACATTCCATGCATAATGTCTTGGCTTCTTGCAAGGTTAAACCTTTTTTAAACCCCGGTTGCATCTTGTGAATAACATCACTACTAGAATCCAAGATGCTTGAGTATCTTTGAATACTCTATATGAAAGCTCAAAAGTTGATGTGAAGCTAGGAATAAGAACCTTAATTCACACGAAGGGATAGAAATAGATTTGAAACCTTCTAATGGAATGCACCAAAGACTCATAATCTAAGGCAAAATTTTAGAGAATTTATTAAAGATACATCCTCAATTCTTCTCACTTCCTCGCGTGAATGATGTGCTCGTTTTAGAGCATATTTATTAACTCATTTTAGTGTCAAGTCTCATAGTTTTGTATTGGTTTTATGTACATTATGCTTGATTTTACCTTGGTCTTGTTTTCGAGTTGTCTTAAGTTCATTTCAAGCACTTTTGATGATTTCAAGGTGAAAGGTGATACATTCGAGCCTTTGACACACGTATCTTAGCTTGGGTAAGTGTTTGAAGTCACTCATGAAGATTTCACGGAGTTCAGAAAAGAGGGAAGTGAAAAGAGGAAAGAATGCTATCAGATTCGACCGAATCTGAGAGACATTCGACCGAATGGCTGCAGATTCGACCGAATCTGAGACTCATTCGGTCGAATGAGAGGCAGTCTTCAGAGTTCTCGAGCCTTGCTATTGGAAAGGCCGAATGGAACTCATTCGGGCGAATGAGCTTCCATTCGGCCGAATCAACCTATACATTCGGGCGAACGCTTGACAGAGATCGATTCCCCGAAGCCTCTGGAATGGGTGAATGGAAGACAATTCGGGCGAATGAGATCACATTCGGCCGAATGATACATATATTCGGGCGAATGACAGTGTTTTCCTCCAGATCAACTATCACTTTTTAGGGCCGGCTCGTATGCATTTTAGGGTTTTTCGTAGGTTTTTCTTATTTTGTTATAAATATGCCCTTCCTCTGATGAGGAGAGGGAGAGCTAGGTTTAATACATTTAGGCACTTTTAGATTTCTTAGCCTCCAAATTCTTTTAGTTTTAGCTTTCGATTTTCAGTTTTTCTTCAACGCTTTGTAGTTCGAATTCTTTTCGTGGATATCAATTTGAAGCTCTGTGTAAGTTTAATTCCTTCCTTTAATCTTAATTCATTGCTTTATTTCATTGCATGTTTAGTTCTAAGTTATTCGTTTATTAATTATGATTGTGTTTTCATTCTCGCGATTTCATTCCATGTTCGTTTCTGCTGTATCTTTTAATATCTTTATGTCTTTAAGCATGAATATGAGTGAGTAAATCCTTTAGGGGTTTTGATCGGTGAAACCCTAGGAAAGCTATGATCTTTAATGCTTAAGGTTGTAGAAACGATGTTAATAAATAGTTTCGGATTTCGATGCGAATCTTGTCCTGCCACTCCTTTGGAGACATAGGGCAATTATAGGTTGTTCGTGTGATCTATAGGGTCACAAACTTCCTCTCGTATTCTTGGATATCCATGCTAGTTATTATCAGATTTTCTCTAACCTATCATGGTCGGTTTTAAAGCTTCATTCCTAGGGTGAATCCAATCTTGTCCCCGTTTTTCTCTACTTGCTTTACTTCGTGATTTGTCGTCATCTACTTTCCACCTATTAGTTTTAACTGAATTTCCATCCCCAAATAGTCCGGTTGTGTTAAAAGTCAAAGTCTTGATATACCTTGTCTTCGTGGTTCGACTTCCTACTCCGCTATACTCGTATAGTTTGTAGGTTGGAATAAATATTGTTTGCATAACCTGTCTTTTAGTTAACGACCTAGAAAATTGGTTATCAGTGAACTTAAAGAAACACTAGTTAACAATCTTTGCTACGCACAAAGAATAATAAACTCTTCAAAGTTTATTACATTAAACGAATAAGCAAGTACAAAATCTGATTTTTCCAAGCTTGGGTGTACATCTATTTATACCCATAGCATGAGAGTTTAAATCATATTAAGACGTGGAATTATACTTCTAAAAGGAATCCTAATAACCACCTAAAACAAATAGAACAATGCCACCTATTTAATACATAATCCTACCAAACCTCTAACACTATCTTATGTTAATTGGAATTCTATTATATCTAAAAAGATAAAATTACAAATTAACTACTCTTAACCTATTTTATTTAAATTAAAACACTAAATATTCAATCACATGTGTATAGCCACGTCCATGCCCATGCTATGTCACTTGCCATGTCACAGAAGTTGTAATAAAGCACTAACAACATGTAATAAGCACCATCTAATGTAATAAGCACCTCCCTTTGTCTTAAAATTTTTCCTTCTCGATCAAAATTTTCAATCTTAAAAAACATCTTCAAGATTGAATATTTTAATCAAGAAAACTTCTCTAAAGCTCTTTTCCATGGCTTCCACATATAATACGATGGATAAGACTTATACCAAAAATAAAAGTAACAAATCCTAATCTAAGTTGGATTAGTAAAGATATTATGAATCCTAGAGGGAATATGATTCAACTAGCTTATTAGAATTCCATGCATACATTCATGTCACAAATTGGTTAGGTTAGTTCATTGCCTTTATACTATGGATCAAAATTGGATATAAGGTAAGGAACAAGGATTTGGGTAGAAAAGATTTTCCACTTATGCGTAAACACTTCAATTGCAATGTTTTGAGTTCAAGTAGCTCCAATATGAAGCGTTTAAGGTAAGAAACTATAATTTAGATAGAAAAAAACTTGTTTCACTTAAACATATTCCTAAAACAGTTAAACACATCTTTTTGAGTCAAAATAGCTCAAATAGGGTAGGATTTGGGTAGAAAAGAACATGTTTCACCTAAACTATGCCTAAAACACTTCAATTATGAAATTGTGTCTCTTACTGTAGCGGTCCGATGACAAAACAACCCTCCCAGGTAGGACTTTTCTTTAGTCGAGTTTGAGTGTATATAACCCTGAAAACACATCAAAGTTAAATTCTTAAAAGGCTCACACACAAACTTGAGCCTAAAACATAATTGGCTTAAACACATGACCTAAATACCAACCAAAATTACCCAAAAATCAACCCCTAATCTCGTGTAAAATCTGAAGCTCAAAGCACAGTTGCTTGACGCTTGAAGTAAGGCATCAAAAGCAAGAACTATATCTCAGCCAGAAGCCAGCGTCCAATGCTACCATTAGGCATTTAATACTAAGTCGTGGCATCCTGCACTTAGTAAGTGTCTACCGCAAAAAACATGGTGTACAACGCTCATCTAGCTTTTAACTCTTGAACTAAAAAGGAATTTGATAAGTTGTCAGGTCTAGCATCTAAAGCACAACCTCCATGTTAGATGCCCAACTGATTAGTGACATTTACATCACTCGTTTGCATCTTCCTAGTAGAGTTTTGTACGCTTTTTGGCCTGAGTTTGTCCTGTTTTATCCTATTTTGCATCACTTTGTGTATGGTCTAGGCTTAGGAGCATTCTTCGTGTTTTTTTTCTTATTTTCCTTAATTTCATGTTATCTTTTCTACTTTAATGCTTATTTTCGTGGTTTAATGCAGATATCTAGTGAGCTTGAGCATGAGAACCGAGAAATAGAGATACATGGTAGAAAATACAAGAAGAGAAGCCAAGAGGTTGCTCAAGAATTGAGCGAAGAGGCCTCTTAAGAGAAAAAGACTTGAGCGGTCGCTTAGAATAGGCCAAGAAGCTGCTAAGTTCAATGGAAGTTGAGAGACAGGAAGTCATGAGCGGGCATTAAGCGGTTTCCAAGTGGGCTTTTCAATACTTAAGTAGGCGCTCAAGAGTGAACTGAGCGTCTGCTCAATTCACTAAAATCCCAGAATTCTCTTTATGAGCAGGCGCTTGACCCTAAATTGAGTACGCATTCATCTTTATTTTGGAAATTCTGTGATCTATTCCAACTCTTCTACGGGAAATAAGAGAAGCAACAAGGCACGAAGTGAGGGGGATTCATTCATTCAGTCATTATTAATTAGTTTTAGCATAGTTTAAACCTAGAGAGCATAACTTAGGGTTTCTTTTTTTTCTTTCACAAAACTCTTTGATTTTGGTAGATTTTGTTATGGGGTTTTGCTACTTTCAACGGATTTGCAATAACGCTTGTCTGAAGTCAATTTCTCAATCAATATATCAGTATTTCTTCACTTTCTCTTGTTTTATATTTCGTAGTTTCAATTTATTTTTTGTTTATGTTAGTTTATGTTTGATTACTTTCAATTTTTAGCGTAGTTTTATTCATCATTATTTGTGATTTCACTAGTATATCTAATTATTTAAATTATGTGATATTTTCTAAAATTAGTCATGAGTAGTTAGATTAGTTAGGGGATAGGGTGAAAACCTGATCCCGAGCATGGATGATGTTTAAAATTTGGAGTTGGTTTCTTAATGATTAATGTGTAATTTAATGACAAGTTTTGGTTAGAGTCTATATAGACCATATAGATTTCTTCCATGTGCATTCCTAGGTCAAAGATATTGAGAAATGTTGATTTAGGTAGTAACCAAATATTCAATATTATTGAGAAATGTTAATATATTAATGAACAAGTGCTGCGGTTTTTTAAATAACCGCAGCATTTGTTCATTAATATATAAACTTAGCCTTTTCTTTTCCAAGCATTTCAAAACACGAAAAGGCTTTCCTAAACTCCCAACACTTCAGTGCACGAGAAAAAACCAAACTCTACTAACCTTTGTGTTCTATAGCTAATCCTAACTCCATAATTTAACATCCCCCTTTTTGTCTCTAGCTCTAACCTTATAACATCCACTATCTAACTTTCTTCCTCATGTAATTTGAAACCTACTCCTCTCTCCCACTCGTGCCTCCATGGATATGGCGTAGTGAAGCGTTTTGAAGCTTACTCATCTCTCCTCTTTTGAAGAAATCTACATACTCTAAAGTTCAAAATCTAATGGTTGTGTATGCCTTTAACCTTAGTATATATTTTTTTTAAAATTTTTTTCATAATTTGTTAATATATAAATGTGAAGATGGAAAACTCTTATATGTTTAGATCTGCATGTTATATGTTGTGTTTATGAAGGAATAACCCTTAAAAATCAAATTTCATGGATTATAGGGTGTTAGAGGCCTTTTTTGGAGAAAATAAGGGTCAAATCTGCCATAGGGCAATTCAAGGTGGGTAGATCTTGACAAAATACACAAGTTAGACATATTATAAGACCCATTCGAAGTCCCGTAGCCAATTTTATGGCTTCTAAAATATTTTTTCAATATCTCAAATAAGATGTCACCGAGGCTGCTAAAGTGTAACATAGTTATGTAGTACCTCTAAAAATAAGGGATTTCAAAAAAAAATATTACGCTATTCGGACTATCGAGCTAAGAGCTATGACTCTCCGAACTTTCTAAAACCTTGGAATAGCACCAGATATCTATGAAGAATGAATTGGTTGTTTTTTTTAGTGTAAAATATTATAGATCATGATTTTGTGTGCTAAAATGAGTGGTTAAAATAGAATTTTGGATTTATATGCTTCATGGTTGATCATTTCTTAACTTTTCTTATCTTTTTTGACATATTATTTAACACATTATCCATGATATTCTTAGCTTAGATCAAATTATATTCTTAATTAAATTTATTGTGTTGTAATAGTATAAAACAATTAGATTTTCAAATATAATAATTTTGAGAGATATTAATTATTAATAATATATTTTTATATGCATGTAAATTAACACATAAAATGCCCTATTAATTTTTTTTTGTTCTAGAAACCATCAATTGGTACGGTTTTCTAATATAACCTCATCATTTAATTTATATGTGTTGCGGTTATATTAGAAAACCACAGTACATATACATTTCAGAATAAAAAAAAATCAACTAAATGATGCGGTTATTTGAAAAACCGCAGCATTTGTTGTTTTTATTGTTGCGTCTAAAAAACCCGCAACATTTGTCGTTTTTCCATGTACTTTGCCTATATGTGCTTCGTATCAATAGCCATAGCATTTAAAGCTAAAAAACCACAACAAATAGACATTTCTCTACTAGTGGCGCTCCTTTATAGTTTCAAGGTTCTCTGCAGTTGAGCAAAAGATTCTTTTTCTGAGTGTCAAACACACCGAACGTGCATTTGACTCCCAATGTAGGTGTTTGGTGCACTAACTTCGCATCTAAGGCTTAGGAAACCGACTCTTTTTTGCCTATAAATGCCCCTCATTTTCTGACCAAAGGCTCGAAATTTTGTTATTTCTAGAGCATTGTTACTCTGCCAAAATACCCTCTCAAGCACTCCTAAACACTCTCAACACACAATTTAAACACAAATCCTAGTACTCAAGGCATACTATTTTCCTTATACCAATAAGGAACCATTACTCCTTCAATAAGAACTCAACCAAGTCTCAAACCAAGGCACTATCCCAATTAGTAAACACCGAGGACCCTAATCTCTTTCAACTCTTTACTTGCTTTTTCTACTTCTATTCAATTCTTTAGCTAGTACTTTGATTTGGAGGTTCTAAATCCATCTAGGTTCATAATCTAGCCCTTTTGTGATTATTATGTAAGGTGCAAACCCCTCTCACATGAGCTCTGAAGGTTTTAGAGCACTCAAGAGGGGGGGGGGGGGGTGAATTGAGTGTTAAATAGTCTTGGCCTATTTTTCTTACTTTTTCGATCTGTGGGAGGAACCAGTTGTGCTGGTTCCTATTAGCAGCGGAATGTATGTAGAGCAATAAAGGAAGACACACAATTTAACGAGGTTCAGCCAACTCTAGCCTACTCTATGCTCTTTTATTAATCTACTTCAAAAAACAAAGAACACAGACACTCAACTGTTTCCCTACTCTAGGAACCAGTTCACCCCACACTCTACTCCGAGTGTGCACTCGACTTACACTCGTAAGCCCTTTTGTGTTTGAACTCACAAACACTCTCCCAGCCTATCAACCCCTCTATTGAAGGCTCTTTATAGAATCAAACTCTCCTTTGATCTTGCTTCTAAAAGCTAATGTGAGAGAAAAATTATAAGTTCTAATGGTGCTCTTGTTTATGACTTAATGAAAGGTTTTTTGTGCTTAAGTGTGTATAATGCTCTCTAGAGATAAACTCAGTTTTCTTTTCGTGAGAGACTTATTGAATTAGGTTGATTAGATGAGTTTATATATGTGATTACAAAAACCCTAGCTTTCCTAAAATCACATAATCTTTTGAGCTGTCATCCTATGTGAGTTTAGGAAAGTATTTATCTAATTTGACTTAATCATATAGATAGAATCAAATAAGGTAAATACTCCTAGTTTTTAGGTAACTAATATATTCTCATCTAATCTACTAGCTGCTTAATATATTTTCCAAAATAATTCTTAGAAAATATTTTTACAAAATCTTTTCAAAAATACGCAGCTTGATATACCATTCAGTAAACCTGGTTCCCTGAATTAAGTATGTTATGAATTCTGTTCCAGCTTTGTACCAGAATTCATAACATGACTTATCAAACTTAAAACACTTATATCACCTACTCATATATGTCATACTACGGAGCACATTACATGAAAAACTAGATTAACAGTACACTACAAATATTCTTCTTTTCATGTAATCTACAAGACTTGAATCTTCCTTGGATGCTTCATCTTGATCAAAGTATCTGTCTTCGAATGTCTTCGAAAGGCTTCTATGCTCTAAGTCTTGGAATCAGCTTAACTACTGCACATATAACATGGTTAACATGCAATAGATAATATGTGACTGCTTTACAGCATAGCAGTCAAGGACACAGTTCTAACTACTTGTGACCTGTTTCCTGTAACTGTTTGTCATCATTCAAAACATCAAAACTTAAGGAACTCAACAAATTCCCCCTTTTTGATGATGACAAACTAATTGAAGTTCCCGCAATCAAAGCACGTTAAAAACATACAAACTAGGATTGAGTACATCAACAATCTTTAAGACTAAAAATGGACACACACTGAAAAATTCTCCTAAGTTAACTTGACTCGACTCTTATTTTACTAAATCTAAAAATCCTAAAAGGCTAAGAAGATCCTAGACTTTAGCTTCAACCCTTTCCCCCTTTTGGCATCATTAAAAAGTATACTCAAGTAAAAATAAAATGCACAAATTATTAAATGTACTCATCCATGCAGTGGCACCAACCACTATTCAAGTTAAATGCTGCAAAAATAAATTAGTCAAACTAAGCATGACATAGCATAAATAAAAGTTTTCAAAACAAATACCAAACAAAGTTCAACACATTAAAGACCCCAACTCCATATCAAAAGAACAGTTCATGGAGTGGGAGGAAGCAAACCAACATAATCAGTCATAAGAGATAGGCTAGGCAGACAAAAACAGAAAACAGAATCAATCTTCATCATTCTCATCCTCCTCTTCTCTTTTAGCAACCTGGTCTCCATCATCAGCTGGTTACTCATCTTCATCTCCTTCCTCAGCATCATACATCTCTTCTTTAGGAGGAGACTTTGGAGCAGCAGCACTCGTACCAGGTGCTTCTTGATCATGAGATCTAGAAAGCTTCTTTTCTAGATTATCAAACCTAGAATCAATAGAAGAGGATAATTCTTGGACCAGACCAATGATGTGTTTAAGCAAAGTCTCCTAATCCTCCAACCTTTTCAGAACTAGAGCCTGACCTACTGGCTCCTCTACTTTCTTGTTCTTCTTTGTTGGAGATCTCACTTCCTCCACTGGTTCCTCTGTCTTAAACAGCAGCTGATCCCCACTTATATCTAAACCCTTCTGCTTTAAGATGGCCCTGGTAAACACTGTAACTGGGACAGTAGAACCACTCAGGGGTACATTGTTAGATTTGAGCAGGTGGGTTATAAAGGATCCATAAGGCAAGGAGTAATGAGATGACCCATGACAGTTCATCATATGGGCCAACATTAATGCAGGAAGATTGATTTTCACCTTTTTCATTATCAGATACATCAATACCATTTCCATTATTCTCATAGTACCTCTACCCTGAGCCCTCGGTATTAAAACCTTATTACACAAAGAATGTAGAACTAGCATAACTGGTTCCTTCAAATTAACAGACTTAAGGACCCCTGGCTTTTTGGGCATCTTCCCTCCAAACATAAAAGCATATATCTCCTCTGGTGTGACCCCAACAAGCATGGGCCACCAATCACTCGAGTACTTATCAAATCCATCTCTTGGTATGCTTAACAGACTTGACAGAGAAGCAACCGATAAACTTACATCAACCCCATTCACACATGAACTTATGGACATATCAGGCATTTGCTTGATATTAACATAAAATTCCCTAACTCCAGACATATTTGCAGCACAAACATCAAACAATATTAACCAACCTTGATAATCAAGCAACTCCTTAAACTCAGATAATGCAGTAATATCAAAATACCCTTTTTCAACACCACACCTAGATAACACTAATCTAGAATTTAAATCAATAGTACTAGTAGGAATAGATTCTACAGATTTACCTTTTGAAGCACGAGAGGTTTTAACAGGAAACCTCTTTCTCTTGGTTCTTTGCACAGAATCAGCAGACTGTTCCTCCTAGGTGTCATCACTTTTCCTTTTTACAGAAGAACGTGTGAAACGACCACTTCTCCTAACCTTTTCATCAGGTGATCCTTCCTTGAACCTAGTAACCTCTACCTCTTCCACTTCGTTACTGTGCTTTTCAGCACTACTAACCTCCACCTCTTGACTCACAGTTTGCTGAGCTTCTGTCTCCTGTTCCCCCTGAGATGGTACAGGTTCCTTGATGATAGAGTCATCAGATTTTGGAGGATGGAAGATAGGCTTAGGTTGTTTTGATGAGGGTTTGGTCGATTGTGGTGGTGAGGAGGATTTTTGAGGGGAATCGGGGGTTATGGTAGGAATTTCTGAAGGTGATGAAGCTACATTGGGTGATGAAGGTTCAAGTTGGGTTTGTTTTTGTTGAGAGGTTAGTGGAACAACGATGGGGGTTCCTTTTGATTGAGTGGAGTCACTAGCAGACCCCTTTCCTCTCCTCTCCTAGATGAAGCTACAGTATTTCTTCCCATTGTCAAAGAGAAATTGAGAATGAAGATGATGGATAGTACTCTGATGTTGAGCAGTACGCAAAAGAGAGAAGGAGAGTGATGAATGAGAAGTAATGAAGCTGCACAAAGGGTTGAAATATATATATATATATTTGAAGCATAACAAAAATATGGAAGTTCAAAAAAATGACGGTTAAATAATTTGATAAGTATGACAAGTTTTAAAATTTGAAAAGATAGCTATCATTACTTGCCATAAATATCTTAATCATCCTATAAACTAGGCAAGTGATTGATTTGCCATTATCTTTATGGTAAATGACTGAAATAAGATTATTTCCTTCCAAAAGGAAAATATCTTATAATAATCTTCCAAAAGATATGAGAATATTATTCGGAAGACATATCAGTGCTGATCTGATGTTTCCCTTTCCTGATACTTGATTAAAACCACCTCATCCTATTTCTGGCAACTTAGTTTAATTTCACCTGTTTCTTGCAACAATGATTTTTAATCCTTTTGAGATCTCAATACATTTACATAAAACTTGAAGGATTTCGACATAGGTATGTACACATACTATACAAGAGAATACCATTCTAACCAATCATTGAGGGAAATAGATGAAGCCAAAGACTAAAATCTAACTAGACCTAGTAAGATTCTTAAATTACAAAAAGTTTCTCTACACAAGGGTTTTATGAGGATATCAGCTATTTGATCTTCACTTTTGCAAAACAACACTTCCACTAAACCTTTTTCTACATTATCTCTCAGAAAATGATGTCTAATCTCTATATGTTTCGTTTTGGAATGTTGAACTGGATTCTTAGAAATATTAATTGCAATGGTATTGTCACAAAATATAGGAACACTATTATAAACAACAAAATATTCCTTCAGTTGGTTCCTTACCCACAGTAGCTGGGAACAGCATGAAGCTGCTGCAATATATTATGCCTCTGCTGTGGATAAAGCCACTGAGTTTTGCTTTTTAGAACCCCATGATATTAGACAAGAGCCTAGAAAGTGTGCCATACCTGATGTGCTCTTTCTATCAACAAGAAAGCCATTATAGTCTGCATCAGTGTACCTAATAAGATCAATTGCACTCCCTTTGTGGTACCACAAGCATAAGTCTATTGTTCCCATAAGATACCTAAGTATCCTTCTAACAGCCTTCAAGTGAGATTCCTTTGGATTACTTTGAAACCTAGCACACAATCTAACAGAGAACACAATATCAGGTCTACTAGCTGTTAGATAGAGAAGGGAACCAATCATTCCTCTATAAAGTGTGGCTTCAACATCTTTTCCCTTTAGATCATTATCTAATTTTGTGGATGTGGGAATAGGTGTATCATAAGCCTTGCTGTTTTTCATGCCAAATTTCTTCGGCAATTCTTTCAAGTATTTTTGCTGATGTATCATGGTTCCATTCTCCATTTTCTTAATTTGCAATCCTAGAAAGAATCCTAGTTCTCCCATCATTCTCATTTCAAACTCACTCTACATAAGATTAGGAAACTCATCACATAGTACTTGATTAGTAGCACCAAATAAGATATCATCAACATAAATTTGTACTATAATCAAGTTGTTCCCCCTGGCTTTGATAAACAGTGTCTTGTCTACTGCTCCCCTCTTGTAATCATTCTCCATCAAGAACTTAGACAATCTTTCATCCCAAGCTCTTGGAGCTTGCTTCATTCCATATAGAGCTTTGTCTAACTTGTAAACATGTTGGGGAAACAGCTTGTCTTCAAAACCAGGTGGCTGCTCTACATATACCTCTTCCTTCAAATATCCATTTAGGAAGGAAGTCTTTATATCCATCTGAAACAATTTCATATTCATGTGAGCAGCATAAGCAATTAAAATCCTAATTGCCTCTAACCTAGCTACTGGTGCAAAAGTCTCATCATAGTCAATCCCTTCTTGTTGATTGTAACCTTACACCACTAGCCTAGCTTTGTTTCTGACTATTGTAATGACTGACCTATCCTTTGGTCTAGGTACAAGATGCCAAACTTGGTTCCTATGGAACTGATTTAATTCATCCCGCATTGCTAGAACCCAATCAGGATCAGTCAGTGCCATTTTATAGTCAGTTGGCTCTATATTAAACAGTAAAGAATAAAAAACACAAAAGTTTTGAAAAACATTTCTTCTCGTTTGAACTCCTTTATTAATATCACTAATGATCTGATTTGGAGGATGAGAAGATTGATATTTGAAGCTTTTAAAAGAGAAATCATTTTGTGCTTCTTCATTTAATTGGGAACCAGCATGATCATGAATCTCATCTATTTCTTCGAAACCAGTAAGATTCATATTCACGCTGCTTCCATTAATATTACTTACCTTAGGTTTAGGGGAGGCATCTTCATTCATTCCCTCTAAACCCCTTACCTGTCTGTCACATGGGGAACCATTAGGTCTTGGTTCCTCTTCTGAATTCTCGTTGTCCTTATTTTCTTCTCTAGGCTCCTCATTATCATCATTTTGTGGAGTATCAAGTGAGCCTAGATCTGCTTGCACTTCATTTAGGGGACCAGCATCATGGTTCTAGTAAACTCCATCAATCCAATCATTTCATCATATTGTACCTGCGCCATCTCAAAAGACATATTAAATTCATCAAAGATGACATGCACACTCTCCTCAACACACAAAGTCCTTTTATTAAGGACTCTATATGCTTTTCTTTGAGGAGAATATCCAAGAAAGATTACCTCATCACTCCTAGGATCAAATTTATCAAGATGGTTCTTCCCATTGTTATGAATATAACATTTGCATCCAAATACACGAAAGTATGCAATATTAGGCTTTCGACCTCTAAGGAGTTCATAGGGAGTCTTATTTAACTTTGGTCTAATGAGACCTCTATTTAAAATATAGCAAGCAGTGTCCACAACTTCACCCCAGAAACTCTTAGGGAGACCACTCTCAATGAGCATTGTTCTGGCCATCTCCTCAAGAGTTCTATTCTTTCTTTCAACAACACCATTTTGCTGTGGTGTTCTTGGGGCTGAGAAGTTGTGACTAACTCCCTGTTCCCTACAATAATCAACAAGTTAGCATTATCAAGTTCAGTACCATGGTCTGATCTTACCGAGACCAGCTTGTGAGAGAGCTGGTTCTCCACTTGCTTCACCAATGCTACCCACTCATCGAAAGTTTCATCTTTTGAATGTAGCATTATTATCCAAGTGTACCTGGAATAATCATCAACCATAACACAGACATATCTATGACCTCTTTGACTTTGTATTCTCATGGGACCACACAAATCAATGTATACAAGTTCGAAGGCTCTGCTGGTACTTAAAACAATTTTCGGCTTAAAAGAGATTTTGACTTGTTTCCCCTTAACACATTCTTAGCAAACTTTATCTGCCTCATAAGTGATGTTAGGTAGTCCTACCACCAAATCATGAGACCTTAATTTGTTCAATAGTGTCAAGCTAGCATGTCCAAATCTCTTATGCCAAATCCATTGGTTATTATCAGAAACAGCTTTCAAACAAACAGACTTGTGTTGAGGGATTTTATCCAGAAAGGTGATGTAAACATCATGCTTCCTGGTTCCTTCACATACAAGTTCGCCTGTTTGAAAATTAACTATATGACAAAGATTAACTTGATACTCAACTCTATTACCTTTATCACATAATTGAGAAATACTTAAAAGATTATGTTGTAAGCCCTCAACATAATATACATCATCAATTGCATTTGAAAGTGTCTTACCTACCTTACCTAAACCAGTGATGGTTCCCTTGCTGTTATCTCCAAAGGTGACACTTCCACCGTCAAAGGCTACTAGTGAAAGGAATAGACTTTTATCCCCGGACATGTGTCTTGAGCAAACACTCTCCAAATACCAATAGATATCTCCTTTCACTTTAGCCTGCAAGAACAAATAAAACATTAGTTTTAGGAACCCAAACATGTTTGGGTCCCTTTTCAACGACATTAGGCTCTTGTTGGTCTTTTCTTCTCCAGACCCACTTTACATGTTTATTGTTCTTATTCTCACTGTTCTTCTTAGCAGGACACTCATGTATCTTATGCCCATTCATTCCACAATGATAACAAACATGCATCTCTTTTGTCATTACATACTTACCTCTTTTGAATTCTTTAACCCACGTGGTTTCCCTGGGGGACCAGTTAGTCCTGGTTCTCTGTCTAGTATATCCAAGACCAACCCTTCCTTTGTAACTTTTAAATGAAATTAGAGAATTCAAAGTTTCCTGTGCAGTCAATAATTTTTCAACATGTCTATGACTATCATGAAGTTCTTTCTCTCTGGTTTCAAGATTCTTAATCAACAATTCGTTTTTATCTTTTAGAAAATCAAAAGCACTTTTTAAGGATTCAAGTTGTAAATTAAGTTTCGAAAGCATAGGATCAATAGTCATGTCAATAATTACTGATTGCTTATCTTTTTTCAGTTTATGAATCTCAGCATGCAAATCACAAATAGTACCTTCATACTCATCTATTACATCACTAATCTAAACACTGGTACCTGTAGGGGAAACGGTGAACTGAGCAGCCTTAATTGAAACAAATTCTTTGTGTATTTCTTCCAAGTTGTGAGCCAATATTGCAAAGGCTTTCAACAAGGAAGTTCTACTACAGGAATTTGCTTTACCTATAGCTACTGAAAAATTAAGAGATTCACTAGCAGTTGATAAGTCTCTGGGGAGCCAGGAGGTCAGATCTTCCTCATCATCACTAGGACAGTCAGATTGTGAAGACCTTTCCTTCTACAGTTCCACCTTACACTTGTCCAATTCAACCTCTAGTTCAGCTACTTGATTTTTCAATTCAAAGCAAACTTCTTCTAGGTGATCACAACTAGCAACAGCAATTTCACATTCAACACGTTTTTCTTTAAGTTCTCTTTTGCCAGTTATGTAAGTTTCACCGAGTTTATAGCATTCATCTGATAAAGAGTCAATACATTCAAGCATATTATCTCTATCATATTCATGCATATCTTTCCTAACTTGTTCTAAGTTTACCTTGCGTTCGTGTAGCACATCCTTCTTTGCCATTAAGCATTTTCTGAATGTACAAGTTCCCCCTCTAGTTCCTGAGTCAGTGATGTTTCCCTGAATGTTTGTGAAGGCAGTCAAACAAACATCAGAGTTAGGTGATTCCTCATCTTCATCAGACCCTGAATCAGAATCACCCCACATGGATGCTATCATTGCATTTTTGAAGGCCCATTTATCTCCAGATTTGGATTGTTTGTCCTTCCACTTAGGACAATCTCGAATAAGATGTCCCTTTTCTCCACACTTGAAGCAACCTATAGAAGAAGAGTTAGATTTCTTAAAGTTCTTACCTTTGAAATTCTTCCTTTGATCACGAAGAGTTCTTTCAAATCTTTTAGCAATCATGCCAATCTCATCTTCTTCTTCTTCTACTGTTCCCTTAAGAGCTGTTCCTCTGGCTAGTTCCTTCTCAGACTTAGAATCAATCAGCATTTCATGAGTCATAAGGGAACCAATCAGTTGTCCCAGAGATAGAGTTGATAAATCCTTTGCCTCATATATTGCTGTTACCTTGGATGTCCATGTATTTGTCAAACTGCGTAAAACTTTTCTCACAAGATCCTCATAAGAAAAGTTCTTACCAAGAGATCTAAGATCATTAATTATTGTCATAAATCTACGAAAACAGTCATTAATCTTTTCATTTTTATTCATGGCAAACAATTCATACTTAGACATAAGTAAATCAATTTCGGACCTTTTTACCTCGCTGGTTCCCTCAAAAGCAAGTTTGAGGGTATCCCAAATCTCTTTTGCATTGCTGCAACCTGAGATCCGGTTTGTTTCAGTCTCATCTATAGCCTCTTGTAGAATTGACATTATCTTGGCGTTCTTCTCCAGCAGTTTGTAATCAGCAGTAACTAGTTCACTATCTTTCTTTGGAATCCTGTTTCCCTCTTCATCTTTCTTGAAAATGATATTGGGACCATTTTTGACAATTAGCCAACATTCATAATCAATTCCCATGATCACATTCTTGATCCTGTTTTTCCACCAAGCATAGTTGTTACCGTTGAACTTTGGTGTCTTATTGTCGTAGCCCATAGCGTTCAATTCATGAGTACTCATACTTGACTTCACTAGATGTTACTCTTATGAGAAGCCTAGGCTCTGATACCAATTGAAGGTTTTAGAGCACTTAAGAGGGGGGGTGGGGGGTGAATTGAGTGTTAAATAGTCTTGGCCTATTTTTCTTACTTTTTCGATCTGTGGGAGGAACCAGTTGTGCTGGTTTCTATTAGCAGCGGAATGTATGTAGAGCAATAAAGGAAGACACACAATTTAACGAGGTTCAGCCAACTCTGGCCTACGTCCTCCTACTCTATGCTCTTTTATTAATCTACTTCAAAAAACAAAGAACACAGACACTCAATTGTTTCCCTACTCTGGGAACCAGTTCACCCCACACTCTACTTCGAGTGTGCACTCGACTTACACTCGTAAGCCATTTTGTGTTTCAACTCACAAACACTCTCCCAGCCTATCAACCCCTCTGTTGAAGGCTCTTTACAAAATCAAACTCTCCTTTGATCTTGCTTCTAAAAGCTAATGTGAGAGAAAAATTATAAGTTCTAACTACTTGTGACCTATTTCCTGTAACTGTTTGTCATCATTCAAAACATCAAAACTTAAGGAACTCAACAAGGTATTATTTTTGATTTTTATGAAACTTTCATGGGCCTTAATTATCCAAAAGTCATCACTTTTGATAGTCTCCTATGATCAACTCTTAAAACTTTCCTTCAATATCAATTTTACCAATGATTTGAAGAGCTAGGAGCAACTCCTACTTCACTAGGTTAAGTTTCAAAACCCTAATATTAAACATTATGATCAAGGAACAATCTTCATGAATTGATCTCCTCTTATCACATTTTTTATCCCCTCTCCCTTATATGTTACTTATTGCAAGTTATTTATCTCTTTTACTTTAAATTTAGTCTATGATGTAAATATATAGACATCTCCAAGATTATTAAACTTGACCCTTAACCCATTTTTATAAGCAGACCCTAAGTATGTATCACAATTAAATACATGTTTAAGAGTGATCCGAATTTAGATTTCATAATCTATACTTTGATTTCTATTTTTACTAATTCAACATCTATGACGTTCTAAGGCCAAATCACAAATGCCACTTGAATAAAAGTCTCTTTAGGCTTTTTTCTTTAGTTGATTAAGTAAATCTCTCTAACTCATCATGCATCATACTTACTTAGCATTTTACTAAACCTAACATTTTATCTCTTTCTCTTCACTCTTATTATTTGTTGTGATGGTTGTAAAAACTTATGTACATGATTCTTACTTTGTATTGAGATTGCATGATCACCTTTATTTTTACACTAATCAAGCCTATAGATTGTAAATTTCATGCTTAACAAGATGGGCAATGAACAACCGAAGATAGGTACCCATTGATCTTGAGGTCTCTTGACAAAGTGATCAACAAAAACTAGATTTTCGTGCTTTAAACTTAACTTGCTTAATCCACTTAATCTAGAGTGTGTTTATCCTTTGTTTTTTCATGTTTTTTCTAGGACTAAATTTTATTTGTTCTCCAACTTAATGCCAATTTCTTGTGCTTAATCTTGAATTGAAATAAGTTGCTCTTTCCCAGACCTTCCCATGGTTTGTAGACCACTTACGTGAGTCAATTTTGGGATTCAAACCCATGGGTGACCAAACACCCCATAAATGTTGGTGACGATTCCTTGACCCTTTTTAATGTCATAAAGAAATATAGTAGAGCACTAGTGGGGGAGAGTCCCTTCCTTTCTCTACACCAAAAATAAAAGGTTGGGATATAAAAAACTAGGCTCTCTAGTGGTTATTCACTCATTGAATTATCCACCCAAAACCTAGTTGGGTTCTTAGACCCTTAGCACGTACAAAAAACCCCTAAAATTGGCGACTTCACTAGGGAGTTGTATGCCTAAAGCATACTTGGCTATGTGTGCGAATGAGGAACCGAAAAAAATTTATTTTGTGTGCTTGCCATTGGCTAGAGATTGTGGTAGGAATACTTGCGTTATATGCATGTAACTCTCAGCATGTGACCCTAGGTGTAGACATAAAATCGTGTCTCCCCGTGTAGTGGTCTGATGACGAACCAACCCTTGCAGGTAGAAATTTTTTAAGGTCCAGTTTGAGTGCATATGATCGCGAAAAAAACTAAAAAAAACTCAATCCCTTGCAAAACCTTAAGCTTAGAGCATATTTTCTTGACGCTCAAAGCTAGGCGTCAAACGCACAAACCGAATTTGTCAGAAGCAGGTGGCAAACTCTAGGCCCAAGCATCTAATACCTAGTATAAGCATCCAATGCTCAACTAGCATCTGACTCATGAACATAGTGTCCATCACACATCCAGCTTCCAACATCAAAACTAAAACGGAATCTGATCAATTGTAAGTTCCAGAGTCTAACGCCTAGCCTTTGCGTCAGTTGCTCAACCTTATGCGCTACCCAAAAGCACTCTTGTCTGGATTTTGAAATTCTTTGTTAATGAGCAAAAGACTCCTTTTTCGGGCACTCAAAGCACAAGACCAGCATTTGACACATGACATTGTCGTCTCATGCATAGACTTGGCATCCATTGATCTAGAAATTGACTTCTTTGCCTATAAATACCCCTTCATTTTTATAGCCAAAGGGTTATCATTTTGCAAATTTTAAATCACTGTTAGTTTTAAAAATACACCCTCCCATAACCATTACCAATCTCAAACTTAAACTAAACACATATACTAGCATTCAAGGCATTACTCTTTCAATAGATCAACAAGAAACCATAACTCCTTCATCAAGAACTCAACTAAGACTTAAGCAAAGTAACTATCCTTAATGGTAAACACCAAGGACCCTAGTCTCTTTCAATTCATTTTACGGCTTTGTGTATACTCATTTAATGCCCTAATCTAGCTATTTTGTGACTATACTATTTTACACCAAGAACCCCTCTCACATGAACACTTATTTCTGATTTTGATGTAATTTTTATGAGCCTTGATAAAAAAAGATTCATCATTCTTGATAGTCTCTTATGATCAACTTATACACCCTATTTTCAATGTCTATTTTTTCCAATAATTTGAAGAACAAGGAGCAACTCCTACTTCATTAGGTTAATTCTCAAACCCTAATATTGAGCATCATACTTTAGGAATCATCCTCAAGGATTGATCTCCTCTTAACACTTGCAATCTCTCTCCCTTGCATTTACAAATTGAAATTTACATTATATCTCTTTATATTCCAATTAGTCTATAATGTTAAGATATGGACATTTCCAACCTTACTAGACTTGTTATTTGACCCTATTTTCATGAGCAAACCCTAAGTATAAATCACACTTGAATATATATTTATGAGTGTTCAAAATGCTCATTTCTTACTTTAGATTTCATAATCCATACTTTGATTTCTATTTTGTATGTTAATGATGTTCTTAGGCTAAATTATATAAGTCACTTGAACTAGACTCATTTCTAAGTTGGAGTACATCATGAGAAAAAGTCTCTCTAGACTTGTTTCTTCATTTGATTAAGCTAATATATCTATCTCATCATGCATTATACTTACTTCACATTATTACTAACTCTAACGCTTTATTTCTTTGTCTCTAGACTCTTATATTTATTTGTGATTATTGTATCTTGTTTACATTAATCTTATATTGTATTGAGATGGCATGATCCCCTTTAACTTAGCACTAATCAAGACCTATTGATTGCAAGTCAAGCATAAAAAGATAAACAATGGACAACTGATAGGGTTAGATATCGATCGTCATGACACCTACTATCAACTAAACATTGACTTCACCAATTACGATTAATGAGCAAGTAAGGGTCGAATCCACAAGAAAAGGCTTCAAATAGATACCGAACTCTAGCAGTTTAGCTACAAGCTAGCTCACTAAAAAGAGGATTAAGATTAGATCTAACTAAATTCTAGTTTGAGGTTCTAAAGGACTTGTTCTATGAAGGTAAAAGACCTAGGGGTTCAAAATTCAACACTAATTCCTAACATGGATAAGCTAAAGCTATGAGTTAGACTCAAGATGAGATAATATAAGGTTCAATAACTTGCTATCAACCTATGAATTCATCCTAAACATGTTACAAGGAATAGATACCATCTAGGAACCAACCTCTCGGTCATCCTCGAGGAAAGGCTTCACAATTGGGATTTATCACCTAATCGTAATGTGAAGCATCCAAGCAATACAATAGAATTGAACTAACAAGTAATAGCACGCAAGTTAACAACATTTAACATCAGGTCATTACCTAAATCTGCATTTTGTAATGTCTTCGACCTAGGTAAAAATGGAAGACATTCAAATGGCTAATCTAGACTCCAACCAAAACTTGACATTAAATCGCACAAACATCATCAAGAAACCAACTCTATAATTTAAACATCATCCATGCTCGGGATTGGGTTTTCACCCTATCCCTTAACTAATCTAACTACTCATGACTAGTAAAAGAAAACATTGCATGATCAAAATAATGAGACAGCCTAGCAAAATAACAAACAACAATGAACAAACTATGTGAGAAACTAACAATAATCAAACAAAAATCAGCGAAAATAGAAAATAAAATGAAATAATGAAATATAAAATAAGAGAAAGTGAAAGAAATTACTTATATATTGATATGGAATTGATGTCTGACAATTGATGATCGCAAATCCGATGAAAGTATACAAAACTGATGAAAAATCTACGAGAAATCTAAATTTTTTATGGAAGAACAATAAAATAAACCCTAAGCTATATCTTTAAGTTTAAAACTACTGCTAATGCTCTCTAATGACTCCCCCTATACCGTGATTTTCTTCTTCTTTTCTTAAATCTCATAAAAGAGTTTCAGAAGTACACGGAAGTTGCATAAAATTGTCTTGAGCAGGCGCTCTGTTTAAGAGCAAGCACCCGCTCAGAAGTTAGAAATATGCACTTTAGTAAACTAAGCGCCCGCTTAGTTCAACCATGAGTGGCCGCTTAGGCCATAAAGCACCTGCTCGTGACTTTCTATCTACTTATTTCCATTAAACTGAACGATCGCAAGCACTTGCTTGGTTCTTTTTCTCACAAGAGGCCTCTTGGTTTAAATCTTGAGCAGCCTCTTGGCTTCTCTTCATGTCTTTTCCACTATACATCTCCATTCTTCAGTTCTCATGCTTGATCTCATTAGATACATGTATCAAGCAATGAAAACACGCATAAAAGTAGAAAAGATAATTGAAAATCAAGGAAAATAGGAGAAAAACACGAGAAATGCTCCTAAGGCTAGATTATTCAAAAAATGATGAAAAATAGGATAAAATGGGAAAAACTCGTGCCAAAAAGAGTAAAAAACTCTTCAAGGAAGATACAATTGAGTGACATAATTGTCACTCATCAAATTCACCCAAGCTTAGCTCTTGCTTGTCCTCTAGCAAGACTCTAAGACAAAGAATAAAAAGCACTAAACACTAACAACACTAAGGAAAACAATAAACCTAACTCACTTTCCTTGGAATCACGATTGATTTTAGCAACAATCAACAAGCTTTATAAACCTCCTAATCGCTTAGGAGGACAAGTATGCTCTCCTAAGGGTTTCTAGGAGTTAACCCATAACTCTCAAAACAGAAAAAAGAAACAAGGTAAGAAATCTAAATACTAAAAAGAGAGAAATTGAAAGAAATGAAAAGAAGTAAAAGAAGGTGCAACAACTGGGCATTAATGAGACATTGTCATGACGGATATTCAACTTTTTAAATGGTAAGAGAAAACATGCTAAAGAATGTATAAGAATGAATATAGGATAAGCAAGAAAGAGTAGGAAACTATATCTTTCATGCACCTTAAATAAGACACAACCACACTCTTCCAAAGATTCATTTCTATCCTTAAGGAATTAGCTTCTTATTACTTCTAGAGGGAGTTGAACAAATAAAAAGTATGGGTTGACTTATGAATCGACATCTTAATTGCCATGCTCTCTCAATATGCTTATTCTTTACCTCTGTACGCCAAAAATTACTCAACTTCTTAGAGTCGAAAGGAGTTTGGGATAAAATAAGGAAAGGACTAGAACAAAATAAGGAAAGGCTTGGGTAATGGTGTGAGGCTTAACTTTATAAAGAATGAAATCCTTAATGGTCTTAACCTTTCCCTCATTTCCAGGCCTTAAGCCTTCATTTTTAATGGAATACCAATTAGTCTCATCCCCCAAGCTTAGTTAAGAATATATTTGAGCTTTCTTTGGTTCTCAGATTCCAATACACCCAAAAAATTCTTCTCCACTCATTTCTTCTCTTCTTTATTTCTTCCTCCCCTTTTTTCTTTTTGTACAAGTTCTTCTGATTTTTTTTCTTTTTTTATTTTATATTTTCTCTATTGTTTTTCCACAAAAATCACCATCAGTATATCCATACATGTCTCTTGCCAAAAAATCCCATAAAAAACAAGGTGGTGAAGGTTCATATTGGGTCAATAGCTATTAGCTAGTGGAGAAATATAGTCTCTAGAAGATAAAAATTTATAGGAAAGAAAGAATGTACAAGAAAAGGCGAAATGCCAAAGGCTAGGGAGAAAGGAAATGAGTTCAAGATTGCCTTTTTCTTTCCCTAAGAAGTTCTGTTGCGGTCTCGGGTTGGTATAATCAAGGTGATCAAAGCATGACGAGTTAAGGATCCTTGCCACTCAATGCAAATCATGTTGAAGGCTTCAAAAAGATTTCCTCACAATTGGGTTTACAAATACTAATCTTAAGGGTTTAACTCAACTAAGGAAAAGGTGGGGTGGTTAGCTAGGGGTCATAATCACAATAGTCTTGTCTACCTTAACGAAAGCTCATCCTAAACTTTTTCAAATGCAATTTACGTCTAAACCTTGTAATCTCTTAAGGTTTAGAAAGGAAAACATTTAACTAGACGAGTAACCTATTCATGCCCAGCTTAATACAAGAAAAAAAATTCAAAAGAAAATGACTTGCCTTGCTAAATAAAACTCGAAATCTTTTTGGATTTTTAAAATTTTGTAAATGAAAATTAAAGATAAAGAAAAAAAAGAAGAAGAATACACGAGAGTATGGAATGGGATAGGCTATCTAAGTAATTCAACACAAACAACTAACCATGGTTATCAAAACCAATGGTCTCTAGCGATCTAATCCTCAAAAATAGGCTAAAAGCCTTTCACAATAAAGTGATATACATCCTCGAACAATCAACTTCCCTAGAATAAAAACAAAGCAAAACACACCACGAAAAGCAATAAAAAGTAGAGTAGGAGAACTTGTAGCTTGGCGTCTTGCTTTGCATTTCTATTAATACTCATAAACAACCAATGATTAGAAAAACAAGTGAACATAAGAATAATAGTTCTTACTCTAGTTAAAGAAAACACACAAAGAAAAACAAAGTAAACCCAAACTATACATGGATTCAACTAAGAAAAAGGATAAAGGAAACTTAAGTACGACCCTTTTGGGAACAAACTCCCCCAATCTTAAGTGAAGCATAGTCCTTAGTGCAAAAACTGAGAAATAAAAGGCGAGGACTCGATCAATAACAGTAGGACTAGCTAGTACTTGGGCGCTTGCCCTTCCTACGCCTTTCTTTATTATTATGGGAGGAGAAGTTGTATGTTTGATCGACATCAAGACCTGATGCATCAGTATATAACAGCGAGTCATACCGCACTTCATTGGGATAGTTCTTGAAGGGTGGCATACCAACTAGGCTATCCCACATACCTATATAACCCAAGGATCAGCGTGGTCCTTCATACAGGTAGGCAGGATCACCACGGTAATCATTGCCCCCCATTTGGGTATAAACTATAAGGGGAAAAAAGAGGGGGATGTGAGACTAGGGACAATAGGACCCGTCAATTAGGGGTAAGTGGGGTTGCCATCCTCATACCAAGAACGGATAGAGACAAGCTAAGGTGAATCATAAGGGTTGTTAATGTAGTGTGAAAAATACCCATGTTGGACATGATAGTCATAGATTTGATTCTCGCGAATCATAGAACCCCTTTGGGCCTCCACTTGGTCCTACATCATTAGAGTAAGGTTCTTAAACTTATCTTCTAAGTTAAAAGAGAGGGAGGGGATGTGGGAGGAAGAGGTTTGGGGTGCATGCCTTTCGTGAGCACCAAGGGCTTATACCTATAGCCCCTAATGACATGGAATCTTCCAAAGTTTGCCCTCTTCCTGCTCAATATCAGCGAATGAGTTTGGAAGGTACTAGTGAACTACCTTCCTTACTTTCCACCCAAATACATTGGGGTTAGGGGTGAACTAAATGAATTCCATTCTCTTTATTGTGTCGATATCAATGTAGATATTGTGTGCATCGATGGGTGCAAGTATCTTGCATTGCTCAACAAAACCCAGAGCATGCGCTATAATGGTGACCATTCTCCCCATATGAATGTCACTTGTCAAATTGCCTCTTCTGTGCTAAATGCAACGGGCTAAGAACTGACCCCCAAAGTTCAATATATTCCCCAACTACTCTTTCCCATTTTCCGCCATCTAGAGCAGCTCTACCTTATTCCTCGCGGTCTTTCCTAAATATTTTTAATCAAAAATAGTGTACCCCAAAATTCTGTGCAGGATTCTTAGACATGGGTGAGTGATGTGAGAGGCGTGGCATGCGTTGTACTAGTATTCCTTATCACCAATAATCTTGCTCCACCATCGTGTCTCACTATACTCCATAAATTACCCCATATCTATAGCATGAATGCTATTGGCGGGGTCCAACTTAAAGTTTTGGTTTAACCTTTCTAAGGTGATGGTTTGGGGCTGGTTGAATAATTCAAAGATGATTTGATTGTCATTTTTACCTATTAAAGTACTCTCTAGAGATACTAGGAATTCCAGGGTGAGCCTCTCATAGGTAAAGTTTTTAAGCTTAGAAAATTCAACCCAATCTTTGGAATTAAGCAACCCAAGAAGGTTCTACTCTATTCCTAGTTTCTATTGGAACGACGAGTGTCAGGACACCCACCCCAATCAGCATTAGTATATGGGGATCGGATGTGGGCGAAATTCCCGCCAATGGCTGAGATGTTCAGTCGACTCCCTCCCCAAGGAATAGGGCTCATATAATCTGGTATTAAGTATTTTCCTATTTTTGATTTTTTCGTAAAATGGTTTATGGTTCGGGTTGACAAATTTTAGCATAGGAACGATAATTTTTGAAGGTTGTGAGGATTGGGAGGCACTAAGAGCCTTAGAGGTCTTAGATTTCTTCCTTGAAAACATTTTCCCTAAGTAAAGGTTTTCCCAAAGATCAACAACCTAGTTCCTTAAGAATTAATAACAACAAACTATGACAAACCAAATTTCTACACCAAAACTAGAAATTAAATTTCCTAACTATGGTGACTATCCTATAAGTATTTGAGTTCAACCTAAACCACTATGTTCACGCTAAATAAATACTCTAAAATACATAATGAAGCATAAGAAATCACCACAATATACTAAATAACACAAATTACCAACACACTTTCAGAAAATCAACAATAAGCAGGAAAATTTGAAACAAAAATTGAAAGAGAGGAAGTGTGTAGGAAATACCAAAGTTTTGAAGCAAAGATTTCCTCCAAATCACTCCAAGAGAGGAAGTGTGAACTTAGGGTTTCTCTCAAATATTGATGATTGTGAAATATTGTGGTATCAAAGTGTAGATCAGAAAGAAAAGAGTACAATGGTGGTGATTAAGAGTGAAAAGGATGAGAGATGAGTGAGTTATAGGGAAAAGATTTAGAGGGAGTTATGGGGGTTTTTATAAAGAGAATGAATTTTTAAGAGGTTAAAGAAGTTGAAATGATGTTTTGGGGACAAAATTGTGTTTAACAAAGCTTCTCAATACACGAAAAGTAGTTTAAGTGGGCGCCCAAAAGGAATTTAAGTGCCCGCAAATAACCCAAAATAGTTTGTTTCGCCCTTCTAAGCAGCTGCTCCGAAAAAACTTAAGCGCCTGCTTAGTTCATCATTAAACCCTATTTTTTTCATCAAAGCGGGCGCTTACTCCACGCTTGCTACCTGTTTAAATGCCTCTGACTCCCTCTTCTTCCCATATAAGCGGCTGCTCAAAACAAACATGAGCTCCCACTTAGTTTAATTTTTCCTCTTAAGCAGGCACTTGATGACCGCTTTTTTTCCACTCAAAGCTCTCTAGATGGTCCTCATTTTTTACTTAGGAGGGCGCTCATGTTAGGTTAAGCGCCTGCTCAGTTCTATTTTGACAATTTAACATCTTTTCTGAGTTTTTTTATTAAACTTCCTGTTATGCACTGCTTATGACCTCGGCTTTCACCATTCCTCTCTATCACTTCTAATTCACCATTTTCACATTCAAGGTCAATTCCCTTAGTGTATTATACCTGAAATTCAGAAATCAATGTAAGTTTTTTTAGATGGTAAAAACAAAAATTTGAAGAAAAGAAAGTGAAAGGAAGGATATAAAACTCGGGTTGCCTCTCGCAAGCGCTCTTTTAATGTCAATAGCTTGACATTATTCATCATTGGCCGAATTTTTAAGGTTGCATCAAGCTCAAGCATTATAGACATGATGTTTTCGTCCTTCAATCGCATATTATACACCACGATAGGGTCTCCCACTGTAATACCACACTTCTCTATGAATTCATCATTTTTGTACTTTTTGTGCACTTCCTCTACTCTACATGACTATGAGATTATAAAAAGGAACTTATCCCCATTATATCATAAATTGCATACCTAATGGTCCTCAAATACTCATGAGTAAGGTTCATGAGTTGACTTGAATTGTCACCATCAAGTTTGCAATTGATGATACTCGAGTACGTAGAATTTTCACCAAAAAAAACATATTGAAGAGATAAGAGTTTCATTTTTTAGCTTAAGAGGAGTAGATCTCTCTTGTCTTTCCTCTTTTTCTCTCATGGGTTTTGAATGAGAGATAAGAGTACCAAAAGGGTCTCCATATATTATGAGCCCTTCTTTAGGGATTTCAACTTTATTTTCCACTCTTCCATCTAAGCTCATCTATAAGGCATCAACTTCAGCTTCCTAAAAAGACTTCAAAACTTTCTTCTCCTCGATACCAACGTTGAAGCACTCAACTTAGGCTGATGAGATTGTCATTGCCTTTTGGAGCTGAAACTCCACCTTATCTTTCACAATGTTAAAAGATTGCTCGACTTTCTTTACATCAATCAATGCACTTGCAGTATTAAGACAAGGTCTGCCCAAAATAATAGGGGTTTGAGTGTCTTTAGGGATATCCATAATAATAAAGTCACATGCGAAAATCAACTTACCAACTAGAATAGGCACATCCATGAGCACACCAATGGGGTGTTTGGTACTCCTATCAGCAGGCTATAACATTATCTTAGTCTTGGACAAGGGTCCCATATTTTGCAACCACTTATAAACAGGAAGAAGCATGAGACTAACACTAGCTCCCAAATCACACAATGCATTATCAAAAGAGATGCTACCAACCTTAATCGGAATAGAAAAACTACTAGGTTCACCTAATTAAGGTGGAAGTCGGTTTAAGATAACTAAACTACACTATAAGAGATGCTTACTACTCTTTTAGTTTTTCTCATACTGGTGGCTAGATCTTTTATGAACTGAGAAAATGAAGGTACTTCTGCTATGACATCTACGAATAGAATCTGGAGTTGAACATCTATAACCATTTTCAAAAACTTCCCATATCTTTCCTCAAGCTTACCTTGTACTAGTCTCTAAGGGTAGGGAATGGGTGGAATATAAGGTTAGGGAGGTGACGTAGGCTTGCTACTCTCTTCCTCGGGATCCTTATCAATTCTACTCTTTTCCCTCTCAAGTGTTTTCTCACTCATCCTAGTCACAAGTGTAGTGTCTTCTAGAGTCTTTCCACTCCTAGTTACTATGGCATTAACATGCTCGATTAGGTTTATGCCTTGGCTAGGGATTGAAGGACTCGGGATATCATTTAGGGTATTGGCAAGCCAGGTAATGTAATTCTTAAGCATTTTGTTATGGGTTTGCATTTGCCTCAGGCTTTCCTCAATGTTGCAGTTCTTTTTGGTTTGGGTAGCTATAAAACTCTTCATTAGAGACTCTAAGTTAGACTTTTGAAGAGGTGGTTGGGTTGAGGGGAAATTAGTTCTAGGTTCTACATTTAAACCAGGTGGGTTATTTTGGTTAGGATTTTGGAATTGGCCTTAATTCGTGTTTTAAAACCTATTATGATTCTGATTTTGCCCATAGTTCCCATATCCTCTAAAATTACCCGGACCTTGGTTCTCGTAGTTCCTATTGCCTCTGAAATTCCCTTGGTTTTGACCATTAAAATTCATAATCCCTTGGTTTTAAAATTTCCCTGGTTTTGTCCATTGAAGATCCCATTCCCTTGGTTCTGCCCATTTCTCCAACCAAATTTTAGGTGAGTTCTCCACCCTAGGTTAAAGATGTTAGAGTATGGATCACATTTAGGGTTAGGGGCCATATTATTCATGGAATTAATATGTTCTATTCCTAATGGTCCATTCCATGTAGAGGTTAGTAGATGATATTGCATAGGGTTATGATCATAATCACCACAAACAACAGAAACAAGCACATGCATAGGAGCATTAAAACTAGATGCTTGTGGGGATTGCATGCCACACATATGACTGTCCAAACCAACTTCAAAAAATTTATTATTTAGTACATCTAACTTGGAAGAAAGTACATTAATAGAATCTACTTTATACCTTCCTCCTCGCTTTGTCTACACTCTTTCACCTTCATTCCAATTAGCAAAATTTTCAATTGCCTGCTCGATAACTTTGAATTCTTTGGTTGGGCTCAATCTCATTATAGCTCCACCGGCTCTTGCATTGAGGCTAGTCTTATTCTACTGAGATAGTTCATCGTAAAAACTATGAAGAAGTAACCACTTCTCCATTCCATGGTATGGGCATACCTCGATCAAACCCTTGAAACTTTCTCATGCTTCAAATAAAGTTTAATCTCCTATTTCATGGAACATTGCAATTTTTGTCCTTATTTTATTAGTCTTTAAAGGTGGAATGAACTTATGTAGGAAATCTCAAGCCATTTACTACTATATCCTTAGAGAATTTGGCTTTATCTTCTCAAGCCATTCACTAGCTTTGCCTATGAGAGAGAACTTGGATACACTCAATCTAATGTAATACTTAGTAATACCATTTGCCTTTTGTGCATCATAGTATCCTATGAACTACTTAAGGTGGGCATGAGGTGACTCGTGTTTCTCTCCTCCAAAAGGAAGGCTCTCTACCAGAGTGATTAGTTTTGGCTTCAACTCAAAGTTATTGGCTCTACAGTGGGTTGTACTATACCACTTTGGACTTGGTAAGCTCTAGGAGCTTCATACTCCTTAAGGGGTCTATCTGCACCATCATCCATATTGAATAAAGGATTAGAGTGAGTTAAAAATAAGGACCCTAGCAAATATTGCAAATTCCACCAAAGAAAGGGCCATGATATCAAAGAGTGCATATGACTTAAGAATATCCTTTAGGACATGGTAGACAATAGAAGGTGGTAAGTCCTTCCTGGGGCAAAGCCTAACAACTAGACTTTTCCTCTTGCCATCCTATCTATTTATGAAGATGGACCCTCTTTTGATCCGTCTTCACTCATCACTCTAGTTTAGGTTCCATTACCTAAAGTCATAGCCCTATTTCTAGAGGACTGAGTAATTAGCATATGGGACAGCGATAACAAGGATGTCTACCTCGATCAAATCGCTCATGTCGCAGCTCCAACACTAAGTATCAATCTTGAAATATACTAGAAGGGAATGACTGATATCAATGCAATGACTCTGTCTAGAAAGATTCAGAATCCATTTCAAAATCCAATCCCAAATGCTCCAGTCCCAGTTACTCTCCCACCACAAGAAAGCTACCTGATTAAGTAGCTCAAAAAGACCCAAACCAAGGTAAATATATGGGAGTTAATCACAACTTCCTATGATTACAGAAATGCGCTCTTTAATGCATTAACAAAAATCAACATTCCTTCAGGGACATCTCCTGATGCTTTTGTCACCCTCCTCACCATAAAGAAGGAGATACTGCAAGTCTCATTCTCAAATGATGATTTTCCTATCAAAGAGTCCTGTCACAATAAGGCCCTTTATCTAACCATTGTCACTTGCAACAAAAATATACCGATCAGCGTGATCGGTATCAATTCAGCAATCAATATATGTTTGCATCGCACCATAGAAATGTTAGGTTTATCGATGGACTTTACCCCATTAGCTTAAGGGGTCTAAGCATCAACAACTCACATCATTAATCGCTCGGGACCATTAGAAAGGAAGGTCACCTTCTAAGTGCTTAACATTAAGCGTAGATTCATGATTTGGGGGCCATCCTGTCATCTCTTTACTAGAAGGTTAAGCTACCCTTCAAAGGAATTTCAATTGCAATTAACGCCTCAACCATCAAAGTACAAATTGCAGAGAAACCCTTTATCAACTTTGAGCTCGGCGAGGAAGATGAAGAAATCTTTGGCTTTAGTGTCGAAGTTACCATTCCCAATCTTGATAGCAGCTTGCCTTTCATCCTTCGCCTTACAGTTTACACCATGATGATGAACCAGGGTTACTTCCATGGCTTGACTTTGGGTCATAAGCTAACCCTTGCCACACCATTTAAGGATCCAAAGGAGAAATAAAACTTGATCTTTAGGCTAGGCTATAATCCAACAACACAAGCACTCTGAGAATACGTTCTTGAAGAAGTAGCTCACAAAATATCCATGGAACAATGCCATACTAAGCATGCACAAAAGCTATACCTCTCATGCCTAAATGGGCATTTCGTTATAGAAGGCAAGGAAGACATCTAAAACGATTGTATGAGCTGCTCTTTAACCGCGATCATGGAAAGATCTACCCTGGCATCGAAACTTTTCATGATTCCTACTTTCCGAACGATTACGAGCCTGAAATGTCATCAAAGTCCCCTAAATGCATCGATTAGTAAGCTTTATCCTTGTTATTTTATCTCGAAAAGGCTGAGCTAGAAGTCAAAGCTACTCTCCAAAGCTAAGACTTTAACAGTGCTGATCTAATAATGCTAGTTCTAGACATGGCATAGGGATGGAGAAAGTCTCTGAAAATAACAACCCCTAGTGGTAGTAAGCTAAAGATTGTCGCCAGAAAAGGCCCAAGAATGGATGAGGTAGAAATGTTGGAGTCAAAGTCTAAGTTAAGATCTATTGAGTCTGAATATATAAAGTTTAGGTCCTTAATGGTTACGCCACCAAAGGAAAACCCTGAAAAATCCCTTGATGTAACCACCTCTAAATTTAGCTTTTCTATTTCTTCTTACTCCTCTTCTTATAGCCCAATCCCTACCATTAATTTCTTTGTCTCATGCTGCAAAAAAAAAATTGCTTTGTCTTAGAGAAATCTGACTTTGAAATTATTAAGGCAATTGAAGAACACGAAAATAAAACACCTATAATTAAAGAAACTGAAAAGATTCATATAGGTGCCAACCAAGAGCAAAATTTTATGCAAATCGAGATGCTGCTATCCCTAGAAGAGCGCGAAGAGCTGACAAATTTACTCAAAGAATTTACTGATATCTTTGCTTATTCTTATAGAGACATGACATGGATAGATAGAGATATTGCACAACACAGTATTCTGATCCTCTCGAGGTCAAAGGTAGTAAACAGAAGTTACGAAGAATGAAATCAGATGTAACTATGAAAATAAAAGAGGAGGTTGAGAAATAGTTGGAAGTCGGGTTCATCAAAGTTACAGACTACCCATATTGGACTACAAATATTGTTCCCGTTCCAAAAAAGTATGGAAGGGTCCGAATATGTGTGGACTATCGAGATCTGAACCAACCAAATCCTAAAGATGGGTTTCCTCTACCCCATATTGACATTCTAGTCGATAACATATCTAATGATACCTTCCTTTTGTTCATGGCAAAAGAGGGTTTGGAGAAAACCACCCTTATGACTCAATGGGGCACCTAATGCTATATAGTTATGCCGTTTGGCCTCAAAACTGCTTGTGCCACCTATCAAAATATAACAACAACACTACTCTATGATATGATGCATAAAGAGGTGAAAGTGTATGTTGATGACATGATCCTCAAATCTAGAGATCGTAAAGGGCATTGCATAGCCCTTGAAAAATTCTTTAAACGACTTAGACAGTTCAACATATGGTTAAATCCTTAGAAATGTGCATTTAGGGTCAAACTATAAGGGTATGTCATCAGCTCTTGAGGTATTGAGGTTGATCCTAGAGAAATCAAAGATATCCTAGATATGACACTGCCTCGTGTTCTGAAGGAGATTCATAGCTTCCTAGGCCTCCTCTAATACATTAGCAGGTTCATATCTAAGCTGACTATGATAGTCATATTCTGTGAACTAAATAAGGATGCACCTTAGGATTGGGATGAAAACTGCAAGAAAGTTTTTGATCTAATAAGAATATTTCTCCTAAATCCACCTATGCTTTTCTAGCATTTTTGGGAATTCCTATTCACCTATACCTCACAATCACCAACTCAATGGTTGGGACTTTGCTTGCTAAGGAGCCTTGAACAATATCACGACTTGGTTACTATTGGATCACTACGGAAGTGTGCAAACCTTCATCATATTCCTCTATTATTCCTAAATCTATATTCATCACCTTAACCCTTCTTAGCATGGAGTATTGACATTATTGACAATATAGCTCCTCTAGGCATAGGAGGTCATTAGTTCATCGTTGTCGCGATCAACTACTTCATAAAGTGGGTCGAAGCCAAATCTTACAAATCCCTAGGTTTCAAGCAAGTAGCCCAATTCTTAGAAGAGAACATCATCTGCGGATATGGTGGGCCTTATAAACTCATAAGTGACAAAGGGGTACACTTTTACGGAGAATGCACAGACATTCCATGTAAATACCAAGTTCAACAACATTTTTTGTCTCCATAGAAACTGCTAACAAATGGGGAAATTAAGGCTACCAACAAAAATATCAAGGTCATAATCCATAAATTGACGAAAAACTATAAAGATTGGCCACTAAAATAGCATTTTTCTCTATAGGGTTACATAACTCAATTAGGATTTCAACAGGTATGACCCCTTAATCTTTCGTGTACGGGATGGAAGTTGTCCCACCCGTTGAGCTCAAACTTCCTTCATTGAGGATTATTCTTGAGAGCCAACTACCCGAAGCTAATAGGGTTAAAGAATATAGAATGAATTGATCCTGTTGGATAAAAAATGGCTTTATGCCATCACGTTTAACTATAAAGCAGGATCGCAAAGCACTTTAATCAAAAGTTCCAGATCTAATTATTGAAAGAGGGCGACCTAGTGCTTAAGGCACTCCGAATAATAGTTATGGATCCTCGTGCAGGAAAATTCTGACTAAACTTGGTTGGACCCTATATTGTTAAAAAGAAGCTATCTAGAGGAGTCGTGCAATTACCAAAAATGGACGACAATGAGATTTATTCTCTAAATAACCTCGATCAGTTGAAGAAATTCATCTCTTAGCACACTTTTATGCCTCAAAGTTATGTCATGGCCTGATTCCCTTAGCAGATACGTAGGCAACCTCATTTAAGGCCCAATTACTCTCTATGTTTCCAAACCCAAAACGAAACCTCTAAAATGCACAGTCTCTTAAGTTTCAACTCCAAAAGAAACTCCTGAATAGAGCTACGTGTTGACTTGATTCCTTCCTGAGGATACATAGGCAACCTGTCACGAGGCCCGGTCTAGGCTCCGGTGTAGAACACCAAAGCAAGGTATTAGATGCCCAAATGCCCAGCATTGAATGCCCAAGTTTTGGCGTCAACAAAAACAACTCATGTCTTCTCCTTTACTGGGTGCAAATTTGAAGGCATAAAACTTTACCATTGAACGCCTAAGTTTGGGCGTCAACAAAAATAACTCATGTCTTCTCCTTCACTTGTGTGCAAATTTCAAAGCATTAAACTTTAGTGTTGAACGCCTGCGCATTTGACACTGAGGCTTGAGCATCAACCAAAAAGGCTCCTGCCTTATCTAATTCTTGTTGAGTACCGAGCAAAAAAGGATCTTGTCCCTGGCTCAACTTTTTGGCGTTAAGCGTAAAGGCTCCTACTCAAAGGACTTAATATTATTCTTCTTTAGCTCTTAAAAATATACCTAAACTTTGGACTAGGTTTAGGCATGTTCTTCTAAGATCTCTTTGGCTTGTTTGGTCTTAGTGCTCAATTTTAAGTTTGTTAGTTTATGTAAATGCAATCCTTAAAGCATGTAATGGCACAATAAAATTTGTAAAACACACTTAATTTCGTTCAAAAGGAAACAAAGGTTACATAAAATCCTAAAGTTATGGTCTAATGCCTTTATTAAGGCTTGACTAAAAGAAAAGTTTCATTCAAAGAGACAAAGCAAGAAGTGCTCTTTGTAGCCAAACACAAATACTCTTTTTCATTTCTTTCTTACAAGCCTTACTTTTCCCTAACCTATCTACCCTATTTTCCTAGCCTTCCTTGAATCTATTTGACTTTTCTTCCCAACTGGTTCTTTAGTGGAACAACTTGCACACCTAAGCCATTATGAACCATTGGGGAGTTAGGATTCAACTTTTGGTCTTGAATAGGTCTAGGGGAAGATGCATGAATTTTAACTTCCCAACTATTCTCGCACATCTAAGCCAAATGGCTCCTAGAGAGCATGGTAGTTTGAGGAGGATCTTAAATGAACCACATTGGTTTTGTCCTCTATTATGAATCCTAAATTTTGACCCATTCCTCCTTAAGAGGTATGCTCTTAGGTTACCATCTCGTGGTTCATAACCACTTATTTTTGCCTAAATAGTCTCATGACCTGAGCCGGACTGTAGGAAGTCAAAACTGAAAGACTTGGGACTCTAATGATGCATCCCTTTTCAATGCTACTAATTACAATAACTCTCCACCATGGGAAAGCCCATCTCGTGATAAACTCCCCCTTAGTTAAAATAGGTTTCCTAAGCCTCCAAGGTAGCATGGTCAAGGAGTTTTTTTCGCATAGTAAACCCCTTTTTGTTTTAAGGGGCAAGATTCTCAAGAGGAGCTATTAGTATAGCAAATGAGAAAAGGCAAATGTTCAAGACATTGTAAGTAATAAAATCAAACCAAGTAAAAATCAAAACTTACTTGAAGAAGAGTTGGGAATCCTCCAAAACCTAAAGTGGAATCCACTTGATGAAGGTCTAGGCCAACCATTAGCTCGCCTAGAACAATTGGCATATGGTTCTTCCCGATCATACTTTGCTCCATAATCTGAATTATGGCAGCATATCCTTCTTCATTCCCCTCATTAGCAAGGAACTGGGCAAAAAGGCAAAAGTGCAAGGCCCTATTGCAGAAGATTTGAGCTCTAGGCTCACGAGTAGGTGTAACAAAAAGAGAAACCATGCACTCTAAGTCTACCATAGTCCCAAAAACAACATTGCCTAAGGAATTACCTTTGAGGCCTAAGTACCTCTCGAAATTTGTATAGTAGTAATCTATTATAGGTGGAAGGCAAGGTGACATGTTGATTAGCCAACCGATGATAGCCTTGAGCTCCTTAGACGTAGGCACTCCATTATCGTTCTTGAATTTGAATGTAAGGGAAATGGGATCCAACAATTGCAAGCCACCATGAGGAAATTTATATCAACTTTCACAAACCTCAAAGTAGAAAGCACTCCAAGACACATGGCGTCAACCTCAAAATTTTCACTCTTGCTTAATGAACTAACTCAAGCACTCAAAGCTAGTTTAAACTTGGAAGACATACTCTTTTCTAGAGAGAGAAACAAGTTAAAATGTGCAATAAATGGTTATGTTTGGTGGCAAAAGGATTTGGAATCCCATCAAAGGGTAAATATAGCCAAAACACCCAGCTAAAAGCTTGCGTGCAAGATGCAAAGTTAAGACGCCAAACATTAGGACAAGCACTGAACGACTACTTCCAGCGCTAGATGCCAGCTCAGCGCTTGACGCTAAGACCCAGCGCTAGATGCCAGCTCAATGCTTGACGCCAAGACCTAGCACTAGATGCCAACTCAACGTTTGACGCATGAAAAAACCATTGGATGCCCAACCTATGTTCTTGACACCCTCCAATGCGTTGTCGTTGCCGAGCTCCTATGTTCTATAGGTTCCCATCTTTGGCCAAGCTAGACTGTCCAATACATCATTAATGGTCAATTGCCATTTTCATTAACCACATAGCACACCTGGTTTTTTTAACCCATTTTCAAATCGGAATTCCTAAACTAACTGGAAAATCACAAATTGAACACCGAACCAATTTTGCCTCATTCGACCCTGATCCCGACTCAAAAATTTACATAATTATCACTCGTGAATCGACTCATTATCCCTAATCAAATTTTGACCGAAGCCAACCCTAACGCACCTCTAAATCAAAATTTGACCCGATTAACCTAACTATCTCGGTAAATAAAAATTTTGCATGTCTTCCCCCCAAACTTTTCATTGGGAGTGTGTCGGTACCCCTCCATGACCCAAAAATAGGGTATAGAGAGTCGGTACCCCTCTATGACTCAAAAGTGGGGCATTTAAAGTCAGTACCCCTATGTGACCCAAAAAAGACATATTTTTGTCAAATTGCCCCTACATATTTAAAAATTGCAATGCATTTAGCAAGCCATGCATCACATGCATCACATCTAGCGGTCACATAATAGGACCATGCATCATTCATGCTATAAAGAAAAGCATGCACACATGCATACACAAATGCATAAATAAGATTCTAGCGTCATATTACATCAGATAGCGTAAAAAATATATTGTAGCACAATCGGACATAATTATGATTCAGGTAATTGTTTAGAGAACATCTAGGGAAGGCCAAGCAAACTAAAGGATCAAGATTTTGGGATGGGAATAGGTTGAGGGAAGTCAAAATAACCTAGCAAGCTCAAGCCCTATCTATAAATTCTACAAAGTAAGGCCCTCGCCAATATACTCTCCGAGAAGATGAGCCAATAAAGGCCCATCCTATAGCTTCTTCATAAGCTACTTATTAGGTCCACCTAAGGTGGAGCCGACCACCTTATTCATCTTCTCTCAAGTGCGAGGTCTAGTGTCGGGCGCCACTGCCTAAAGCGGAGCAGGCTAATGGGTCAAAATCTCGGCCACTTCGAAACACTCCTCGTAAGAGTAGTTACCATCTTCTATCTCACCAACTCCTCTATCATCCTTAGAGTGGTTTGTTTTTCTTCCTGGGACCTTCTTCTTACAGATCCCGCAACCTTCTCCAAGTCACCATCTCTTTGTTTCCTAGTACACAGAATCATCTTGACAAAAATAACAAACATCAGTACAAATACATAGGCTATAGGCATGTAAAACATTATAACAAAAGGTTCTGCAACCTTAAAAACAATACAAAAACAACAATATGGAAAATCACTAGAATTCTCAAATTTCCTCTAAATATAAACTCTAGAGTTCATAGACTCAACTAAAATACAATAGTCTTTGGAGTTCACAAACTCCACTAAAATACAACAATCCCAGGAACTTTCAGATTTAACTGAAATACTATAGACCCAAGAGTTCACATGCTCCACTGAAATATAACAAACCTTGGAATTCCTAGATTCCATAGTCTCTAGATTTCATAAGTGCCACTTAAAACTCGGATAGACTTTGGAATTTATATATTCCACACACCCTAGAGTTTCCAGACTCCGCAAAAAAAGAGAAAACCTAGGAATTCTGAGATTCCATTAAATTGCCACAGTCTCTGGAGTTCACATACCCAAAAATAATTATTAGATAGACTGAAAAATAAGTCAAACAAGTACAAAATTCAGTCACATGCATTCTTTGACACAAACGTAGCTTGAAAATGAGTTCACAGACTTCCATACCAGCAATACAGTTCTTAAAATCCTAACAATAGTGAGAATTTACTTATTTTTTCTACATCATCGAAATTCTTAGATTTCGAGCCTAAACCTAGCTACAATCCTTATGACATAGCCTAACACACCAATTTTACTCCCATCAAGAACCCTCCAACGCTTTCATTGTCCCAAACAGCCAAAAAATTCCTATCATCCTACAAGCACTAAAACTCAATGTCTTTTTAACACCTAACTTGTTTCAAAGCCTAGATCCATAACCTAGCAACATCAAACAACCAAACTAGCACCAAAAACTCAAGCCATCACTATCCTTCAAGCATGAATAAACCGGGGGCATCAAAATCAACCGATTTAACTAAACTCAACCAAAACGGGAATTCGTGACTGCCAAACTTTTGGTACCCACTACCAAACACCACCAAATTTTTCTCAAATTTCTTAAATTTGTCACATTATGTGTAAAAACTAACCTACACATCATTTGTATACATATATTAAGAAATTACTCCTAACAATTGCAACAAAACACCACAAAATAAAAAAAAAACCAAATCAATTTAAGAATCATACAATACCAAATTATTCCCACAACCAAAGTAAATTTGAGTAACTTACCTAAATTTTGCAAAAGGGTGAAGCTAAAAGCCTTGAAGATCATATCCTTGGAAGCATAAATAGGGAAGTAAGAACTTAGATCATATCCTTGGAAGCAAAAAGATGACTTTTAGGAACCCCAGTGCATGCATTCAATGCATTAGGGCGCAGGTTTGACTCTGGCTTGGCGTTTAATGCCTACTTCCTCTACGTCCAACACATGACCTTGACACTTGATGCCTACATGCTTACTTCATTGCAAACTGAGGACCACCCCATGTTTTGCATGATTAAGTTAAGAAAGGTGGGTATGTCGCTCCCAAAATCGGACGGGTTAATTATAAGAATTTCCAGCATGGGATGAAAAGACCAAAATTCCCCTATGACCCAAAAAGCATTCCATATTCTTGGTTTATAAAACCCGGATATTTAAACCAACACTGCATAAAGATGCGACACTGTAAATCCCTCACAAATGCTTCAATGACCTAATGACTCTATCTCAACGACCCATTAGGCGTCCCTAAAATATGTAATAAATCGGGAGGTGTCCTTATAATATGTAGGTAGTCTCTTTGACTCAAGAAGTATCCCTGCAATATGCAAATAGCAACTAGGGGCCTAACCTAAAATCCCTAGTGGATCATTTTAGGGTTTCGATCCCCACTAGAAACAGCTTAAATCCTTTTCCGTATGGAGTTTTCCTGCAAAACAAAACTCTTCCCTAGTGAATGAAGATCTCCAACATATTAACATCCCTAGAAAATAAACATCCTTAGTAAGGATAAAAAGGGAAACATGCCCTCAGTAATTATTCAAAAGTCTCAAAAGGGACCTCCTCATTGGAAATACAAGCCGAAAATTTACTAATGGAGTTCATCTATCCTAGTAAGGCCTAAGATAGAAAACCCTTTAGAATTAATGATCCCTTTAACATAATTAACCAAAAACTAAGCTAGATTGTTCGAAGTTGTGAATCAGCTTATGTTTAATTACCAATATAAATGTAAACTCCCTAGTGGAGCAAGGTAGCCACCTCTCAAAATGCTAAAGCCTCCTTAGTAAATCGCATGGGTGCAAGGAGTAATACACTTAGTCCTTCCTTAATGTTATGCCACATTATCCCAACAGCGGCATTCATCTGGCATGGCAGACTATGTCTCTTACACAAGAGGTCTTGTCCCTAACAAAGTAGCCCATGTCTCTAAGCTGTGCCACTTACTGGATCCTTATCTTAAGCACAACATGCAATATCTCTTAGTTGCATTACCCCAATAGTGGCTTCCCCGTTAGCCTATTAGTTCAACCCATAAGCAGCACCAATCTGATATAGGCGCCCCATTAGCACGTTAGGCCTATTTATAAGCCGCGCCATCTTAAAAATGGCTCCTAGTCTACACTAGTGTCTACAACAAAATAGCATGAGACTCTTAATCTTGACATTCAAGCTAATCGACGCGAGTTCCCCTCCTCAACGGAACTAACCTAGTGGCACCGGATGGATAGGTATTTGTGGAATAACCCTTATTTGTCTTGTAGGTACCGCCGTTAGAAGGAGGATTTGAGATTGCAAAACATCTCAGATCTTTCTCCGTCCTAAGTCGTACTTTGACCGTCGTCTTTGCCCAAGACTTGGTAAAAGCGGGGGATTCTTTAGACACGAAATCATATCACCTGGTGTAGTCGTTTGATGATGAACCAACCCTTCTAGGTAGGACTTTGCTTGGGTCGAATTTGAGTGCGTATGATCCCGAAATTCCCTCAAAGGGGAACCCTAAAAAGGCCCAAACACAAACCCGAGCCCAAACACAAATGGCCGAAATAATCAAGCCTGAAACCCTCAATAAACAAATCTCAATCCCATACAAAACTAGAAGCTTAGAGCATACTTGCTTAATGTTTAAAGTCAGGCATCAAACACATGAACCAAATCTCAATCAAAAGCAAGCGTCCAACGCCAAGCCACGGTGTCTAATGCCTAGTTCAAACATCCAATGCTTAGCTAACGTCCAACATATGAACATAGCATTGAACATACATTAGGCTCATAATGCCTTAACTAAAAAGGAATCTGATAAGTTGGTAGTTCCAGCATTTGACGCCTAGCCTCCGCGTTAGACGCTCCACCTTTGTGCTCCACCACAAAAGCACTTCTATCTCATTTTAAACTTCTCTGGAAATGAAGAAAGATTCCTTTTCTGGGTGCTCAGCGCACAAGACAAGCCTTTGACGCACAATATTGGCATATAATGCCTGGACTTGGTGTCCAACACTTAGGAAACCAACTTTTTTACCTATAAATACCCCTTCATTTTATTACCAAAGAGTCGGCATTTAGGAAATTTTAGAGCACCGTAACTATGTTAAAATACACCCTTACATACCCATAAACACTCACAAACATAAACTAAACACAATTACTAGCATTCAAAGTATTTCGCTTACCTTAGATCAATAAGTAAGAATAACTCCTTTATTAAGCCCTCAACCAAGACTCAAGCAAAGGAACTACCTCAATAGTAAACAATGAGGACCCTAATCTCTTTTAATTTATTTAATGCTTTGTCTACTTCTACTCACTTTTTTAGCTAGTACTTGGGTTTTCAGGAAATATATTCATTCAATGCCCTAATCTAGCTCTTTTTATGATTATGTGAGGTCCAAACCCCTCTCACATGAACATTTATTTCTTATTTTTACATAATTTTTATGAGCCTTTATCAAATAAAGATTCATCATACATGATAGTCTCTTATGATTAACTCATACACTTTATTTTCAATTTCTCTTTTTATTAATGATATGAATAACAAAAAGCAACTCCTACATCACTAGGTTAAGTCTCAAACCCTAATAAGGAATCATCATCATAGATTGATCTCCTCTTAACCTTTACAATCCTTCTCCCTTGCATTTACTTCTTGCAATTTAAATTTTGTCTCTTTATTTTCCATTTAGTGTATGATGTTAAGGTACAGAAATTTCTAATCTTGGTAAACTTTTAATTTGACCTTATTTTCATGAGAAAACCCTAAGTATCTATCACACTTGAATACATGTTTAGGAGTGTTTAAAACGCTCATTTCTTGCTTTAGATTTTATAATCCATACTTTGTTATATATTTTGTAAGTCAATTATTTTCTAAGGCTAAATCTTACAAGGCACTTGAACTAGAACCATTTCTAAGTTGGAGTACATCATGAGGAAAAGTCTATAGACTTATTTCTTCTTTTGATTAAGCTAATATCTCTAACTCTTTATGCATCATACTTTGCATTATTAATAACTCTAATACTTTATTTCTTTGTCTCTTGACACTTATATTTATTTATGATTGTTGTATCTTGTTTACATAACTCTTATATTATACGCGATGGCATGGTCACCTTTAATTTTCCACTAATCAAGACCTATTTATTACAAATATTGTTAAAAAGATAAACAATGGATAACTGATCTATGAACCCATTAATCTTGAGGACTCTTAACAAAGTTACCACCCAAAACTAGATTTATGTGAACTTAACTTGCTCAACACACTTAATCTAGAGTTTGATTATCCCTTGTTATTGCATGCTTTTCCTAAGACTAAAATCTGATTTTGTTCTCCATCTCCTTGCCACTTGTTTGCACACATTCTTAGATTGAAATAAATTTCTCATTTGTGGACCTTCTCATGTTCGAAGACCACAAATATGAGTCATATTAGGATTCAAACCCAAGGGTTTCCAAATAGCCCATAAATGTTTGGTAGGGACTCCTCAAACCTTTTGTTGTCTCTGATCCGTGATCCTTATTGATTTAGAAAATAGTAGGGCACAAATGGGGGAGAGTGATTTCCTCTTTTCTTCACCGAAAATAGAAGGTTGGGTTATAAAAAACAGGGCTCTCTAGTGGTATTTCATTCATTGAATTATCCACCCGAAACATAGTTGGCTTCCCGACCGTTAGCCCATATAAAAACGCCTCTACACTAGGACTTTGTCTCATACAAATGTGTTCTATATTCGAGAAAAATTGGGAGTAGAAGATTAGCCAATATCCAATCAAAGCTCATGGCCCGACCTTTGGCTTTTCCAAAGGTTACCAAACTGTGGCACTTGGCACGCGCTCATGATGTTGTGTTGGGGGGAGGGGGAAGGGTATTGTCCTCTTACTTTGGCCTATTTCAAGTAATGACTCTAGATAAATGAATCTTACTCAAAGTCGTGGACTATGGATGACAATGGGTTGCATCTGGGTCGGGTTTGATTAAACCTATACCCATATCCATTTTTTTCAAATTATACCATATATACCCTATTTCCAATGGGTCCTAAAATTTTGGCCCCTTACCCAAATCCACTAGATCTTATACGTTTTGGGTCCAAAATAGGTCCTTAACATATTAGTATATTTTAGCATTTTAGACCTTAGAATTATTTACCAATTAAAAGTTATAAAGGATCATAAATTGCATTTATTATTTCAAATGAGAAAAATTATTCAATTCTTTCTAAAGCACACAATTTATATTATTAAAATACTTATAGAATAATTTTTAACTTAGTAAATGGAAAAAAAGTAAGCACTAGAGTTATAATTCAATAATGAATCTAAAGTCGTGAGCTGAACAATACTCTGTTACATTATTTTGTCATTATTCATTAGTTTTAAAATTGCACAGAAGCTACTAATTTTAAGCCGATTTGAATATGTTTGTGGGGGTGCGGTGATGAAAAGTTAGTAATTAGGGAAGGAGCCTTTGAATCATGTTAATCAGCCCTAGTTCATGTTAAACTTAGAACCTTGGCTAGGTGGAGACTTGTGTATGTCGCATTCATTTAAGTATGCTAGCGTGATTATGTGAAATTGGGTGTTATTATTATGTTTTTTGTACTAACCCTTGGAATTTATGATGTGATTCTTGATCCGAAAACCAAGTTATCACAAGGATATGTTCTAGGCTTCGTCCTATACAGATAAATCACCAAGAACTAGGCTAGAACTGAGTTTAATTAATTAAGAGTCCACTTAATTAATCAAACCAATGAATGTTTTAACTAAAACACCCAAAACAGCAACCAACTCGCAAGTTAGCCAAAGAAATATTTAGGTAATCCAACCAAAATATCACTCAAAAAATATATGTGTTTTGTATTGCTCAAATCGTGAATGAATGAATGAATTCGTGAATTACATGGAGTATTTATAGCAATCCTTTCCTAAGACTATTAGAACTCTAACTAGAATAAAACTCCTTCTTTTCCTAAGCATATTAGAGTTCTAACTTGAGTAAAACTCCTACTTTTTCTAAACACATTAGAGTTCTAGCTTGAGTAAAACTCCTACTTTTTCTAAGCATATTAGAGTTCTAGCTTGAGTAAAACTCTTCCACTTTGCCTTGATCTCCAAGCAGCCGCCACTTTCAATTTTGAGTAGGAATCCCTCTTGAAATAGGAAACCTAACTTAACCTTGTGCGCCAAGTAACGTTACACGATTCTCCAACTTAATTAACTACGCACACGTACAAAAATAATTAAGAACATAAAGAAACCTAAGGTCTTAACCAAGAAAAACCCTTTCAAGTGAAAGGTAAAAACTTGTAGACCAAAATCTAAGAAAGCTTTTAAAGAAACCTTAAAGAACTATCAAGAAGCTTCAAGAACTCCTAAGAACGCCACCATACAAAGCGTGGCTTTGTCTTGATGCCCCCGATAGTAAGTTTGACCTATTGAAGAAGCTTCCAAGTATAGATTCATGCTTTCTTGACTTTCTTGGAATAATTCTTCAACATGCTCGTCGTTCACATTGATGCACGCATCAATTTATCTTTGCAAAACCCTAGGGAAGACTAAAGCCCTAAAAAATGAATTGCATGCATCCTTGGTTCATGATCACCAATCAGGTTCATTCACACCACTTCATACTTTAAATCTATGTCTTAACCATGTGATGTCCATCCCTAGTCTCATTATGTCTCGTTGGGCCCGCATCATCCCCTATCATGCCGCCTGAAATCATAACCTCACACTATAAAATGACCAAAATACAATAGAATTTCAACCTTACATTTCAAAAAAGGCTAAAACACGGTAAAATCCCAACCTTACCTGTCAAAATGACTCAAACACGATAAAGATCTGACCAAACCTCACAAAATTACTCAAATCCCTAGATTGCCTCTAAAATTTCCTCTAACATGATGAAAACCTAACCTTGTCTCTCAAATGACCCAAAGCTATTAAAACATGAGGAAAACCATGCCTCTCCTCCAAAATGCCTCAAGCCACTCGTAAAATCCAAAATTTACCTTTCAAATGTCCCTAACAATGGCAAAAGCCTACTTTACCCCTAGAATAACCTATGTCGTCAATAAAATACCGAATTTACCTTGTAAAATCCTAGTAAAATCCCTAAGATATCTCTTAAATACCTCGTGACCCCATTAAAATCCCAAAATTATCTTTGAAATGTCTCATGACCTAGTAAAACTTGAATTTACCTATGAATTGTTACACCAATAAGACCTTGATCTTTCCATTAAAACCCTATTGAGGTTAAAATCTAAAGTTTCCCCATCAATCGGTATGGCCTTAACCATCCCACCATAACCCTATTGAGGTAAAATCCTAAAAATTACCCCTCTTAATTTTAAGATCTTAAACTTCCCACCAAAACCCTATAAGGTTAAAAATTTGAAATTACCCCTTTAACCGGTAAGACTTTGACCTTCCCACCAAAATCCTATTGCGGTAATATCTGAGATTTCCCTATCTAATTTGTAAAAATTTGACCTACCCATAGAAATCTTATATGGGGTAAAATCCCAAAATCACCCCTCACCTGTAAAAACCGCAAATTGCCTCGCTAGGTAAAATTTTGAAATTACCTTCAAGCTCGACAAAAGCCTTTAGCTAATGTGGACATTGTGTATTGACTCCATTCATATTGAATTTGTCTCATGCGTTTGAAATCATTTTGTAATTGAGGTCAACTCCCTAAACAAGGTCATGCATCATACGCATTAGAGGTGATTGTGTAGTTACATCACACCTGTAATTGCACCATGCATATGTATCATCTCTCCTAACGCTAAACTAAACCAATCAACCATAACCATGTCGAGTCTTAGTACCCCATGTGCAAAGTCTTAAAGATTCTGTCTTTTTTAGGAGTTTGTCGGTTTGGGTAGGAAGGCTTCGTTGAAGGTTGAAAAGGAAGCCACTGTAACAGATATAGCCAGTTTCTAACCTGGTATCCACACCGTCTCTTAGCTCTCCTTATACTCCTATTTAGAATATGACCACTCTAGAGTAGATGGCCCAACTCCTAGCTATGGTCAACAACATTAACAAGTCCCTTTTTGGGATGAATAGTCGACTTAAGAAAGTTAAGAGTGCCAATGCCCTTGCTAATCTGGCACAAAAAATCAAAGGAAAGCTTCACTAATTTATCAACACTGGCCAATACTTCAACACTGCTAACAAAGACAAGCTGAAGGGAAAAGTTAGCCTCCTAGAAAAATTTTCAGCTAATGACATTCCCAAGTTCTTGTCCACTAAGGATCCTTTCTATTATCTTCACAACTTTAGGGCCACCATGGTCGTCAAGGGGGTAGAACCATAATTATTCGTTGTCATCTTTCCTACATGTTTACAAACAATCTCTCAAAAATGGCCTTATATTCTCAAGGACAAAGAAACAGAAACCTGGGAGGATATGACTAATGCGTTCATGAGCTAGTACCATCCTAATGTCTATCTTCAAAAAACTCTCAAGGAGTTGAAAGTCCTTAGACAAGGCTAAAGCAAAGCGTTCATGACCCACCTCAATTATTGGAGAGAGATGGCCTCTTAGATGGTCTAAAGGTTACCTAGAAAAGAGCTCATAAGAAATTTCATCTCGAGCCTCATTCCCAAGTACAATAATTATATGAAGTATTTAAGCCTTGAATCCTTATAATGTGCCTATAACATTGGCAAGGACATTTAAGATGACTTGATGAAAAATCCTATTCCTCGAAATAACCCAGGGAAAAATGGTAAGAAATCTGAAAATTACTTTAGATCTAAGGCCACTAATAAGGTTAATTCCCTAGAATCTCTGAGATCTCAAGGCAACTTTCACAACCACAATAACAATAGTAAAAAAGGTAATTTCCAAAGCTGTCCACACAAAGTCTTCTCTAATCTTGGATGACATATTCAAATACATTTGTTCACCTAATAAGTAGTGGTCATATTGGACCCATTGGTCTAACGGAGGATCTGTCCATAGACAAAAGGAGTGTTAAATGGGACCCAAGCAAGTTTTATAGGTCCATAGAGGTAAGGGTCATGACATCAAAGATTACATTTGATTCAATAATCTATTTCAAGATATGGTGGATGATGGAAGGCTACTTGTCCCTCATAGGGGTAAGCCTAAAAACCAGATGCACCCTCTCGCCATCTTATCTATTTACAAAGATGAACCCTTATTTGACCCATCTTCACTCATTACACTAGGATGGGTCCCTTATTTGTACCTTCCTAGCAGAGTTTTCATATTCTTTTGGCCCATTTTTGCCTCGTATTTGTTCTATATTGTGTCATTTTATGCATGATTTGGGCTTAGGAGCATCTATCATGTTTATGTCCTGTTTTCCTTTGTTTCTTGTGTCTTTTCTCATTTTATGAATGTTTTTATTGGCTTGATGCAGGTATCTTATTGGCATGAGCTCTAGAACTAAGGAATAGAGATGTGTAGTAGAAAAGACGAGAAGAGAAGCCAAGAGATCGCATAAGAAAAGAACCAAAAGGCCTCTTAAGTTAAAATGACCTAAGAATCCTTTTTGAAGTAATCTTAAGTGGCCGCTAAATTCAAAGTGAGTTAAGAAATAGAAGAATGCAAACGAGATGCAAGCAGCCATCAAGAAGGCGCTTAGAAGGTATTTTTCCCTTCTAAGCGGGCGCTCATAATGTGAATTGAGAGCCCTCTTATTTCACTGAAGCACCAAGATTTCTCTTATTTGCAAGAGCTCATAACTTGGCCTAAGAGCCCGCTTAGGTAAATTTTGGGCGGTTTCTTATTGAAGTCAAACTCTTTTACTGGGGACATGTAAGGGATACATCAACATAAGGATAATGAACATCATTTTTTGTAGTTTTTAGCTTAGTTTTAGAGACTAGCGAGTATAGTTTTTAGGGTTTTATTTTCCATCAAAAAAAACTTAGATTATTTGAAGATTTGTTCTTGGTTTTAGTTGTTATAAACCAATTTTCATCATAGCTCGTTAGACATCAAATTTTCATATATAAATCAACATTTTCTTTCCTTTCTCTTGTGTTAAATTTTGTTGTTTTCTATTTATTATCTATTTTGCTTAATTTACTCTAGTTCATTTTAGATTCTAATTGAAAAGTAGTTAAATCTTATTCTTGATTATGGTATGTATTTCTTTATTGATTCCATGATGTTTATTAGTATTTAGCATAAGTAGTTAGATTAGTTAAGGGATAAGTTGAAAAACCAATCCCAAGCATGGATGATGTTTAAAGTTTGGAGTGGTTTAGTTAGGGGATAGGGTGAAAACCTAATCTCGAGCATGGATGATGCTTAAGGTTTAGATTTGGTTCATTGATGAATAATTAGGTAATTTGATGTCAGGATTTAGTTGGAGCCTATATTTGGCAATATAGGTTTCTCCCATTCACGTTCTTAGGTCAAAGGCATTGAAATATGAAGATTAAGGTAATGACCTGATAGTGGATTTGTTGACTTTCAAGCTATTTGTTTTTTGTGTTATTTCTATTTTGTTGTTGATTTTGATATAGATATCAATTAGGCGAGAAATCCTAACTAGATTTCTTGTTTCCTTAAAGATGACCGAGTGGTAGGTTCTTAGATGAAAGTCCTTCCCTGCAGCATGTTTTAGGCTCGGTGTAAAGATCAGTAGTGAGTTTATGAACCCCTTGTTATCTCATTTTGTGCCTAATCTCCATCTTTAGCTCATTTATGTTAGGAGTTGGTGTTTAATCTTAAAGTCCCTAGCGCTTTTCCCTTATAGAACCAATTCTTAGAACCTCGCATTTTGTATTTTAGTAAACTTAGAAACTTCTCTCATTTTAGTTAGAACCTGGCATTTTGCATTTTAGTAGACTTAGAAACTTCTCTATGGATCACAACCCTTACTTGACCGTTACTCGTAAAAGTTTCCAATAATGGGTATCGTAACGACCGATTTCTAAGCCTATCAAATGAATGGGAAAATAAGGGTGTCGTAACTCCCCTAAGCTTGACCCTTTCTCATCCTCGAGCAAGACTGTAGGACAAAAGAAAGAGACCATCAAATGAACTAGCACTATAATTATAAAACTAAAATCTAACTAACTTCTGTAGGAATCACAGTTGATTTGAGCATCAATCAACAAGCTCTTTAAACCTCCTAATTTCTTAGGAGGACGAGTATGTTCTCGTAATGGTTTCCTAGGAGATGACCTATAACTCTCAAAAAAAATAAAAAACCAAGGCAAGAATTTCAAAAAATAAATAGAAAAATAAGAGAAATAAAAAGAAATAAAAGAAAGATTCAACAAGTGGGCACTCACGGGACAACATCGTGATGGATATCCAACTTTCTAAATAATAAGAGAGGACATGCTTAAGAATAAATATAGGATAACCAAGAAAGAGTAGGGAACTATAACTCTCATGCACCTAACTAAAGCAAACCATGCTCTTCTCAAGCCTTGATTCATCTTAATGGAATTAGCTTCTCATTACTCCTTGAGGTAGTTGAACAAATAACATAATAGGAGTAATGGCATATGACTCGATATCTTAATTATAATGCTCGCTCAATATGCTTGACCTGTGCCTCCCTAAACCGACTATGGATCAACTTCCTAAGCTCGAAAGGACTTCGGGGTGGAGTAGGAATAAAATAAGTAAAGGCTTTGGGTACTAGTGTTAGGCTTAGCTTATGAACAATTGGATTTTATTTTTCTTAACCTTCACCTCATTCCAACGACATAAGCCCTCATATTTCAATAAAATGCCCCATAATCTCCTCCCCCATGCTTACTTTTTTAACTATATATGAGTTCCTTATTCTTAGATCCCCATAACCGTTCAAAAAAAAAGATCCCCATACAATCTACTACATTCTTCTCTTATTCACTTCCTTATCTCACTATTTCTCCCCTTTTTCTTTTCTTTTTTTTCATCTCCCTTTTTATATATATATTTTTTCTGATTTTCTTTTCTTGGAAAGAGACTACTAAAATGGAATAGCTATAAAAAAAACTATTCATAATGACACATATCCCCTTAAGCTTTAGAACTCCTAAATCACCATCCACATACTCATATCCATCTTCCTACCAAAGAAATCTCAATAAGATGGAAGTAGTGAAAGCATATGCTAGGTCAATGGCTATTAATATTGCTAATTTAGGAGAAATTCAAGCTTAAGTACACAACTAATGGTAGGAAATATAGAATATACAAGAAAGGACGAAAGATTAATGGTTAGGGTAGAAGGAATAGGGTTCAAGAGTTCCTTTGTCTTTCCCTTAGAAGTTCAGTAGCGCTATTGGGTAGGCATAAGACAATTTCTTGATCAAAGTATGAAAAAATAAAGATTCTTGTGATAGGGTCAAGTATCAATCGTCACGAAACCTACTATCAAAATATCTCAACTTAACCTATTACAAGTAACTGGCAATAAGGGCCTAATCCATACGGAAAGGCTCTTAATAGTTACCTAACTCTAGCAATCTAACTACAAGCTAGTTTTGACTAAGGTAAGAAAAGGTTTAAATCTAACTAAAATGTAAATAGCGAGGTTCTAAAGGTTTGATCTATAGGAAAAAAGCGTTAGGGGTTCGAGATTCAACACCCGGAGATTAAACTCAAAATGAGATAATATAAGGCTCATAAACTCACTACCGATCTATTCATCAAACCTAAAATATGCTACATGGAAAGGGTTTCATCCAGGAACCAACTTCTCGTTTATCTTCAAGGAAGCAAATATTACAATCGGGATTTCTTGCCTAATCATATTCTAAGCATCCCAAGCAACATAATAAGATCAACACTAAATGAAAGAAACTTAAAAGGACAATCTAGGTAACTACCTAAATCAACATTTATCAATGTCTTTAACCTATGAACACAAATGGAAGAAACTTATATGGCTAATCTAGGCTCCGATCAAAATATGACATCAAATCATACATTATTCATCAAGAAACAAACTCCAAGCCTTAAACATCATCCATGCTTGGAATTAGGTTTTCACCCTATCTCCTAACTAATCTAACTACTCATATCTAAAACTAGAAAACATCGCAAAAAATTTCAAATGAGACATATTACCAAATCTGGAACAACAATTAACAATACTATGCGAAAAACCTAAAATAATCAAGCATAAACCAAGCAAAAGCATAAACAATAGAAATCAACAAATATAAACCAAGTGAAAGTAAGAAATTTTATAGATTGAATTTGATGTCCAACAAGGGTAGATGTAATTCCGTCGAATATAGAAAAACTGAGAACAAAAATCTTAAACTAATCTAGGAATTTTTGAATAATGAATGAATTTAAAAAGATCACGAAATTCGCTAAAATAGATCTAAGTGGGTGTTCAGTTCAAGGGGAAGCACTCGCTCATAAGAGAAATTTCCGATTTTAGTGAGTTGAGCAGCTGCTTAGTTCACCTTTGAGCCGCTCAAGCCTATAGGCGCCCTCTTGGAAGCTTAATACTCGCTCGTAAAGTTTTGCCTGTCAATTGCCATTAAACTAAGCGGCCACTGGAGATTCTTTTGAGTGACTGCTCAGGCCATTTTCTCTTGAGAAACCTCTTGGTTTAATTCTTGAGCGATCTCTTGGCTTCTCTTCTTAGCTTTTCTACTATATATCTCTATTCCACGCTTACTGTGCTCAAGCTCACTTGATACCTGCATCAGACTATGAAAACACTTAGAAAAGTTGAAAGGATATGGGAAATCAAGGAAAGCAGGAAAAAAACACAAAGAATGCTCCTAATCCTAGACCATGCATAAAGTGATGCAAAATGGAGCAAAACGGTACGGATTTAGGCCAAAAAGAGTGTGAAACTCTACTCGGAGGATACAATTGAGTGACATAAATGTCGCTTATAAAATTTCCCCAAGCTTGGCTCTTGCTCATCCTCAAGAAATATTCTAGGAAAAAAGAGAGAAAACATCAAGCACTAACAATACTAACTAAGGAAAACAATAAAATATAACTAGCTTTCGTAGGAATCACACTTGATTTTAGATACAATCAATAAGTCCTTTATACCTCTTAATCTCTTAGGAGGATGAGTGTGTTCTCGTAAGGGTTTCCTAGGAGGTGACCCATAACTCTCAAAAAAAATTAAAACCAAGGCAAGCATTTTAAAGACTAAAAGAAGAAAACTAAGAGAAATGGAAAGATGTAAAAACAAGATGCAACGAGTCAACATTCATGGGACAACATTGTCATGGATATTCAACTTTCTAAACAGTAAGGGAAGATATGCTAAAGAATGCATAAGAATGAATAAAGGATAAACAAGAAAGAGTAGGAAACTATATCCTTTATGAACCTAAACTAAAAGATAACCACACTTCCCAAAGCTTCATTTCCATCCTAAGAGAATTAGCTTCTCATTACTATATGAGGGAGTTGAACAAATAAGAAAATATGGGTAATGACATATGAATAGACATCTTAATTGTATAGCTTGTATAATATGCTTGACCTTCAACTCCCTACACCAACAATGCCTCAACTTCTTAGAGTAGAAAGGACTTTGGGATAGAATATTGCTAAAATAGGAAAAGGACTAGAACAAAATAGGGAAATACTTGAGTAATGGTGTGAGGCTTAGCTTCATGAATAATGAAATTCTTATGATCTTAACCTTCACCTCATTTCAAGGCCTTGAGCCCTCATACTTCAATGAAATATCATTTAGTCTCCTCTCCTAATCTTGTTAAAAAACATATCTACATTTTTTTGTTCTCAAATTCCCAATAAACCCATAAATTCTTCTCTCATTTCCTCTTTTCATCATTTGTTCCCTTTTTTCTTTTGCTTTTTCAGTATAACCTTTTGATTACTAAAATAGTTTACAAAGGATAAGTATCTCTTAAGAGGTGTTATTCAAAAAAGAAACAATTGCTGCCCTTTTAAGCTTCATAACTCCTAAATCACCATTAATACACTCATAACAACATTCGTACCAAAGAAATCCCATCAAAAATAAGGTGGTGAAGGTACATATTAGGTCAATGACTTGAATTGGCTAATTTTAGGAGAAATATAAGCTCAAGAAGGTGTTAATTTATATGAAAGATATAGGGAAAAGGAAAGGGATCAAGAATGCCTTTGTCTTTCCCTAAGAAATTAAGTCGTGGTCTTAGGTAGGTATAGGACAAGTTCTTGATTAAAGCATGACAAATTATGGATCATTTCCACTTAATGCAAATCATATTGAAGGCTTCAAAAGATTTCCTCACCATGGGTTTGCAATTACTAATCCCAAGGATTTCAATCAGCTAGGGAAAAGGTGGGGTGCTTAGCCAAGGGTTATAATCTCGATAGTTTCATCTACCTTAACAAAAGTTCATCATAAAATCTTTCCAATACAATTTAAGTCTAAACCATGTAAGCTCTTAAGGTTGAGGAAGGATATTCATGCCCTGCTCAATGCAAGGAAAATAAATCAAAAGAAAACAAACTACTTGCATTGTAAAATAAAACTCAAAATCTTTTTAGATTTTTGGATTTTGTAAATGAAAAACAAGAAGATGCATGCACGGGAGTATGATATGGGAAAGGTCATCACTTATAGAAAACCATTTATTTGCTTCACTACTATTGTTTTGATTATATAAATATTAATGCAATTAAAGATGTCATATAGGGTATTTGAACAAGTGCTTCGATTCCTCCCAAAACTAAAGCAATTTTGGAAATAATGCTTTATTTTGTGACGAAGTGAAGCACTTGTGCAATCAATGCTTCGGTTCTAAAAAAAATAGAAGCACTTGTGGGATACTTCCTACCAAATTACATTTTCTTATCCCCACCTCCATTAGTCATTACAATTGCCTAATGTAGTTTCTCAGATCTGAAAAACACTCACTCACTAACTCACTAACTCACTCATTCACTAACTCACACATTTTCCTTGTATAATCAAATTCCCAACACAATTCTCTTCGCCTACCATTGTTGAATCCCAAGCTTTTGACTCCTCCTTCGTCCACCATTCCCGATTCCTCCACCCTCGCAACCTTCATCTTCTTAACCTTCTTCACCTTTTCCACTTCTTTGTTCTCTCGATCCTAAACCTTGAAGATAACTCTTTCACAAACCCTAGCCTTCTTTTCTGGCGCTTTCGATTGCATTTTCCATCGATGCATCGGTGTTTTAGGTATGCTTTTGTTATTTTTAATTTTTTGATTATTTAATCTCATTTTTGAAGTTGATTAATGTGTACTTTTGATTACAATCTGGTAATATTTTTTATTCGTATTGTAGGTGTTGGATTGTGAGAGGTTACATCCGCATTTACTAGAGGTTTTTGGAATAATCAGGCATATTTTTATTTGAATTTTTTTGGGAGAGATTAGGGATTTTTCAGATGAATTGTTGAAGGGAGGAGGTAAGAATTGGGCATGAGAAACCCTTGGTTTAAGAAATAGTCACCCTTATTTAGACACCAAATTCAGTATAATTGGGTTCTATTGTGCATTATTAGTATTCTGGCAATCGTAGCTCTATTAAGCTCCTCATTGTCGTCTTTACGAGATTTCAATTTGTTAGGATCGCCTCAGTTTTGTAATGTTTACACTTAGTAGCAGACCCAGGATTTTCCGCGTGGTGAGTTTCAGTCGATAATCAAATAAGTAATAATTTTTTTACCAAAAGAAAATTATAATACTAAAAAATACATCCAAATGTTCAAACAGTATAAAATACAACCAAATGTTTAAAGAGTAGGATTCATTTTAGCAAAGAAGCTAAGCAATATTTTGCATTTTGTTTGGAGTGCGTTTTCTCTTCATTATGAAAATTGAGAAATATTCAACTAAATCAAGCAATATTCAACAAATAAATTTTTATAATAACTAACCACAACTAACACCAAAAAACAGCTAATAGTAGTAGTGCAATGACATAAACCTAAAACACAAACTCTATAGAGATTAAGTACAATAGCTTAGCTACATCTTTTCATCATGAAATAAATAATCTTATCTAATATGCTATTTGCCTCGCGTATCACATATGAGTATATAACACTTCTTCAACTCCAAGTTTTATATGTAGATTTTATGAAATACACAGACACATCACACACTACAAATAATGAAACAAGATAATTCCATCTCAACTCTCAAGTGAAGTTTTTTAATCTAACCTAATTCATTAAGTAAACAAGTCAATAACGCACCCAATGACCCAAATTACATCAATCGTGAATATTATACAAAATTACAAATGAAATTATGATCGCATTGATCAGCCGTGAGTATTATACAAATGAGGAAAAATTAGGAAATAATTATTATACAAAATTACAAATAATTGAAATAATTAAATAAAACCTAGAAATAACTAAATACTCAATTACTCAAAATCTCAAATAAAAAATTACCTTGTGTGTTGTGTCATTGTGAGTGATGGGTGGGGTCTAGGGACTGTGGGGAGGGTCGTGTCAAGATGATGGAGCCGTGGAGGACTAGAGCAGGTGGAGTCGGACAGGCGGTCAGCGGGAATGTGGGACAGTCGGTGTGGAGGACAGGAGGAGGACAGTGGCGCCGACTAGGTGAGGGCATGACTACGTGAGGCAGCCAGCAAGATTCGGGTCTTGAGAAGGAATTTAGGAAGTCGTTAGTCTAGTGAGGCCATGATGGTGAAGAAGCAAAGAGCAGGGGCTACCAGTTGCTACTCTGCTAGGGCTTGAGCCTTGAGGTTGTGAGGAAGGTAGGAAGCTAGCCAGAAGTGGAGAATGGGGAGGAATTTCATTTTTCTTAAATACTTAAAGTTATTTTTGGGCCCTAGTGAGTCATGTGACTCACCAGGCACAAAGGCCAGTCTGCCACTGTTTACACTAATTACAGGAAGTTGAAGGAGCAACCGGTGGTTGATTATTGTGATTCGTGGTTTCCAGCAAGTGTGTTTCAGAACTTTATATTACTTAGGAAAATATGTTAACGTGTACAAGTTAACAAACTCTTCAATGTCCTATATGTTTGTATGAGTTCCTTAGCTTATACTAGAGAAAAGTATGAACTATATATGATAAATTTGTTTCAGAACCTGACAGTAGTGAGGATGTGAAAGTGAAAGTGTGCATATTTCTCTCCAACGAATTGATGGCTCTCCACTAAAGTAGTTAGTGCTGGCTTTAACTCAAAGTTGTTAGCCTCCGTAGTGGGTTGTACTATACCACTCTGGACTTGGTAAGCTCTAGGAGCTCCATAATGTCTCAACGGTCAATCTATACCATCTACCATAGAGAAAAGAGGATTCCAATGAGTGGAATATAAGTCTCAACTAAACTCTCCTTCAATAGGAATAGTGCTAGATAAATATAGATCAGCTTCTTTTCCCTTTGCTTGGAATGAACTACTTCTTGCTCACAACCCTCTTCTTATAGCTCAAATTATATGCTCTATCTCAAGATTTAGTGGAGCTAATGCATGCGTTCTGCTGCTTCTACTTAATGGCATACAATATCAAAGCTAAGTTTAAGGTTAGTACTCACAATCACAATGATAAGGTAAAATAAATCAAGTAAAAAAATGAAATAAAAATGAACTAGACTTGTAAAAATCACTTAAAACTCGATAATAAATGCATTTTCCTTGCTACAACTCCATTTGATAGGGTCAGGGATTAGTCATCACGACGCCTACGATCAACAAAACATCGACATAACCTATTACAAGTAACAGGAAAGTAAGGGTAGAATCCATAGAGAAAGGCTCTTAATAGTTACTGACCTCTAGCAATCAGACTACAAGCTAGGTCTAGCTAAGGTAAGAAAAGGTTTAAATCTACCTAGAATGTAAATAGCAAGGTTCTAAGGGTTTGATCTATACGATTAAAAGTGCTAGGGGTTCGGGATTCATTACAAATTCCTAACACAAATGAGTTAAAATTGGAGATTGGACTTAAAATGGGATAACATAAGGCTCACAAACTTACTATAGATCTATGCATAAGACCTAAAACATGCTGCAGGGAAGGGGTTTCATCCAGGAACCAACTTTTCGGTCATCTTCAAGGAAGAAAACATTACAACTAGTATTTCTTGCCTAGTTTTATTCTAAAGATTCCAAGAAACATAATAAGATTAACACAACAACAAATAGCTCAAAAGTCAAATACATTTAATACTAGTTCACTATCTAAATCAACATTTCTTAATGTGTTCAATATAGGAATGCAAATGGAGGAAACCTATATGGTCAATCTAGTCTCCAAAAAAAAACCCGACATCAAATCACACATTATTCAATAAGAAATCAACTCAAATATCATTTATGCTCGGGATCGAGTTTTCACCATATCCCCTAACTACTCATATATAAAACTAGCAAACATCATATAATTAAATAAACAAGAAATATTATCAAATCAAAAAAAACTATTAACAATACTACGCAAAAAACCTAAAATAATGAACCAAAACAATAGAAAATATGAAATATAAAGCAAGAGAAGGAAAGAAAATACTGAATTTTATAGATTGAACTGTACGTCCAACAAGTATTTATGTCATCTGGTCGAATATAGTACAACCAAGAACAAAAATCATAAACTAATCTAAGAATTTGTGAAAGAAATTATGAAACCCTAAACTACTAATATGCTTAAAAGATGAATGAATGCCCCCCTGAGCTGCTTAGTGCCTTTTATTGCCCCTCAAAAGCTCCTGGAAGTGTTTGAAAAGATCACATAAATTGCTAGAATATAACTAAGATGCCATTTAGTTCAAGGGCAAGCGCCCACTTATAAGGGAAGTTCTAGATTTTTAGTGAACTAAGCGGCCGCTCTGTTCTCACTTGAGCGCCCTCTCAAGCCTATAAGTGCCCTCTTGGGAACCACTTACTGCTCGCTAGTAAAGTTTTGCTTGTCAATTCCCCATAAACTAAGAGGTTGCTTGGGATTCTTCTAAGCAACCGCTCGAGGGTTTTTCTCTTGAGAAGCATCTTGGTTCATTTCTTGATCGATCTATTGGCTTTTCTTCTCATCTTTTCTACTATGCATCTCTATTCCTTAGTTCTTATACTCAAACTTACTAGACACCTATATCAAGTCATGACAATTAGCATAAAAGTAGAAAGGATATGGGAAATCAAGAAAAATAAGACAAAAACATGAAGAATGCTCTTAAGCTTAGACCATGCAAAATGGAATAAAAGGAGATGAACTTGGGAAAAAAAAGAGAATAAACATCATTTTAATGACTTCAAAAGATTTCCCCACTATGGTTTGCAAATGCTAATCCTAAGAATTTCACTTAATAATGAAAAAGGTGGGGTTCTTAGCTAAGGGTCATAATCATAATAGTTCTTTAGCTACCTTATCTAAAGTCCATCCTAAACTTTTCCAATGTAATTTAAGTATAAACCATGTAAACTCTTAAAGTTTAGGAAGGAGAATATTCAACAGAGTGTATGTCCTATTTTTGCTCAACTCATTGAAAGAGAGACAAAACAAAAAGAAATTACATTATTTCCCTAGTAAAATAAAACTCAAAATTTTTTTGGATTTTCTGGATCTTTGCAAAAGAAAAGAAAAATGGAAGATGCAAGCATGGGAGTAAGATACGAGAAATGTTATGTAACAATCAACAAAATCAATAACTAACCAAAGTCATCAAAACCAATGGTATCCAGCTAACCAATTCTCAAAAATAGGCTAAACACCTTCAACAATAAAATGCCATACATTCTTAAACAATCAACTTCCTCTACAATAAAAAAAGAAAATACACCAACGGAAGCAATAAAAAGGAGAGTAGGAAAGATTTACCTTAGCTTCTTGCTTTTTCTCATTTGCTAATACTCATAAACAACCAATAGTTAGTATATGGGTGACCAATTGGTCACCTATAAGAAAAAAGTAAGAGAATTACGAGAATAATAGTTCCTATCTAGTTCTAAACACACAAAAACAAAGAAAAGAAAACTCAAAACGAAAACTATACATGGATTCTACAATAGAGGAAGAGTGGAGGAAGCTAAGATCCAACCCTTTTTGAAATAACCCCCCAAGCTTTAGTTAAAAACAGCCCTCGCTGCAAAAACTAAGAAATAAAAGGGGTGAGTCAATCATTCAGGAAATGACTAGCTAAAACTAAGGCCCTTACCCTTCCTATGCCTATCCTTATCGTCATGGGAGGAGTAGTTATAGGTTTGGTCAACATCAAGGCCCAATGAGTTTGTGTAGGGCAGCACACCAGCTGGGCCATCCTAGCCACCTGTTTAACCTCAAAGGCCAACTCAATCCATCATGTGGGTAGGAGAGATAGGGGTGTGACACTAAGGCTGGAAGGACATGTCTAATATGGGTAGGTGGGTGTATCATCCTTAGACTATGAGGGGATGGGACAAAGTTGAGGGGGATTATTGGTGTAGTTAACGTTGGGTAGATAATCCCTACAGTTAACATAATAGTCATAAAATTGATTCTCACAAAAGACACTACCTCTTTGGGCCTTAGCTTGGCCCTACATCAATATACTAAGCTTCTTAAATTCGTCTTCTAAATTAAAGAAGAGAGAGGGGATATAAGAAGAAAGACGTACCTCCTTCGGGTCTAGGTGGTGCTGCATGGACAATAGAGGCATGTGGTAACTGTACGTCATATGTAGGGATCTTCCATATGTTGCCTTCTTCCCACAAAATGTCGGTTAGCTCAGGGTTGGGAAAGTAGAAGCTGACAACCCTCTGCACCTTCCACTAATAAATATTTGGGTCAGTCATGTACTGGAGGAAATCCATCTCTTCATCGCCTCAATGTCCATGTAAATGACATGTATATTGACGGGGTAAGAGCTGATACTGCTCTACATAACCTAGAGCATGTGTAATTATAGTAACCACGCCCCTTTATACAAATATCCCTAGTTAGGCTACTCCTTTTGTGCTTAAGGCACCTCACTAAAAACTAATGCCCAAAGTTTAGCATACTTCCTAACCTCTCCTTCCCAATAGGTGCCATCCATAGAAACTCTATCTCATCTCTTGCATACATCCCTAGGTCCTTCTTGTTAAAAATAGAATACCCAAATAGTCTATGAAGCATCCTTAGACAAGGGTGGATAATGTGGGAGTCATGGAATGTGTTGGTTTGGTATTCCATATACTCAGTGATTATCCTCCACCATTGTACTTCATTATAATTAATAAACTTTCCATGTCTAAAGCGTAGATATTGTTGGACCAATCTCGTTTGAAAATTTGGTTCAAATGGGCTAGGGTGATGTTTTGATATTAATTAAATAACTAAAAAGTGATTTGGTAATCATTTTCCCAAATCTTGTATGTAAAGTTATGGAGTTCGAAAAAACCCAGCCTACCCTAGGCTAGTGATCAAAGGTTATAAAAATGGTGCTTAGAAGCTTTCGAAGTTTTATCTTATCATAGTAGGATTTATGGTTGGGGTTAATGAATTTAAGGGTTGGAAGTGTGGGTTGTGATAATTATGTCATTTTGATTACTTGTGAGTAGGCACTTGCTCCCCGCTTATTGCCTGCTTGTATTCTACCGCCTTGCACCTATACTCCTTCTAAGAGACCGCTTAGTAAGAAGTTCAAGAGGCCACTCAAGTCATTTTTCTTCCTAAGAAATCCTTCTAAGCAGGTGCTTTAGTCCCCCTTAGAGACCGCCTACATTCTTCTGCCAAGGATTTTGGATTGAACTAAGCGCTCGCTCAAACCACTCTTGAGCGCTCACTTAGTTTAAAAATTTCCAAAGTTAAATCTTTTTGTTCGGTTGACTATGCAATATCATTCAAAGGTCATATGCCATTGTTTTCAACTCAGATCTTCTTCTATCTTTTTAACCACTTTTTCTTGAACACTCTAGCTCAAAGGGCAAATGAATGCACATAATATATTAACATGTCAAATTCTAAGAGGTATACACCGCTACAAAAACACCTTCTTAAACAAACCTAACAAAAATATGATCTAAGGTTATAGACATTAGTGTCGTGAAAGGGAAAAAATTAAAGGCTCCACTAGCCTGTCCTAAGAGTAAATGAAAAGAAAATTAGTTAGTGGAAAAGTGTCCTAAGTTACTTACATTTGGCTTTATTTTATTATAGAGAAATTAATCATTCAAAAAATATGCATCATAAAGTCTCGGATATCAAAATGGAAAACTCAAGATTAAAATCCCATAAAAAAGGATCTAAACACATACGAAAAGATAGGAGAACAAAATAGTACCATCGATCCATAGGCTCAAGTCCTCACAAAGGAACACAAAACCACATTAATGGTTAATCGAGTGTAGGGGCATTTTTTAGGTGCTTACGTTTGGGAAGCCAACAAGTTTTTGGTGGATGATTTGATGAGTGAATCACCACTAGGGAGCCCAATTTTTACAATTCAACTTTCTTTTTTTGGTAAAGAGAAAGGAAGGGGCTTTACCCCACTAGTATCTTATAATATTTGTGCATCACTAAGGATCAGCTACGCGACATAAAATTTATAAGGTTCAAGGAGTCGCCACCAAACACTTATATGGTAACGGTTAACTCAAGATAGAGAACAAATTAAAGCCCAAATTAAAGCCCACATATATTTATAATGTTGTGATTTTTTTACGATATAGGTTTGTGTTTAGGCCAAGGTAAGTGTTTTGGGCACAGTTTGTGTTTAGGGCCTTTTGGGGTTTAGTTTTGAGGTGATTTCGTGTTTTCACATATTTGTCTCATCCCAACCTAAGTTTATTCACAAGGTTTGATTCGATATTGGATCGCTAAGATGGGAAACACAATTTCTTGTTTATAGCAGCCCCAAGTCTTACGAAGTCTTGGATATGATAAAGTCTAAAGTACACCTCGAGACAGTGAAAGACATGAGATGCTCTACAATATCAATTACACAAGATATGGGAAATTTGTGGTGTTTTTAGCATGTTTGATGGTGTTAGGGTGTTAAGGTAAAATTTGTGTGGGTGATGATAATGCTTGTGATTTGGTTTATTTGTTTGGCTTATTTATGTATAATATGCTTTGGGCTGATGACTTGTGTGATTAAGAATCATAAATTCCCACTTAGATTGGCTTTTGGAAAATGGGGTTCGAGTGTAAGCCGCTGATTTGTTCATGAAAAAAGGATGACGATAACTTAGATTTTTAGTGTAAATTTAGTTGTTTTTGATGTTAGGCCTTATATTTTGATTTTAAGACGCTCTGGGTTTCAAAAAGCATTGGATTTTATTCATTCTAAAAAAACTAAACCTTTGGCCATTTCTAGAAAATTTGATCATATAGGATTCATATAAGCTTGTGAACCATGTTGTTAGGCTATTTCATGAGGTTTATAGCCAGCTCAATACTAAAAATATGAGAATTATAGTGTATTGGCGAAAATCTATGAATTTTTTATATAGCTTGCATTGTTTAGATCCTTGTTAATCATGGTGACTGAGTGAAAGTATCTTAACTTTCATTAAACTTATGCTTACTTTTGAGTGCACATCATAAGCGTATTCACTTTGAATAAGTTGTTTGTGTGGTTGGGACTTGTTATGGAGAAATTTGAGATTTCATGGGTTTGATGTGAATAGCATGTGCTTATGATTTTATGTTTCTTTCGAGGTCTTAGAACCTTAGTTTTGTGATATTTAGGCATGAAGCCTTTGTTTTGTAGATTAAGACTTGATGTTTGATGCTCTTATTCTCTAGTAAGATGGTTCACCATAGTCGCGGCCTGAAACGAGCTACTAAGGATAAGGCTGAAGCTTTTCGGGGACTGCATCTACTCCTTCTATAAAGACATCAAGGCCTCGCATTTAGGCATATAAGATTTGGATAATGAGTCAAACTCCTATTAAGGAAGGTGCTAGTCTTTCAAGGAAGAAGTCTTAGGGCATGCCATGAACGACATGCTCCTATCAGAAAAAATCTTACAATATCTAACTATGCGTAAGTTTAGGGTAGCTTTGATTTGGTTGTATTGACAGACTTTAGATTTGGTTCTTGGATTTTGATTTTCTTAGTTTGTATGATCTTTGGATTGAATTTGAACTAGGATGTATTTAAACATTGATTTATTGATGAGTGACTTTGGGACTTTGGTGTATGGTACGGTTAGGTTCGTAGCTTGAGTTGATGATGCATGAGCCTAATGTACGACTCATTATGATGATCTATGAAATGCATGAGATTTATGTATGGCTCACTACTATGTATACAATGCATTTTGTAAAAATAGGTACGGCGTCATTTTGCAAAAATATTCCCTATTTTTGGTTTTAGAAAGTACCGACTCTCTCCCAACAAATTAAGGTTAAAGTTGACTCAAGGTTAAATTTATGCTTTTTGGTAAGTTAGGGAAAGGAATTTGGGTTTTTAAAAGGGTAAAATGAGTTTGAGTGTGAGTAATGTGCTTAATATGAGGAAAAGAGACATTTTCAAGATACCTTTAACTAATGGGTTTCGTCAAAATGGGGACCAAAGAGCTTAGAATCTTGAGGCAACAAGGAGCTAGAGTGTCAAGGATGTAAGCCGAGCTTTTAACGTTGGCTTTCAACATTGGATGCTAAGCTAGAGTCAAACGCCATTTGGGCTCAATGCATGAAATAGGTGTTTCACGCTTAAGTTGGCACCTTATAATTTAATTTGACGTTAAGCTCACAATGCTTTTCTGTGTTTTTTGTCTATAAATAACCTTACACGAGATTTCACTTTCTTTTGCTACTAAAACATAATCTCCTAGAGCATATTTAAACTCATTGCTCTCTTAAAATGGCCTCCAACTTTGAGCTTTGATTGAATGCGTGGCTAAGTTCTTGGATAAAGAGTGAAAATTGGAAATCAATACTATGTGCTTGGGAGTTCTCTCCACTATGAGATTCGTGAATATTGATACAAACTTCTTTATGGATACAACTAATTATTAGGATCCCATTTCTCGCACTTTCAAGTTCAAGAATAATGAGATTATGCTGACATCGAAAGAGCTTGGGGCTATGCACAGGCCTCCATGTCTTCCTCGTATGCAAGAGTACTTCTACTTGGATTTTTAGCGTTATCTCAACCTCAAGGTAAGCCACTCGTGGACATTGTTTTTGGGAGTCAGGAGGACTTAGAATTTAAGGTGTCTTATTTTTCTCCTCCCACTCATGAGACAAGAGATAAATAGTTCGGAAGAGGTCATTGCATTGTTGCCTCTTTGAGAATTTCCTCTTTGCCAATGAAAATCACGAAGAGGGTATGCTTCGATGATAAAAATTTTGGAGAACAGTGAAGGAGGAGAGAAACCTATGCCCATAATTTTGGGTGAGCTTTTGATCCGTTTGGACCTCCACTAAGTCAACTCTACTCTCAATTTTGGTGGGTACCTAACTTTGCTTCAAGTAAATAATGTTTTATACATGATTTGATTAAATCTTCTTTTATTTTTTAATGTCTAGAACATTGGTTTTCTCATTATCTTCTTCCCCTTTTGATTTTTTAAAGGTGTTGTTGATGGAGAGGTTGATTCTTATCGCCCCTTTCAAAAGTATTTGCCAAAAAGGGCTTCACCATGAGAAGGAAACTCCTAAATTATGGCACTTTGGAGGAATGGGATGCTTAATTTGCTAAGGGATAATTTCTTATCAAGTGGGTGGTTCCATGGTGGAAGGTGGTGGCCATGACTTGAGTTAAAAGCTAGTGTATAGCGGGATGAGGTTGTCGCTACCCTATCAAAAATACTTATCTACGTAAATTATGTGTTTGAGCGAGTAGGGTCAAAATCCCAAGAGACACTATTGGATAATTTGGTTATTTACGGTTTTTATTTCTATTAGGTAAGCTCACAAATAAGAGGCTTTCTAACCTAAGATACGCTAAAACACAAATCATGCTATGGCTGAGAATAATATAATAAAAAGGTACCAAAGACAATGAATCCTTACTAATATGAGTTGATATAGATTACACACCCGATACCTCAAATTCAATTCACAATATAACTGTTAAGACAAACACACCCTTAATAATACTAAAGATCTCTCTCGAATATCAATAGCTTCCCCTTAAAGCAATCAAACCTAATTTCGTAGAATCATGCAGTAAGAAGACATTAAACACAACATTCACAAAGTCATAATATTCGTGACGTCTAGTTTTTTGGTCAACACTTACACCTTAACCTATGATTCTAATTCAGATTATAAACCGACTTTCACCGTTGAACTTAATACATATCTCTAATAAACTATGTCTAGTCTTTTTATAATATTAAAGCCAATTGTAGATTGAAGGAATTGATTTACGCACTGAGATTTTGGATTTTGGGATCATCTATACCTAACCCATATAAGGGGTTTATCGAGATCCTATATTAGGGAACTAGCTTTAGTGACACATGGTTGACATAAAGACAAAGCAAATAATAAAGGTAGAGATGATTAATAACAATAATTAAACCATCTAGAAAGTATTATAGAGAATAAGTACTAAAATTGTATAGAAAAAAAACCAAGAATCTGCAGTTTACAATGGCTAAGCTGTGCTTCAAGTCCAAAGTTCTTCAAAGGAAAATTAGGAAACTAGAGAGAAACTTAAGAGAAAACTAAAGAAAAATTAATAAAATCTAATTAATACAGTCCTCTAAAACTTTGAAAAACACCTAATATATATACAATGCATCCGGGCTTGATTAAGGAAAGCACAGAAAATTGACCCAGTAAAATGGACACGATTGACTCCCTTGCATAATCAATCGATTCCCTCTTCGTTTTGTCAGAATTAAGAGAATAGCATATTTGGAACTTCAAGCAAGGACTCAATCGAGTGCTTTGCACACTCGATAAAGTCCCTCGCTGTTCTTCACTTTTTCACCTAAGGGCTCTAATCTGCTGAATTCTTTTCTTGCACTCGATTAAGTCTTCTATAGTACTTGACCTTGTCTCCCTCCTTTAGGCTCGGGCATCTTTTATTCAACTCCTTTTCTTCAGTAGTGAATTGGCTATTGGATAACCATTTTTCATAGATTTGTATTGCTTTATAGTGGCTCCCAAGCCACCATGTAATCCCTTAAGGAGTTCTTAAACTTGTCTTATTGCTCGGGAGCTCAGAAAACCTGAAAAAGATAACAAACACAATGAAAACCCATGAACGCATCATTTGAAAGCAATTAAGTAGAATTTAAGTAAAAATAAACTAAATTACGTCTAAAGTACATGTTAATGATCATTACATATCCTTAAATACTATATATAACTGGAACTTATCAAATTCCCCCAACCTTAAGAAATGCTTGTCCCCAAGCGTTCAAGAGCAAAAATGGGAGAGAAAAGATAACATCCTCTCATGAAATAAACATGCCTTGATTTTATAAAACTCTAAGTTAAAAATGTGATGAAAAAAAAATCAACTCATACAAGAGTTATATAAAATCCATGAACTTTTGATTAACTTGAATAACGACTCTATATTCCCCTAAGCTAGTATCATTCCTATGCTATACACTATTTACTTTAGGTGTGCATAGGGAAATAAACTCATGTGTTTATTAGGTTAGAATTTCTCTCAACCTTATAATACACTTATTCTCGACTTTGGTATTGATTTGGAATAAACTTAGCCAAAAGGCTCTAAGGCTTTTTAATGTTAGGCACTAAGAAATGGGAAGTACAGGCTCAACGGTTTTCATCTTAAGAGTAAAGGAAACATAAAAATAATTTTCATAAAAATATTCCTATGTTATGAGAAAATCAACTCAAAATTCTAAGGGAGAGTTCAACCATTCCAACAAGTTGCACCAATATAGTCTCAAAAACAAAATAAAGAAGCTAAATATTTGGATCTCATAGAGGACAAAGTCTATCACACATGAAATGAAAAAGACCAAAATAATGCCATCAGTCTAAGGAACAAACCCTCATAGGTAATCACAAGTCTATAATATTTGATAAGACATATATGAAATAGGGAAAGAAATTTCATAATTCCAAATAATTCCCAATGTCATGATTTTCAAAAACCAATAGAATATAACGTATAAGAAATATTTTGAAAAGCACATGTGTATCTATTATCCTCATTGAAAACTTATCCCAATAATAAGTGAGAAAAGGATATAATGCAATGCTCTAAACTAGAAAAATGAAATACTAAACTAAAAATTAAATTAAAAATGTACGCTAATGATTATACATAATAAATGATCTCTCCTCCCAAGACAAACCTTGCAATGTCCTTAGTGCAAGCATAAGAAATTTAAGGTAAACTAGGAGAGTAAGAATGCAATAACTAATGTTGATTAGAAGGAATGGGAGAATCGTACCTAGGGGAGGATCTAGATCCACCCCTAAAGTACTCATGCATCTCCTCACTCATTATATGGAAGCTCATTTGCATAGCATGGTAGTCATTCCTCATACTGTCGTAAGCTATGGACATGGATCGATGTGGGTATTACATCGCGTTGTAATTAATCCTCATTTTGTAAAATGATGTGCTAATGGATTGATTCAATGTATACATCTCGTCGTATCTGTCATGTATATACCCAAAGTCAATTTGTAGGAGACTAAAGTCATTCTATAGGGTTGCCATCTTAGCCTCTAAGGAGTAGGACTGATTAATCGATGCTACATTCTCTATAAATTTTGGGATGTCCTCTTCCATATGAGCGTTGGCATCCTATTCTTCATCACCGATTTGATGTCCTTGCTACCTCTAGAGGTAAGAGTTGCATTGGGGTAGAAAAGCATAGGGGCGCAGAATGTTTAAGAGAAGTCAATCTACCAACCATTAGTACCCTTGGTTTTGGTCTCTATGAGGTTAAATCAACCGCATGGACTGCATATTATAAAAGGTGATGCGCATAAGTCCTACCACCTCATAGGATATACAACCTAAATGTATGTCAAGAGAAATCCCATGTAATGTGAAAATACCCTTATAGCTATCTCTATAGAACCCTCGACTACCTAGGCTAGGTACTACAAAAACCAAGCTACTGAACACAAAATTTGAAGACCTAATGACTTTAAGCCCTAGTAATCAGCCTCGACTCATTGGCAAGAGTCCCTTTAATTAGAAAATCACAATACAAGGTTAGGGGCCTTTTTATGAGAAGTCCCTTCAATTGGCATATCCTCTACTTGGAAAGAGCTACTTCTTACTCTTAATCCTCTTCTTATAGCTCGAATTGTACACTCTATCTTAGGATTTAGTGGAGCTAATGGTTGTGCTCTTCTGCTTTTACTTGATGGCATACAAAATCAAAGATAAATAGAAGGTTAGTAATGACATTCACAATAAAAAAGTAAAAGATAAAAAGTAAATAAAATGAAATAAAAACTAAACTAGGCTTGTAAAGACCGATAAAGACTCGATACTAAATGTCATTCCCCAGCAATAGTGCCATTTGATAGGGTCAGGAATCAGTCATCATGACATGTACTATCAACAAAACCTCGACTTAACCTACTACAAGTAATGGGCAAGTAAGGGTGGAATCCACACGGAAAGGTTCTTAATAGCTACCAAACTCTAGTAATTTGGACACAAGATAGCTCTAACTATGGTATGGAAATAGTTTAAATCTAACTAAGAGATAACACAAGGTTCTAAAGGTTTGATCTATAGGATAAAAATGCTAGGGGTTTGGGATTCAACACTAATTTTTAACATAAATAAGCTAAAGCTAGAAATTGGATTCAAAATTAGATAATGCGAGGCTCACAGGCTCACTACGAATCTATGCATTGAATCTAAAACATGTTGTAGGGAAGACGATTCAACCAAGAACTAACCTTTCGATCATCTTCAAGGAAAGAGCATTACTATTGGGATTTCTTGCCTAATCCTATTTTAAAGCATCCAAGCAACATAATAGATTCAAAACAACAACTTTTAGCTCAAAAGTCAACAACATTTAATTACAGGTCACTACCGAAATCAGCATTTCTCAATGTCTTTAACCTAGGAAAACAAACAAAAGTAACTTATTTGGATAATCTAGGCTCTGACCAAAACTCGACATCAAATCACACATTATTCAGCAAGAAACAAACTTCAAACTTTGAACAACATCCAATCGGGATCGGATTTTCACCCTTTCCCCTAACTAATCTAATATTCATGTCTAATACTAGTAAACACTTGCAAAATTAAATATACCAGACATACTACCAAATCACGAATAACGATGAACATTACTATACAAAAAACTAAAAAAAATTAAGCATAAACTAACAAAACAAAAAATAAATGATAACTACAAAAAATAAGCTAAATTATGCTGAATGATGAATTTCTACTTCTTGCCTTCTTTTTCCCCTCAAAAACACATGGAAGAGTTTGAAAATAATACGGAGCTCGCCAAAAAAGAACTGAGCAGGAACTCAGTTCAAGGTCAGGCACTCGCTAATAAGGCAAAATCCGGATTTTCAGTGAATTGAGTGTCCGCTCAACCATGAGCGCCCTCTTAGAAACCACTTACTGTCCGCTCGTAACTCCTTGCCTGACAATTCCCATTGAACTTAGTGGAGGCATAGGATTCTTCTGAGTGACCAGTCAGACCTTTTTCTTATGAGATGTCTCTTTGTTCAATTCTTGAGTGATCTCTTGGCTTCTCTTCTTGGATTTTCTATTATACACCTCAACTCATCGGTTCTTGTGCTCTTGCCAACTAGATTCCTACATCAAGCCACAAAACACGCATAAGTAGTAAAGATATGAGAAATCATGTAAGACAGGGCAAAAACACGACGAATGATCCTAAGACTAGACCATGCAAAAAATAGGACGAACTTGGGCCAAGAAGAGTACGAAACTCTTTTAGGAAGATACATGTCACTCATTAACTATTTTTTGACCTATTCTTTAATTTTCAAAGTTATGTCAGGTTTTATTTTCCGTAACTTTTGTTTTACTAGTTTCGATCTGGGTGGGATCAAATTGTGTGTTGCGCAATATATCTTTCTATCCCTGACATATCTTAGTAAGACCAAGCAAAGACATCGATGAATTCTTTGAGCAACTGCGTTAGCTCTTTGCGTCCTTTAAGGGATAGTGTTAGCCCGATTTGCTCAAATTTTTGCTCCTACTTTGTTTCTATATTGATACTTTGAGTTTCTTTAATTATATGTGTTCTATTTTGATGTTCTTCCACTACTTTAATAATTTCAAATTAAAATTCATTGGAGACAAAGAAATAGGAATTATGGTGGAAGAAGAGTAAGTAAAAATAACAAGTTTATTGAATTCGGGAGAGGTTACAGCAAGGGATTATTCAGGGTTTTCCTTTGGTGGTATAACCATTAGGGGCTTAAATTCTACACATTCAAACTCGATAAACCAATACTTTAATGTTGGAGATTTCCCTTGACTTCTGGCTCGTCCTTCTCAAAACCAAATAGCAAGGATAGAGTAGGAAAATCAATGTATATAGGGGTTTTAGATGACTCTTTAGGCCTGTTATCATCCAGGAAGCAATAATCAGGGAAGGTTTTGATGCCTAGGTAGAAGATTCCATGATTGAAGAGAGTCTAAGGGAAACCCTTGTAGACGTCTTCTTTGCCTTCTTTAATAAATTGCCCTTTTAGGGTTGGCGATATGGTTTTAGTGCATGCTTGTTTTGGCCTTAATCCTTGGCTCTTTTTTGAGCCACTTCTTCATGAATGTATTCTTAGAGCTCTTTTTCTATCAGTTCGTAGCCTAGCCCAAAGAGGTTATGCTTTCCCTTCGGATCCTTGAATGGTGCGGTGAGGGTTGGCTTACGACCGAGAGTCATGCCAAGGAAGTGCCCATGGTTCTTCATCATAGCATGAACCATAGGGCAAAGAATGAAAGGCAAGCTACTGTCAAGTTCAAGCATTACCACTTTGGATTAAGGATGTATCTTTGATTTGTACCTTGATGGTAGGGGCTTCAATTGCTATGGAAGTACCTTCAAATGGTAGCATAATAAAGAGTTAAGGGGACGAACCCTACATCATGAATCCATGTGCGTCCAAGGAGAAGGTCAAAACTTGCCTTAATGTTTAGCACTTGAAAGCTAACTTTCCTTTCTATGGGTCTCGAGATGAGGTACTAAAAAATGGTCACGAATAACTGTCGGTGCATATTATTATATGCTTGATCTCCTTGCACTAAGCGTGTGTAGTATTTCTCTAAGAAACCTAAGTTGTTGTCAATCAGGTTCATATATATCTTTTGGTTGCATGTGATAATGGTTAGATAAAGGGTCATGTCATGAGAAGCCCCATCAATTCAGAACTTTGGGTACTTTGCTCCAAAATTACGCAGAATGGCTAATAAAAATTTAATCATAGGATGAAAAGAACAAAATGCCCCTATGTCCCAAACAACATTCCAGGTGCTCAGTTTTTGAGACCATGAAAAATCCGGGTCAACCCCACATCACGTCGCAATAGTGCAAATGACTCATAAGCACATCAATGACCCCAAAACTATAACACTTTTACTCGGGAGGGGTCCTTATAATACACAATAGCTCGAGAGGCGTCCCTATATTGCACAAAAGTTCAGGAGGCATCCCAATAAGGCACAAAGGCTTAGGAGGCATCCCTATATTATGAACTTGAGCCGAGGCTTAGGAGGCATCCCTACAATACGCAAAGGTGCGAGAAGTGACCCTATATTATACAAATCAACCCGAGGCTCGAGAGGCTTCCCTATAATATGAAATCGCTCAAGAGGCATTCCCTTTAATACACAATGGCTTGGGAGGTGTCTCGATAATATAACATGTCTCGTGAGGCGTCCCTAAAATATGCTAAAAGCTAGGAGGAATTTTTGTAATACGCCATGGCTCAGAGGCATCCCTAAAATATGCTAAAGCCCGTGGGTTGTCCCTAAAATATACGTAGGCTTGGGAGGTGTCCCTATAATACTCAAATAGTCTCTTTGGCCTATGAGGCATCCCTACAATATGCAAATTGACTCAATGCTCGGAACGTGTCCCTAAAATACGCTAAGGAAATGAAGAAAATCATGGGCATAAAAAAATTCATAGTGGATAATCTAAGGGTTTAAATCCCCAGAGAAACCAACTAATGTCCTTCTATAGACACAAAATCACGTCTGCTCGTATATCGGCCCTATGACAAACCAACCCTTATAGGTAGGACTTTTCTTAGGTCAAGGTTGAGTGTATGCGACCCCAAAAATACCACAAAGACAAATCTCGCAAAGGCCCAAACACAAACTCAAGCCCAAAACATAAATTAGCTTAATCACATTACCCGAATACCAGTGTCCAATGTATGAACTGAAATGGAATCAGATCAGTTGTCAGTTTTAGCGTCTAACGCACACCCTTAGCATTAGAAGCCCAGCCTTGTGTTACACCCCAAAAGCGCTCCTGGCTCATCTTGTACTTCTTTGTAGTTTAGCAAGTGTTTAATGCATAGCTTTGCATGTGACACATGAACCTTGGGAAACCAACTTATTTGCATATAAAGACCCCTTCATTTTTCAAGATCAAGGGTTGGAAATTTTGAGAACTTAGAGAATTGTTATTATGCGGAAATACTCCCTCACACACTCTCAAACACTCACAAAGACAATAAAAGCACAATTCCAAGCATTAAAGGCATTCCTCTTTCATTAAATCAGCAAGAAACCATAACTTCTTCATTAAGCACTTATTAAAGACTAAAGAAAAGGAACTATCCTCAACAATAAATATCGAGGACCCTTATCTCTTTCAATACATTAATTCTTTCTCTACTTCTAATCTATTAACCTTTTAGCCTTTGGATCTACTGGTTAACATCCACTCAAGACCCTTATATTAGACTCATTTAGTGATGATTGTGTCATGTGAAAACCCCTCTAACATGAACATCTATTTCAATTTTTATGGAACTCTTGTGAGACTTGATCAACTAAAGAGACATCACTCTTGATGATCTCTCATGATTAACTAATTCAACTTATTTTTAATGTCTCATTTTTTGTATGATGTGAAGAGCTAGGAGAAACTCCTACTTCACAAGCGTAACCCTCAAAATGCTAACTTTGAGCACTTCATCTAAGGTACCATCTTAATAGATAGGTCTATCCTTAATCATTCATGCCACCACTCTCCCTTTCATTTTAACTATTGTAAACTACTATATGTCTCTTTACTTTTCAGTTTAGTCAATGAGGCTAAGATATAGACATCTCTAATCTTGTTAGACTTGACACTTGACCCATTTTTATAAGGAAAACTAAAGTATGTATCATACTTAAATACATATTTAAGAGTTAATATTAAGGCTCATTTCTTATTATAGCATCATAACCCATACTTTTATCTTGTTTATGTCTCTATATGTCAATGATGTTCTATAGCTAAATCATACTAGTCATTTAAACTAGACTCATTCCTCACGTTGGAATACATCATGAAGAAAACTCTCTTTAGACTTTCTTTTTCATTTGATTAGTAAATCTCTCCAACTCATCCTACATCATACTTATTTTTCATTAATATTAACCCTAACTCCTTTATTTCTTTGTCTCTTGACTCTCATCTCTATTGTTTCCTTTCGACTATGCACTTTTATTACGCAATCCTTACTTTGTATTTGCATGACCAATATTATCTTATGCCCTAATCAAGACCTATTGATTGCAACCACGCCTAATAAGATAAATTCGGACAACCAGCCATACGGACCCTGAATCTTATTGACCACTAACAAAAGTGACGACCTAGTTTAGGCTTGTGTGTATAAATCTTAACTTCCTTAATTAACTAAATTAGGGTACACTTATCACTTATTTATGCATGTTTGACAAGAAACTTGAACTAATTTATTCTTCATATCTACGCCAATTTCTTCACACACATTCAAGGATTAAAATAAGTTGCTCTTTCCTGAACCTTCTCATGATTTTTTCAATTAGTCCATAAATGTTTGGTTTTGACTCCTTCACCCTTTTGATGTTTCAAAAGTCACATAGTCAATCCTTACTGATGCATAAAATAATAGAGCACTAATGGGGGAGAGTCCCTTCCTCTTTCCTTTACCAAAAAAAGGAAGGTTAGGTTATAAAAATTAGGTTCTCTTGTGGTAATTCACTTATCGAATTTTCTACTTAAAACCTAGTTGGGTTCCCGACCCATAAAATTTCCGTACGCAAAAATAATCACCTATAAATTATCCTCTTGGGAGATGTAAGCATGAAGCTTACTTAGATATACATGTGAATGTGCAATAGAAAAAATCTGATTTTTGTGCTTACAATTTGCTAGAGATTATGTTAGGCATACTTGCATTCATGCATATAACTCTTTGTGTGTCGATGTTACACCCTATGCCTCTATCTCTTATGAATGTGATCTACATTTGAGACACATTAGGAGTGGAAGATCAGCCAATAACGATTAAGGTTCATGGTCTGACCTTTGGCTTTTTTGAAGCTTACCAAACTGTGGGACATGACACACTCTCATGGCATTATGTTAGGGGTGTTATCCTCTTACCTTGACATCTTTCAAGTAGTGGCTTTTGGTAAATGGAACTTCTTCAAAGTCATGGACCCTTTGACTCATGTATCCAACCCTAGTTCATGCTAAAACTTAGAACTTTGGCTAGGTGGAGACTTGGATTTATTGCATTCATTCAAGTATGTTAGTGGGACTACCTAAACTTGTGTGTTATTGCTATATTTTTACACTTACGTTGAAATCTAGCATGAAAAAAACCCTAGGGAATCCTAAACCCCTAAAATGCGAATCACGTGCATAAACCATGTCATGTCCATCCCAAGTCATGATCGCTGATTATGATCATTTGCATCATTTCATGTATCAAAACATGTATAAACCATATCATGTTCATCCCAAGTCTCATTATGTCCGTCTTGCCGAACCATGCCGCCCTAAATATTAACCTTACCTCTTAAAACTGACCTAAATGCGGTTAAATCCCAAACTTACCTCACAGCATGACTTAAATCACAATATAGCTTCTCAAAACTTACCTCTCAAATTGCATTTCGTTCATTTACAAACCTTAATTACTGAAAAAATTAATCACTTAGCATCCTTCATCCATATAGAGCAAAGTTATGGCCTGATTCCCTTAGCGAATAGGTATGAAAACTCACCCGGACGCCATCAGTGTTTCCAAATAATTAAGGAAGCTTTGGAGTAGAGCTACGTTTTGACCTGATTCCTTTAAGTGGATACGTAGGCAACCTCTCCCGAGGCCCGGTAATTTGAAAATCATTAATCTCCATACTTCGAGAAAATGTCCTATGTTTTGACTCCAGCGTTGAAAACCCAAATCAAGAGTTTGACGCCCAATGTCTAAGCATTGAATGCCTAGTTCTAGGAGTTAATCAAAAGAACTCATGCCGCCAACCATAGTGTTGTGGAATGTTTTAGGTGAAAGCCTGGGATTGAGCCCCTTGTGGGAGTTTGGCACACAACCAGTGTTTGTCCAAGAAAACGGTCTTGTCTCATCTAATTTCTGTTAATCGCCAAGCAAAAGCACTCTTGCCCTCGGACTGAATTTTCAACGCAAAGCTAAAAGGCTCATGTTCTAAGGATTTGTTATTCCATTTATTTGGATCTTAAAATGTACCTAAACTTTGTGCTAGGTTTAGGTATATTCGTGCATGATCACTTTGGCTCAATTAGTCTAAATAATCAATTTTAAGTTTGTAAATTCCTTAAATACAATCCTTATAGCATGTTAAGGCACCATAAAATTTGAAAAACAACTTGAATTCATTCTAAAAAGCACATAAACCCTAAGTTATGGCCTAGTTCCTTTAAGAAAAGCTTTAAGTAAAGAAAAGTCTAGTTCTAAGGAGAGAAAGTAAAAATGGTCTTTATAGCTAAATACAAAACCTCTTTTTTAATTCTTTTGCACAAGCTTTTCTTTACCTCAACCTTTCTACCCTACTTGGTAAGCCTTTATTGCACTGACTTGACTCTTTTCCCTAATCTCTCTTTTTGTGGTACAATCAGCACACCTAAGTGAACATGATAAAATTGGCTTATGCTTTGTCATTTTATCTTGAGTAGTTCTAGAGGAGGATGTATGAACTTTGATTTTCCCTCTATACTCCCACATTAAAGCGAGGTAGCTCCTAGACAGCATAATGGATTATGGAGGATCTTGAACGAACCTATAGAAACAAAATTGTGTCTCCCTATGTAGCGGTCCGATAACAAAAAAAATCCTGACTAATGAACTTAGCCTTGGTAAATATTTAGTATATGTAAACCCGAAAACACCTCAAAACCAAAGCTTGAAAAAGAAAAAACACAATTAAGAGCCCAAGACACTTACCTTGGCCAAAATACATAATCCAAAGTCAAAAAATACATCATCAACATACCAAACATAAACCCTTATGTGCAAAACCAAGGCTCAAAGCTCTTATGCTTGATGCATGAAGTGAGCATCGAATGCAACAACTAAAAGGGGGCTTAAGCTAGGGAATCTAACGCTCGAGATTGGCATTAAATGCCCTGTACAGGCATCAAATTCCCTATGTGCGTTAAACGCTGAAAGCCTACATATTTTAGCTCCTCTTCTACTTCTTTCAAACTCAACCACCTTCAAGTGTCTAATGCCCAACCTCAGCATTTGATGCTTAACCTTTGTGTGCCACGCCAAAAGTGCTTTTATCTTATTTCAAGCCACATTTCAATCTATAAAAATATTCCTTTAATGAGTTCTAAATCACAACCCTGCCATTTGATGACTAAAGCTAGCAACAAATGCACTGACATTGCATCGAACGCTCATGAAACCGACTCTTTTTTCCTACAAAGACCCTCATTTGATGAACAAAGGATTGGCTTTTCTCATAATATTAAGGGTTGTCCCTTTGCTAAATTACAATCCCAAAGCACCCTTAAACACAATCATAGCCTCTTAAAACATCATTTAAACTTACAAAGGATCATTCAAAGGACATTTTAAAATAATAAAGCAAGGAACCCTTACCCCTTCAACACATAACCAATCAAGACTCAAGCAATAAGACTCTCCTCAATGGTAAGCGCCAAGGACCTCTCTCTTACTCAATTTTCTTTATTGCTTTATCTACTTCTACTCCCTTCACTTGCTAGTCCTTGACTTGTGGTTCTACATCCATCTAAGGTCTTATATTGGCCTCTTATTTTGATGATTATGCAAGGTGTAAACCCCTTCTACATGAACACTTATTTTCAGTTTAATATAATCTTTTATGATCCTTAATCAACCAAAGAGTCATCACCCTTGATGATCTCTTATGATAAACTCCAACAACTTTGTTTTCAAATTCTCTTATGCCTATGATGTGAAGAACTAGAAGGAAATCCTAATTTATTAGGATAATGCTCAAAACCCTTACTTTGAGCATCATCATTTAAGGAACCAGTTTCATGGATAGGTCTCCACTTAATCTCTAAAATGACCCTTCCCCTTGCATCTTATTTACTGTAATCCATTTACATTATGCAAGTTTTCTTTTCTTTGGTATATGATGAAGAGACTTGGACATCTCCATTCTCTTTAAGACTTAATTAATCTTTGACACTTTTCATAAGTAAACCTTAGGTATACATCATACTTGAATGTACATTTAGGAGTTATCCTTGAGGCTCATTTCTTTTTCAAGCATCATAGAGCATATTTTAATCTTGATTTTGCCTCTTTATGTCAATGATGCTCTTAGACTAAAGCACATAAGTCTTCATAAACTAGGCCCTTTTAACTTAGTTGAAGTATTTCAAAGAGACGGCTCTCTTTAGGCCTAAGCCTTCATTTGATTAGTAAATCTTTAATTCATCATGTATCATACTTACATTGCATTCTAACTTATCTAACCTATTATTTGGCTATTATTGCTCATTATGATTGTTGTAATTTATGTACATAGTTCATATCTAGTATTGAGATTAAATGATCACCTTTACTCATGCTTATAATCAAGACCTATTGATTGAATGCCACGCCTAATAAGATAAATAATGGACAACCAGAAACAGTTACCCATTAATCTTGTGGACATTTAACAAAGTGATCACCTAATCTAGATTTATGTGCATAGCTCTAATGTTGCTAAACCAACAAATCTACAATACGCTTTGCAATTGTTTTTTTATGTTTCCTTATGACTAAATTTGGTTTGTTCTCAATCTCTATTCCAATTGCTTGCACACATTCCTAAATTGAAATAACTTGTTGATTCCCTAATCTTCTCATGATTCGAAGACCACTTACATGAGTTAAATTTGGGGTTCAAACCCAAGGGTGACCTAACAAACCAAAAATATTACTAGAAACTCCTTGACGCATTTCTATTTCATAAAGCCACGTAGCCAATCCCTTTTCATATATAATATAGTAGGGCACTAATCGAAGAAGAAAGGTTGGGTTTAAAAAACCGGGCTCTCTAGTGGCGATTCAATCATCGAATCGTCCATCCAAAACCTAGTAGGGTTTCGGAACCTTGAAATTAGAACATGAAAAGCCCCAAAAATGTTGGAAACTCAAATAGGAAAATTTATGTTTAAAGCATACTTGGCTACACATGCAAATGAGCAACCCAAAAACTTTGGTTTGTGTGCTTGCAATTAGCTAGAGATTGTGTTAGGTATACATCTATTCCATGCATGTAACTCTCTGCGTGTTGAAGTTACACCCTTGGACTCTGCCTCATATACATGTTTTCTATATTCAAGAAAAATTGGGAGTGGAAGAATAGCCAATAATCTATTAAGTCTCATGACCCAATATTTGCCTTTTCCGAAGCTTATCAAACTTAGGCACTTGGTACGCGCTCATTGATATGAAATTGGGGGTTATCCTCTTACTTTGGCCTCTTTCAAGTAGTGTCTCTAGGTAAATGGATCTTCCTCAAAGTCATGAACCCTTTGTCACATGTTAACTAACCCTAGTTCATCCTAAACTTAGAATCTTAGCTAGGTGGAGACTAGTATATGTTGAATTCATCCAAGCATGCTAATGTGACTATGTAATTAAGTGTAACTGTTATGTTTTAAGCATTAACTCTTGGAATCTAGCTTTGCAAAACCTTAGGGAAAGCCAAACCCCTAAAATATGAGTTACATGTTACCTTGGTTTAAGATCATCAATTAGGAGTATTCACATCATTTCATAAATCAAAACCACGTCTTGTTCATCCCTAGTCTCATTATTTACAATTATGCACAAGTCACGCCAAACCATGCCACCTGAAATCCTAGCCTCACGCTACAAAAATGACCCAAACACAATAAATCCCAACCTTACCTCTACAAAATGATCCAAACACGGTAAAAATTTGACCTTAGCTCACAAAATGCCTCTAATCCCGACATTGTCTCTCAAATTGCATCAAACACAATGAAAGTCTAATCTCATCTCTCAAATGACCCAAAGTTGTCAAAACTAGGGGAAAACCATGCCTTTCCACCAAAATTCCTTAAACCATAAGGAGAAAACCAACCTTACCTCCGAAATGTCCCTAGCCTCGATAAAATCCCTAATTTACCTCTTAAATGCCACGAGTTCCTGGTAAAATCTCCAAACTAACTCCAAAAATTCTCAAGACCCTAGTAAAAATAAAAATATATGCCTAGATTGCTGCTCGATAAAAACTTGAATTTACCCCTGAATTGCCACCCTCTAAAAACCCTAATTTACCCCCTGAATTGTCATTCGGTAAAATCCCAAATTTACCTCTAAATTAGTGCTAGGTAAAATCTCAAATTTATCTCCGAATCGCTGCCTAGTAAAAACCCTAATTTACTACTAAATTGTTGCCCCGATAAAAACCTTAATTTACCTCTAAATCGCCGCACCGGTAAGACTCTAATCTAAACCCTTAAGGGTTAAAAATCCTAAATTACCCCTCCTAACAGTAAGACCTTGATCTTCCCACTGAAACCCTAAAGGAGTAAAAATCAAAATTACCCCTCTAGGGTTAAAATACAAAATTCCCCGATCCGATTGGTAAAAACTTGACCTTTCCACTAAAATCTTATGTGGGGTAAAATACCAAAATTACCCTTCACCGGCCAAAACCCAATTTTGCCTTATCTGGTAAAACTTTAAATTACCCTTTATGCTCCACAAAAAGCCTTAACTCTGATGGGCATTGTGTATTGAGTCAATGCATATTGAGTCTATTTCATGTATTTATAATCATTCTTGTAACGGAGGCCGAATCCTATAACCTGGCCATGCATCATTTGCATCAAAGATGATCGCGTAGTTACATCATACTTATACTTTCATCATGCATATGTACAATCGCTCCCAACATTGACCCAAAAACACATAACCTTAACCAAGTCAAGTCTTGTCCATGTCCTTTCGCAGGATTTGACAAAATTGATACAAAGGATGAGTGTAAAGTTGAAGAGAACATCCTCACCTCCTCTCTCAGCTAATGGCAACAGTAGAACAAATGGCCTAGGTATTGATTACGATCAATGACTTTGCTAAGTCTTTAGAGGGTGTGAACACCTGTCCGGAGAATTTCTCCACTGAAGACATCCCAATGTTCAAATCAATAGATGATCTATGATATCATCTTTGCAACTTTAGGGCTACCATAGCCTTCAAGGGGATAGATCCTAAATTATTCCTAGTATTTTTTTCTTATGTCCCTAGAGATAAATTGTCAAAAGTAGTTATATGCACTAAAGGAATACGAAATCAAGACATGGGAGAATACCACCAATGCATTGATAAACCATTATATACCCAATGTGCTATTACAGAAAACTCTCTTATAGTTAAAGGTTCTTCGAAAAAGCACCAACAAAGGTTTTATGACATGTCTTAATCGTTGGAGGTAATTAGCCTCTCAAATGGTCTTGAAACCACTACAAAAGGAACTTATGAGGATTTTCATCTTAATTCTCCTTCTTGAGTACAAGAACCATATAAATTAGTTGGGTCTCAAATATTTGGAGCATACATACATTATTGGCACCAACACTGAAGATCATCTTGTAAAGAATCAGACTGCTCTAGGCAAATAGAAATAGATGGGGATGCATAGGAAACCTTACCAGAAGCCCAACCATAATCATGTAATTTAAGATCTAAAATGAAACCTCTGAAGAGCTCTAACATGGCTTGGTTTTTGTCATAAGCCGAGCAAAAGTTCTCTTGATTCTATACTCAATGTGTCAGCATCAAGCATAAATGCACTTATTCTAAGAGCTTAATACTTAGCTTATTTAGCTCCTAAATGTATCTAAACTTTATAATAGGTTTAGTCGTGTTCTTTCAAGGTCGTTTTTCATATTAATGATTAGTTTTAGATTTGTAAACATTATGTAAATCATGTAAGTTGGCACAATAAAGCTCAAAGAAAACTTTATTACATTCAAAAGAAGTAAAGGTTACATAAGATCCTAACGCCTTCTTAAAAGCTTAAATAATAAAAAAATCTAATTTGAATAAGACAAATCAAGAATTTTCCTTTGTAGTCTAAACAAAAGCCTTTTCTTTTCTTTATCCAAGCCATGCTTCACCCCTAAGCGTATTCACTTGCCTAGCCTATCAAGACCCAATTTTACTCTCTTTCCCAATCGTTCCTTTGGTGGCACGACTCGCACATCTAAGCGATCCTAAACCGTTGGGGGCTTAGGCTTCAACATTTGGTCTTGGATAAGTCTAGAGAAAGAGTCATGTAATATAAATTCCCCACTATTCTCCCATATCCAAGTCAAATAGCTCTTGGAAAGCATAATCATTTGAGGAGGATCTTGCAAATACCACATCAGTTTTCCTCTCCAATATGACTCTTATAGCTTGACCTACTCTTTCTTAAGTGGTATACTCTTGGGCCATTCCATCTCGTGGTCTAAAACCACTTGCTTCTGCCTAAATTGCCTCAAGATTTGGGCCAGTGCATAATAAGTCAACACCGAGAGATTTGGTATCCTCACAATAAACCCCTTTTAAATATCGGTCATTGCACCATGGGACAATCCACTTTATGGTAAACTCCCCCTTTACAAAATAGGCTTCCCAAGCCTCCAAGGTTGTGTGTTCAAGGAGTTTCTTTCACATTCTGAAACTACTCTTATTATAAGTAACAAGGTTTTCAGGAGGAGCTACTAGCATGAGCCTTACTATCAACCAAACCTTCAAAGCAAAAAGTAAATGAGCAACTCAATATTCATGACATTGCAAGCAAAATTAAAGAAAAAATCAATCAAATCAGTTATAAATCTAAGCTTACTTAAGAAAGGGTAGGTCACCCTCTGATACACAAAGAATGATCTACATGGTGCATACTTAGGCCAACCATAAGCTCGCCTAGAATGATGGACATTGGGTTCTTTCCATCAGCACTTTACTCTAGAATCCCAATGATGGAAGAATAACCCTCCTCATTTCCCTCATTTAAAAAAAGGAATTGAGCAAACAAGAAAAAAGACAAGGACCTCTTACAAAATTCTTAAGCTATTAGCTCATGAGTGAGAGTAGAAAAAAGAGAAACCATGCACTCTAAGTCTACTCTAGCTCCAAAAAACATCATCGAGGGACTTACCCTTAAGGCCAAAGTACCCCTTAAAGTCCTCGTAGTAATACTCTTATGTGGACGGGAGGCAAGGTGGCCCGTTGATAGGCCAACCAATGATGGCCCTAAGCTCCTCGGGCATGGGCATGATCTCATCATTCTTAAACTCAAAGTGTCGGAGACCAGATCTGAACACCTAAGAGCAGTCGTGAGAAAAATTATGTCCAATTTCAGAAACCTTAATTATGAAAGAACCTTGAGACACATCTTATCAACATCAAGTTTCTCACTCTTGTTCAAAGCGTTCAACAACACATTTAAGGCTAGCTCAAATTTGGAAGCAATTTTCTAGTGAGAGAAGTAAACCAAGGAAAGAGAAAGCAAGTTATGTTTGATTTGAAAGGAATAACCAATCCCGTTAAGGGGTTTAAATAGCTAAGAAACACCTAGCCTGGTGTTGAGCACAAGACATAGAGTTCTAGCGCCAAACGCTCATCAAGCATTGAACACTGACTTTAAGTGCCTAACGCATAACTTAGCGCCAAGCGCTAACTAAGCACTCGATGCCAGAACCTGGTGTTGGATGCCCAACCTGTATTCTTGACATGACTTGATGCGTTGTCTCCTAATGATCTCACGCCTTTTATGGTCCTCAAACCTTGGCTAAGAATTTATGCATAATTGTCATCCTAAATAGGCATATGGTGCATTTGTACTATTTTCAATCCTATCTCAAAAAATGAATCTGCATTATCCTCATTCAAACTTCAGCCCATACCAACCCCAACTCGCATTTAAATCAAAACCTTGCCCGATTAAATAAATTGTCAAAAATAAATCAAAATTTTACAAGCCCTTCCCTAAATTTTAGCTTATTTTTTGTTTACAGAGAGCTGGTACCTCCTGTGTGACCCAAAAATAGGGAATATTTTTGCAAATCATTGTCCCTACATATTTACAAATTATATTGCATCTAACAAGCCATATCCGCATATTAGAGCCATGCATCATCCGCACTTCCAAGAAAAGCATGCACAAGCACACACACATAAATAAAGTCTAGCATTATATTAGATCATAATAAAAGACAAATTTATGTCACAGAGTGTCATGGCATAGTCATATGTAATTATGTTCCAAATAGCAATGCAAAGAACATTTTTTCATAAGGCATGATCTACAAAAAAAGGCTCATCAAGACTATATTAGTCGATTGACAAGAAGCACATGATCCTCTTCTACATCTTCTTAGAGGTAAAACCTGTTGCCATATGAATCTGGCCCGAGTGCGAGGCCAGACCACCACTTGAAGAGGGACTAGCTGCTGATTCAAAGCCTCAGGTGTCACCCCCCAAGGAGGGGGAAATGGATGAGCTAGAATCTTTATAACTATGAAACACTACTCATTAGAGTAGTCACCTTCCTTGAGCTTCTTCTTCGCCAATTCATTTATCATTTCTAAGGTCTTGCGAGCATCCTCCCTGTATTGTCGGCTCATTGACCATGCGACCTTCCCCAGCTCTTCGTCTCGTTGTTCTCTGAACTTGGGAGCCATCCTAAGGAAAGAAACAAACGACACACAAATGCAAGGGTTATAGACCCATAAACATCATAACAAAGACCCTATAAAAAAAATACAACAATAGTCTCAGGAATTCTTAGATTCCACTGAAATGCCATGGTCCTAGGAATTCTCATATTCCTAAGAAATGTCAGTCTCAGGAATTCTCATATTCTACTGAAATACTATAGACACTAAAGTTCACGAACTCCCCTGAAAAAACATACACAATTCCCCAAGAGTACACAGACTCCATACAAAAACAACAAGCGGTTGTAGGATTTCTCATATTCCATCAAAAACATTATAACCCAAGAACTCTCAGATTCTATCAAAAAAGCTATAACCTTAGGAGTTCACAAACTCCCCTAAAATACACTAGACTTAGGAATTCACATATTCCAAACACTCTAAAGTTCACAAACTCCCTTAAAGAACTACAGACCTAGGAATTTACATATTTCATCACAACAAATCTCTACAAACTTAGGGGGCTCATACAAAGTTCATAAACTAGCTACATGCATTCTTAAATACAATCACAATCCAACAGGAAGTTCACATACTTCCTTACCAACACAATAGTTTAATAAAGTAGAGTAATAGTGGCGATTCATAGATTTTAAATACGTCATCGAAATTCTCGGATTTCAAATGTAAATCTGGCTACAAACCTTATAACATAGCCTAACACCAATTCCAATACTAACTAGAACCCTACTAGGCGTACATTACACTAAACATCCAAAAACCCAACTTCCCTGCAAACACCAAAATTCAATGGTTTCTCAACAAAACATACATTAAAGCCTAGATCCAAAACCTAGCGTCATCAAACAACTAATTGGGCACCAATAATCGACATACTTCATTAAACTCCATCGAAACGGGAATTCATGATTCCCAAACTTGCAAGTCATCATTCTTAAGCATAATTGAGCATAACCTAACAACAAAATCAAGCTAAAACACACCTATCACAATTACCCATATAGTTTCAACCATACACCCATACCCTATGGAAGATTCATTCAAAACCTCTTAAACTAGTCACATTTTGTGTAAAAACTAACCTACACATTATATACATGCATATACCAGGAAAATACAACCAACAATTGCAACTATTAACCAAAAAATCATAACCCCCCAATTTAATTTAGGGTTTATAAAAAAACAAAAAATCATGCTTAAAACCAAGGGAAATTCAAGTAAACTTACTTGATTTACGTAATGATTCTTCTTTTTCTTCATGTTAGGAGAGAGTCAATACCGCGTCAGTGTTGTAGTCTGAGTCCGTGTCCATGCAAAATCAACCATGGATCATGGGTCATACTAAGTCATATTTGCATTAGACGTATGCATTTTATGTCATGCAAAACCCTATTTGCATTAGGCTCATACATCCTAAGTCAAAACCTTATCACAATCACATTTAGCAAGTCACCCAAGTTTCCAAAGCTATATAAATCTAAGATACAACCAAATCTGCCACAATATTTAATCCTATGCAAAGCTAGAATCCTGACCTTGCAGGCAAATCATTTATTAAGCATCAGTCAGTAGGAAAACTATCATCCTAAAAATTGACACAAAGAAGAGCACAAACAAGCAAGCATGACGCTAGGGGGCTAAGAACTCCTCTTTGAAGGCCTCTAAAGCCTCTTTCTTTGGGTCCCTTGACATCTCCCTAAAGAGTTACCACATCAAAGCTAGAAATCCATGCAAGAAACTCAAGGCTCCCACTAGCCACATTGCAAAAATAAAACTCTAGGTTTTCAAAAACCATACCTGACCCTAACATATAAACATAAAACCTGAAAACTTCAAAGCCAAATACACATAGCCACAAATATTTTGTAGGGTGGTACCCCTAGAAAAACCTAATAACCAAAAAGGCAATCCTTATGACCTTCCCAAACAACCAAAATTTTATAGACTTTGACACTTTCAAAACTGGAGGCTTACCCATCAAACCCGTTCTACACACAAACACAAAATTAGGGGCTTACCACTCAAACCCATTCTACAAACACATCAAAATCAAGGGCTCACCACTCATACCCATCCTCTTCCAAATCAATAGGCAAAAGACTATTTTGCCCCTAAAATACAAAAGTGATATTCTAGTGTCGATCAAAAGCCAGGTTTACCCCGTATAAATGATAAGCACTTCGATGACCCAATGACACTGTCTCATTGTCTCGGAGGCATCCTTATAATAATGCTCCATAGGCACCCCTAATATACACATATTGGCTCAATGGCTTGGGAGGCGTCCTTATAATACGCTTGGTAGTCCCAAGCTTAGTAGGCATCCCCATAATACACAAACAGTCTCATGACTCGAGAGGCATCCCTTAAATATGTGCTGGCTTGAGAGGCATCCCTATATTACACCATGACTTGGGAGGTGTCCCTAAAATATGCCATGACTCGGGAGGTGTACCTAAAATACGCTCTGACTTGGGAGGTATCTTAAACAACGTCATGGCTCATGTGGCATCCCTAAACTATGCTAAGCAATCTAATAGATGCATAGGCCCAGACAAAGAAATCCTAATGGATCATCTAAGGGTTTTAATCTGCATTAGAATCATCTAAAATACTTTTCCTCATGGAGTTGTCTCGCAAGAAAAACTCTTCCCTAGCGGATAAAAATATCAGTATATTAACATCCCTAGCGGATAATCATCCTCGGCATAAAAAGGGAATCATAACCTCTGAAATTATTCAAAATCTTCAAGCAGGACCTCCTTAGTAGAAACACAAACTAAAAAATTTCCCAATAGAGTTCCTTTACCCCTAGCCAGGCCAAAGGTACTAAACCCTTTAAAGTTGACGATTTCAATAACCAAATCAACCCAAAAGCTGAGCTAAATTATTTGAAGCTATCCACTGTGGCATCCCTTCTATTTTATGCCACTGTGGTGGCTTCCATTTGGCAAAGCAATCCATAACATTAGCACAACAAGCCATGTCTCTAAAACATTAGGCAATGTCTCTCAACCGCGGTATCTTGGTAGCAGCTCCCTGTTGGCATAATAGGTCATATCTCTTATGCAAATGGATACTTGAAATTCTTATAAGGTAGTTGAATCCTATTCCTTCTTAGATTCATCATATCTTAGTATGGTTTTTTTCTAATTTTAGGCATAGGATTTTCAAACTTTCCTTTTTTAGGTTTTATGGTTCTTTAATGTACGGAAGTCATGGAGTTGATGATTGGTGGAAAGCCTTGATCAAAACCTAAAATCTTGGAGTGGTTTTTAAAGATTGAAAATTTTCTCCAAGGGCAAAAATCATTATTATAATGGTTGATGGGTTAGGACAATGAACGGTGTTCATAACGTGACATGGTGAGCTAACATGGCATGTCATATAACGTGGCTAGGAGCATGGGACGTGGCATAGAGATAGAGTGACGTGGATCCCACAAGCTTAGCTCAGTCAAAGAATATTCTATTCATCCTTGATCTTAGGAACTAGTTAAAGGATTTTCTAATGTGTTCTAATTAGGAGTAGGGTATAAGTAGGATTAAAACACTAGTTAATCTTATCCTTTATAAAATTATAGTCCTAATAGAAGTGTGTAATAGCTAGGTGTTAGATTTTTATTTCCTTTTAGGTGGTTATCATGAGTCCTTTTAGAAGTATGAGTCCAAATCTCAAAGCGATTCAAACTCCCAAGCTATGGGTATAAATAGATGGGCGCCCAAGCTTGGAAAAATTAGACTTTGAGTTTGTTTTTCTTGTTTTAAGCAATAATTTTGAAATTTTATTATTCTTTGTTGATGTGCTCGTTTTAGAGCATGTTTACAACCCCATTTTAGTGTCGAGTCTCATGCTTTTGTATTGTTTTTATGCACATTACATTCAATTTTACCTTGATCTTGTCCTCGAGCTGTTGTTAGGTCATTTCAGGTGATTTTGATGATTTCGAGGTAAAATGAAACGTGTTCGAGGCTTTGACACCTTTATCAAGAGTTTGGATGCACATATCATTGCTTGGGCATGTGTTCCAAGTCACTCTCGAAGATCCCATAAACTCCATAAGCCACTAGACACCTCAAAGGAGCTATTCAGCAAGGTTCAGGTTCAGATTCGATCGAATCTGACATCCATTCGGTCGAATGGGAGACAGGGATTCAAGCACATAAATCAAGCTCTCGGGAATAGCCGAATGAAGACTCATTCGGCCGAATCAAGACCCATTCGGCCCAATGGTTCCACTCATTCGGCCTAATAGTGGATAGGGTGCACAAACGTCAAGTTTCTGTTTTAGGCGAATGGCCACCCCATTAGGGCGAATGGCCACCCATTTGGCCGAATCCCCTATTCATTCGGCCGAATGGTTTTAATTCCCACAGTTTTTGGTTCTTTCATCAGCCGGCGCTCGAGGGTTTTTCTAGGGTTTTACCCCTTATGTCCCTAGGGTATAAATACCCCTTTGTTCTGTAAATAACCCTCATGCCTACTTTGAGAGCTTTTGTGCCTCAACTTAGAACACCACTTTAAAGATTTTCATTTCTTTCATGCATTAGTTTAGATTTACAGCTTTCATTGCACTTCCTTTCAAGCTTTGTATTTCGGATTTGGATTCCTTTTCTTTCACGCAATTTCATTCATGCAAGGTATTGATTCTTTTCTGTTTTATTTTTTTAATGCTTTCAAGTATTGTTTTTATGAATTTCATTCCTCTTTCTATTATCATTGCTTTGTTTACGGTTTTGATAGGATAATTTTCGTTCTCTTGTTCATTTCCATTCAGTCTGTTCATGCTTTCAATCATGTGTTAGGAGCTCAAGGAGGCTAGGAAAAAGAGACCCTTTATCTTCAAGTGATGAGGAGATTTATAAAGGGTGTAAAAAGAGGAGTTCATAGGGGAAAGAGGGATCAAAGATTGATACTTGAAATTCTAAAGTTCAATGGCTACATTGATCAGACAATTTCTTAGATTGGGTTCGTAGAGTGGAGAGGATTTTCAATTACAAGGACTATGATGATCATAGATCATTCAGGGTGGTCGAATTAAATCTCACTTCTTATGCAAGCTTGTGGCTTAAAGGTTGGAAAAAGAAGAGAAGGAAAGAAAGAAGATCAAAGATCTCATCTTGGTGCAAACTAAATAAGGAGATGAGAAAACTCTTTGGTCCATAAGAATTCGATTAATATAACTTTCTTAAAACACATACATCAAAAAAAGATAGAAAATCTATTGAAGAGTATATTATGGAATTCAAAAACCCCATCTTGACTTTTGAATTAATGAGAAAGAAGTCTTATTGGTGAATAAAAAAGAGATTTTGCATGAGATGGAACAAGAAGGACAAGGATATGTTATGGTGGCTTTCAATAATGATGGTGAGAACAACCTAATATTTTGAATCTTTTGTTAGACAAAGTCAATGATATACCTCTAATATTTAGTAAAGATCCAACATAAGAATCAAATAGTGTAAGTTTTCTTTTATTTTGTGCTATGCTAGAGAATGAAAAAGGAATAATGGAAGAAAATCTTGATACTATTACTGATTCCACACCAACTTAGCCAGTTAGTTTTTCAATGATTGGTAACTATCCATCTTTTTATATTCTTGGTGATAAAGAGGGAAATATTGAATCTTTGCATTGTTACAATCAAGTAATTCTAATCTCCCAAAATCAACATGATATTGGTACATTTTCTATAAGGAGATTAAAAGGACCATCAGGGTTATAATCAAAATCTTACAATTTGGATAAAGCCATGGTATGGTTATCTCTCATCTTTTGTTTGATGGTTGGTAACATTAGAGATCAAGGGAAAGACAGCAACTCTGGTACTTCAAGTGTTGCAATATCTTCATGTTTGGTTAAAAAGATTTGGATGATCTCTTAGCCATAACAAAACTTAAGGGAAAGTTTTTCTTAATAGGGAGGGCATGATGTGAATGGATGCTTTGAATTTTTTCAAGCTATTTGAATCATATCCCTCTAGTATTCATCATATCTTAGTTTGGTATTTTTCTTAATTTAGGCATAGTGTTTTTTTAAACTTTCCTTTTTTGGGTTTTAGGGTTATATAATTTATGGAAGCCATGGATATGATGATTGGTGAAAGGCCTTGATTAAAAGCTTAAATCTTGGAGTGTTTCTTGAAAATTAAAAATTTTGGCCAAGGGAAAAATTTCATTCGAATGGTCGGTGGGTTAGGACAATGAATGGTGCTCATAAAGTGACTTGGCGTGGCGTGCTGATATGGCATGGCATATGACGTTGCTAGGAGCATAGGATGTGGCATGGAGATGGGTTAATGTGGCTCCCACAAGTTAATCTTGGTCAAAGGATTTTTTTGTCCTTGTTCTTGGGAACTAGTCTAAGAGTGTTCTAATTAGGAGTAGAGTATAAGTAATATTACAACACTAGTTTATCTTATATGTAGTATAAGTAGAGTCCTAATAAGAGTATGTAATAGTTAGGTGACAAATTCCTATTGTTTATTAGGAGTCCTAATTTTAGTAGGATTCTAACTCTGAAGCTTAGGGTATAAATAGATGTGTGCCCAAGTTGAGGAATATCAGATTTTAAGCTTGTTTTTCTTGCTTAAAGCAATAAACTTAAAAAAGTTTATTATTCTCTTGTGCATAGCAAGATTGTGAATTAGTGCTTCACTTTAAATTCACGTGAGGAAGTGAGAGGAATTGAGGGTGTTTCATCAATCAATTCTCCAAACTTTCTCCCTAGTTTGTAGCCTTTGGTGCATTCCTTTAAAAGGTTGTAGTCTAGTTTCTATCCCTTGTGAGGATTAAGATTTTCATACCTAGATTCACTTCAAGTGTTGTAATATCTTCATGTTTGGTTAAAAAGATTTGGATGATCTCCTAGCCATATCAAAACTTGAAGGCAAGTTTTCTTAAGAGGGAGGACATGATGCAAATGGATGCTTGAAATTCTTTCAAGCTAGTTAAATCCTATTCCCTCTAAAATTCATCATATCTTAGTATGGTATATTTTTAATTTTAGGCATAGGTTTTTTAAACTTTCATTTTTTAGGTTTTATGGATCTTTAAGGTGTAGAAGCCATGGAGATGGTGTTACTGGAAGGCCTTGATCAAAAGCTAAAACCTTAGAGTGATTTTCGAAGATTTAAAATTTTAACTAAGGGAAAAAATCATTATTACAATAGTCGATGGGTTAGGACAATTAACGATGCTCATGAATTAACGTGGTGTGCTGACATGGCATGGCATATAATGTGGCTAGGACCATGGGATGGGGCATGGAGATAGAGTAACGTAGCTCCCACAAGTGTAGCTCAATCAAAGGATGTTCTATTCATCCTTGTTCTTAGAAGCTAGTCTAAGGATTTTCTAATGTGATCTAATCGGAGCTCTATTTCACAATGCATGAATGCAGACAAATTTTCAAGTAGCAAAGCCTAAGGCTCCAAATGCCACCAAAATCATCTCCAGCTCAGCTTCATCTCTACTCTGTTTCAGCTCAACCTCTTCAAGAGTATAACTTGCAGCGTCAGCGCTTTACGTTTAGTCCTAGCATCCATCACACAACAAGCATTTGACACTCAAACCCAATGTCTACCGCTCGCACCCAATATTCAGTGCTAACGCAACTTTAAACGCTTGAACCAAAAGGGAATCTAATAAGTTGTCAATTCCAGCATCTAACGCATAGCATAGAGTTTGATGCCTAACTCCTAACCATTAACCAAAAGGGATATTGTCTCATTTTATGCTTCTTTTCAAGCAAGCAAAAGATTCCCTTCTCGGGCGCTCGACATACAGATGCAACACTTGATGCTCAAACCCAGAGCTCAACTCACAGATCCAGTGCTTGACGCTTGAACCCAGCGCTCGACGCTGAGGAACCAACTCTTTTTTACCTATAAATACCCCTTCATTTGACTACCATAGGATAGGCATTTTCTCCAATCTTAAGTGTCATCACTCTGCCCAAATACATCCCTAATACACTCTCAAATATAATTAAAGCCTCTCAACATCATTCATACCTACCAAGGATCAATCCAAGCATATTTGACACAACCAAGAAACAAAATCTTACCCCTACAACACATAGTCAAGAAAAAAGACTCTCCTCAACAGTAAACATTGAGGACCCCTCTCAATCTACTCTTTTTCTTTATTGTTGTGTCTACTTCTACTCCATTCACCCTCTAGTCTTTTAATCTAGTGGTTTTTATCCACTCAAAACCCTTAGATTGGACTCTTTAAGTGATGATTGTGGGAGGTGCAAACCCTTTTCCACATGGACATCTATTTTAATTTTCTTGTCACTTTTAATGAGCCTTGATCAACAAAAGAGACATCACCCTTGATGGTCTCTTATATCAACTCATACACTTTTCATTTCAATGTCTTATTTTGCCTATGATGTGAGGAGGTTGGAGAAACTCCTACTTCACTAAGTCAAGCCTCAAAACCCTATCTTTGAGTACCTTATTCAAAGGAACCATCTTAATAGATTGGTCTCCTCTTAACCTTTAAACCCTCTTTCCTTGCATTTTACTTGTTGTAATCTACTTACATTTATACAAGTTTCTATTCCCTTTGGTCTCTTGGATATCTCCACTCTCTCTAGACTTAATCAATCTTTGACACTTTTCATGAGAAAACCCTAGGTATGCATCATACTTGAATGTACATTTAGGAGTTATCCTTAAGGCTCATTTCTTTTTCAAGCATCATACAACATATCTTGATCTTGATTTTGTCTTTCTTTTTCAAAGATGGTCTAAGACTAAAGCACATAAGTCTTCATGAACCAAAATCTTAACTCTTGTCTCTTTAGTTGAAATATGTCATGAAGAAGGCTCTCTCTATGCCTAAGTCTTTATTAGATAAGAAAACCTTTAACTCATCATCATCATGCTATACTTACCTTGCATCCAAACTAATCTAACCCACTGACTCTTGACTCTATTGCTTTATTTTAATTATGCACTTTTATACATAATCGTTACATTGTATTGCAATTGCATGATCACTTTTTTTTATGCTTATAATCAAGACCTATTGATTGAAAGCTACGCCTAATAAGATAAACAATGGATGGCCGAACATAGGTACCCATTATTCTTATGGGTATTTAACCAAGTGGTCACCAACTCTAGATTTATATGCATAATTCTTAGCTTGCCAAACCGACTAAGTATAGAGTGTGCTTTTCCTTGATTTTGCATGTTTGTGTAAGAACTAAATTTGATTTATTCTCCATCTCTAGACAATTGTTTTGCACACATTCGTGGATTGAAATAATTTGCTCAATCCCTGACCTTTTTATGGTTTGTAGACTACTTACATGAGTCATAAGGGGATTTAAACCCCAAGGTTTCCAAAAAACCCTTTAAGTGTTTGGTGGCAACTACTTAACTTATTCAATGTCTCCAAAGCCGCATAGCTAATACTTATTGATGCACATATTCATAGGGCACTAGTGGGGGAGAGCTTCTCAATCTTTTCTTCGCCGTAAAGGAAAGGTTGGGTTGCAAAACTGAGCTCTCTAGTGTCATCGAATTGTCCATCCAAACACTAGTTGGGTTCCAGACCCTTAGCATATACTAATGCACGAAAAAGCCCTTATAAGACGATGTAATCCATGTGGATAATCTATACTTCAGGGATATTTAGGCTTCATGGCATTCCTAAAAGCATTATTTTTTATCAAAACATGAGAGTTCTAAGTCACTTTTGGAAGTCATTATGGAAATATGTGGGAACTAAGCTGCTATTTAGTACTTTTAATCACCCTCAAACTTATGGGAAAATGGAGGTAACTAATAGGATATTGGGTAGTTTATTGTGTGGCCTCGTGAGTAAAACTACCAAATAAGACTTAGTATGTTTTGATGTTGAAGAAAGACAAAAGGCGTTTAGGGCAAACTATGAAAAGGTGAAAGCTTTGAATGAGAAGATCAATTCCAAGTAAAAAGAGAATTCAATCAAGGGTAGGAAACCAACTATTTTCAATGAATAGGATCTAGTTTGGTTGTATTTGCAAAAAGAACGGTTTCCTAATCAGGAAAAGAATAAGCGCATGCCAAGGGAATATGGTCCATTCAAGGACTTTAGGCGTGTTAGTGATAATGCTTATGTTCTTGAGTTGTTGAGCTCTTATGGAGGTGTCAGTGCTACCTTCAATGTGGGCAATTTTGCTTTGTACCTAGATCCTCATGTTGATCACAGCTTTAAAATCACACTCCCTTGCCTTAGATTAGCCCATAGATCCCTATCTTCTACTATTATATGCCAAGCGAAGGCAACCAAAGTCCCGAAGGTTGCCATGTCTTACTTATGGGCCATGACTCCTTCGTGTGTTGGCATTCTTGATTGGGTTGATATCTTTGTTGATTATTGTTTGAAAGTGTGAAATAATGCTAGTGGTCATATAAGCATGGGTGGCATGATTACTTTGTTGGCTGATCATTTGGGGATTTCACTTCCATGAAATCTTGCACCATTGGATTCCACCTACTTAACCTATAATGTTGCTATATTAGTGAAAATAGGGCTTCTTTCGTGATCTACCATTCCAGATAGCTATTTTGGCGCTATGGACCACAAGGGTTAAATTACTTAAGAATTCCTCATTTTGAGGGCAGGGCACTCCCCTATGATCCTAAAATCGCGGATTTCTTTTTACCTGTTGATCCTAATGTTGCACCCTACTTGGGTAAGGTTGAGGTTATCAATGATAATATGGGTGAGGAGAATCGCGATGAGCATATGAGTGAGGGACATGAAGATGAAGTTAGAGATAATGATTGGCCTAGATGGAGGGCTTAGGTAGATGATTGCTTAGAGGAGGTTTATGATGAAATGCAAGAGTTATTGGCTTACCAACGAAGCATGAGTCGGTTCTACATGGCTCAATATCCCGCTCTTTATGAACCTCCAAGTGAGGCTTTCATGGACCATCTTGCCTCTCGAGCCTTGCCTCATTCTAAAAGGCGTGCTTCTCGTGAGAATCCTGGACCTTCTAACTCTGGATACCCTTCTACTTGATGGCTTTGCTTCATTCGGCGTTTTCCCTGCTTTTCTGTAAGTTGTTGTTTGTTCTTACATTGAGGATAATGCATCATTCAAGCATGGGGGAGGCTATATTAACTTTGATATTTTTGTATAGTTATTTCAATTTTATTCTATAAAAAAAAAAGAAAAAAGAAAAGAGAAAAAAAAGAGAAAACAAGAAAAAATGATAAAAAGAGACTCGCTAAGTTGAAAACCTATAAAGGCGGCTTAGGCAAAAATTGGGGGCCCGGTTAGGTTGAAAACCCGAAAGGGCAACCTAAGCAAAAACGCGGCTATTGAGCGGGTAAGTTGGTGAGATTTGAAAGAAAAGAGAGTCTAGGATGAAAACCCGAAAGGGCTCCTAGGCAAAATGAGAGAAAAAGAGAGAAATTTTTAAGAATAGAAATTTTCAAGAAATTTTCACATATATTTGCTAGAGTTGGTGTCATAAGTTGGAAGAGATATAAGGAGGTTTCAGGTAGGTTTCATCTTAATGTTCTTGGTGTTAGTTCGAGGTTGGGCGAAGCTATTGTTTCATCTTAGAGATTTAAGGAGCGTGAGTTATTTTCATTGTATTTAATGTGGAAGTGTTTTAACATTGAAGCATGGAAGAGTTGAGTTATTCCCAAATTTTTTAATCTTTCACTTATTTTAGTGGTTTAGAGGATTCATATACTCACCGCTAGGAATTAGTTTGTTCTAAGGTGAATTTGACATAAAAAGAAAAAAAAAAGAAAGTCAAGGTGTGAACGTTAGAGAGTGTGATTTATTTATGAATGCTAGAAGTTTTTTGTTGATTTGAGTGGATATGACTTATTGAATTTCACTATGCTCCTGTTTTGAACCTTGTTGAAGTTAATGTGTTTTCCAAGCTTACTCAAGGACGAGTAAAGGTTCAAGCATGGGGGAATTTGATAAGTCCTCTTAAAATGTGTTGATAGAGGTGTTTTAGGATGGTTTTTTATGTTCTTCATGGAGATTTATCGGTTTTTGGAAGTTTTAACCATTTCAATCCACTTGTGTGCAACTAAGGAAGATTATGGAGTTGAGATGACGTGTTAAACTTGAAGGAGTGATGAAGAATGATCCACCTTTGAGCGAGGAAGCATTTGGTGATAAGTTGTCAACATATTTCTGGTGGAGCAGCTACCAGAGGCAGGAGAGTAGCTAGTAGCAGCATTCACAGCAAAGAAGAAGGAAGAATACTACCTGAACCGCTGGTAACGGCAAAATAGCAGCTGGCAGCAGCTATTCCAGTATTATGCGTTTTTAGTGTTTTTCAGTGGTCTTCTCCTTAATTAAGCTCGTGTTTTGGGCCGTCTTATGTTAAGTCTCTTTGGTTTATGTTAGTTAAGAAGGGAATATATAAATAGTGGTTTTAATTTAGGGGTTTTGGAGACTCTTGAGAACTTTTTACAATCTTTTAGTTTTGAAATCAGCTTTGATCTTTGGTTGGGAAAAAACTCTATGGAAGCTTAAACTTGCATGTTCTTGGTTAAAGATTGAAGCTTTTGGTTGAAAGTTGTGAGATTTCTCTTCTCTTAATACATACACTTCTAGCATTCATCAATAAATCACCTCTACAACCTTCACACCTTGACTTTCTCTTCTCTTTTTTTTTCTTTTCTTTCTTTTCATGTCAAATCCACCTTAAAACAAACTAATTCCTAGCGGTGAGTATGTGAATCCTCTAAAACCACCAAAAGAAATGAAAGCTTAAAAAAGTTAGGAATAACTCAACTCTTCTATGCTTCAATGATAAAAAACTTCCACCTTAAACACAAGGAAACAACTCACGCCCCTAAAATCTCTAAGATGAACCAAAATATCCGCCCAACCTCCAACTAACACCAAAATCATCAAGATGAAACCTACATGAAACCTCCTTATATCTTCCCAACTTATGACACTAACTCCGGCAAAATCATGTGAACATTTCCAGAAAATATCTTTCTTTTTCTCTGATTTTGCCTAAGAGCCCTTTTGGGTTTTCATCCTAGCCTTTCTTTTCTTTTTAATCTCACCACCTTACCTGCTCAATAGCCGTGTTTTTGCTTAGGTTTCCCTTTCGGGTTTTTAACCTAACCGGGCCCCCAATTCTTACCTAAATCGCCTTCACAGGTTTTCGACTTAGCGGGTATCTTTTTATCATCTTTTTTTCTTTTTTTTTCTTTTTTTTTCTTTTTTTTATTTTTGAAATTGAAATAGCTATACAAAAACCATTAAAGTTAAAATAGCTAAATTAGCCTCGGAAAACATTAAAGATAAAATAGCTAAATTAGCCTCCCCCCATGCTTGAATGATGCATTGTCCTCAATGTAAGAATAAACAACTTACAGAAAAGCAGGGATAAGGCCGAATGCAGCTAGCTATCATATAGAAGGATTCCCAGAGTACGAAGGTCTAAGATTCTCATGGGAAGCACGCCTTTCAGAACAACGCAAGGCTCGAGAGGCAAGATGGTCAATGAAAGCCTCACTTGGAGGTTCGTAAAGAGCGGGATATTGAGCCGTGTAGAACCGACTCATACTTCTTTGGTAAGCCAATAACTCTTGCATCCCATCACAAACCTCCTCCAACTGATCATCTACCTAAGCCCTCCATCTAGGCCAATCATCATCTCCAACTTCATCATCATGACCCTCATCAATTTGCTCATCGGGATTCTCCCCACCCATATTCTCAATGATAACCTCAACCTCACCCAAGTAGGGTGCAACATTGGGATCAGCAGGTATAAAGGAATCCACGATTTCAAGACCGTAGGGGAGTTCCTTATCCTTTAACCAAGGAATTCTCAAATAGTTCAACCCTTGTGGCCCATAGCGCCAAAAATAGCTACCAGCAATGGTAGATCGCGAAAGTAGCCTAATTTTCACCAATGTAGCCACATTATAGGTTAGGTAGGTGGAATCCAATGGTGTAAGATTCCGAGGAGGGGAAATTCCCAAATGTTCAGCTAATAAAGTAACCATGCCACCCATGCTAATATGACAACTAGTATTGCTTCACACTTTTTAATAACTATCGACAAATATATCAACCTAATCAGGAATGCCAACACCCAAAGAATTCATGGCCCATAAGTACGACATAGTTACCTTCAGGACCTTAGTTGCCTCCCCTTGACACAGAATAGTAGAGGAGAGGGATATATGGGATAACCTAAGGCAAGGGTGTGTGATTTTAAAGCTATGATCACCATGAGGATCCGCCGTGCATCCTGTTATTGATTTCCATAAATTCCCAGATGAAAATGAACAATGGGGATCCCAAATATTACCTACAGGGGGGGTCATTCCAACCAAATGCATTTCGAATATCCTCATAGAGCATCACATAGTTCTTATTATTGAGAGTGAAAGAAATTTCTTTACGGCCCTTAAGCATTGTAGATAGGAATTCATAAGTGTACCTTACGTAGGTAGGTGCACTTTTCATCAAGAATCCCTCAATTCCTACTTTACGGAATAAGTACCTCAATACATCCTCCAAACCAAGTTCTTACAAAGCTTCCATATCAAAGAATTTTGTACATTGCACCATTCTTTTTGGTTGTTGGAGTTGAAACCATATAGATTTTTCATTATTCGAGAGACGAATACCCATGAAATCATTCGAATGGGGGAAAGAGGAATACTCACCTTCCCTTGAAGTACTACCTGAGTTTCTAGCCCTTGGCACCCTTGAGGTGGATGAAGTATGCCTCCTTTTGTTTCTTCTTTCCATGGTCTTAGAATGAAATACTCAAACTATTCCTTCTCTCCTAAAAGACACAAGTTACTCACCAAACCTTAACATCACTTGAATGCTTCACCTTAGAATACCAAGTTGAAATTGAAGTAAAAAGGAATTAAATATGTGAGATGGGATCGAAATGTAATTTGGAGTGTGGAGGGGGTGTAATTTGTGAGGAGAATTTGAGTAAAGAGTTGGGATGTAGGTAGAGAGAATAGGAAAGGGGTTAGGGTTTGAGAGAGATTAGTGTGGAGTGTGGGAGGAAAATGGTGAGGGTGGGGTTTTAAGGGTGAAATTTTTTTTTCATTTTGGGGGGTTTGCTGGGTGGGCCGCTGGTAGCGGCTTAGGACCCACTGCTAGTGGTTCAGGTAGGGGGTGTGGGTGTGGTTTGCTAGAAAAAACCCGCTGGTAGCGGCTGCTGCAGTGTCTCCCTTCTCCTCCTGCTTTTCTTCTCGTTTTTTTCTTTAGCTATGGTGTTGAATCCGAGGCATGCACCTAAAAAAACACATCAAAAGCAATACACAATTTAAATAAAAACATAAAAAATAAATGGGAATAAATAAAGTTCCTTGGGTTGCCTCCCGATTAGCGCCTTTATTTTATGTCATTGGCTCGAGATAATGCCTTTCATTTTGTTACTCAATTGAAGGCACGTAGAGATCGATGGTCTCTACATTCTCGACTTTGAACCCTTTGAAGTATGGTTTAAGACGTTGTCCATTCACCTTAAATACGTTATTGGTCTCAAAACTCCGAATTCCAACCGCTCCATGTGGATTACCTTGATAACCTGAAATGGGCCCTCCCAACGGGAATGGAGTTTACCAGGAAATAGTCTAAGTAGGGATTGGTAAAGAAGGACTTTGTTGCTGATCTTAAACTCTATTCTAGTAATCATTTTATCGTGCCACAACTTAGTCTTTGCCTTGTATATATCAGCATTTTCATAAGACTCAAGGCGAATCTTCTCTAGCTCTTGAAGTTGCAGATTCTGATATTCTCCGGCATCATCCATGGTTATATTGAATGATTTAACCGCCTAATATGCTTTATGCTCAAGTTTAACCGGAAGATGACAAGGTTTTCCAAACATAAGGCAATAGGGTGACATTCCGATAGGGGTCTTGTATGCGGTACGATATGCCCATAACGCATCCTCCAAACGTAAACTCCAATCCTTCTTATCCGAATTCACTGTTTTCTAAAGAATTGATTTCACCTCTCGATTAGACACCCCTACTTTGTCATTGGTTTGTGGGTGATAAGTTATGGAGACTTTATGTTAGACCGAATACTTCTTCAGCAAAGCACTTACTGTACGATTGCAAAAGTGCGTTCCTTGGTCACTTATCAAGGCTCAAGGAATTCCAAATCTGGAAAATATGTGAGACTTAATGAAACCTGAAACCACTTTAGAATCGTCAGTCATAGCGGGTATTGCTTCTACTCACTACGAAACATAATCACAAGCAAGAAGTATATATATATAGCCATGAGAGTTAGGAAATGGTCCCATGAAATCGATTCCCCAAACATCAAATATCTCACAGTATAACATTGAAGATTAAGGCATTTCACTTTTTTTAGAGATATTACCTACTCTTTGACAGTTATCACAGGATTTACAATATCCATAGGAATCTCAAAACAAACTTGGCCAATAAAAACCACAATCGAGTGCCTTCCTCGCTATTCGTTTGGAACCAAAATGTCCTCCATAATCGTGAGAATGATAGAATGTAAGAATTGGTATAACCTCATTTTCGGGAATGCATCGGCGAATGATTTGATCATAACAGAATTTCCATAAGTACGGATCATCCCATGCATAATATTTCACATCATTGCGGAGCTTATCCTTTTGAGATTATGAAAACCCTGGAGAAAATTTGTTAGAGACAAGAAAGTTTACTATATTAGCATTCCATGGACGTAATTCCTTAACAGAGAATAGTGATTCATCAGGGAATTCGCCATGGACTTGGTCTTGAGTTGGCAGTCGATCAACGATATGGGTTAAACGACTCAAATGATCAGTAACTAGATTCTCTTCGCCTATCTTGTCCTTGATCTCCAATTCAAATTCACTCAAGAGTAGAATCCATCTAATCAATCTTGGATTGGCTTCTTTCTTCACCATCAAGTGACAAAGAGCTGCATGGTCAGTGTAAACAATTACTTTGGTACCAAGCAAATAGGATCTAAATTTCTCTAAAGCAAAAACTATAGCCAACATCTCCTTTTCTGTCGTAGTGTAGTTGTGTTGGGTTGCATTGAGTGTCATCAAGGAATAATAGATCACATGTGAGGCCTTCCCTACTTTTTGGCCTAGAACAGCTCCCACTGCATAATCACTCGTGTCACACATTATCTCAAATGGTAAAGACCAATTCGGAGTTGAATGATGGGTGCAGAGATGAGCTTAGCTTTCAATTCATCAAAGGCTTTCCTATAATCTCCATCAAAATCGAATTTTTTCTCTTTTTGCAGTAATTTGCACAACGCAGCTGCAAGCTTCAAAAATCCTTCAATAAACCCACGCTAGAAACCTGCATGACCAAGAAAAGAACGCACTTCACGCACAGTAGTAGGATAAGGAAGAGATTGAATGGTATCAATCTTTGCTTTGTCAACCTCAATACCTTTAGAGGAGACCACGTGACCCAAAACAATGCCTTGTTCGACCATAAAATGACATTTTTTATAATTAAGAACAAGGTTAGATTCAATGCAACATTTAAGGACTAATGATAACCGATGCAAACAACTATCAAATGAATCTCCATAAACAGTGAAATCATCCAAAATACCTCCATAAAGTGTTCAAGAAACTCCGAAAATATACTCATCATACATCTTTGAAAGGTTGCAGGAGCATTACACAATCCAAAGAGCATACATCGGTAATAGGAATAGGGGATGACATTGATTGATTAGCTAAAAATCAGCAGGAAAAATCAATTCATCAACCTTAACAAGCACGTCTTCCACCACCCCCTTAGGATAAACATTAGACCTATCAGCTAACTGAATTATTACCCCGGTTTAATGTAAAGGTCCAAGATCCAAAGACTTAAACAAGGAATAGGGGATGACATTGATTGATGCACCTAAATCTAACATGAATCGATGAAATGTAGTGTTTCCTATTGTAATAGGAACAGTAAACATACTAGGATCACTACATTTTTCTGGGATTTTCTTCTAGAAGACTACAGAAACATGAGCACTTACTTTTACCTTTTCTTTTCCTCCCAACCTGTGCTTTCTCTTGATAGTACAAAGTTCTTTTAAAAATTTAGCAAAACGAGGGACACTTTTGATCAAATTTAAAAGGGGAATGTTTACCTCACATTTGCTAAAAGTTTCTTAAATATCCCTATCTTTCTCATACCTTTAAGTTTCTTGCAAAGCTTCAGGGAAAGGTGGTGTACGCTCATAAGGAGGAAAGATTGGTGGGTTTGCCACGGTTTCAAGTTCCCCTTCTTCCTCTTCAACTCCAATCAAATCTTAAGCTCTCTTAGTTGCAACCACAGTTTCTTGCAACTCTTTGCCACTTCTCAGTGTTATTGCATTGGCTTGTTGCTTAGGATTCAGCTCCATTTGAGATGGAATCTTCCTAGACTCCTTAGCTTAAAGTCGTTTTATTGTACTAGAGATTTGACTAACTTGGTTCTCCAAATTTTGAATGCTTGATTTGGTTTCTTGTTGAAACTAAACCATATTCTGCTGTATATTTGAGACATTAGAAGTTAGGGATCTAATCATGTCTTAAGTTGACATATTTCTTGAGTTGGAGCTTTGGCCTTGAGGTTTTGAAAATGGAGCTCTATACTGTTGACCTTGAGAGTTATGTTGTTGATTCCCTTGAGAATTTTCATATCTCAAATTTGGATGATCTCTCTATCCTGGATTATAGGTGTTTGAGAAGGGATCATATATCCTCGAAGGTCCTTGTCCTTAGAAACCTAGAGTATTAGCTTGTTCATTTTGTTCCTCTAGGAATGTAGGACATGAATCGGTGAAATGTTCCATGGAAGTGCATACACCACAAGCCTTTACTTGTTGTTGATTCTTCAAACTCACCATGAACTCGCATATCATAGAGGTCAAACCAGCAATTTTACTTTCCAATTCAGAGGTATTTGAGTTAGCTACACTCACTCGGCATGTAGAAGTTCTTTGACTGAACTGCCGTGAATTCTCTGCTAGTTTTGCAATTAATTTGGTTGCATCCCCTGGAGTTTTGTTCACTAGACCTCCTCCACTGGCTGCATTTACCATTCTCAAGTCATCATCGGTTAGTCCTCCATAGAAATATAGAATGAGGTCTTAATCAAAGTATCCATGATAGGGACAACTAGCACAAAGTCTCTTGAATCTCTCCCAATACTCATATAAGGATTCATCTTCCATTTGATCCACATTACTAATAGCTTTCTTGAGACTTGCAGATATAGTGGTTGGGTAGTATTTCTCAAGCAAACACCTTTTTAGATCTTCCCATGTTATTATACTACCAGGAGGAAGATAATAAAACCAATCCTTAGTTGTATCTTTGAGAGAAAAAGGAAAAGATCTTAGTTGTATCTGATTATCAGTTATTCCACTTGGTTTCATACTTGTACATACCACATGAAATTTAGCCAGGTGCTTATTCGGATCTTCACCTTTCATACCATGAAATGTTGGTAACAGATAGATTAAACTAGATTTAATCTCAACATTTGCACCTTCTCCCAACTCCGGATATGCAATGCATAACGGTTGTTGGTTCAAATTAGGAGAGGTGAGTTCTCTTAATGTTCGGTGTTCTGCCATCTCCTCCTCTTCTTAATTATCAAAAGTGGATGGCGATTCACTAGACTTTGTTCTTGCCTTCTTTTGCAACCTGGAAAGAACTCTTTCAATTTTCGGATTTAACTGCACAACTTCTTTGTTAGCAGAACGAGTACTTATCATACCCAAGAAGAGAAAAACAAAGAAAATAATCAAACAAAATACTAAAATGAATTCTACAAGATTAAATAATTAAAAAGCAACGCCATTCCCCGGAAACGGCGCCAAAATTTGGTGAGCCTTGTCGTATGCTACCAAACAAAATCAAAACTTATCTAACTTCAAATGAATGTAGTTAGGGATGTCAAGTTCGTATCCATGGAGAATAGATACTTAATAACTGAAAATCAATGTAAAATTATCTTAGCAAAACAATAAGGTAAATAAAGATGGGGGTTTGCAATAGATAGATAGACTTAATAACCTAATTAGAACCGAAACTAATCGAATAACAAATCAGTGAGAAGAGTAATCTTGGTTAGTCGAAATTCACTTATGAACTACAAGTTGATCATAGAAGTCTCCTCAATTAACACTATTGAACACCTTGTTGTAGAATTCCTAAATTTTATGTTCTCATGAAATAGCCAGAAATAACAAAGCGTTCCTTTCTAGCCCTTTCCAATGAACAACTCAAGACAAGCGCTCTGAATTATTCACAAGAAGCAATCAAACTGAGAAATCAACAAGGATTAACGAAATTAACACAAGCGGTCTAATTTCTTCAATAATACTATTCTCCCTTCAAGTTATTAATCATAAAGCATGCATTAACAACCTAAAGTCACTACTTTGGTAAGATTAAATAGAGATGCAAGCGAATCCTGATAACCGGTCTTTTAGGTCGTGTACCTAAAAGAATAGTTATACAAATAATATTTGTAAACACCCTAATACTACTATAACTAGTGTAATGGTAAGTCGAGGATTGAACCACAAGGACAAGGGGCGATAGTTTCTAGACTTGATGCAAAGGGGTTTATTTGGTATTTGATTAAATGAATCTAATGACAGAAAAATAAAGCAAGAATTAAAACGATGATATGCTATGAAAGGAAAACGGGGACAAATCAATTCCACCTTAAGAAGGATAATCGAACTATCAATACGATAAATTAGGAGAAATCAGTCAACAATAAATCATGACACTCAAGATGAAGAGAGGAAGTTTGTGACCCTATAAATCACATGAACAACCTATAATCTCCCTATGTCTCCAAAGGAGTGGCAGGAAAAGATTCTGATCGAATATCAATCAATCAATCATCAACAATCTCAAACCCTAACTCTACACATAAAGAACGAGCCAAACTAGGGTTTCACCAATCAAACCCCTAGGGAAACTACTCACACATAGTAATAAAGACTAGGGCATACACAATGATAAAGGACATGATTGAAAGCATGAACAATTTGAATGTACGTAAACAAGAGAATGACAACTTCTCTATCAAAACCGTAAATAAAGCAACAATAATAGCAAAAGCAATGAAATTACCAAAAGCAACAAATGAAAGCATTAAATGAAATAGAACAGAAAAGAATCGATACCTTGCATAAATGAAATTGCGTGAATGAAAGTAATTCTGAATCCGAAATACAAAGCTTGAAAGGAAGTGCAACGAAAGCTGTAAATCTAAACTAATGCATGAATAAAATTAAAAGATTTAAAGTGATGTTCTAGGTTGAGGCACAAGAGCTCTCAAAGAAGGCATAAGGGTTATTTACAGAGCAAGAGGGTATTTATACCCTAGGGACATAAGGGGTAAAACCCTAGAAAAAACCCTCGAGCGCTGGCTAAAGAAAGAACCAAAAACTACGGGAAAGAATACCATTCGGCTGAATGAAGAGGAGATTCGGCCAAATGGGTGGCCATTCAGCCGAATGGGGTGGCCATTCGCCTAAAACAGGAGCTTGGCGTTTTTGCACCCTGTCCACCATTCGGTCGATTGAGTGCCCATTAGGCTGAATGGGACTTGATTCGGCCAAATGAGTGTTCATTCGACTATTCCCGAGAGCTTGATTTATGTGCTTGAATCCCTGTCTTCCATTCGACCGAATGGATGTCAGATTCGGTCGAATCTGAACCTGAACCTTGCTGAACAGCTCCTTTGAAGTGTTTAATGGCTTCTGGATTTTATGGGATCTTCGAGAGTGACTTGGAACGCATACCCAAGCTATGATACGTGCATCTAAATTCTTGATAAAAGTGTCAAAGCCTCGAACACGTCTCATTTTACCTCGAAATCATTGAAAGTACCTGAAATAACCTGAAAACATCTCGAGGACAAGATCAAGGTAAAATCGGATGTAATGTGCATAAATCCAATACAAAATAGCGAGACTCGACACTAAAATGGGGTTGTAAACGTGCTTTAAAATGAGCACATCAACTTCCCCTAAGCCAAACCTTTGCTAGTCCCTAGCAAATGAACTAGCAAGGCAACACCATGAGTAAAGCATATGAAAAGCAAGGTGAGCGGAAAACAAGACAATGCCAACCGTGTACGCGCAAAAACCTTCCCTAACCATGGGTGTGCAAGTATAATGGGCTCAAAAGAGCATAATACCAAGATGAACAACATCTTCCACAGACTCGGGATTACTGGAAAAGCTATAACACAGGCATGCCACCCACTACCTAATGAGGTCACAAGTCCATGCTCCCCATTCTATTTTCCAAAAGATGTGGGAAATTTCTAATACGCTCGTGTGTTTAATACGGTATGTGTTTCGCTTAGAACCATTTGACTTAAGATGAGTTGGGAATTAAACACTCAATCAGGGAGAAATCTTAGGGATTGTATCCTATCTACTCTCCAGCACATAACTTGCTAATCAAGCCAAGTCGAACAGGTTTGGAAACGGTTGTAATGTAGGCTAGAATCAAGGTAGGGTAAAATTTAGGGATGTGGAGTTCAATTAGAGGATAGTAAGCAATCCAAGGTAATCAAACCAAGGATGGATATGACTTTCGACGACAATGCCACTTCCCAAAATTCTCTAGATACGCATAAATGAACTCATTACACCAACTTTATTCTTGAATTTTTCTTTTTCTATTTTTTCTGTTTCTTTTCTTTTTCTGTTTTTTTTCTTTTTGTTTTTGTTTTCATGCTAATGTTTCTGAAATAAACTAAGAGTAATGTAAAGAGTCATATCATATGACAACGATTTTTCAAACCGAAATCTTTAACCACAATGCAACGGGCACTACTTCACTGTGATCACTTGACTATCCTCTAGGTAAAAAGAGGGAATATTTGGCTCATGTGGAGTTAGGTGATGTAGCTACAAAGAAAAAGTAAAGGCACAAAAAAGGCTTACCCTAAAGTCAATCGATATTCATGGTAGGCAATTTGGCCATGTAGTTGTAACTACAAACGTGTTATCATCCCTGACCTTTAGAAAAGAAGACTATGATGGAGGAGAATAGACACAATACTTAGACTCTCTAACTAGCACTCAATAACATAGGACTCATAATGGAGTCCTAGAAGGCTCTATCCTCACTAGGCTAATCGAAATGCGCCTCAATAGGTAGTCATCCAAGCCACAAACCAAGAAAGCCCAAATCCCCGAAGTCAGGTGGAAAACAGTTAATCATTCGGTCCCAAAACAGGCACAAGGCTAGGACAGTATGAGTATGCATAGGACAACTATAATGTACACGTCAGGAGCTCGCACGTGGGTTTCACAACTCAAGCACATCAACTTGACACACCAAGACATACAAAGAAAAACTAAAATAAAAACCAAGGCAATAGTTTCAATAATGCGGATCTTTTGAAGCTTTGAAAACACAAGGACCCTCCCCCAAGCCAGCTCAAGAGCCGTCTCGGCACTTGGGAGAAGAGAGTCAAAAGGGACAAAGATCAGCATTATGGAAGCTATTACTATACAAACAAATAAACAGAACAAACACTGGGTTATCTCCCGTAAGTACTTTTGTTTAACGTCGGTAAGTTCGACACAGTTAGGCACAAGTTCAAACAGAAAAAGAAAACAATGAAGTCATACCTGCCATAGGAGTGGATTCACTCCTAGCATCACCATCACCTCCAGTGTGGGGAGTCAAAACTCTCACCGAGCCATAGTGGCGGAAGTAAGCGATGGAGAACCAGGGTCATCTGGAGGTGGGTTATAATGCAGGGCTCCCCCAAGCCAGGGTGGAGCCATCGATCTCTTTTTAAATTTTCTTTTTCTAGTCCTTTTCCGCTTGCAGGCTTGCTTGTTGGGTCCCTCAGATTTGTAATACATCTCCGCTGGCAGAGCAATTCCCTTTGCAACCTCAAAAGCAAGACGCTCTTTTGCGTCCACCTTGTCCGACACCTCAACCAATATTGGGGCAGCAAAAACATTACACCTCTCAACCTCTTTCAAAGCTGCATTCTCAACAACCCCAAAGGAACAAATCTGCTCGACCATGGGTTCCTTTGAAGACTTAGAAAAGGCAAACACAACCTTCTCTTGGGCTACCCTCACGGTTATAGTTTCTGATTCACAATCGATCAGGGCACCCAAAGTCTTCAAAGCATCCCTCCCTAAGATGAGGGGAGTATAAGGATCCTTAGCCATATCAAGAACCACAAAGTCATATGGTACCACTGTGTTCCCTACTTGGATCGGAAGGTCCTCAAACTCCCCAAATGGCACTTTTATACTATGGTCGGCCAGTTGGGTGGTTTTCTTCAAAGGTTTGAGTTCAAAGGTTAATTGCTTAGCGATGGACATCGGCATTAGGCTAATAGAGGCCCCAAGGTCAGCAAGTGCTCCCTTAGAATTAAGCTTTCCAATGGTGACCGGGAGCACAAAGGGTCCTCTTGCTTTTTCTTTCTTTGCCCACGTCCCCTGTATGATGGCACTCACCTGTTCCAGCAAACTAATTACTTCTCCCCCAAGCTTTCTCTTATTTCCTAGGAGGGTTTTCAGATACTTAGCATATTGAGGCATTTGCTTCATGGCCTCTAAGAATGGTATCTTCATTTCGAGCTGCCACATATGCTCTAGGAATTTGAGAAACTTTTCTTGCAATTGCTTCTCTACCTTTTTGTAAGGAAAAGGTAGAGGTGGAGCATGTTGACGCTCGAGTTTCCTCCATTCCTGTATCTCCCTCCATCTCTCATCCTCATCCTTCTTCTTCCTTTCATGCCCATTTACTTTGACATTGTTTCCCTCATCCTCTTCGCCACCCTCTTTTTCTTCACTCCCCTTAAGATTCTCCTTGCGCTCATTTTCTCTTAAACAACCACTATCCTTCAAGAAATCTTCCCCTAAATCATCTTCATTAGCTACAACTAGAGCAGGGTATGAGGTTCCAGATCTTAGGAAGATCGCCTTACAGGTGTGATGCTTAGGGTTGGAGTCAGGAGGGTTTTGTGGTGGAGGTTGGGTGGATTCATTTTATTGAGGGTGAGAAAGAAGTAGCAATGGTGGGGGTGGACTAGCCATCTGTGCAAGCTGTGATTCAAACAACTTCTGCTTCGCTTGAAGTTGTTGCATTTGATTTATCAAAATTTGATTGATTTGCGAGAGGGTTTGATTTTGCTGCGCAAGGGAGTTCACTTGGGTGGAAAGGAATTCATTAGTTGGAGGCGGGTTTGGCTATAGATGTGTAGATGGATAGGGTAGGTTGGGGTTGGGTCTTGGCATTTGAGGGTACGACCTATTCCTATTCGGCCTAGGAAAACTCCCATTCGCTTGATTGGTGGAGTTGTACCCTTGGTAAGAGTTTCCTTGGCTAGAATTCGGATTGAAGGTGGGTCTAAAGGGTTGATTGTTGTAAGGACCTTGCTGAGTAAACCCTTGGTTTTGACCACCATTCCCTACAGCTTCCACATAATCGGGATTATACTCATATCCATCATAGTTCATGACTGGGGTTCCTTCTTGGTTATACCCCCCGCAGTTAATAGCCGCTATATGTTCAGAATTCGAACCCCACAATAGGATGTATCATGGTTGGTACCCCCGCAGATTCTACATGAAAAGGGCGTCTCTTTAACCGATGATACATTGGCACTACCTTGTGCAAATTTAAAATTAGATAACTTCTTATCCATGATAGCCTTGATTTTTGAACTAATCGTGTCCAAGTTGCTTGAATCCATCCCTCCTCTTGATAATCCATTACCCCTTGCTCCTCCCCTAATGCTATTTTTAGCAACCTCCTCAATCTTAGCCTTCACCTGATTGCATGGGACCTTAGAGAGTTGGCCACCAATAGCCGAGTCTAGGAGTGCATTAGTGGAGTCATTTAGACCATCATAGAAGAATGTATTGAGATGGTTCTCCCCGTACTCATGATGGGGGCATGCTCTTATCATTCTCTTAAACCGACTCCAAGTAGCACTAAGGTTCTCATCATGCTCTTGAGTGAATGATGCAATTTTCATAAGCCAATCCTGTGTTCGAACTATGGGATAGAACCTTTCTAGAAATGGTGTCTTTAATTGAGCCCAACTAATGATTGAGTTGGGCTCTAGGCATTTATACTAATCCTGAGCATCACCAGATAAACTCAGGTGAAATAAATGCATCCGTACATAATCTGGGCTATTGGGGCATGGAGGTATGAGACCGCAAATATCTGAGAATGCCTCCAAGTGTTGGAGAGGGCATTAATTTTTCAAACCGCAAAAAGGGGTCTCCTTCACCATCTGGGTGAATTGAGGATGTATGTGATAAGGGTTTTGGGCTATGGGTAACACTACACCTCCTTAAAATTCTTGGGACCTAGGTGTCCCAAATTGACCAATTAATTGTTGGTTTTCGTCCATGGGTGGTGTAGGGGGGTTGGAAGTGTTTGGTTGGAATGAGGTTTGGGTTGGAATTCTCCGTGTATTGCGTTGAACCTCAGGGTTGTAAGGTTCTAGCTGTTGATTTGATCTACGTGTGCTATATGGCATGCAAACAACACTAGAGACCAAGCATAAGTACTGACAAGAAAATTAATAGACAATAATATAAATAAAACAAAAATGACTTACACCAAGACTATAATCTAAACACAACGCCTTGTCCCCGGCAACGGCGCCATTTTGATAACCAGTCTTTTAGGTCGTTTAACTAAAAGTATAGTTATACAAACAATATTTGTAAATACCCTAATACTACTACACCTAGTGTAGTGGTAAGTCGAGGATCAAACCACAAGGATAAGGGGCGATAGTCTCTAGACTTGATGCAAAGGGGTTTATTTGGGATTTGATTAAATGAATCTAATGACAGAAAAATAGAGAAAGAATTAAAATGATGATATGTTATGAAAGGAAAACGGGGACAAATCAGTTCCACCCTAGGAAGGATAATAGAACTATCAATACGATAAATTAGGAGAAATTAGTCAACAATAAATCATGACACTCAAGATGACGAGAGGAAGTTTGTGACCCTATAAATCACATGAACAACCTATAATCGCCCTATGTCTCCAAAGGAGTGGCAGGACAAGATTCTCATCGAATATCAATCAATCAATCATCAACAATCTCAAACCCTAACTCTACGCATGAAAAACGAGCCAACCTAGGGTTTCACTAATCAAACCCCTAGGGAAACTACTCACACATAGTAATAAAAACTAGGGCATACACAATGATAAATGACATGATTGAAAGCATGAACAAATTCAATGTACGTAAACAAGAGAACGAAAACTTCTCTATCAAAACCGTAAACAAAGCAACAATAATAGCAAAAGCAATGAAATTACCAAAAGCAATAAATGAAAGCATTAAATGAAATAGAACAGAAAAGAATTGATACCTTGCATAAATGAAATTGCGTGAACGAAAGTAATTCTGAATCTGAAATACAAAGCTTGAAAGGAAGTGCAACGAAAGCTGTAAATCTAAACTAATGCATGAATGAAACGAAAAGCTTTAAAGTGATGTTCTAGGTTAAGGCACAAGAGCTCTCAAAGAAGGCATAAGGGTTATTTACAGAGTAAGAGGGTATTTATACCCTAGGGACATAAGGGGTAAAACCCTAGAAAAAACCCTCGAGCACCGACTAAAGAAAGAACTAAAAACTGCGAGAAAGAATACCATTCGGCCGAATGGGTGGCCATTTGGCCGAATGGGGTGGCCATTTGCTTAAAACAAGAGCTTGTCTTTCTTGCACCCTGTCCACTATTCGGTCGAATGAGTGCAACCATTCGGCCGAATGGGCCTTGATTCGGCCAAATGAGTATTCATTTGGCTATTCCCGAGAGCTTGATTTATATGCTTGAATCCCTGTCTTCCATTCGACCAAATGGATGTCAGATTCGGTTTAATCTGAACCTGAACCTTGCTGAACAGCTCATTTAAAGTGTCTAATGGCTTCTAGAGTTTATGGGATCTTCGAGAGTGACTTGGAACACATGCCCAAGATATGATACGCGCATCCTAACTCTTGATAAAAGTGTTAAAGCCTCGATCACGTCTCATTTTACCTCGAAATGATCGAAAGTATCTGAAATAACCTAAAAACAACTCGAGGACAAGATCAAGGTAAAACCGGATGTAATATGCATAAAACCAATACAAAATAGCGAGACTCGACACTAAAATCGAGTTATAAACGTGCTCTAAAACGAGCACATTAAATCCAAATAACCAAACCTAGTAATTTATTCAAGCAAATCATAAAATAACACAATAGAATAGTAAACATTCAATATATATTAATAGAAGAGAAATCTCACAACTTACAGTCAAAAGCTTCAATCTTTAACCAAGAACATATAAATTAAGCTTCCATAGAGTTTTTCTCCAACAAAGAGCAAAGAAGAATTCCAAACTAAAGCTTTCTCTAAATTCTGAAAAGTCCCCCTAAAATCCTAGATTACAATCATTATTTATAGGTACCTCCCTTAACTAACCTAAACTACAGATACCTAACCTAAGACGGCCCAAAACATGAGTTTACTTAATTAAAATGCTGCTGGAAAGCACTGAAGTCGCATTTTTCTGGAAGACCCGCTGCCAGCTGCTATTTAGCCGCTAGTAACGGCTCAAGCAGCCCTCTTCACTCCTTGTTGCTGTAGATGCCGCTGGTAGCTGCCCAATTGCCTCGGGTAGCGGCTTTGGCAGTAATGTGTTGATATTCCTCATCAAAAGCTTCCTCGCTCAAAGGTGAAACGTTCTTCCTTATTCCTCTAAGTTCAACATGTCGTTTCTCTCCGAAATCTTCCTTAGTTGCACCCAAATGAGTTGAAATGGCTAAAACTTCCAAAAACCAATAAAACTCCATGAAGAACATCAAAAACCATTCTAAAACACCTCTATCAACACATTAAAAGATGACATATCACTTAAAAATTTTCATTCTTGGTCAAAGTTTTCAATCTTCAAAAAACTCTTCAAGATTGAATCTTTTAATCAAAAAAACTTCCCTAAGGCTCTTTTCCATGGCTTCCACATATAATACGATGGATAAGACTCCTATCGAAAATAAAAGAAACAAATCCTAATCTAATTAAGATTAGTAAAAATATGATGAATCATAGAGGGAATATGATTCAACTAGCTTGTTAGAATTCTATGCATACATTCACATCAATTTGTAAAGATAACAACTTAATTCATTCCCTATTTGACATGTAAGAGAAATGGCAATATCAAACAACATACAATTTATGTATGATTATATGCACCAAAGGGTCCTCTAAATAAGGTTAATAAAACACCACAAGGCGCCACTTACACTCTATATTCTAGAGAAAATTCGGCGAAGTTTCCTTTATAAATTAGACATTTTCCATTTTTGAAATTAAACATACTAATACATACAAACAAATAGTATACGAAATAAAACACAAAATTAGTTAGTAATTTGGAAGTTAAGATAACTTAGCTATCACCTTCAAAAATAGTCCAGCACTAATAACTTGAGCATGTCATGCCTTAGGCCCGGAACAAACCCAAGAGGGAGCCATTCAGTATCATCAACCCCACCCCCAACATCGCTGACCTCAATTTCATGGATTTTATCATCGGCCTTGACAGATATGTCTCCTCCCTCATCCAACTTCATTTCATTCTCATACTCCACACATCCCCATTTAACCTCCTCTCCACCCTCCTCCTTTTTCATTGTTCATACTCGGGAGTTAACCAAACCTCCTCCAATGTCTCCAAAATAACCCAAAGTAGGTGTTCGGTTACTGGCAAATGGGAGCACAATATTCAAAGATCGTACCATGGAAAGATGAGGAGGAGGATATCATACTATAGAAAGATGAGGAGGAGGAGATCGTACCATGGAAGTATGAGGAGAAAATTTACAGTAGGAGGAGTTAGAGGTCAAATCGGAGTACATGATGAGGGAGATTTTGGACTTGGAGGAGGTGTAGGGGGGTGTACGGAACAAATTTCAACCATTCATCACATAAATCAAAGAAATTATCAGAACATGGCATCCAGAATCATATTTGAAAAATTCAAGCTACCAAATAAAGTAAATTGTTGCTCCAATCAATTACAAGCGCTGTTGAGGAACCGTCACTCAAAGAAAAGCTTAGAACCCTGATTCAACCGACAAGCACGAACAACCATGAGATTTTGCTTAAGAAAGAATAACTAAATATATTTTAGAAAGAGAAACATGAAAAAGGCCATCATCGTTAACATATAAAGATAGATGGTGAGGAGGAGGAGATGGCGACATGACACGATGAGGAAGAGAGGAAGAATCGAAGGGGAGGGGGCTATGGGCTTGGTTTGCTGCACTGCTAGTGCATTGATGATGTTGCAAAGACGAATTGAAGAAGATGAGGATGTGGATGTGGAAATTTAAAGAAATGAAGCTAGTGTTTTTTTGAAATTAGGGAGATAATATTTTACAGTGGGTTAAGCCAAGATCCGCCGTATATTAATGGGATTGGTATTGGTATTAATATGCAACGGTTCTTTGCTTAACTAGTCGCAAGTTATTACCAATTGCCATTATTAAGCGGCAATTCTTTGCTTAACATGCCGCCTATTAATATCTTCTCCATTATATTATGACCTTTTGTTATTATGCCACTAATATGTAGCCATAACTAAATTTAATTTTACTAGTGTATAATACACTAAATATTAAAAGTCTATTGAAGATATAAATAACAAATATAAATTCTTGAAAAGTGTTATATAGTAGCCAAGGAGTCTAAGTGAGTGGCGTTTCATTTGTGGCTACTTTGGAGAGTTCTTGAAAGTTTCCCATGCAAGTTAGCATACAAGGTGACAACGAAGGAAGCTAGGGTTTTTTTTTATTAGGGTGTTCATTTTCTTGGGTTTTTGAGTCAAATTAGGAGTTTAATTATTAATAAAAAAAATAATTTGCATAACTAAATTATCTAGTTAATTAGTTTCCTAGGTTCTAGGGAAGTAAGTTAGGATTTCTTAAATCTAGGAATTGTAGTTAGGACTAAGAATATTTTGGCTAGTTGGTGTATTTTATCTGTTGTTCAATTATTCTTTTTAGCTTAGTTGGCATGTCAAGTGTATCCTAGGTGGACTAAAGTAAGCTTAGTTGGATGTTGACTAGGATACTACTCTTAAACCACATAAATAGGGTGTTGAATGCCTTATAGAACATATGTTATTTTGAATTGAAAAAGAAATTTATTTTGATGCTTATTCCCTAGTTCTTTGAGATTTTGCAAGTGATTCCTTTGCGTTCTCATTTGTGGCTCTTTGGGTGGTGTTTATGATCCGTAAGTTGTGTTTGGTGGTTTGCCTATATCTAACCATAATTATGGTTACCTAATAAGGAAATTATCAGGTGAATCTATAAAATAAAGATCGTCCATTAATTTATCTTAGTTTCGTTGGTAGTATGGGTGCTTATGAGCCGAGTCGAGCTTGATAACTCAAACTCAAGCTCAACTTGAGCACAAAAGCTCCTGAGCCAAAAAAGTGAAATTTGAACTCGAATCGAAAACTTACTTCTTAAGCTCGAGCTCGTACTCATTTTCAACTCGTTTAAAAGCTCAATAAGCTTAAGTATCTATGTCCAAGTTGGGCCATCAAGAAGCCTAAGTTTTAACTTTAATAAGTTTGATTTGGTTTTAGGTGGAAATCACCATAGGGTTTTTATATATACCAATTGCCTCAAATTATCTACTATTCTTCTCAATGTGAGATTTTGGGTTTATATATACAACTCTCTCTAACCATATTTCATTAATGTGGAATTTTGAGTTTATGTATCTAACCATCTTTTATTTTATTCCAATAATAATTACATTTTTATAAAAATATATATTATAAATAAAAATTTGAGCTTCTCATGAGTTTTTGACTCGAGCTTTGATTGCTCAACTTATTTCATTAACTTCTCGAGTTGAGTTTGATCTCGAGTCGAGTTCAATTAAGACGAGGTTTGACTAAGTAGAGTTTGAGAAGCTCAACTCAATAAACCTGGTTGGTAGTGATAATCATTAGCTACGTTAATTATCAGTTTTTGTTGCTTGAATAGTTGGTATTGGGTTACTAAATACATGCATAAGTTGGTGAAATGCAATTGCAATTGAAACTTAGACATTGCATGAAATTAGGGTTTTGTTGTAAAGACAATTTGGTAATTCGTGAAATTGGAGTTGCTTTACCCTAATTCAAATGAGTTTGAATTGCGAATTGTCAAGCCACTTGTTATTAGGGATGGCAATGGACCGGATCTGGACCGGGTCCTTATGGATCCAGATCCAGATCCGTTTTTCAAGGATGGTTCCAGATTCAGATCCGCCGGGTATGAAAAGTAAGGATCTAGATCCAGATCCAACGAATCCGGGTCCGAAACGGGTCCAAAACGGATCCTACATATTTTGCCTATTTTTTGCGACAATAATAAATTCCAAATTTATAAATCTACATTTTGCATCTACTACAACAATCTAATGAATGATATAAGTTCAATACTTGAATACAATTCATATAACTAATCAAATAATACAAATCAAATGGCCCATGAACCCACGGACCAGGTTGTGGTGAAGCAGGAGCAACGACAAAGACAATGTTGGTGTTCCCGAGATTTTGAGAGAGACAACCAGAGTACTAGACAAATGAGAGTGCCGCCAAGATCAAGTTAGGGATTTAGAGTTTGAATTTAGGCCTTTAAGAATAACAATTTTTTTTTTTAAAAAAAGGGTAAACGGATCCGGGTTCGGGTATTATTGTTGGACCTGTATCCAGATCCATTTTTCAGTCATAGGATCTGAATCCATCGGGTCTAAATTTTGAAAATTCATATCCGCAAAAACGGATATGGATCCACAGATCCGAATCGGATTCAATATTAATTGTCATCCCTACTTGTTATCCTTGTGTCATGCTATTGACCCTTAGTTACGCGAATTGCGTAATCTACTTAGCCTAATTGCCTGGGTTGCTTGGTTGTCGCATGAGATTACACGAATTGAGACTCTATCAACTAGATTCCAATACTAGATCATTTATATAACAAACAGTCGATTCACTAAATACACTATGGTTCAACTAGTAATTTAAAAAAAGAGCTTCCGGTTCCAAAAATACAAAAGCAGAAAACATGGTCCCCACCTCCATCCTTAATTTTATTATATTTAAAGCTATTAGAAAGTCAACCCTTGCCTCTCTGTCCCTGACCTATCCCTCCGATTGTACCTATCTAATCCAACGGCTTTGCACCACCTTTTGACTCCCTATCCCTCCTCCATCAAACCATCACTACGGAATACTTCATTCAAAATAAAACAAATACTAAAAATTTAAAATCATCTCCCACACACAGTTTCCCTTCGACTTCCTGGTTTATTTTCCTTTCGCGACTCCCACAGCGTGGCCCCTAGAGAACGAGAAAAATTAAAAATAGAAGTTAAATAAAGTGAGTAATCAAATATACCGGACATTTCTTTATAGGTAAGACTTTTGAAGATCTGAAATAAAAGCCTTTGACACGTGTTAGTTAACAATTCGTTAATGTGTTTGACTACAAAATGAATTGAACGACGATAACAGTTGAGTCATCCGATGCCTTGCTCTTCACTATGATAATGAAGGCGATGATCTTTAACTCACTTTGACCCCTCCCTTTCTTTATTTCTCGGCCTTTCCAATTTTTTATTATAATTTCTCAACTCTCCACTTTCTCCCCATTTTTCACTCTCTTCTCTTCTCAGATATGGCTGTTGAGTTAATGATGGGAGCTTACAACAGTAACAGCGACAGCTTCACGGCAAGGATGGAGGAGAATGCGGTGCGAGAAGCGACGGTGGCAGGTCTTCAAAGCGTAGAAAAGCTAATTAAATTACTCTCTGAGCAAAATCATCAGCAGCTCCACCACCTTGAAGACCAAGCCAATCAGAAGTCGTCTTCTTCGTCGTCTCCCTCTCTAGAAGATTCTGTTTTACTTTCTGATTATAAGGTTGTTGCTGATCTCGCTGTTAATAAATTCAAAAAAGTTATCTCCCTCCTCGACCGTACCCGTACCGGCCATGCCCGCTTTCGACGGGGCCCTCTCCAACACAAACCACAACCAATATCGCAACCACAACCACAAATAGCTCAACCACAGCTCACCCAAACCCAATCACCACCCTCTCCACCACAACCACAGCCGCAGCAGCCATTACTCTTAGAAAGCAGGCCGTCGCATGGATCAGCTTTCACTAGAGTATACAGTTCCTCATCTCAGATCCAATGTCTTCCTCCGCTCCCATACAACACCACCCACTCACCCCTTAGCCTACACAAGCCAGTTGAGCGCAAGGACTCCTCCACCACCCTAAACTTCTCTGCCTCTCCGCCGATTTCCGCCACCAACTCATACATCTCTTCTTTAACAGGCGATACCGACAGTGTACAACCTTCGATGTCCTCCGGATTTCAAATTACCAACATGTCTCAGGTCTCTTCTGCTGGTAAACCCCCTCTTTCTTCTTCCTCTTTGAAGAGGAAGTGTCATTCCATGGACGATTCAAAGTGTAGCGGATCTTCCTCTCGCCTCTGCCATTGCCCTAAACGAAGGTATTTTTTATTTTATTTTTTTTGTTTTCGTAAATTTAATTAGATTTGATTTACCTGATCGACTATAATCTGATTCAACTATCATGTCAAATTCTAATTTTTTGAAATTTTTATTCCATTTTAAGGAATGGTTTGACCTCTAAAGTTTAGTTCGATTCTATGTTTTTAATAGATACATATTTGATTTTGATGGAAGTTTACGACATGGTATGATTTGACTTATTTTATTTGATCTTAATATTTCTATAATTTCATGGTATTTTTCAGTACTCTTAAGATTTGTGACATATCTCCTATTACTCAAATCAACTTTGAAATTTACGTGTTATCAAATCAATTTTGAAACTTGAGGCATTAAAAAATTCGTAGACATACTTCACCAAACATTAATAATTTGTTATCAAATTGCAATATTTTGGGTAATTTAGTGGTTTTTTTTCTTGAAATGTTGAGACATGAATGTCATATTCCTTTAGATTATTAGATATTGGCATCAACATTTCATTTAGTTCAATCATTTTTTAAAATTTTTTCATTCGCCAAGTATTTTGAGTGAGAAATGATATAATTGATAGTGTGTTTCGATGATAATACTTTGACAAGTATATAGGGAAAATCCATGTGTTCGAGGTTAATTAAGTTGAGACAACTATATATAAAGAAACTTTCACTAAAAATTGTCTCAGAACCCAATTTTTACAATAAGGGTATGTTGTGAAATTCAAAGTTGACTTGGGTAATTTCTAAACTTCCAGACAGTTGGTGAAAGTCCCTGATTTCAATCAAATTATTTTTGAAAAAACTAGTTGACTGTAGATTAAATTTATTTCTGGGCGTATTGTTATGAATGTTTAAATTAAACGTAATATTGGAAAGTGAGGTCGAATTTTCGAGTTAAAAAATAATGAAATTCACAGCTAATTGGGGTTGACTATGATCAGGAAGTCAAAGATGAAGAGGGTGGTGCGAGTACCGGCAATCAGTCTAAAACTGGCTGATATTCCACCGGACGAGTATTCATGGAGGAAATACGGGCAGAAGCCAATCAAAGGGTCTCCTCATCCTAGGTTGGTTTTGTCATTTGTCAATTATAATGAGGGTAATCTCGTAATTTTGGTGGATGAGTTTCGGTTCAACACGAATTCTTTCTCTTCTAGGGGTTACTACAAATGTAGCAGCGTGAGGGGATGTCCAGCGCGCAAACATGTAGAACGCGCTTTAGATGATGCGTCAATGCTGATCGTGACGTACGAAGGCGATCACTGTCACGCGCAGTCTGTCACCGACGCCACCGTTGCGGCCGCCCTTGTTCTCGAATCGTCTTAGACAAAGGGAGCAATGTGACGAGAGGGTCCTACGAGATCAACGGAGAATATTTGCTTTGATCTGGGACAAGAAATGGGTCGGACCCACGAATTCTGGAACGATGAGAACCGTCTAACAGAGGAAAGACAGTGTATTACATTATATTGATTATCCATATTTTATATGATGGTGAAGATCTCAAATCATATTGATAAATATCTTATCGTTTTGTCAACGAGTCAACTGAATGGAAAGTCCAAGACAGCTTCTTCAAGAAGATAAAATTTAAATGATTTAACATGTTGGATTGGTGGGCATACGTCACCTACCAAAGATTGCATAAAAAAATTGTAACCCCATCCTCTTCTGTCTCCTTCTTTTCATTTTTATTCTTTTGTTTTTTTATTTGAATTTCTTTTCAGCCCATTTTATCCTAAATTGTGGAGATGAATGGAATTGTTTAGAGATGTATTTTACTTGTGGAAAAGTTGTGGAATCGGTGGGAGTTGAATTGATTAGTATGAGTAGCTCCAATCTTTACTTGAGGGTATTTTGGTAATCTTCCTTTTTTGCTATTTGCATTGTGCAGTTAGACTTCCTAGATAGGACGGCTAAATTACACACTTAAATTTTAGACGGGTATAATTTTAAAAAAGTGATTTGGTCTGCTTTAACTTGAGCTGACTCTTACTATAGATGCTTAGAAATAAAGAATTTGGTAAAGATTCATTTTACCAGGAATTCACGTTACAATACTCCAAACGTCAATGTGATGCGCTTTTTGCCAGAATAATAAACAAAATTAGAAAAAGGGGCTTTTCCTGTGTGGAATGGTCGAGAAATGCCTCTTGACTCTTGAGGATTAAAGATGAAAAGTTTCTTATGATGTGATTTGGTTTGAAAATTGTTTGTGCTAAAAATTATCAATTAAGTGATGATTTAAGGTTAGGGACGTTAAGTGCTAGTGGAGTTACATGTAAGTTGAATATATATTCGATAGATGAATTAAACGAAAGACAATATAAACGACACGATAAATGTCAAAATTCGGGAAAAATTGTTGGGGCTTATTAGACCTCCATTTCATTATGTCAAGGGTTAAACCTTTTAAGTTACAAATTATAAGTAGTATTGGTAATATATATATATATATATATATATATATATATATGTATATATGTATATGTTATTATAAGAAGCCTCCTTAAAATAAGAAGGTTGAGAAGCAATCTCATCCTTTAATTTTTTTGATCAATGGCCACGAATCTGCTTGCCGGTTTTCATTACATGCTTGCGTGGTTTTCTATTAGTTTTTTCTTGCCCCCGGTTCAAGCCTTAAAGTTACCTTGCTCTCCCACTTTTTCTCCATTCTCCTGATTTTCAATTTTCACATCACTTTAACCTTCCAGATTTTCTCTCTTCATCCTTGCTATTCTCTCCATTTGCTTTACATTTTTTCAGTGCTTTTCTCCATCATCATTCTACGGTGTTTCCTTTCAATTTTTGCACAATTTTTGGCGGTGTTTTCGATGGTGGTCGGTTTAAGTATCGGTGGTGTGCACAATAATAACGCTTCAATTTTCGGTGTTGTTTCGGTTAGTTACTTACAATGTCGTAGTTAATTTGTGTTAATTGTTTATTACTTTGTGTTTTTGGTTTTAATTGTTAGGTTTGTTTGTATTTTCTTGTTTTGAAATGGTGAGAACACGTGGTAGTCTACTTTCGAGAGACGGCGGTGGCAGAGGCGACAGAAGAAGAGGTCGCGCTGCTAGAGACGGTAAACGTGGTGTTATTGTTGTCGAAGCTTTAGGTACAATTTTTATTTTAGATTATTATATTTGTCTAGCAAAATTATTGTATAATATTATAAGAATTCTCACTAGATATTGAAGGATAAGTTTAATTGTGTTATTGTGTGATTATTGTTGAACAATTTGTAAAAACCAAACATAAGGACAATATGTTGTTCGGTTGTTGTTTGGGTTTTGCATTAATTGTGATTGATTATTGGAGAATATATGTTTGAGCCACATTATATTGAACAATTGTTGCTTGTATGTTGATTATTGTTCTATTGTTGTTACTTTGTGTTAGTTTTATGTGAGTAGTTACTTTTTTTCTATAATGACCTTTTTGTTGTCATCTTGAGTGGAATAAATTTTATCTAGATACATGCTTGCTTTAGATTAACTTTCTAGTTCATCAACCTTTTGCAATCTTCTATGAAATTAACTTGATTATTATGAAACCTTTATGCATGTAACTTTTATAGTGGTATTAAATAAATAACCTCTTTCATTTCTTCATCGAGAATTGCCTCTATGCATTTAATTATAGTTCTTGCAATATCTAAATGCTAGGTGTCTATTGAAACAAGATCCTAACAGCTTTAGGTGTAATAGCTTGTGACAATACTAAGTTTTTCCTTAATATAAAAAGATTATTCTGAAATCTGAAGGATAGAGGGCTATTTGATTTTGACAGTTGCCTCCAAACTTTCATTTTTGCAAACTTTGATAAATATCAAGATTTGCCCAAATGTACCTTTCTTGATTTTGTTCAAAGAAGGCTTACTAGTTGAGTTGATACTCCACAGTTCACATCACAGTTCCTCAGTCAAGTTTCACGGACATTTGGGTTTGGATAAAATCCCTAGTACTATGTTATTAATGAGGTATCAGGTCAAAGACTCAAGTAATGAGAATTTGGGCATTCCATCAAAACAAAAATGAACCCTCATTATCTACTTAATTTTATGAGTGTTTTCCATGAATTTCTCTAGTTATCTGCTTAATTTTGTGCAGTTATGCCTACAAGTTTATGTTTTGACAACTGCATTACATTTCCATGTGCTGCTACTGCTAGTTTTTAGCCTTTTTAATCCAGTCTCTGCTCTACCTAAGTTAGGACGCTAAGTTAGAAAATTTAGAAAGGTGATGCTTTGCTAAGGGCAGTAAGGACTGACCTTATACTTGAAACTCCTACAACATGTATCTTTTCATCCTTCCTTGAAGTTGATGATACTAAACTTGTACTACTCTTGTGTTTGCTATCATTATCATCACTAATTGTGTCATTAAGTTTGATGATTAGTGACTTGTTTATCCTTACTAACACTATCATCAACTTAGATGTTTTAGTGATAGCGTTACTATATTTTTTCTTATTTATATATAGTAAATGTGTTTATTTTTTGTTTGATCCAATGCAGAAAAGAAGAATGCTGATGAAACAAAGAAAAGAAAGAACGATGATGATGCTGTATTAATTACAAAAGTTCAAAAGGCTATTCCTTCTTCTTCCTCAGCTTTAGCTAAGGTTATACATACAACTGATGAAAATGAATCAAAGGGGAATAAACTTGAAAAGTTTGTGAAAGATAAGAAGAGGGGGTGCTAGGACATTGAAGTTGTGGACACTCTCAATCAACCAATTGCAAAAAAGTAGAGTATCTTTCATGTTGTAATATTTTTTTTAGACATAATCTTTCATGTATTAATATTTAAAACGAAATGTAGACCTTGCCAATTGGTAAAATTGATTAGAGGACTCACAAGTGAGCAAAAACAAGCTGTGAAGAATATAGGGTTTGGAGGGACTATGGAGTTGACAAGGACTCCAACAAATATGTTAAATTGGATTGTTGACTGTTTTGATCCTAGGAGCCGATTGTTTAACATTGAAGCCAGTAGAAGCTTTCAAATATATGAGTTTGATGTGTATGATGTGTTTTGCCTTCCCTTTAATAGGAATAGAGATGTTGAAATTGCCTCAAGAAGCGCAAATATTGTGAACCCTGATTTTCTTTTAAAACAACATTTTAGAAATTTTTTGGGAATATAAGAAAAAAATGAACCTATCCCCTTGGATTTAGTGGAGCACATGATTCCACAAATGATTCCACAAATGACCAATGGAGATGACATGATTCCTTTGATGTATTCTTTCATATATCTATGAAATTTTTTAAAATCTTGCATAGTTGCTCCCATATTTTGATAACTCCCTATGTTTTCCTTGAAAAAGCAAAAAGATTTCACAAGACCAATGTTCACCCTTGCATTGCTTGAAATGAAGCTTTTGTGAACAATGGTCATTTTTCTATTACTTCTTAAATATTGTCTAGAGGTAGGAGTAGCAAGACAATGATTATGGCCCTCAAAAAATCTGAAAATGCAGTATGTCCCATTCAATTTGTTAAGCTTTAAGATCAACTTTGCTTTGCAACCAACCTGTTTTGTGCCTCTCTTATAACGTTTAATACCGCTTTCATTCTTCTTAATATTAGGTACCATAAAACCCTCTCTATTGTAAACCAATAATACCTCTACTTTTGTAAGTAGAAGATGACCTTGGTTCAAATCCACATATTTTAGCATAACAATGGTAAAACTCTACTGTTTTTTCTAAATTATCAAACACCATACCAACACAAGCCTTTTTATCTTCAGCACAATAAGGAAACCACTCTCTAGTACTATTTGGAGTAACACATGTTTCAGTTCTAGGAGTTCTGATGAAAGTTGGAGATGTAATTTTTGTTTTCCCTGCAATATTTAAAAAGTTTACTATTTAGAAAAAAGGGTAACTATGCTCGAAAAAATAGTAACTATGATTATAATACTTAAATTATCAAATTTTCACAAGTAAACTATTCACTATGAACTACATATAAACAAAGAGTAACTATATTTAAAAAAAAGGTTTACAACAGTATGTGAATCCAGAAACTCACTCTTGGCCAACTCATTATACCTCAACTAGGCCCACAAACCAGCAGAGAACTAACATTATCATCACCTCTTCGTGCCAAACTTGAACTTTTATTATATTAACCTTTTCTTTTATTATTATAGTGACCTTTAACTGAATGCTTTTGAAAGATATAGTGATAGTTTTTAATAATATGACTATAGAAATTATCATTGTGGTAATGAATTTATAATTTTAATAGTGACATTTTTTTAGTTATAGAAACCTCTAGTGTAATATTAATCAAGTCTTTTCCTATAATTAATCAAAAAATTATCAGTATTTGACCTAGCTTAATCTTGAAGGACCTTTCTTTAACATATAGTAATTTTTGGCGAGTATTTCTAGATGCAAAAAATAGATCATCGGCAAGATAACGCAAATCAATTGAAACAGAACTATTACCTTCAAAATTTGTTGCTAAAGCATTAGATTCATGATTCAAAGATTTTGCAGTCGATCCTTGATTCGATCCGACAAAACTAGATGAAACATTTGTTGTTGAAGAATTTGCATTGATTTCAGTGTTTGATTCTAAGATGATAAGAGTATTCATAATAGACGAAGAACCGAGAATTTTGGGTGAAATTTGTGAAAATCTGGGCAAGAGAGAGTGAGGCGAAAGAGAGTGAGAATCAATGCATAAATTTTTGGGTGAGATTTCTAGGTGTTTATGGGCGAGGTCGAGACAAGCAATGAGAGTAAACCGGTTCATCTTTCTTTTTTGCTGACCATTGGAACTAAATGAAATCAAGGTGTGGAAATGCTTCTCACTTTTCCTATATTAGCTATCCTTCTTATTTGATCTCAAACCTATATATATACATACATATATATATATACATATATATATATACATATATATATACATATATATATACATATACATATATATATACATATACATATATATATACATATATATATATATACAAATATATATATGTATATATATATGTATATATATATATACATATGTATATATATGTATATATACATATGTATATATACATATGTATATATGAGTAATATATACATATATATATATGAGTGAATAATGCTTGATGAGTAACTGGCAGTTTGTAGCTTGGATTATTTATTCTTCTACATTGGGATGGATCTTATTTTATATTGCACTTTTCCTAGATGCAACTGATCTTTTTAGGTAGAATCTTTAGTTATCCAACCTCCTCCTATTTCAGCAACAATTTTATCCTCTTTGCAACTGTCTTCCTTTTATTTATGCTTCTAGTGCTGACTTGACCTAAATGCTCTGCCTTGAAGTAATATTAAGTAGCCATAGGGAACTCGTTGTGGGCCTGTCTAGGATCAACATATCTTGATGCTATCCTTAAAATACATAGTTGCAACTACTATTAAGTAGCCGTTTAATGTCGTATCGCTTGGACACGTGTCGTATAACTAGATTTTTACCCTAACAATTTGCCCCTTAAAAATGAGAAGTTCAAGAGTCACTAATTACTTTGAATTTCGATTTTTTAAGCTACCACTTCATTAACTCCTCAACCATCTTATGCCTTGGGTCTCTTTAAAGCTCATGTCCGGAACATCAAGTCAAGCTATTTTCATTTTTAAACTCTTGAAAAATTTATGCCTTCTTGATTTTCTCCTCGTGTTTGATCCTCGTGTCAGGTAAAGACGCTTTCTTTCTTCATTCTCCGTTTTTCTCTGCTTTCAATTGCTTATAAGCAAGAAAACCATTGCAAATAGGGGTTCAGTTAGAGGGGCTGTCGCATAATCTAAAATAAAAACCCATGCCCTGCAAGAAAAGCAAAACCTCCCTAGTTCAATCACTTCAGATGTGAGTCATCGTATTCGAAGTGTTTAGCCCATGTTCTAAGGGAAATACGCCAATATCAACCCAAAACCGCCCTATTTGACATATATTGACTCATATCGATGTATTTTAAGTGTTTATGGAATTTTCTACCCAAAACCTCTCCTGTTTAACCGAGTTTGACTCAAATCGATGTATTTCAAGTTTTAATAACATAATCTAGGGTAAATATGTCATTTTCTACCCAAACCTGATCCCATTTGACCTATAATGACTCATATAATCCTATTCAAAGTGTTTGGGCCATGTTCTAGGGGAAATACGCCAATATCAACACGAAACCGCCCTATTTGAGATATATTGACTCATATCGATGTATTCCAAGTGTTTACGTCATTTAATACCCAAAACCTCTCCCATTTGGCTAATTTTGACTCAAATCGATGCATTTCTAGTGTTTATGACATGTTATAAGGTAAATACGTCATTCTCTACCCAAAACCAATCTTATTTGACCTACTTTAACTCATATCATCCTATTCAAGGTGTTTGGACCATGTTTTAGGGGAAATATGCCAATATCGACCCAAAATTACCCTATTTGACCTATATTAACCCATATTGATGTATTTGAAGTGTTTAGGTCATTTTCTACCCAAAATCTCCCCCATTTGACCAATTTATGGAGTAATTCATAACGTTTCCTATGATTTGTTCTCTTATTTTCCGCCTTCATCATATTCCTCAACTTCCCTATAAAATGCTCTGTTCGGGTTTGTTCTTTTTGGAATTTTATGAAAAAAAGATGGAGAATTTTTCTGGTCAAAAGAGAACAAGGAGTCAAAGAGCTAAAATGGTGATGGAATGAAATAAAAGGGCGTGTCTTGCTGCGGTTAGGAAGTGGCAATCGATAAAAGAGACTGATGCGGGTGTACTAGCTGAATGAAAGATCAAAATTTGAGGGTTTTAATGGATGACAATGAGGTTGTTGTGATTGATGAAGAAGAGTTTTCAAGAGGGGTTAAATCTCATGAATCCAAAAATCCTTCTTAAAAACTCTTCTTCATCAATCACTACAGCATCATTGTCACCCATCAAAATCCTCATATTTTTATCTTTTATTCGGCTACTACTACCTTCATCAGTCTCTTTCATCAACTACTACTTCCTAACCATAGCAAGATGCGCCCTTTTATTTCATTCCATCACCATTTTAGCTCTTTGACTCCTTGTTCTCTTTCCCACAGAAAAATTCTCCATCTTTTTCTCATAAAAGTTCCAAAATGAACAGAGGAAACTAGATCATTTTATAGAAAAGCAGAGGACTACGGTGAAGGCAGAAGGATAGGTTAAAGTAACAAAGGAAATTGTTATATTCGAAATGTTTGGGGCATGTTAAAGGAAAATACACCAATGTTGACTCAAAACCGGTCCTATTTGGTCTATATTAACTCATATCGATGTATTTCAAGTGTGAAGGTCAATAATGTACCCAAAATTTCTCCTAATCGACTTAATTAACTCAACCCGTCCTATGTAAATTGTTTGAGGCATGATTAAGAGGGAATACACTATTGAAGATACTCAAAAGGATGAAAGTAAAAGCTCTTACCTCCTCCATGGGCATCCCACTACTGCATCCGTTGAGGACGCCAAGCATAAAACATATCACAAAGTACCCGCACTCAGTTCAGACACATTGTTGAGCACACTATGAATTACAAAATAGAAATGTTAGCCATACGTATGATAGTATTATTTTACAATGATTTAATTAGTTAATGAACATACCATCACTTCTATCCATTTTGATGTCTGCTTTCCGGCTCATTCTCCTTGCAATGTAAGTCTTTTTAACACACTAAAAAACAAAATTGATTAGTTTAAAAGTTCAATTTCAATCAACCTTAGCTTGCAATGTAACTCTATTGATAATTCTGACTAATTAATAATTACTCTCAGCTTAGTATTGCGTATTGACCGAGCCGAGTTGAAGAAGTATATTTTTCTAATACCCACAAAAATGACTAAAAATATCCAGTGTGCACTATATTATAAGAAATAAGTAATAAGTATTATATTTACATACTATATGCATAATCATACTCTAAATTAAATGTATAAGTAATAAGCATTACATTCACACATCAAATTCAAACGTACCGTTCAAAAATAGGGGTGAAAATGAATTTCAACTTGGCTTGTAGAGCTTTCTTGAATGCAAAAAGGATGTACGTCTTAACCTCCTTGATGTTGCCTTCGATTCTTGCATCCAAAATGGCCTCAAGTCACGACCAACCGCCTAATGAGAATACATCGCACGACATGCAATCATCTTGGAGTGCCCTAAGTAATCATAAAATGCATTATATATACAAATGGGTTAAAAATTATTAATAGTACCACATAAGTTAACCTATATCCTAATTATGTATACCTCATAAAGCATTGAATAACAGAAATGTTGAATTGAGCTCCCTGTAAGAATTGGGTGATGTCAGCATTATCAAGCCACGCTGTTTCGTCTTCAAAGTAGTGGAATAAGGCTCGATCCAAAGGCACAACAACGGTATCGTCTTCCTTCATCATGGTCACACATTGAAGTAGCCATTTGCACTCGGGACTAAGAGAAGTCGCTACATCTTTTGTGAGAAGAGGTCGGTTTTCTGCCACTGACTTCTTCAAGGCTGGCTCATTGCTCCCAATAACTTCATCAGCTAACATCCCCTTCATCTTCTTAGCTTGTGGAGTCACCTAATTAAAAATCATATATCGCACAACTTTAGTCATACAAAAATATAATTATAGAGGAAATTCGATTGAAACTTTGATTTCTACCTCACTTATGATCTTGATCAAATGTAGAGGCCATTGCACAAAAGTATCAATTGCGTCATTCAATGTCTCTAACTCATACTGTGGAATAGGGAACGGTAGTGCTGCACCTTTGAAGAAGTCAGGAACAATCTCAACCTTTACCACTTCATGTCCTTCAAGTCTTGTTCCTTTGTGAGTTCGTGAAACTGCTGGCCTGACTGACCTAGGTACGCAACACCAGCGGCCACATCGTAGATCGTTCCCATTCTTGGATCTTTAAGGAGTAGACAAAAACTGGTAGGACCCTGAAAATTGAATATAATACTTCAACACTATATGTCATTATTAATACAATAATACTTATTCAACATAAGATTTAAAAAGGGAATATAACACACCTCTACATGGGGAGTAGACACCCGTGCACCATGGGATGCTAATTGCTCGGCGCTAATACCAATGTCTTGGAGTAGGGAGAACAAATTTCCCTTCATAGTGGCATCAAACTTTTGTCTAAGTTCCTCTCGGAGTTGAGCCTTCAAATTCTCCCGATCTTCCATTGAAACTCCGTTTTGACTTTATTGGCTTGATCTTGGTAAAGGAAGTCCAAATACTTATCAGTACCTAATATTTGTCCCTCCAAGTCTAATGCAGCGTTTGAGGCAATTTGGCTTCTCAATGGCCATAGCTAATGCATCTTGGGCCCCTCCGGGAACGAATTCCACTTGAATTTTCTTATCTTGGAACTCCAACTGAAAATAAAAAGATTAGAAATGAATGTCAGATCTTATAAGCAGTGGTAACTTTACTAATTTGCAAATAGAATTCTTATGTATTTTTTAGCCACAGCTTGCGTCTGTTCATTTGGAATGACTCTCTCCCCATCTTTCTTATCCAAACCAGTCATCCCCATGCCTTATCTGCACAGTTCTTGATTCTGTAGAAGAAGGTTCTGAGCAAAAGGGATAGAAACACTATAATATCCATTGTTGCCTTGCGTTGTTGTAGCTTGAGTATCCAAGGTAATGGGGATGAATGTTCATCTTTGTACTCTTACTCGCCTTCTCGCGTTTAGCTTGCCAACAACATAAAGGTATTTAACTTAACATTAAAGTTCAACAAAAAGCATTTTCCAAAATTGAATACAAAGAAGTATTTAACTTACCACTACAGCTTCAGAAGTCTTGTTTTTAACAAAGGTTGCCCAGTCACCTTCCTTAATATGTTTCCATATTTCATAGAGCAACCTGTTAGCTTCTTTTTTGGACACCTTTCTTGTCTTGGTAATCCAACCAGTCACCATCTTTGATTTAAAGTCCCAAAATCTATTGACAACTGCAGATAAAAAAAGCTTCTTCAATTGGGGGTTGTCTGGAATGTGAAACAAAGCCTGAAATATTTAAATTGGGTTAGTTTCATTTAGTAAGGTAGTTTACATAAATATTTAAATAACCAAGATTAAGTTAGGAATACGTACCATTGTGTCCACCCACAAGGTATGCCAAAGTCCCTCATTTACTTCCGACCACTCCATGTTGATGTTAAATTTTCGAATATGAAGTCCAATATGTTGACCGTACTTGAGACACCACCTCCCAATGGGGCGGTTGATGTGCTCATTTTAGAGCACATTTACTACCCCATTTTAGTGTTAAGTCTCGCGCTTGTAGATTGATTATATACATATTATACTTGATTTCACCTTGATCTTGTCTTCGAGTTGTTTAAAGGTCATTTCAGGTGTTTTTTATGATTTTGAGGTAAAATGCAACATATTCAAGGCTTTGACACTCTTAGACACATATATCGTAGCTTGGACGCACATTTCAAGTCACTCATGAAGATCCTACGAAGTTCAGAAAACATTAAGTCACTTGAAGAAGCTGAAAAGAGGATTTCAGAATCAGATTCGACCGAATCTGACAACCATTTGGTCCAATGGCACTTCAATATAGAGGCTTAGTCCGAATGGCACTCATTCGGGCGAATCATCATCCATTCGGCTGAATGGATATCTCCATTCGGGCGAATCATGCACTGAGAGGAATTCAACGGAGCTGTTGGAATTGGCGAATGGGAAAGGATTCGGGCGAACAGAGTTGTATTTGGCCAAATGGGTCCTTCTTTCAGGGGAATTAACATGTTCTCTCCAGAAAATTTACTTCTTTTATTGGCTGGCCCAAAGGCATTTAAGGGTTTTCGGGACTTCTTTTATTCTTTGTTATAAATACCCCTCTTTCTGAAAAAAGAGGGGGAACCCTAGTTATTATTAGTTTTATTAGCTTTAGCTTTATTTAGCCTCTAAAATTCTCTTAGTTCTACTTTTCCATTTTCTATTTTCTCAACACATGTACTCCTAGTTTTCGATTTTATTGTTTGGATTCTGATTGTGGATATTGCATTGAAGCTTTATTGTGAGTATCAATCTCTTCTTTATTTTCGAATTCGTTAGTTATATTTCTGTTGATGTTTAGTCTAATATTTCTCATTCATCTAGAATAGTTTCTGATTTAGTTTTACTCTCGTTAATTTCTTTTCATGATTGTTGTATTTGTTTTATTGAATATCATCATGTCATATATCTTGAATATGTGTGAGTCATTCTCTTGGGGGTTTGATTAGTGAAACCCTAGGAAAAGCTATGTTCTTCATTGTCTAAGGTTATAAGAATGATGACAATAAGTAGCTCTCGAAACCCAATGTGAATCTTGTCCTGCAACTCCTTTGGAGACATAGGGCGATTATAGGTCGTTCGATGTGATTTATGGAATCACCAACTTCCTCTCGCATACTTGGGTGTCCATGCTAGTTATTGTTTGATTTTCTTTAACATATCATGTTCTCTTTTGAAAGCATCATTCCTAGGGTGAATCTAATCTCGTCCCCATTTTTCTCCATTTGATTTCCCTCTTTATTCATCGTGATCTATATTTTCGTTATTAGTTTTAATTGTTTTTAAATCCAAAAGGTTTAGTTGTGTTAAGAATTGAAGTGTCTTGATATCTTTTGTCCTCGTAGTTCGACCCCCTACCCCACTATACTCGTGTCGTTCGTAGGTTGTTATAAATATTGTTTGGTTCAAGGCTTAGCATAAACAACAGTTAAAACCTTGCTACAAAAAGGGCACCGTTGCCGGGGATAAGGCGTTATATTTAGACTCTAGCTGTTCTTGACATAGTTTTATTTTTAGTTAGTAGTTACCTTTGAGTTTGTTGTTTGCATACCTCATAGCACGTACAGGTCAAACCAACCAATAACACCTTATAATCCTAAGATCCAACGTTTAAGGAAACAACCTCTAACAAAACAAACCTCACATTCTGTTCAAAGTCCACCCACATCAACAATGGCTGACGAACATCAATTGTTCGGTCAGTTCGGGACTCTTGGCTCATAAGAGCTCCAAGGAGTTGTAGTACTTCCTGTTGCTATTATACCATACCAAATACACCCCTAGTTCACAAGGATGGTTAAGGAAACCCCTTTTAGTGGTTTAAGAAATGAATGTCCTCTTCAACATCTCGAGGCATTCTCTGATATTTATGGACTTATCCCTCCTTGCCCCAATAGCCTAGACTATGTGTGGATGCACCTATTTCACTTGAGTCTAGTGGGAGATGCCAAAGATTGGTATAAATGCTTAGAACTCAACTCAATTGTTAATTGGGCTCAACTGAAAATAGCTTTTCTAGAGAGGTTCTATCCTACGGTTCGAGCGCAAGATTGGCGTAAGAAAATTGCATCCTTCACTCAAGAGGATGATGAGAATCTTAGTGCTACTTGGAGTTGATTTAAGAGAATGATTAGAGCATGCCCCCACCGTGATTACGGAGAGAACCATCTCAACACATTTTTCTATGATGGTCTCAATGACTCCACCAAGGCACTCCTAGACTCAACAGTAGGTGGCCAACTCTCTAAAATTCCATGCACCCAGGTAAAATCCAAGATTGAGGAAGTTGCTAAGAATAGTGCCTGGGAGGAACAAGGAGTTAGGGTTTACCAAGAGGGATGATTAACACAATCAACTTGGACACCATTAGTGCTAAATTTGAAGCAGTTATCGATAAGAAGTTGTCCAAATTAAGCCTACCCGGTATTTCAAACACCCCTCCAGTGCTTGAAAAGTACTTTATATGTGCCATATGTGAGGGTACCAACCATGATACTTCCTATTATGGTGGTTCGCACTCCAAGCACGTTGCTGTAATTGATTATGGAGGGTATAACCCAGAGACACAAGTAATGAATTATGATGGTTATGGGTATAATCCTGATTATGTTACCGGCCTTAACTATGGTGGACAAGGACAAGGAGCAGGAAATGGGCAACAACCTTTCCCCAATCAACCATAAAAACCTCCTTTCAATTCAAATCAAAACCAAGGAATGGTTCAACAACCAAGGTTTTCAAGGGATTCAATCGAGTGGAAATTTACCAAGGCCAAATTTACCTAGTCAACCTCATCACGTGGTTTCTCAACCACAAAAAATTCTAACCTCAACTAATGACCATTTATCCTCCCAAGTAACATCTCGTGCTCAGCAAAACCAAAGTCTAACTCAGATAAATCAGACTCTCATCCAGCAGATGTAACAACTCCAAGCTCAGCAAAATTTATTTGAAACTCAACTCGCCCAAATGGGTAGTCCTCCTGCACCACCGCTATTCCCATCTTACCCTCAACCTAACCCTTCCACACAACCTCCACCTCAGCACCCAAACCCAAACCAACACACTGCAAAAGCTATCAACTTGAGATCAGGGACTCAGTATGACGACCCTTCATATCCGGTTGATGCACCTTTGGTACGAGTGAGCGATGAGATGAGAGTGGATGAAAATGAAAAAGAAGAGGAATAAGGTAAGGTATCGAGAGTTGACAGTGAAAGAAGCAAGGATGATAAGATGAGGAGTGAGAAGTTGGTAAAGAGTGAGGAAGAGATGAAGAAGAGGATTAAGGAGAGAAAGAGGTTAGATCGCTTATATGCACCCCCACTTCCTTTTCCCTATAGGAGAGTCGAGAAGCATCTTGATGAGAAATTCAAGAAGTTTCTAGAACACTTGCAAAAGATGGAGATGAAGATTCCATTCCTTGATGCAATGACATAGATTCCTAAGTATGCTAAGTTCTTAAAGGACTTATTATCCAACAACAAAAAGCTTGAGGAAGAAGTAATTAGTCTTCCCCATCAAGTTAGCTCCATTTTACAAGGGAAAATGCCTATAAAAAAGCGAGATCCCAATCCATATAACCTCCTAATAAAGTTGGGGAATCTTGATCCCAAAGGGGTGCTCACCGATCTAGGGGCTTCGATTAGTCTTATGCCTCTATCCATCGCCAAAAAGCTACCCTTTAGCCTTAGACCTTCAAGGAAAATGATCCAACTGGTAGATAGGAGTATAAAAGTGCCGTGTGGAGAGATTGATGATATACCTATCTAAGTGGAAGAACTAGTGGTCCCTTGCGATTTTATAGTGATGGAAATGGAAGAGGACCCTTATACTCCACTCATTTTGGGAAGAGCCATTCTAAAAACACTCTGGGCAGTTATTAATTGCCATGATGACACCATAACGATAGAAGTAGCCCAAGTGAAGGTAGTCTTCAAAATTTCCCCACTCTTAAAGAAACCTATGGTTGAACAAGTCTGCCGCCTTGAAGTGGACGACAGGGAAATTGAGGATTGTCAAAGGGAAATAGAGGTCGGGTATTCAATGAATGATGAGGATACCTATACAAAAGATAAGCAGTTAGAAAGCCGATTGGACAAGGCCCAGGAATATAAGAGCGAAGAAGTAGAATCTAAGCAACTGTGTGAGGTTAAGGAAGTTATTATCTATAAGGGGGAGAGTCCTAAGCCTTCTTGCCATGTAAGTTTGAAACCTTTACCTCCTAGCATTAAATATGCCTATTTGATGATGATGAGGGGAGTCCAGTCATAGTGAATTTTGAGCTCGATGACACCTCGTTGGAAAAATTACTTGTTTTATTAAGGAAATATCGAGGTCATTGGATACGCACTTAGTGATTTAAAAGGGATTAGTCCAACACTTGTTATTCACCGAATTCATCTTGACGATGAGCATTTCTCCTCAATTAAGCCACAAAGAAGGCTTAACCCATACATGAAAGAGGTAGTTAAGGATGAAATCCTCAAACTCCTAAAGGTCGGCATCATCTACTCAATTTCAGATAGTAGGTGGGTTAGCCCTGTTCATGTTGTTCTGAAAAAGGGAGGAATGACTATTATTAAGAATGACGAAGATGAGATGATCCCAACTAGAGCCACCATAGGATGGCGAGTTTGTATTGATTATCGCAAACTTAACAAGGCTACAAGAAAGGATCACTTCCCTTTACCCTTCAACGACTGCTTGAGAGATTGGCAAGGCATAAGTACTATCGTTTTCTGGATGGTTACTCGGGTTTCTTTCAAATTCCAATCCACCCCGAGGACGAACAAAAAACAACGTTTACTTGTCCTTTTGGGACTTTTGCTTATAGGAGAATGCCCTTTGGTTTATGCAATGCCCCATCCACTTTCCAGAGGTGCATGTCTGCTATATATGTTGATATGCTGGAGGACTTCATGGAAGTGTTCATGGATGATTTTTCTGTTGAAGGTTCTTCTTTTGACACTTACTTGACACATCTTGAGAAATTTTTATTAGTGTCAAGAAACAAATCTTGTGCTAAATTGGGAGAAGTGTCACTTTTTAATCCAAGAAGGCATTGTACTAGGCCATAAAGTGTCTTTCAAAGGCATAGAGATAGACCCTTCTAAGATAGATGTGATAAGGAACCTTCCTGTATCCACCTCGGTTACAGGAGTATGGTCTTTTCTTGGACATGCAGGGTTCTATAGGCGTCTCATCTTAGAATTTTTGACTTTAGCTAAACCCTTGAATTAATTGCTTTAGAAGGATGTCAAATTTAACTTTGACGAGAGATGCCTCAATGCCTTTCACTGTCTAAGGAAAGCTCTGATATCTATGCCTATTGTGCAAGCTCCTGATTGGAGTTTACCATTTGAATTAATGTGCGAGGCCAGTGATATCTCTGTAGGTGTGTCCTTGGAAAGAAAAAGGAAGGAAAGCACCACATCATATGCTATATCAATAAAACACTGGATCCAGCAAAACGCAACTACTCTACAACGGAAAAGGAGATGCTGGCGGTAGTCTATGCTTTTGAGAGACTGCACCAGTATCTTATATGTTGAAAGGTTGTAGTTTTCACGGATCACTCGGCCCTGAAATTTTTAATGACGAAGAGAGATGCAAATCCAAGGTTGATTCATTGGATGCTTCTATTACAGGAGTTTGATTTTGAATTAAAGGATAGGAAGGGAAGTGAAAATATGGTAGCTGACCATTGTCTAGGTTACTTGAGCTTAATAATGACTCTTTACCTATCCAAGATGAAATGGTTGAAGAAACTTTGATGACAGCGTTAGTTGTTGGAAAAACCCCTTGGTTCGCAGATATTGCGAATTATTTAGCTTGTGGGGAACTTCTAGAGTTCGAATCAAGGGCAATGAAAAAGGCTTGTTTATCCAAATAGGAATATATATGCCTCTGATGTACAACATCCTGTTCTTCGTATGTTTTTCAAATTTTCTAGGGAGACATTGTTCCTCTCCCCTAGCCCTTACCTAGTTAGAACCCTTGAAGTGCACATACTGCACCGATACATTGCACCACACAACAACACAACAATAAGCATTCGAATGACACTTTGGAAGTTTTTAAACACCACAACCACCCTAGATGTAAAAATTGACCTACGTGTTGGGGGGCATGTATACCACCCTAGAATTTAGTGATAGATTTGCCACTACCACCACCCTCCACGAGCAGTGTCTCATTAGGGTCGGCTTTATCTTCACTGACCCTATGTGATGGCGGTACCTTAAAGATCACGCTCTTCCCCTCCCCTGTCCAAACTTGCCCCCTCTTGCAGTTTGGGGACTCATACCTTTTAGACAACAATGTGCTGAGATACACTGTCGAGCCCCCACTTAGACCCTCTCCTCATCCTCACACCCTTTCCATACGTGATCGACTTAGGGCTTCCACTTCATTTTTATCGGACCATGATGATTCAGATGATTAATCTGATATTATGTCCTCCCTAGGTCACATAGAGGCCAGGCTTGACCAGGTCCTTAGCACCCAAGCCCATCACACTGCCCGACTCAATCACCTTGAGAAAAACTTCGAGCGGGCCAATTACCCATGGTATGACATGGCCTACCACTCCCATATGGTCGGTGAAAGCATGGCCACCCCTTCATGGTACCCTCGCCATGACAACTATAACCAAATATCCTTAAGTCATGGGTTTGACCAGTTTTGGGTGGGTAGGTGTAGGTTAAACAACTTCACACCACTGGCTCCTAGAAGAGCCTGTAATGACTATAGGATGGACTATATGGGTGGGGAGGAGGAGGATAATGAGGATGATGACCAAGTGGAGGAGGGTTTCATTGGGGATGAGTAGTTCTATGCCTAAATGCTTCCCTTAGCGCCGAGGATGGCTTAAGCCTAGCTTGGGGGGGGGGGGGGGGGGGGGATATCCATTGTCCACTACTCTTCATTTTGTTGCATGTCTTTTGGTATTTTGCCCTGTTTGGCTGTTGGTTTTATTGCTGTGTAGTTTTGCGTTGTTTTATGTTTTGGTTTTGTTTCTTGGTGTTGTTTTTAGGTCCTTGCAATAAGTTACATGCGCTGCTTCACCTACGGCCTGGTATGATTGCTCCTGCTTGAAAATACAAAGTTATTTATTTATTTATTTATATTTTTGTTTGCACTCCTTTTTTCCATCATATGCTCCTTTTTTTCCATCATATGCTCTAAATAAGCATGCAAGCTTTTGTCTTGCACTTTACAGTGATTATATGAAAACTTATATTCCCCTAGCCTTGTGCCTATTTTGGGTCTGACTGTTTTACACTTAACTTAGTGGATTTGAGCTGTTTGGTATGTGGTTTGGATGACTACGTATTGAGGCACATTTCGACTAGCCTAGTTAGAATTAAACCTTGTAGGACTCCATCGTGAGCCCTATATTATTGAGTGCTAGTTAGGGAATCTTAAGAATTGGGTTCTCCTCCAGCATAGTCTGCTTTTCTAAACGTTAGAGATGATAATACGTTTGTAGTTACAGCTACATAGCCAAATTGCCTGCCATGAATATTAATTTACTTTAGGTTAAGCCAAGTTTGTGCCTTTACCTTTTTCTTGGTAGGCACACTATTTAACTCCACATGAGCCAAATGTCCTCTCTCTTTAGAAAGAGGATAGTAATGTGATCATAGTGAAGTTGGTGTTCGTGGCATTGTGGTGTACGATTTCGGTTTGAAAAATGATTATTAGATGATATGAATCTATAAATTACTCTTAGTGTATTTCAAAACTATTTACATGAAAATTTCAAAAAAAAGGGAAAAAGCATGAAAAGCACAAAAAGAAAAGAAAAAGAAAAAAAAGAGAAAAAGAAAAAAAAGAGAGAAAAAGAAGAAAAGAAAAAAAAAAGAAGAGAAAAATTTGAGAATAAGGTTGACATAATTAGAGTTCATTATCGCGGATTTTGGGAGTGACATGGTTGTCGGAAGTCGTAGTTGTCCTCGGTTTTATTACCTTGGATCGCTTACTATCCTTTATTTTAACTCCACATCCCCAAATTTTACCCTACCTTGATCCTAGCCTACATTGCAACCCTTTCCAAACCTGTTCGACTTGACCTGATTAGTAAGATCTGTGTTGGAGAGTAGATAAGACACAATCCCCGAGATTTCTCCCTGTTTAGATGTTTAATTCCCGACTCATCTTTAGTCGGATGATTTTGAGCGAAACACATACCCTATAAACACATGAGCGTATTAGAAATTTCCCACATCTCTTGGGAAATAACCTCGGGAGCGTAGACTTGTGAACTCATTAGGTAGTGGGCGGAATGAACTATGATGTAGCTTTCTTGGATCCCGAGTATGTGGAAAACGTCTCTATGCTCTTCTAACCCCATTGTACTTGCACACCCATGGCTAGGGAAGAGTTTTGCACATGCACGACTTGCACTGTCTTGTTTTTCACTCTCCTTGTTCTTCATTCACTTCTATAACTGTTTTGCCCTAAGCTTTCATGTCACCTTACTAGTTCATTTGCTAGGGACTAGCAAAGGTTTGGCTTAGGGGAAGTTGACGTCCTCATTTTAGAGCATGTTTACTACCCCATTTTAGTGTTAAGTCTCGCGCTTTTAGATTGATTATATACATATTATACTTGATTTCACCTTGATCTTGTCTTCGAGTTGTTTTAAGGTCATTTCAAGTGTTTTTGATGATTTTGAGGTGAAATGCGACATATTTGAGGCTTTGACACTCTTAGACACACATATCGTAGCTTGGGCACACATTTTAAGTCACTCGTGAAGATCCCACGAAGTTTAGAAAACATTAAGTCACTTGAAGAAGCTGAAAAGAGGATTTCAGAGTCAGATTCGACCAAATCTGACAGCCATTTGGTCGAATGGCACTTCAGTAAAGATGTTTGTGTTCCATTGTCACTAGGAAGGCCAAATAACACTTTAGTAAAGAGGTATGTGTTCCATTGTCACTAGGAAGGCCGAATGGCACTCATTCGGGTGAATCATCCTCCATTTGGCTGAATAGATGTCTCCATTCGGGCGAATCATGCATAGAGAGGAATTCAACGGAGCTGCTGGAATGGGCAAATGGGAAAGGATTCGGGCGAATGGAACTGTATTCGGCCGAATGGGTCCTTCATTTGGGTGAATTGACCTATTTTCTATGAAAAATTTACTTCTTTTATAGGCCGGCCCAAAGGCATTTTGGGGTTTTTAAGACTTCTTTTATTCTTTTTTATAAATACCCCTCTTTCTGAAGAGAGGGGGAACCCTAGTTATTATTAGTTTTATTGGCTTTAGCTTTGTTTAGCCTCTAAAATTCTCTTAGTTCTAGTTTTCCATTTTCTGTTTTCTTAACACTTGTACTCCATGTTTTCGATTTTATTGTTTGGATTCTGATCGTGGATATTGCATTGAAGCTTTATTGTGAGTATCAATCTCTTCTTTACTTTCGAATTCAATCGTTATATTTCAGTTGATGTTTATTCTTTTGTTTCTCATTCATCTAGAATAGTTTCTGATTTAGTTTTGCTCTTGTTAATTTCTTTTTATGATTGTTGAGTTTGTTTTATTGAATATCATCATGTCGTATATCTTGAATATGTGTGATTAGTTCTCTTGGGGGTTTGATTAGTGAAACCCTAGGAAAAGCTATGTTCTTTATTGTCTAAGGTTATAGGAATGATGACAATAAGTAGCTCTCGAAACCCAATGCGAATCTTATCCTGCAACTCCTTTGGAGACATAGGGCGATTATAGGTCATTCGATGTGATTTGTGGAATCACCAACTTCCACTAGCATACTTGTGTGTCCATGCTAGTTATTGTTTGATTTTCTTTAACCTATCATGTTCTCTTTTGAAAGCATCATTCCTAGGGTGAATCTAATCTCGTCCCCATTTTTCTCCATTTGATTTCCCTCTTAATTCATCGTGATCTATATTTTCGTTATTAGTTTTAGTTGTTTTTAAATCCAAAAAGTTCAGTTGTGTTAAGAATTGAAGTGTCTTGATATCCTTTGTCCTTGTGGTTCAACCCCCTACCCCACTATACTCGTGTGGTTCGTAGGTTGTTATAAATGTTGTTTGGTTCAAGGCTTAGAATAAACGACTGTTAAAACCTTGCTACTAGTGGTGCAAATGGTCGAACTCTAAATGCATAGGCTCAGCCATACTAAGGCTTCTAGTCGGACCTCTAGGTCGACCTAAGCCCCGAGCACCACCCTTCCTCCTCCCTCTCTCGTAACCCGAACACTAGGGGATGACAATGTTTATGTGTACATCATGCCCTAAAGTTATTGCCGCTTCAGCATCCTGAACATTCTATCCATTCTCTGAGTTTCTAACTCAGTAGCTATGTCTTCTGGATCACCTCGATCGATTTCGAGGTGAACATTGTCCTCATCAGAAACATTGAAATCTTCATCACTAGACACAATGCAAGACAATATCTACATAAAAGAACAATAGTATCATGCAAGTTGAGTTAGTGAATCGTCTAACATTAGGGGAAAACAGGAAATAAAGCAAACATTAACATAAATACGAAATAATTTAACACGTAGATAATGAATACTACTCATCTATAGTAACTCCTTCATGGTGATCTATTCTCATATAATTTGTTTCTGTTTCCAGTCCAACATCTATGTCATCATTACATGGCATCGAGAACGGTGGGAAATTATCAAAGTCATCATAGTCTTCCTCATCAGTGACATCACTAATTCCAAGGATTTGTGTCTTTAATGTAGAATACTTGTTTATCTTGTGATGCAAGTATAAAAGGTTCTTCCATATCACGCATCCGACTCATGTCGACTAAAGTCGAATTCGATTCATATTTCTTCACTAAACCACATCGACTGATATCTGCCCGCTAGCATTGAAAAGGGGGAACCTTAAAGCTATAGTTTTGACAAGGTCACATCAACTAGTGCTTTATCTTTTGAGCTAGCATATTCTCAAGAAGAAGCCAGTATTGAAACACCACTATTTTAAACGAATATTGATTTCTTATCCCAACGTTCAATGAAGAAGGTATATCCATTGATATCATACCCCTCAAAAGATCGAACAATTGTTCGAGGGCCATAAGCTAACCACTTGATTGTATCAGAAATGTTATGGCCCATTCCGGACAATTCATGCATAACTTTTTCATGAAACCAATCCATAAGGGTGTTGTTGTGTTCTTGCATCAATGATCGTTCACCTTTAATTCATTCATATGACTTTCTAACTAAGGATGAACCTCTGTGATATGGTGCAAAACAAATAAATGAGCTTGTCACTCTTTTGGAAATGGAATTAAGACCTCCTTAGAACCCACGGTGTTGTGCCTCGATTTTGATAACCCAATTACCTCCCCCTTAGATAAGAACTCACTAAGAAACTCACCTACCTCCACTGTGATTATACCTTGAATTATACTATCTTTAGGGTGTGCTAGGTTTCTCACCTTCTTCTCTAAAGTACCCATGTATCTCTCAAAAGGATAAGCCTATCTTAGGAATAGTAGACTACACAACTTGATTTCTCAAACCAAAGGCATAACTAGATGTACCATAATATCAAAGAACAAAGGTAGAAAATACATCTCTAGTTGACATAAGGTTATAACAATACTAGCCTATAACTCATCAAAAAATGACGAATTAAGCTCCTTGTTGCATATTGTATTGAAAAAAGAACAAAGTCTAGTGATAGAATCTCTAACATGCTTGGATAAAATATGGCGGATGACAATTAGTAGAAACACTTGTATCATAACAAGACAATCATGAAACTTCATACCCACTAATTTTATATCTTTCATGGAGACGAAGTTCTTAAAATTTGATGAGTACCCACTAGGAACCTTGATCCCATACAGACACTCACAAAATATCCTCTTTTCTGCTCGGGACAAAGTGTAATAAGCCAGAGGAAGATACATGGATTTACCTTTTCCATTCCTAGGAGTTCTGTCTTCATGCCATAAATTAGATAAAATATTCATTGTCTGCATATCTCTCCTAACATTAGGACCATCCTTGGTCTTACCAGGTATATTCAACAGCGTCCCTAAGATGACATCACAAACATTCTTTTTCTATATGCAAAACATTAAGACAATGTCTAACAGGTAAATACTTCCAATACTGAAATTTCCAAAATATTGACTGTTTCTTCCATAACCCCTTTTCATATTTGTTTTTCAATGTTTTCCTAAGCATATTATCTATTCCTTTCACAATGTCATAAACCTAACTACCAGTCAAGTGTATAGAGGCTCTACTTTGCTCTACTTTTCCATCAAATGAGGTCTTTCTCTTACGATAAGGATAAAACCTATTCAAGAACCTCTAATGCATGAGATACACATGTTTCCCATAATGTGGCAAGTATGTTGACTCCATATCATCCATAAAAATAGGACAAGCTTTCTTTCCCTTCACCTTATACCCCAACCAGTTCCCATAGGCTGGAAAGTCATTAATGGTATAAAATAACTTGACACGTAGTGTAAAATTCTCTTCAGCATATGCATCATACACAAATATACCTTCATCCCACAATAACTGTAAATTTCAACAAGGGGAGCAAGATAAACATCAATTTCATTACCAAGTTGCTTAGGCCCTGATATTAGAAGCAATAACATAACATACTTACGCTTCATGCATAACCAAGGAGGCAAATTATATATCACTAACAAAATTAGCCATGTGCTATGTTGACTACTTAAGGTACCTAAAGGATACATTCATCCGTGTAAATACCAAGTCTTAGGTTCCTATCTTCCATGCCAAAAGCCTTGAAAGATTCATCAATTGTTTTCCACTGGGAAAAATAAGCAGGATGTTGAATCATCCCATATTTCTTCCTTTTCTCTGCATGCCATCTCAAATTCCTTGCATCACTCTTAATCGAAAACAAATGCTTGAACCTTGGTATTATGGGAAGGTACCACAACACCTTTACACTAGGACCTTTAATCCCCACTTCAAGCTCTATCCCATGTGGGAGTTTATAACGTGACTGCCTATATTTAGGACATTGAATGAACTCTTCATACTAATTTTGTTACAATATGTAATCATTTGGAAAAGAATCAATCTTATTATACTCTAAACCAAGAGGATATATTAACTTCTTTGTATAGTATGTGAATATAGGAAAATCATTTCCCTTTGGAAACATGTCCCCTAATACTTTCAATAAGGATGTGAAACTTGTATCAATCCAACCATATTTTGCTTTCAAGTTAAATAACATTGATATGGCAGACAACTTAGTGTATTAAGTACATCCAAGATACAACGGTTTTTCAGCAGCCTCCCACAAATGCTCAAAAGTACGAGATTGACTACCAAATTGATCCCCAACCCTTTCAAGCATTTCATTTATTCAATTTTCATCATCGGGGTCATTATCCTCTAATTTATCCTCCCCATCATCTTCCTTCTTTACATCAACATCTTCACCATCATCAGATTCTAATTGGCCACAATGGTCTAGCTCAACATGATGAATGGGAATTTTGTTAGCACACGACCCCATGTCATTAGAAGCAGGAACCTCACCATGCCATACCCATACGTGGTATTGTTGTCTAAACCCACGCCGGATCACATGGTCCCTCAACTCTCTTATACTACTAACTCTATTCACATTATCGCAATCAACACAAGGGCAACTCACCTCATCATCTGTAATGTTATTTAGGTGTTTCAACGCTTGTCTACAAAACTCCTCAACTCCATTCATAAACTCCAACAAAGTACGATTACCATACATCTAATTTCAAACCATAATTTGTGTTATGCCCTATTTGACATGTAAGATATTAAATAAAAATATAATCAATACTCAATTTACACATAATTTATCGAAATTAAGTTTAAGCAAACTCCACGATGACCTACAAACACTCGCTCTATAGTTTAAATTACTAAATTCTTCTAGCTATATTGTTTCCATTCTATGCTTTATAAATCACTACAAGTTCTACAAAAATTTGGTAGAGTTTCCTTTGTAAACCCAACATTTTCCATTTTTGAAAATCAATATCCAAACCTATGTATATGCATTTCAATACAACCACAACCAACACACAATGCCATTTTTCATCTAGCTTATCTAAGAATTGATTTAAAGGAATCCAAAATAAACCTATACATGCATAATGCAAGGATTACTTTACTTGTAAATTTTAGAGACTTTGAAACATGAAAGAAAGCAAACTTAAGAGTTTCAAACCTAATATATTACTCAATTCATATAAGTTTCCTACTTCAATTCCAAATATTATATATACCCATTCATATACTAACATAATCTAATTCATACTAATACACATACTAATTCAAAATCATACTAATTTATATACATATTTTGAAGTTTTGAAATACTTAACATATTTACACTCACATTTAACAACATCAATCAAATACCCATGTATAAAACCCTATACACAAAATCCATGAATCTTCTTATATGTATACAGCAAAATATATAGCATGTATCCTTAGCAGCTCCTAAAACCCACAAACCTCATGCTCTAATGAATCAAAACTCAAAACCCAAAACCCACAAAATAGAAATAATCAAAATATAAAAAACAAATAACAAATAACAAAATGAGAGACTCACCTAGAAATGAACGACGGTTTATAGGCACGACGATGTTGAGGTGTTCTCAACGGTGAGGGCTAAGGCACAAATGTAAGAGGTGGTGGGTAATTAGGATGGATTGGGGTGCCAACAAAGGGATGATTTAATGTGAGTACTAGTGAGGGCTAGGGCACAACTAAAGGATTACAATTAAAGGTTGAAGAAATGTGGTGGTATACAAGTGCTGGTGTTTATTAAGCTACTAGGGTATGATTAATATATGGTGGGTCCTTGTAAATATGCTGCATATTAGTGTAGCTTAGTATTAAAATGTGGTGGGTCCTAATTAATACGATGTATATTAATTGAGCTATAATTAAAAAGCGACGGTTTATAGGCTAACCCGCTGCATATTATATTCTTTTGTTATTAAAATACTGCTTTTTTGGTTTTACGCCGCATATTTTTAGCTGCAAATCATTATTATTTTACTAGTGATAGTTTGTTAATCAGATAAGCAAAGATTATTCTATAGTTGCAATTACATTTTCAAACTAGATTACATTTAGCTTATTTTTACTGTTAATTAAAAAGTAGCCTTCACTTTTTTGAAAGGAAACAAAATTTATAGATATCAATACGGGTTAGATTTCGCCAAAGTAATAATACTTTGCGGAAACAAACAATTACAAACATATTCTTAGTAACCCCTTGTGTCTAAACAAGCTACCATATGGTAACTGTATTCCCTCCCCTCCTTACATGAGAAATAGAAAACTTTTCAAAGGCATAAGACCATTATCATTGCTAGCCACTACTTTCACCACATTTTATGTGTCCCTTTCTAACTACATATGCGGAACCTAAATCTAACAACTATGTCAACACCATAACTCATAGCTGCTGCTTCAGCCATAGAATGATTCCATGTCGTGTCTTCCCTATGAACAACACACAGCAAAACCTGCCCTTTATTGTTCCTACCTACCACACCCAAGATACAGAAAAAAATAAGCCATAATGTGGGCAACAACATTCACCTTTACCCAATCTAAAGAAGGACCCTATGATACTCCTAGGGAAGTGTTTGGATGGCCTGAATTCGAGTGGAAAACTCTTACGGCATACTTGTAGTAATCTGAAATGAGCCTCATAAAACCCGCAGATATGGATGTTGGGTTGGGGCTAAAATTTTAAAATAATCTTGTTTCTACACGTCCACGGAGCCTATGCTAATGTAGAAATATGGCATAGTTCTTGACCAATGCATTTCTCTAATAACTATAGCAAAGTTTCCTTGAAAGATGATAATGGAACCTATGTTAATCCTTGCCAAACTGAGCCGTGATTCCAAATTTCTTGGGTACCCTTACATTTGAAAGTGGCGTACATTATGGATTCAATAATCAAGCAACTTCATATACTTGTCAAGACAATGTGTTTGTGTATAAGTCATTCATATACTACTAAGCTATCCTTGCAAGCTCTCCAAAAAAAGTGTTTTGAGTTTGGATGGGGCATCCATTCTACAATTCATCTTCCAAATCTTCTCATTTGGTATTTGTGCTTTGGTTTATAACTTAATTAAAGCATCAATTCAACAAGTGCTTCGGTTCCTATTAGAATCGAAGCATTAATTGCACAAGTGCTTTGGTTTCCCACAAAACAGAAGCATTTATTCCACAATTGCTTTGGTTTTGGGAGGAACCCAATCACTTGTTTCCTATATGAAATCTTTAATTTCTTCAATTTTTACATAACCGAAGCAGTTATAGTGAAGCAAATAAATGGTTTTCTACTAGTGATAGGAATGGTTTTGGGTAAGAAACTAGACTTTGGTAGAAAATGGCATGTTTCCTCAACACTTTAAATAGATTACTTTATTTTGCATCCTCTTTTGAACTTTACTTTTGAACATATTGCATTATATATTACTTTATTTATATGTTTATCAATTATAGATATGCAAAGGATTCAAAGAGTAACTCTTCTCCACCGAAGAAAGTGATGTGGTGCATAACAAATTGGACAAGTATTTCACTGAGAATTTTTTGTAGACTAGCTTACCTATTGTGTATTATCATGACAATAATGTTCTATATTTTCTTACATTTTATTTATTGGATCATAGTTTTGATGTCCTTGAATGGGTGATTTTTGACCATATTAGTGTATAAATGAATTCTAGACATCATATTGTATACCTTTTGATTAGGGGTAATAAAAATTGACCCAACCTGCCAACCCGACTTGAACCTAACCCATTTATATAGGGTTTGTTTGAAAATTTCAACCCAATTAATTAAATGGGTCAACCCAACTCTATTAATAAACAGGTTAGGGGGGGTTGAAATTTTCAACCCAACCCGACCTGTTTATTATTGGGTTTAATTTTTATGTATGGGTCGGTTTTATAAAGGTCATAAACTCAAGTATAATATCCACATGACTTACATTCTTGATCTCACAATGTTCCTCAACACTCTAAACACGATTCTAAGCATCAAAAACACCCAATGTAGACAACAAATGATCAACATGACCAAAGTCAAACAAATTAAACATAAAAACACGCACAAAGCTAAAAGTCACCTATCAAAACCAAGAAAAAATCATAGAAAATTACAAAAAATTTAGGAAAATGGGTTACTTCCCATTAAGCACTTATTATTCAGGTTGTAAGCTCGACCCCCTTGATTTTCAACCTATTAGTGGTGCAGGGTTGAAAAGGTTCAAGCTAGCTTTCCTATGAGTAGGATCACCCATGTATAGTGCTTCAAACGTAATCTTTTTCAGATAATGCCCATATATGATGACTTTTCCTCATGTATCAAACTAGGATCAATTAAATGTGGAGAGGACATAGATTTTGGGTTGTCTGGTGATCCTAGTGCACTTAGAACCTTCTTGTTTCCATCCTTTTTCACTTTTCCTAACTCTTAAACTCTCGATTCCACTATCTCATGTATAGGTAGATCTCTTTTTGAATCCTTGCACTAATTTTGCACAGATCCACCTTATATACGAGAGTAGTCATGGGTGTTCATTCCATCAAGCAAAGCCAGGCAAACACTACCTTTGCATCTTCTACTTCAAAATTGATTGTACCATTCTTCATATCTATTATAACACTAGCTATAGACAAGAATGGTCTTCTCAAAATGATTGGCAATCGCTCATCCTCCTCCATATCCATCATTATGAAACCACAGGGTATATAAAACTTCCTCTTGCGCCCCCAATGTAATCCTTTGTATTCATTACTAATTCTTACCACCCCACCTTCTTTCCTCCCCCTCACCTTATTTATCTTTTGTAGCACCGTCGTTTGTGCCGTGTCGTCATCGTTTGGGTTAAGCATTTGGTTCATTTGGGTTGAGCATTTGGGTCGAGCATTTAGTTCATTTAGGTCATTTGGGTCGAGCATTTGGTCCATTTGGGTCGTGTGTAGTGGGTTGTACCGCCGTCGTCTCCTCACCCTCTCCTTCGTATCGTGCAAACTTCCTTCAAGGTATTATGTCATTTAATTTGTTCTTTCATTTATTTGTGTATTTTTTACATATATTCAAGCATATTCCATGAATGAATAAGCATACTCCATGAATAAATGAGCATACTCCATGGTTTGTAACAATTCGAGCGTATATTTGAGGTTTTTTCTGATTATTGTCAAAATTCACTTATTTTTATTATTGGGTTGCTGATTTTAGCTCTAATTTGTCAAAATTCAGAGTAATCGAGCATACAAGAATAGGAGTGATATATTCTTTTATATAGTGAGTCGTTCTTCACAGTTGTTTATCATGACCTAGTCATCTTATTTTATATTCCTCTCATAAGAATTGATTGTTGGACATTATATCGATAAAAGTGTTTCATATCGAAAATTTAATTTTTTAAAGATTGCTAAGCTTGGTGGGTATATTGTACATTTGATCTTGCATGCCTACGTTAAGAGAATGTTTGATTATATGATCATGATTTCTAATATCCTATGATTCCTATCAATTGAATAGAGAGCCATGTTCTTGGTATCATATTATGTTGAAATATTTTTAATTAAGTATTTATATTTGATAAATAGTATTAAGATATAATTTAGAAATTCATAACTATGAGACGAGTATTAAAATTACTAAATTATTATTAGAAATTCCTTAGGTTACCTAGCTAGATGTAAAATGGCATTGTGTATTGGTTGTGGTTGTATTTAAATACATATAAATCGGTTTGGAAATCAATTTTCAAAAATGGAAAATGTTGGGTTTATAAAGGAAACTCTGCCAAATTTTCTTTAGAATTTGTAGTGATTTACAAAGTATAGAGTAGAAATAATATTACTAGAAGAAATAAGTAGCTTAAACTATAAAGCGAGTGTTTGTGGGTCATGGTGGAGTTTGCTTAACATTATTTTCGGTAAGCTACTTGAGGACCCTTTAAGGTGTATATATATATAGGGGAGAGATCCCATGAGAAGAGTGCTAAAATAAGAACAATAAGAAGAGATCTTGGACATTCAAATGGTAAGATCCAACACTAGAGATTTCATGTAAAAAAATGGTCACTATAATAATAAAAAGAGTCAATATAAATTGAAGAATCAATAAGGAGATGGAATAGGATTAATTATACTCTAGAGGCGGGGGGGGGGGGGGGGGGGGGGGGGGGGGTGAATAGAGTATAAACGATTTTTGCATTCAGGATCTCAAGGTCTTGAATTGACTTTCAAAGGCAGAATATAAGCGTTAAGGCTTATCTTTGAATCTGGATGTCAAAGCCTTGAAATTGTTTTCAAAGGCTTTTACTTAGGCTTTGACTGTTTGCTGCTTTGATTAATGAACAAAGCAAACATAAAACGTACGCAATGACGATAGAAATAAGATGAGGCAAAGCACAAAGATTTGATACGAAGTTTGGCAACTAATTTGCCTACGTCTCCGCCTATGGTTGTCCAACCCTTAGGATTTAACTCGCTCTTTTATTACTTCCCTTAGAGACCTAAAGCACCCTAGAAGATCTTAATCCCCATCTTCTACTCTATAGCACCCCAGCAACACTTTAGCATCTCAGATCCTAGTAATAAAAAGCTCTCTCTCTTTTTCTATACGTTTGAGTATTATGGGTATACTCTTAGTATAACACTCTCTCAAAATATTCTTTTAAACACTCAAGAGATTTTACTTTGATTTTCTATCAATCTAAATACAAGATAAAGTTTATGGAACTAGAGAGAAAATAATAAAGCTTTGTTGATGTAGCTTGTGACTGAAATTCACGATTAAAGCTTCTGCTCTTGTCTCACTTTTTGTCTTATTGTGTCTCACGTTGTCTCTCACTTCAAGGCTTTGGAATATATACTGAACTTGATTTCAAGCCGTTGAAAAGAGGCTCAAAATAGGCTGTTAAAAATCTGATTTGCCTTCAATACTTTTAGCAAGATTTCCTCCAATATGGTTGTAGAGAATCATTCATTTTGGCTATTGAGGATTGAAATCATTGAATATTTTACAGCAAGAATATTTCCACTTTATTTGCTGCCTCTTGAAGCTTCAAACAGATTTCTTTCTCCATAACCACAATGCTTGAATTTTGGTAATTACCAAAATTAACTTGAATAATCTTCAACATATATGAGCATCACTTATTTGCTGAAATTAAGAGATATCTTTGACAGTAAAATCATGTCTAAATAAGTTAGATTAGAGAATAGAATAAGTGAAACAAGGAAAGGATAAAAACACAAGATTTAGGCAATTAGAAAATTCTTATCCTTTGACAAAGTGTTTGAACTTTGCTGACTGCTTTGAGACGTGGCTCAAGCTTTTGAAGACGAGGCTCAAGCTTTTGAAGACGAGGCTCAAGCTTTTGAAGACGAGGCTCAAACTTTGAGGACGTGGCTCAAGAGTTATTCTCGTCCTTTGATAGAATGCATAAAGCTTTGCATTATAGCTTCCATTACTTCCAACACATTGTCAACTCTATGCATTTTGGTTTCCATCATGTTTTCAACTCTATTTGACTTTGCATTTTGGCTTCCATCATTAGACATAAAAATGTTAGTAATCAAGGTGGAGTCTTCAATCTCCCCCTTGATGGAAGACAAAACATTATATACAAACGTCAAAGAATAAAATGCATAAACAAAAATATTCTCCCCTTTAAATAATACATAAATACTTTCCCCCTTTTTGTCTTCCGACAAGGTGGGAAAATATAAATGTTGGATCACAAGAAGATTTTTTCAAAATAACAAAAAGATAAAGTACTTTTTCTATCCACTTTATAACCTGCAAAATTAGCATCTGAATATCCAACAAGTTCAAAGCTACTATTACAAGGTACCAAAGACCGAAATCCTTTGTCCCAATGAGATAGCGTAAAATCCTCTTAACTGCACTCAAATGAGATTCTTTGGGGTTTGCTTGAAAACGAGCACATATACACACACTAAACATAATAACTGGCCTACTTGTCGTGAGATAGTGAAGAGATCCAATCATACCTTGATATTCCTTTTGATTTACCGACTTACCATTTTCATCTTGATCTAAAAGTAATGTCGAACTCATAGGAGTCTTAGCCTTTTTAGATTGAGTCATATTGTACTTCTTAAGGAGATCTCTTTTGTATTTGCTTTGATTTATAAATATACCTCCTTTCTCTTATTTAACTTTCAATCCAAGGAAGAAGTTCAACTCACCCATTAAACTCATCTCAAATTCCCTACACATAATCTCAGAAAATTCTTTGCAAAGGGAATCATTAGTAGCACCGAAAAGAATATCATCAACATAAACTTGAACTATTAATAAATCTTTACCTTTGGTTCTCACAAAAAGAGTTTTGTCAATCAACCCTCTTTTGAAATTATTTTCTAAAAGATATTTTGAAAGACGCTCATACCAAGCCCTTGGAGCTTGTTTCAAACCATAGAGCGCTTTGTTAAGTTTTAAAACATGATTTGGAAATTTCTCATTTTCAAAATCGGGGGGTTGAGCAACATATACTTCTTGTAAATAACCATTCAAGAATGCACATTTGACATCCATTTGAAATAGCTTAATTCGCATAAAGGAAGCAAAAGCAAGGAGCATTCGAATAGCCTCCATTCTAGCCACGGGAGCGAATGTCTCTTCATAATCTATCCCTTCTTCTTGATTATAACCTTGAGCTACTAATCTTGCTTTGTTCCTCACTATCTTTCCATTCTCATCAAGCTTATTTCTGAACACCCACCTTGTTCTAATAATTGAATGATCCTTTGGTCTTGGTGTGAGTGTCCACACTTTATTTCTTTCGAATTCATTTAGCTCACTTTGTATAGCTAAAATCCAATTGGGGTCTTGAAGTGCTTCATTGATATTCTTTGGTTCTACAAGAGAAACAAAAGCGTGAAATACACACAAATTTTTAACATTAGAGCATGTTTGTATACTAGCTTTTAGATCCGAAATTATATTATTTGTTGGATGAGATGAGAAGTATTTAAACTTTCGTGGCAGCATCAAAGAAGCTGATGTAGTTTCCTGAAGTATCCTTTCAAGGCCTTGAGATAGGTCTGAAGGCCTTGGAGTGGCTTCTGATATAATATTGTCCGTTTGTTCAAGGCTTTGAGATGGAGTTTCAAGATCTTGAGGCTGTTGGTTAAGGCTTTTATCTAGTTCATCTGCGTCTAAAATTGGCTCTTGCATATTCTGGGCAGATTTCTCCATTTCATTATCTAACGAACTTTCTTCTCCTTCTGTCTCAAATGAATATCCTTTATGCTTATTCAAGTTTAAACCTGTAAAATCATCACTCAAGATACTGTTCTCGATTTCATCAAAGATCACATGTATACTTTCTTCAACAACTTTAGTACGCTTATTGAAAACTCTATAAGCTTTTGAATTCAAAGAGTAACCTAACAGAATTGCTTCATCACTACTTGCATCGAATTTACTAAGGTTCTCTTTGCCATTATTATGAACAAAGCACATACATCCAAAAGGTTTGAAATAGGAAATATTAGGCTTTTTACCTTTAAAGAATTCGTAAGGAGTTTTCTTTAAAATAGGGAAAATCAAACAACGATTTAAAATATATTTTGTTATATTAACAGCTTCTGCCCAAAACTATTTTGGCAAATCATTTTCCAAAAGCATTGTCCTAGACATATCCTCAAGAGTGCGGTTCTTTCGTTCCACAACTCCATTTTGTTGAGGTGTCCTAAGAGCTGAAAAATTGTGAGAAATACCATATTTAGCACAAAAGTTATCAAACTTTAGTTGATCAAACTCTCTACCATGATCGCTTCTCACAGCAACTATAGGTAGGTTTTTTAAGGTTTGTAATTCTTTGCAAATTTTTGAAAACTCTAGTAAAGCCTCTGATTTTTCACGTAAAAATGAAATCCAAGTAAAACGGGAAAAATCATCAACAACAACAAGGATGTATTGTTTACCTTTAGGTGATTTAACACGCATAGGACCACATAAATCTATGTGTAGAAGCTCTATTGGGCGAGAGGTACTTACACCTTTTTGGCTTTGAAGGATCCTTTTGTTTGTTTACCTCTTGCACATGCTTTGCAAAGCTCTTTTTCTTTGACATCTAACTTTGGTAGTCCACGTACTAAGTCCTTTGAGAAAAGCATCTTCATGGTATGCATATTGATATGACCTAACCGTCTATGCCAAAGCCTTGAGTCGCTGGTCAAGGCCTTAAGACATTTCAAGCTAGTACTCACAACTTGGTTAGTATGAAAAGCATAAACATTATTGCAATGAGGAGCAATTAAAATAATTTTACTGTCCACCTTGCTTTGCACCTCGCATTTTTCTTCATCAAAGATGACTTTATTATCTTTATCGCATAATTGAGAGATGCTAAGCAAGTTGTATTTAAAACCTTCACTAGGTAAACATCATCAATGGTGTTTGATGCATTATCTTCAACTTTTCCAATACCAATTATTCTACACTTTCCTATATCACCAAGTGTAATTGTTCCAGCAGATTGCTCTTTGATCATTGAAAATAAAGAGGACTTCCCACTCACGTGTCGTGAGCATCCAATATCTAGAATACACTTATAATCTTTACTCTTGGTGATTTCCTACAAAAGAAAAAAACATCAAACCTTTCGACTAGACCAAATTGCAAATTTAGATTCATAATAGGGATGGACCATGTTAGGTGGTCTAGTCCCTTTATGAACCCATACTTCCTTGATCTGGTCTTGAAGAAAAATAGGAAATGAATTTTTAAGAATTTGAGGGTCATTCCTACGATAAGGACAAGTTAGCTTAGTATGACCCTTTTTGCAACAGTAAAAACATGTAGGTGTTCGCCAATTATCCTTTGCTTTTACAAATGTGGTCATGGTTTTATTTGGAAAATTTTTGTTGTAACCAAGACCGCTTTTATTCAAGGATGATTGGTGCTCACCTAGCACTTTTTCAAGAGTAGATTCGGGGTGAGCAAATCTAACCAAGGAATTATGTTGCTCTCTACACTTCCCAGCCAGTAACTTCTTTTCCTTCTCCAAGTTATCATTACAATAACTCAAAGAGGTGAGCTTTCATTTTAAAACAGTGTTTTCAGTTTTCAAGGCCTTGACCTGGGTGTAAAAGGATGACTCCGAGGCTTGAACCCTGAGTTTAAAAGCTGACTGAGAGGCTTTGAGATCCATTAGTTCCTTAGCGAGACTTATTTTTTAAAAATATTTACCTGTTGGTTTAGCTTTTCCTTGAGAATCTTGGATTCAAGAATCAAACTCTCTTCATTTATAATCATATTTTGCAAGAATTTGGACAGAACATCAATAGGACTTGAGATTAAATTTTTCACCATTACCTCAAGATGTTCTTTCTTTGCATCATCATGATTAGCCATAAGACATAGGTTTTCGTGTTCATCTTCTGAGTCACTAGATGAATTTGAATCACTCCATGAAGCAACCATAGCTTTCTTCTTATAATCCTTTTTGTGGAAAGGCTTCTTCTTTTGTTGAGGGCAATCTTTCACTAAGTGATCTATTCCATCACACTCATAGCATGTTATTGTATTAACTTTATTCATTGAGTTGGATGACTTACCTTTATATTTATTTGAATGATAGTCTTTGACTATTGAGAAATTCTTCTTCATTTTTAAAATCTTGGCAAGACTTCTAGCGATGAGAGCAAATAGATCTTCATCATCACTATCATCACTATCTTCATTGTCCGTTGTAGATTCTTTTCTCTTTGCTTTGAGTGCTAAATTTTTGGTTGAAGATGGTGGTTCTACATCTTCTTCATTAAGAGACATCTCATGTGTGATCAATTTTCCAAGAAGATCATCCAAAGGTAAGGTTCTCAAATTTTGAGCTTCTTCTATCGCGGTTACCTTCAGACCCCACTTTGATTTTGGAAGACACCGTAGAATCTTTCTCACCTTTTCTTCATTTGTGAATAACTTACCAAGAGAATCCAGATTTTTCACTATTTGGGTAAATCTTGTGAACATCACTTTCACGGTTTCATAAGGCATCATTTTGAACAACTCATATTGTCGAAGGAAGATGCTTATATTGCTCTCTTTGACTAGACTCGTTCCTTCATATGTGACCACCAATTTATCCCATATCTCTTTAGCACTTTTGCATGAAAAAACTCTATTGAATTCATTTGCATCTAAACCACAGTAGAGAAGGTTCATGGCTTGATAGTTTTTAGCAACACTTTCCAAATCCGATTGAATAAAATCATCATCTTCTTTAAGAACCATTGTGCCGCTTTCATTAGTCTTCATTGGCACCCTAGGACCTTTCTTAATAATATCCTAGAGTTCCAAATCTTTATCAATCACAAAAATTTGCATCAATGAACGCCAATGGGAAAAATTGTTACCACAAAATAGAAGAGGGCGATTGGTAGACCTTCCTTGAGCAAAACTACCATCATCTATCGAATTCATTTTTCCTCACAGATGATTAAATATTTTCCTTGTGAGTCTAGCTCTAATACCAATTGAAGAATCAATAGGGAGATGGAATAAGATTAATTATACTCTAGAGGGGGGGTGAATAGAGTATAACCAATTTTCGCATTCAGGATCTCAAGGTCTTGAACTGACTTTCAAAGGCGGAATATAAGCGTTAAGGCTTATCTTTGAATCTGGATGTCAAAGCGTTGAAAGGTTTCAAAGGCTTTTACTCAGGCTTTGACTGTTCGCTGCTTTGATTAATAAACAAAGCAAACATAAAACGTAAGCAATGAAGATAGAAATAAGATGAGACAAAACACAGAGATTTGATACGAAGTTCGACAACTAATTTGCCTACGTCTCCGCCTATGGTTGTCCAACCCTTAGGATTTAACTCGCTCTTTTATTACTTCCCTTAGAGACCTAAAGCACCCTAGAAGATCTTAATCCCCATCTTCTACTCCATAGCACCCCAGCTACACTTTAGCATCTAAGATCCTAGTAATAAAAAGCTCTCTCTCTTTTTCTATACATTTGAGTATTATGGGTATACTCTTAGTATAACACTCTCTCAAAATATTCTTTTAAACACTCAAGAGATTATACTTTGATTTTCTCTCAATCTAAATACAAGATAAAGTTTATGGAACTAGAGAGAAAATAATGAAGCTTTGTTGATGTAGCTTATGACTGAAATTCACGATTAAAGCTTCTGCTCTTGTCTCACTTTTTGTCTTATTGTGTCTCACGTTGTCTCTCACTTCAAGGCTTTGGAATATATACTGAACTTGATTTCAAGCCATTGAAAGGAGGCTCAAAATAGGCTGTTAAAAATCTGATTTGCCTTCAATACTTTCAGCAAGATTTCCTTCAATATGGTTGTAGAGAATCATTCATTTTGGCTGTTGAAGATTGATATCATTGACTATTTTACAGCAAGAATATTTCCACTTTATTTGCTGCACCTTGAAGCTTCAAACAAATTTCTTTCTCCATAACCACAATGCTTGAATTTTGGTAATCACCAAAATTAACTTGAGTAATCTTCAACATATATGAGCATCACTTATTTGCTAAAATTAAGAGATATCTTTGACAGTAAAATCATGTCTAAATAAGTTAGGTTAGAGAATAGAACAAGTGAAATAAGGAAATGATAAAAACACAAGATTTAGGCAATTAGAAAATTCTTATCCTTTGACAAAGTGTTTGAACTTTGCTGACTGCTTTGAGACGTGGCTCAAGCTTTTGAAGATATGGCTCAAACTTTTGAAGACGTGGCTCAAACTTTTGAAGACGTGGCTCAAGAGTTATTCTCGTCCTTAGACAGAATGCATAAAGCTTTGTATTATAGCTTCCATTACTTCCAACACATTATCAACTCTATGCATTTTGGTTTCCATCATGTTTTCAACTCTATTTGGCTTTGCATTTTGGCTTCCATCATTAGACATAAAAACGTTAGTAATCAAGGTGGAGTCTTCATAAATGAAAAAATTATTGGTTAATATGAGTTAAAAAAGAGTCACTAAGTGCTTATTAGATTATTACTTGATCTCTTTCATGTTAAATAGGGAATGACATAAATTATGGATCGTAATTGTATGTATAGTAATCGTGCTTCGTTAGAGTTGAGGAGGTTTGTAGACAAGAGTTGAAATACCTAAACAACATTAGAGATGATGAGGTGTGTTGCCCTTGTGTTGATTGCAATAATGTGAATGTGAGTATTTTATAGGAAAAATGAGGAATGAGATAAAGCTGGAAGGGCAGGTAAACAAAACAAAGGAAACATTATAAATTACTCTATAAATGATTTGGAGAGTAAATGTAGGCAGATTTAGGGTAGAAAATACATTATTTTGAGTAAAAAATACTTTAAATACATTGATGTGATCCAAAGTTGATCAAATGAGAGCGATTTTGGTTAGAAAATACCCTAAACACTTGACATACATCGATATGATTCAATATAGGTCAAATAGAGCTGTTTTGGGTAGAAAATTCCTTAAACACTTCAAAAACATCGATATGAATTAATACAGGTCAAATCAGCCGGTTTAGGTTGATATTGGTGAATTTCCCATATAATATGGACCAAAAACATGAAATAGGACAACATGAGTCAAAGTAGGTCAAATGGGAGCAGTTTTGGGTAGAAAATGACGTATTTACCCTTGAACATGTCATAAGCACTTGAAATACATCAATTTTGAGTCAAAATTAGTTAAATGGGAGCTGTTTTGGGTAGATCATGCCGTAAACACTTGAAATACATCGATATGAGTCAATATAAGTTAAATAGGGTGATTTTAGGTCGATATTAGAGTATTTCCCCTAGAATATAGCCCAAACACTTCGAATAGTACAATATGAGTAAAAGTAGGTAAAATAAGAGCGGTTTTGAGTAGAAAATGACGTATTTACCCTTGAAAATATCATAAGCACTTGACATACATCGATTTTAACTCAAAATGGGTCAAATGGGAGCAGTTTTGGGTAGATAATGCCCTAAACACTTGAAATACATCGATACGAGTCAATATAGGTCAAATAAAGCGGTTTTAGGTCGATATTGGAGTATTTCCCCTAGAATATGGCCCAAATACTTCAAATAGTACAATATGAATCAAAGTAGGTCAAATAGGAGCAATTTTGAGTAGAAAATAACGTTTTTACCCTATAATATGTCATAAACACTTGAAATACATCGATTTGAGTCAGAATCGGTCAAACTAGAGCGATTTTGGATAGAAAATGCCTTAAACACTTGAAATACATTAACTTGAGTCAATATAGATTAAATAGAGCGGTTTTGGGTCGATATTGACATATTTCCTACGACATGGCCCAAACATTTCGAATAGGATGATATGAGTCAAAGTAGGTAGAATGGGAGTGGTTTAGGTTAGAAAATAACGTATTTACCCTAGAACATGCCATAAACACTTTGAATAGGATGATATGAGTCAAAGTAGGTCAAATGGGAGTGGTTTGGGGTAGAAAATGACGTATTTACCCTAGAATATGGGCCAAACACTTAAAATAGGATGATATGAGTCAAAAAAGGTCAATTAGGAGCGATTTGGGTATAAAATGCCCTAAACACTACAAATATATCGATATGAATCATTATAGGTCAAATAGGGTGGTTTTGGGTCGATATTGGCATATTTCCCCTAGAATATACCCCCAAAAACTTCAAATTATATGATATGAGACAAAGTAGGTCAAATGGGAGCTATTTTGGGTAGAGAATGGCGTATTTACCCTAGAACATGTCATAAACACTTGAAATACATTGGTTTGAGTCAAAATTGGTCAAATGAGAGCGGTTTTGGGTAGAAAATGTCTTAAACATTTGAAATACATCGATATGAGTCAATATAGGTCAAATAGGGCTGTTTTGGGTTGATATTGGCATATTTTCCCTAGAACATGGCCCAAACACTTCGAATTGGACGATATGAGTCAAAGTAGGTCCAGTGAGAGCGGTTTTAGGTAGAAAATGACTTATTTACCCTAGAACATGTCATGTCTGAACTTCACTTTGGAATTACATTGCATTTTACATTTACTTTAATGATATGGTAATCAAAGTTAGGTATGCAAAGGATTCAACGAGGAGCCCTTCTCCACCAAAGAAATCAATATGGTTCACAACAAATTGGACAAGTATTGGACGGATAACCTTTTCTAGATTATGCAATTTACCTTTTGTGTATTTTTGGGACGATCGCATTGAATATTTTCGTACATTATGTTCATTTGTTGGGGTCGTAGTTTTGATATCACTTTATGGGTGATTTTAAGACTTTAACTTCATCTTCATATACTGCACTCATATGCTCATCGCGATTCTCCTCACCCATATTCTCAATGTTAACCTCAACCTCACCTAAGTAGGGTGCAACATTAGGATCAGTAGTTAAAAAGAAATCCGCGATTTCAGGACAATAGGGGAGTGCCCTGCCCTCCAAACGAGGAATTCTTAAGTACTTCAACCCCTGTGGTCCATAGCGCCAAAAATAGCTACCTACAATGGTAGATCGCAAAAAATCCCTATTTTTACCAATGTAGCAACATTATAGGTCTGGTAGGTGGAATCCAACGGTGCAAGATTTTGTGGAAGCGAAATCCCCAAATGATCAGCCAACAAAGTAACCATGCCACCCATGCTTATATGACCACTAGCATTACTTCACACTTTCAAACAACAATCAACCAAGATATCAACCCAATCAAGAATGCCGACACTCGAAGGAGTCATGGCCCATAAGTAAGACATGGCTACCTTCGGGACCTTGGTTGCCTCCCCTTGACATAGAATAGTAGAAGATAGGGATCTGTAGGCTAACCTAAGGCAAGGGTCTATGATTTTAAAGTTGTGATCACCATGAGGATCCACAATGCATCCTGTTATGGATTTCCAAAAATTTCGAAAGTAAAACAAACAATGGGGATACCAAATATTACCCATGGGAGGATCATTCCAATCAAAGGCTTTCCGAATTTCCGTATAAGGCATCACATAGTTCATATTATTGAGATTGAAAGAAATTTCTCTATGGCCCTTAGTTAATATGGAGGGGAATTCATAAGTTTAACTTACATAGGTAGGCACGCTTTTCATCAAGAATCCTTCGATTCCTACTTTACGGAACAATTGCCTCATCACGTCCTCCAATCCAAGTTCTTGTAATGCCTCTAAATCAAAGAATTTCGTGCATTGCCCCATTCTTTTGGGTTGTTGGAGTTGAACCTATATAGCCTTTAATCTATTAGAGAGACAAATACCCATGAAATCAATTGATTGGGGCAAAGAAGATGATTTGCCCTCCCTTGAAGTACTACCTGGGTTTCTAGCCCTTAGCACCCTTGTGGTTGATGATGTATGCCTCCTCTTGTTTACTCTTTCCATGGTATAGGATTGAAATGCACAAAATTATCCTTCTCTTTCAAAATACAATGAGTAACCCACCAAAACTCCAAAACACTAAGATGCTTTCAATTCTTAGAATTCCAAGTTGAAATTGAAGCAAAATGGAAATAATTATGTGAGATGGGATGGAAGTGTTATTTGGATTGTGGAATTAGGTTTAATTTTTGATTTGAAAGTGAGTGAAGAATAGGAATGTAAGTAGAGGGAATAGGTATGGGGTTAGGGTTTGAGAGAGGGGAATGTAGAGTTTAGGAGGGAAAGTAGGAAGTGAGGGATTGAGGTTTTATAGAGGGAAAAGGGTTTAAAAGAGGGGATTTTTTTCGGGGATGGCTGGAAGACCTGCTGGTAGCAGCTTGGGACCCGCTACCAGCGGCTAAGGCATTCTTTTGTGATCTCGGACGCTGGAAGACCCGCTGGTAGCAGTTGCGGATCAGCTACCAGCGGCTGCGGCAAGTCTGATCATCTTCTCCCTCTTTTCTGTTTTTTTTTCACTTTTTTTAGCTATAGTGTTGAATCTCAAGGCATCCACCTACAAAAATACACCAAAAGCAATCCACAAATTAAAGAAAAACATAAAAAACTAAAATAAATGGAAATAAACAAAATTCCTCGGGTTGCCTCCCGATTAGCGCCTTTGTTTTATGTCATTGGCTTGACATAATGCATTCAACTTTATTACTCAATTGATGGCACGTAGAGATTGAGGCTCTCTACATTCTCGACTTTGAACCCTTTGAAGTATGGTTTGAGACATTGTCCATTCACCTTAGATACGTTATTGGTCTCAAAACTCCGAATTTCAACCGCTCCATATGGGTATACCTTAATAACCTGAAATGGGCCCTCCAATAGGAACAGAGTTTACCAGGAAATTATCTAAGTCAGGATTGGTAAAGAAGGACTTTGTCACTGATCTTAAACTCCTTCCTAGTAATCATTTTGCCGTACCACATCTTAGTCTTTGCCTTATAAATATCAGCATTCACATAAGATTCAAGGTAAATCTCCTCTGGTTCTTGAAGTTGCAGTTTTTGATACTCTCCGGCTTCATCCATGCTCATATTAAATGATTTAACCACCCACTATGCTTTATTCTCAAGTTCAACCGAAAGATGGCAAGGTTTTTCAAACAGAAGGCAATAAGGGACATTTCGATAGGGGTTTTGTATGCGGTATGACATGCCCATAAAGCATCCTCTAAATGCTAACTCCAATCCTTCCTATCCATCATTGTATTCTAAAGAATTGATTTCACCTCTCGATTAGACACCTTTGCTTGGCCATTGATTTATGGATGATATGCTGTGGAAACTTTATGGTGAACTGAGTACTTCTTCAGCAAAGCACTCACTGTACGATTACAAAAGTGTGTTCCTCGGTTACTTATCAAAGCTCGAGGAATTCCAAATCTAGAAAATATGTGAGACTTAATGAAACCTGAAACCACTTTAGAATCATTAGTCCTAGTGGGTATTGCTTCTACCCACTTCGAAACATAATCACAAGCAAGTAGTATATATAAAACCATGAGAGTTAGGAAATGGTCCCATGAAATCAATTCCCTAAACATGAAATATCTCACAGTATAACAATGAGGATTGGTGCATTTCACTTCTTTGAGAAATATTACCTACTCTTTGACAGTTTTCACATGATTTGGAAAAATCCATAAGAATCTCAAAACAAACGTGGCCAATAAAAACCACAATCGAGTACCTTCGTTGTTGTTTGTTTGGCATCATCTTCTAGCAGAATATGATGCATGCATGTGGATGGGCTTATACCTTTAATGTTGGCAATAGTCCATCCAATAGCCAATTTATGCTCTTTTAGTACTGCCACCAAATTTTCTTCATGCTCCTTGGTTAATTTGTTTGAAATAATAACAGGGAGAGTATCGTTCCCACCAAGGAACACATATTTTAAATGATTAGGAAGTGGTTTAAATTCCACCTGAGGTGCCTACAAAACAGATGGTGAAATTTTCTCTATAGGCAATGTTAGTGTAGGGGGTGTTGAACCTGGTGGTATAAGTGGAAACTCGAAATGTTCATTCAATTCTGCCACCATCATCTGCATGTTAATAGGCAAAGAAAAATCTAAGTAATCACCAGATAAACCATTAATAAAAGATGTGAGGAGCTCATCCCCACCATCAATGTTAAAGACATCTTGCACTATTGGATCGATAACATCTATGGAACATAAAGAATGAGTGTCAGCAGGATATTTCATAGAATCATAAATGTACATAATTGCTTGTCCATCAAACTCCATAGTTAAGGAACCGGTAAACACGTCAATTTTTTCTAGCGATCTTTAAGAAAGGTCTTCCTAACAAGATAAGGATTGCATGTTTGTCATGTTCCATGTTAAGAACGTAAAAATCAGCAGGAAAGATCAATTCATCAATCTTAACAAGCACGTCTTCCACCACCCCCTTAGGATAAACATTAGACCTATCAGCTAACTAAATTACTACTCTAGTTTCATGTAAAGGTCCAAGTTCCAAAGACTTAAATAAGGAATAGGGAATGACATTGATTGATGCACCTAAGTCTAACATGGCTTGGTGAAATGTTATGTCTCCTATTGTAACAGGAATAACGAACATACTAGGATCACTGTGGGACATGAATTAGTGAAATGTTCCATGGAAGTGCATACACCGTAAGCCTTCAATTGTTGTTGACTATTTGAACTCACCATGAACTCGCGCATCATAGAGGTTAAACCAGCAACTTTACTTTCCAATTCAGAGGTGTTTGAGTTAGGTGCACTCACTCGGCGTGTGGAAGTTCTTTGACTGAATTGCCTTGAATTCTCTGTTAGTTCTGCAATGGATTTGGTTGTATCCCTTGGAGTTTTGTTCACTAGACATCCTCCACTGGCGGCATTTACCATTCTCAAGTCATCATCGGTTTGACCTCCATAGAAGTATAGGATGAGGTATTAATCAGAGTATCCATGATAAGGACAACTAGCACAAAGTCTCTTGAATCTCTCCTAATACTCATATAAGGATTCATCTTCCTTTTGATCCACATTGCTAATAGCTTTCTTGAGACTTGTAGAAATAGTGGCTAGGTAGTATTTCTCAAGGAAACACCTTTTTATATCTGCCCATGTTATTATACTACCAGAAGGAAGATAATAGAACCAATCCTTAGCTATATCTTTGAGTGAAAAAGGAAAAGCTCTTAATTGCATCTGTTCATCAATCATTCCACTTGGTTTCATACTTGTGCATACCACATGGAATTCGATAAGGTGCTTATTCGGATCTTCACCTTTAATACCATGAAATGCCGGTAACAGATGAATTAAATTGGATTTGATCTCAACATTTGCGCCTTCTCTCAACTCTGGATATGCAATGCACAATGGTTGCTGGATCAAATTAGGAGCTGTGAGTTCTCTCAATGTTTGATTTTTTGCCATCTCCTCCTCTTCTTGAATGTCAAAGGTGGATGGTGATTCACTAGAATATTTTCTTGCCTCCTTATGCAACCTGGAAAGAATTCTTTCAATTTCTGGGTTTAGCTGCAAAACTTCTTTGTTAGCAGAACGAGTTCTTATCACACCAAAGAAGAGCAAAATAAAGAAAATAACCAAAAAGCAATACTAAAATGAATTGTACATGTTAAACAATTAAAAAGCAATGCCCTTCCCCGGCAACGGCACCAAAATTTGGTGAGCCTCGTCATATGCTACCAAACAAAATCACAACTTATCTAACTTCAAATGAATGTAGCTAGGGAAGTTGAGTTTGTATCCATAGAGAAGAGATACCTAATAACTGAAAACCTATGTCGAATTATCTTAGTAGAATAATAAGCTAAATAAAGGTGGGGGTTCATAATAGTAAGATAGATTTAATAACCTAAATAGAACTAAAACTAGTCAAATAACAAATCAATGAGAGGAACGATCTTGGTTAGACGAAATTCACTTATGAGCTACAAGTTGATCATATAAGTCTCTTCAATTAAACACCCTTAAATACCTTGTTGTAGAATTCCTAGATTCTATGTTCTCATGAAATAGCTAAAAATAACAAAGCATTCCTTTCTAACCCTTTCCAATGAACAATTCAAGACAAGCGCTCTAAATTATTCACTAGAAGCAAACGAACATAGAAATTAACAAGGATTGAATAAATTAACACAAGCGGTCTAATTTCTTCAATAATACTATTCCCCTTCAAGTTCTTAATCATAAAGCATGCATTAACAACCTAAAGTCACTACTTTGGTAAGATTGACTAGATGCAAGCAAATCTAATAAATCAAACCTAGCAATTGATTAACGCAAATCATAAAATAACACCAGCGAATAATAAACATTCAATATGTATTAAGAGAAGAGAAATCCCATAACTTATAGTCAAAAGCTTCAATCTTTAACCAAGAACATGCAAGTTTAAGCTTCCATGGAGTTTGTCTCAACCAAAGATCAAAGAAGATTCAAAACTAAAGCTTGTACAAAGTTATGAAAAATAGTCCCTAAAACCCTAGATTAAAACCACTATTTATATGTTCCCCTCTTAACTAACATAAACCAAAGAGGCTTAACATAAGACGACCCAAAACACAAGATTAATTGAGGAGAAGGTTGTTGGAAAACACTGAAAACGCACAACACTTGAATAGTCGCTGCCAGTGATAGCCATTCTTTTAGGTCGTTAACTAAAAGACAGGTTATGCAAACAATATTTATTCCAACCTACAAACTATACGAGTATAGTAGAGTAGGGGGTCGAACCATGAAGACAAGGTATATCAAGACTTTAACTTTTAATACAACCGGACTATTTGGAGTTGGAAATTCAATTAAAACTAATAACCAGAAGATGGATGACGATAAATCACGAAATAAAGCAAGTAGAGAAAAACGGGGACAAGATTGGATTCACCCTAGGAATGAAGCTTTCAAAACTGAACATGATAGATTAGAGAAAATCTGATAATAACTAGCATGGACATCCAAGAATACGAGAGGAAGTTGGTGATTCCACAAATCACAACGAACGACCTATAATCGCCCTAAGTCTCCAAAGGAGTGGCAGGACAAGATTCGCATCAGATTCCGAAACTATTTATTAAAATCGTTTCTACAACCTTAAGCAAGAAAGATCATAGCTTTCCTAGGGTTTCACCAATCAAAACCCCTAAAGGAATTACTCACACATATTCATGCTTAAAGACGTAAAGGTATTCAAAGATGCAACAGAAACAAACATGGAATGAAATCGCGAGAATGAAAATAATTCAGAAATTATGCTAATAACCGACAAATATAGAACTAGACATGCAATGAAGTAAAGCAATTAATTAAGAGAAAAGGAAGAGATTAAACTCAAAAAAGCTTCAATTTGATATCCACGAAAAGAATTCAAACTACAAAGCGTTGAGGAAAAAATGCTTTAATTTGATATCCATGAAAAGAATACGAACTACAAAGCATTGAGGAAACTGAAAACCAAAAGCTGAAACTAAAAGAATTTAGAGGCTAAAGAAATCTAAAAGTGCATAAAAGTATAAAACCTAGCTCTCCCCTCCTCTCATCAGAGGAAGGGTGATAGCGTACTTTAGTGCGCGGATTCTAGGTGATTTAGTGTCCATATATTGACTCATCGGAGCCATTTTGTATGGTTATTGCTCTATTTCTGCTTATTATATGAATTATATCATGCTTCATGGGTATATTGGTGTTTTGGTCTCAATTTCAGATATACACGGACTCGTTGGAGCCATTCCGAGACTTAACCAAAAGGACAGTTCAATTGAAGGTTGTTTGGCAAGCCTAGAAGCCAATAAGCTCCCCTAAAGGCTTTGCATGGCCGTGCCAAAAGTGGCACGCCCGTGTAAGTGAGACAGAAAGAGAAGGTAGGCTCACTGGAGTAGTGCACGCCCGTGCCAGGTGTGGCACGCCCGTGCCATCCCTTGGCATGCCTTATCCCCGACTGACACCCCCGTGCCACAAGCCCAGAAGAAAGACTAACAGTTTGGCACGCCCGTGCCAAATCTCTGAAGACAGTTCCGTGTGCTTTCTATTTTTAAAAGACTATATATATAGCAGTTATTTTTTTTTTAACGGGGGCATCATTATTATTCTACACAACAGAGGCGATATAGAGGATTAGAGAGTACGAGGGTAGACGTTCAACTTTCATAGATTGCTCATAGACGATTTCAATTTTCCGCACTTTGTAACCGATTAACGATTCATCTCCAATAGAGTATTCTTCTCTTAATCTTTCAATTCTACATTTACTTTGATAAAGCTTGATCATTGATTCTTAATTTCATTACTCATGTTTAATATTTTAGAAGCCCTAGATTTTGGATTCTTGTCTTTAGCTATGATGCGTGAGTAGTTTATATGCAAGGGTTCGGGTGAAGCCCAACCCAATGATAATTATGCGATTTAAGGTTTGAGAATGCATGATTGAATTGTGATTAAATGTGATTGTATGGAATTGCTTGTTAGGTTTCTCATGATAGGAGTGATCAACCTAGATTATTGACCTTGATAGCATAGGATATTCGATTCGACGCGGGAGCGTGAATTTAGTATTCTATAACCTATTTTGATATGATTATGTATCTTTGTTGCTAAGTCAATGAGGGATCTAGGCTTAGTGATTTAAGTTGTTTTGGTATCGTCTGATGTTGATTTTGCATATAGTCTTTGCAATTCGTGAATCCATGTTCGTCCCTATTTGCCCGATTATCGTTGTGTTGCGTGAATCCTATTTCCCTAGTGCCTTAGTTAATTGATACCCACCTTTAGAAATAGTTAGTTTTTGACACCTCTCACTTTAGATTTTGATTCAGCTTAAGCGTCACAGCTCTATAGCGATTGAATCTCGTTCCTCGTGGATCGAACCTTTGCTTACCATTACACTTGTTAAGTGAGGTGTTTGTATAAATATTGTTTGATTAAGTGTTGGATTATGACGACCAATTTAACGCTTGTCAAAATGGCGCCGTTGCCGGGGAATGTTTCTGTTTAATTGTTATATACTTGCTTGAGTCTGTTTCTAAAAAAAACACAAAAATATTCTTTTTTTTTAATACACTTGTAGCCCTGCTACTAATCCCGTTTGTTGAGTGTGTTTATGCGCAGGAACTCTCACCGTGAGTTAGTGCCTTATGACCTGAGATCGATCGTACTTATTTAAGGCAGAGAAGGAGATCTCGTTCAAGATCCTCAACTTCACCTAGGAGAGTTTCTGTTCCGACTGCACAACCAACAGATACAATGACCGATAGTACACCAAGACCCCTTAAGGAGATGGGTACTCCTAGTGCTTATAGAGCTTCAAGTGGAATCGCTCCACCAACTACCCCCGCAAATGATTTCGAAATCAGGCTAGCTATGATAACATTGATTGAACGTCGGCAGTTCAGTGGAGCAAAGCATGAAAGCCCCCTGGCCCATCTGAACGAATTCGAGAAGTACTGCAATACAATCAAAGTGAACGGAGTTTCACAGGAATTTGTTCGATTGAAGCTGTTCCCATTCTTATTAATTGGGAGAGCTCTAGAGTGGTTAGAAAAGGAGGTCAAGCCAAACTCCTTACACACATGGGATAAAGTGACCACAGCATTCTTGGGGAGATTCTATTCTCAAAAGAAGACAGCAGATGCTAGAGCCTTAATTCATGGTTTTCGTCAGAGAAGTGGAGAAACGATATACGATGCATGGGAGAGGTACAAGGAGTACCAACGAGAGCGCCCTCACCATGGAATTCCAACTTATCAAGTGCTGCAAATTTTCTATGGAGGATTGAGTCCTCAAGGAAAGACAAGTTTGGATGCAGGAGCAGGTGGCCCGATTATGAACAAAATAGAAGATCAAGTGATTGAAATTATTGAGGATGTGGTATGACACCACATGGATTGGTAGGATGGTGAGCGCGATGCAACGCACAAGAGTGGAGGGGCGGCCTACTCAGTAGACCACCTCAATGCCATTAGCAACCTGACATCGCAAATGACGAACCTCGGGAAAGAGATGGCGGCAATTAAGGCCAAGCTTGATACCGCGCCACTATAAGATCTTCCCTCCCAATCTAAGGGGAGAGGTATGATTTCTAATTCTGCTCTTAATAATATGCCTGCTGGATGTATATTTTGTGAAAACTGTGGGTCTTATGACCATGATACTTCTGCCTGTAATTTTGATTCCCATTTCCAACCTCATGGTAATGATGGTAGTGAAGCTGAAAATGAGCATGTCAATGCTTTTTCCTATGATAATAGACCTAGGAATGACAATAATAGATATTTACCACCGAATCAACGAGGGAACAATTTTAATCAAAGGGGTAATGATTTCGATTACCAACAACAAAACCAGTGGGGGAATAGGAACCAAAGGGACAAAAATCCCCAAGGACCCTATAATCAACATGGTGGTTTTGGTAATCAAAATCAATACCAATAGAACCAAGGCAATCAAAATAACCAAGGGAAATATAATCAAGGGATGAATGCCAATAATCGGGGAAACTAGAATAACAATCAAAATAGAGGTTTCCAAAATCAAAATCCCCAACAACCCTATGCTCGTGGCTCCCGGGCTCCTAATGACAATTACTATACTCAAGGACCACCGCAAAGGTCTAGTTTGGAGGAGATGATGGAGGCACAATCTAAGATGTTTAACACTTTCATGGCCACTAGTGATAAGAAATTTAATGAAGTGATGACACATAATAAAATGCTAGAGACCCAGATTTCCCAATTGGCTAGTGCTATAAAAGATGGAGTTGGGACTTCCAAACTCCCGCCCCAAGGTATTGACCCTAAGAATTCTGTGAATGCTATTACTACTAGGAGTGGCAAAGTTTTGAACGATAGTGAAAAAGAGAAAAACCATGAGCACCCTAGTATAATTGAACCAACTGTTGATGATGAATGTGAAAATAGGGATGAGATTCCAAAGGACAAGGAGGGAGAGAAGGCTAAAGAACCCACATATTTTCGGAAACTCCCTTACCCCCATAAGTTTGTGAGACATAAGTTAGATGTTCGATTTGGGAAGTTCTTAGAAACTTTAAAACAGGTCCACTTGTCTATACCTTTCACTATGCTAGGTTTTTGAAAGATATTCTAAGTGGTAGGAGAAATTGCGACGTGGTAGAAACTGTGAACCTAACCCAAAGTTGTAGCACTATAATCATGAATAAGATGCCTCCCAAACTAGGGGACCCTGGAAACTTCTCCATCCCATGTGCCATAAATAAGATGCAAATCGAGAATGCCTTATATGATCTTGGGGCTAGCGTTAGTCTTATGCCTTACTCGGTTTACCAGAGATTAGAGATAGGAGAACTCCTTCCCACCAATATTACCTTTCAACTAGCCGACCGTTCGATCAAATTCCCTAAGGGTAAAGTGGAAGATGTTACCCTAAGGGTTGGAAAGTTTGTTATACCTGTGGACTTTGTAGTGCTAGAGATGGATGAGGATATTCATATTCCTATAATTTTAGGACGACCTTTCCTTGCTACTTCAGGTGCTCTAATTGATGTTAAGAGTGCTAAGATTACTTTAAAAATAGGAGAGGACGTTCTAGAATTTGATTTGAATACAACTATGAAATATCCTAGTTCTAAATCTGAAAAATGCATGATGATTGACACTATTGATTATATTGTTTGTACCAAGCATGAGCAATTGTTATCCACTAACCATGGTTTTGAGGATGATGATTTTGATGAGATTGCAAAAAGCAGAGAGTTGGTAGAACATTCACAGGTACTTGAGAAAGATGAAGAAGTTAAAGATTTCAAGACTATGGGGACCACAGCCCATGATGCATTGGAGATGGCCACTGCAAAGAAAGAAAAAGAGTAACTGACGGTGGAACTTAAACCTCTACCCGATCAACTAAGGTATGAATTTCATGGCCCTAATTCCACCTACCCTGTCATTATGAATTCTTCTTTAGATGAGCACCAAACTTGAAGGTTATGTGGCATTTTGAGAGAGCACCAAGGCGCCCTAGGCTATACCATTGATAACCTCAAGGGTATTAGCCCCGCCTTGTGCATGCACCACATAACTCTCGAGGAAGGTGCTAAACCCTCTATAGAGAGGCAGCGAAAACTTAACCCACAAATGGGGGAGGTGGTGAAGAAAGAAATCACCAAACTCCTTGATGCCGGCATCATCTTCCCCATTTCGGGCTCACGATGGGTTTCCCCTGTTCACGTTGTCCCTAAGAAAGGAGGAATGACTGTAGTTGAAAATAAGAACGGTGAGCTCATTTCAACTAGGACTGTAACCGGATGGAGGATGTGTATAGAATATAGACGTCTAAATGCATCAACCAAGAAGGATCACTTCCGCCTCCCTTTTATTGATCAAATGCTCGAAAGACTAACAGCACACAAGTATTATTGCTTTCTTGATGGTTATTCGGGTTTCTTTCAAATACCAATCCACCCGGATGACTAGGAGAAAACTACTTTTACTTGCCCATATGGTATTTTGCTTACAGGAGAATGCCTTTCGGATTGTGCAATGCACCGGGCACTTTTCAACGGTGCATGATGAGCATTTTTGGGGACATGTTAGAGGCCGAGATGGAGGTATTCATGGATGATTTTTCAGTGGGAGGTTCTTCTTTTGATAATTGCCTTACAAACTTGAAAAGATGCTTACAAAGATGCGAAAAGGTAAATTTGGTCTTAAACTGGGAAAAGTGTCACTTCATGGTAGAAGAGGGAATTGTTTTAGGCCACAAAGTTTCAAACACTGGAATAGAGGTTGACAGGGCCAAAGTTGAGGTCATTGCGAAGTTACCACCACCACTCAACGTAAAAGGAGTGTGATCATTCTTGGGTCATGCAGGATTCTATAGAAGATTTATCAAGGATTTTTCCTTAATTGCTAGACCTTTGAATGCTTTATTACAAAAGGAAGCAGATTTTAGGTTTGATGAGGAATGCGCAAGCCTTCGCCAAACTTAAGGAAGCTCTAATTTTCTCTCCAATAGTGCAAGGTCCAAGATGGGATCTATCTTTTGAGCTAATGTGTGATGCAAGTGATGTAGCCATTGGAGGTGTTCTTGGGCAACGAATTAATAAGTAGCTTCATGTGATTTATTATATGTCAAAGACTTTGAATGAAGCCCAGAGAAACTACACCACCACAGAGAAAGAATCCTCAATAGATCTATTCGACTGAATGTAACCTTACATTCGGGCAAATGATATCTATTCGGCCGAATTGATCTCTTCATTCGGTATTTTCAGAGACCTCTCCAATTTTTGATTAACTGCAGTTTTAGTGGTCATTCGACCGAATGGAGTGCGATTTTGCACTTCTTTGCTTTGAGTAATCAAAACACTCGCCTTCTCAAAATCAATCGAGGTACGATGAGTAAGTTTGATGAAAATCCAAGTAAACCGGGTTACCTCCTGTAAGTGCTTTATTTAACGTCGTTTAGCTCGACGTAGCTCACTACAAGTTTAGATAGAAAAAGAAAAAGAAGGAATTATACTGGCAATAGGAGTGGACTCACTCCTAGCATCTCCATCACCTCTCGCGTGGGGAGTCAAGACCCTCCACTGAGCATCGGTGGCAGAAGTAAGTAAGGTTGAACCAGGGTCATCCAGAGGAGGGCTATAATGCGGGGATCTTCCAAGCCAGGGTGGAGCCCTCGTTCTTTTTTTGGATTTTTTCTTTTTCTTAGCCTTCTTCCTTTTTTGGGCTGGCTCATTAGGACTGTCAAAATTCTCACAAATATTCTGCATCACAACGAATTCCTTCTCGACTTCGAAAATAACACCCTTCATTGTCACTTCCTCCTTTGTCACCTCAATAGCATCACACCCCTCAGCCTTTTCTTTAACTATGCCTTCAAAAATATCAAAGGAACAAATTTGCTCGACCATGGGTTCCCTGGAAGACTTGGAAAAGGCAAACACAACCTTCTCATGAGCTACCCTCACAGTTATAGTCTCTGATTCACAGTCGATTTGGGCACCCTAAGTCTTCAACGCATCCCTCCCTAAGATGAGGGGGGTAAAGGGATCCTCAACCATATCAAGTACCACAAAGTCACATGGAACTGCAATGTTCCCGACTTGGATCGGAAGGTCCTCAAATTCCCCACAAGGTACCTTTATACTACGGTCGGCAAGTTGGATGGTTTTCTTTGATGGCTTGAGGTCGAAAGTTAGTTGTTTGGCGATGGACATCGGCATTAGGCTAATGGAGGCCCCAAGGTCAGCGAGTGCTCCCTTAGAATTGAGTTTTCCAAGGGTGACTGGGAGCACAAAGTGTCCTCTAGCTTTTTCTTTCTTTGCCCACGTGCCCTGAATGATGGCACTTACTTGCTCTGGCAAACTAATCACTTCGCCCTCAAGCTTTCTCTTGTTCCTTAAGAGGGTTTTCAGATACATAGCATATTGCGACATTTGCTCCATGGCCTCTAAGAATGGAATTTCCATTTCAAGTTGCCGCATATGCTCTAGGAATTTAAGAAACTTTTCTTGAAGTTGTTTCTCTACCTTTTTGTAAGGAAAAGGTAGAGGCGGAGCATGTTGACGCTCAAGTTTCCTCCTTTCCTGTATCTCCTTCCATCTCCCATCCTCATCCTTCTTCTTCCCCTTATACCCATTTATCTCGACATTTGGTTCCTCATTCCCGTTCACTAACCTCCTTCTCTTCTCTTCTCTCAAGATCCTCTTTGTGTTCAATTTCTTTTGAGGATCCTTCTCCTAAATCATCTTTTGGGGCTATAGTAGGATCTGAATATGAAGTACCTGATCTTAAGAAGATCGCCTTGCATGTGTGATGTTTAGGGTTAGAGTCAGGGGTGTTTTGTGGTGGAGGTTGGGCGGATGGGTTTTGTTGAGGGTGAGATGGGAATAGTAATGGTGGAGGTGGATTGGCTATCTAAGCAAGTTGAGTTTCAAACAACTTTTGCTAAGCTTGAAGTTGTTGCATTTGTTGGATTAGAGTCTGATTAATTTGAGTTAGACTCTGGTTCTGCTGAGCAAGAGTTGTTACTTGGGAGGGTAAGTGGTCATTGCCTAAGTTATGGCCTTATTGTGGCTAAGGAGCCACATGATGAGGTTGACTAGGCGAGAAAGGTAGGTTTGAACCATTTCTAGGCCCTTGGTTGAACCCTGAGGGTCTATACACATTAGGCCTAGGTATATTCCCATTAGATTGGTTCCCCTGGAAACCTTGGTTGTTGAACCCACCTTGACCATTTCTGTTGTATCTCGGGTGGAAGTTTCCTTGGTTTTGGTTGGAGTTAAAGGGAGGTTTGTACTATTGGTTGTTCGGGAAAAGTTGTTGCCCATACCCTACTCCTTGGCCCTGTCCACTATAGTTCAGGGCTGCCACATGATCAGGGTTATACCCATAACCGTCATAGTTCATCACCTGCGGTTCTGGGTTATACCCTCCATAGTCAACTGCAGCTACGTGCTCAGAGTGCGAACCACCGCAATAAGATGTATCATGGTTGGTACCCCCACATATGGCACATGCAAAGTGCTTTTCACGCACTGAAGGGGTGTTCAAACTACCGGCTAGGCTTAGCTTGGATAACTTTTTATCAATAACGGCCTCTATTTTGGCACTAATATTGTCCAAGTTAGTTGTGTCCATCATCCCTCTAGGTAATCCCTGACTCCTAGTTCGTCCCCAGACACTATTTTTAGCAACTTCCTTTATTTTGGCCTTACTTGGGTGTAAGGAATTTTGGAAAGCTGCCACCTACAGCTGAGCCTAGAAGTGCTTTGGTGGAGTCATTAAGACCATCGTAAAAGAATGTGTTGATATGGTTTTCCCCGTTCTCATGGTGGGGGCATGCTCTAATCATTCTTTTAAACCTACTCCAGGTAGCACTAAGGTTCTCATCATCCTCTTGGGTGAATGACGCAATTTTCGTACGTCAATCCTGTGTTCGAACCGTAGGATGAAACCTTTCTAGAAATGCGGTTTTTAGTTGAGCCCAATTAATAATTGAATTGGGTTCTAAGCATTTGTACCAATCCTTGGCATCTTGATGTGCTCGTTTTAGAGTACGTTTATCACCTCATTTTAGTGTCAAGTCTCGCAGTTTTGTATTGGTTTTATGCATATTGTGCTTGATTTTACCTTGATCTTGTTTTCGAGTTGTCTTAAGTTCATTTCAGGTACTTTTGATGATTTCAAGGTGAAATGCGATACATTCAAGCCTTTGACACACGTATCATAGCTTGGGCAAGTGTTTGAAGTCACTCATGAAGATCCCACGGGGTTTAGAAAAGAGAGAAGTGAAAAAGAGGAAAGAATGGTCTCAGATTCGACCGAATCTGAGAGACATTCGACCGAATATATGCAGATTCGACCGAATCTGAGGCTCATTCGGTCGAATGAGAGGCAGTCTTCAAAGCATTTGACCCTTGATCACTGGAAAAGCCGAATGGAATTCATTCGACCGAATGAGCTTCTATTCCGCCGAATCAACATAATCATTCGGGCGAATACTTGACAGAGATCGATTCCTCGATGCCTCTGGAATGGGCGAATGGAAGACCATTCGGGCGAATGGGATTGTGTTCGGCCGAATGAGACCTACATTCGGGCGAATGACAGTGTTTTCCTCCGGATCAACTACTTCTTTTTAGGGCCAGCTCCTATGAATTTTAGGGTTTTCGTAGATTTTTCTTATTTTGTTATAATACCCCCTTCCTCTGATGAGAGGAGGGGGAGCTAGGTTTTATACTTTTATGCACTTTTAGATTTCATCTTGAGTTGAAAAAAGTTGCTCATTCTCTAGCCTTCTCATGGTTCAAAGACTACTAACGTGAGTCCTGTTGGGATTCAAACCCAAGGGTGTCAGAACAACCTATAAGTGTTTGGTGGTGACTCCTTGACATGTACACTTTTGCAAAGCCGTGTAACCAATACTTAATGATGCGCAAATTTAGTAGGCTAGTGGGGTAGAGTCCCATACTTTCTCTTGACCAAAAACGAAGGTTGGGTTGTAAAAAACCGGGCTCTCCTAGTGGTGATTCAATCATTGAATCACCCACCCAAAATCTAGTTGGGTTCAGCGACTCTTAGCATATAAAACCCCCTACACACATGATCTGGCATCAAACACATCACCAGCGTTGGATGCCCTACATGACATCTTTTGCTCGAATAAAAAGAGGGTTGCAAGGTTTCAAGAACGCTATTGGGGGAGCACTTAGATTAGGGCATTGGACGGCAGGGAACACTAAACTTAACCAAATAAATAAAAAAAACTTGGGTCGAAGGAAACTTGGAATATTAATTTAGCCAATTCTCAATTGTTCTAAAGAAAAGAGATTATTTCTCTAAAAACATTCAACAACCTCTTAAATACAAACAAAATTCCCTTTTCTTGGCTACAAGTTCAGCCTAGGAGATTAAAAAATAAACTGAAAAAACCAAAAGGCATAAGCTAGATAAAGACTTAAGAAAGCTAAAAGACCAAGGGTATGGAGAATTAAAGGTTGAATGGAATTGAAGGAAAGGAAGTGTTGTAACTCCCATCTTTATTCCTCTCTTGAATAAGCTTAAATCAATCCTTTCAATGCAATTACACTTTTATTGAAATTTTTTGTCCAGCTTAATACCTTCCCCTTACATTACATCCAACATTAAGGATATACTTCAAGGATTGTAACTCCTGAATTAAATTAGTTTAAAGGCTAAAAGCATCCTTCCAAGTCCATCATAAAGCTTTACACCTTCTAATTAAGTAAGTTAATCATGAACTCCTTCAAGGAAGCTTTTAATTTGTCTAGCAATTGAGCTTAACTTCATGAACACGTCCAACAACACTAAGACTTTATTGAATGAAATAACTTATGCCTAGCTTCATTGAATCGACTATAAAAATCCATCAAACATAGACTTCATTGGAGCTTCATCAAATCAGCTTTTTTATTAAAAGAAAATAAAATCAATAATTATTTTAAGCCTTAATAGTGAAAGCATGCTAAATGATCGAAGCTAAATTTCATTAAAAAGCTTGATAAATCAAATTAGAAATTCCTTGGAACAAAATAAACAATCCATGTACATTAAAATGATCATTCACATCATTTTCATGGGACTTAGCACTTAAAACCTCCTTTCCTAGCCCATTAGTCCAAGTTGATCCATTAAACCCATTAATAAACCCTAAATGAGAAATAGTGTTGTAGGAATGTTCCCGGTGGGTATCCCTATAATTAGGATTGATTCGGATCCAAGAATTGAAGCCCAATTACAAACCCTACTCTCTGGAAACTTCAATGAGATCACGCAACTTTTAGGGATTCCTACATACCCCATACCCCATACGCCTTCTCCAACCTTCACTCGCCCTCTCTAGTTTCCATCACACTCTGAATCCAAATAAAAGGATGTAACCTAGAGTGATCAATTAAAGCCCTCAAACCTCTCTCTACACTCAAAATTCCAATCTGGTCGGTTTTAGGCTATACAGGTATGGTTAGTTTCAAGCTCCAAAATTCTACTCAAGAAAAAACAATTAACCTAAGTGCTTTCTATGAATTATTGGGCCAAAAAGGATTGAACTAATCACAAGAAGAAACACAAATTCATACAGAAAGATTTCAATCAAATTCACGCACTTTCAATGAACTACACGAACCCTACTTTGCATGCAAACTCTTCTTAAGTCCAATAACACCAGGTTATAACCCACAAATCCTTAGCAAATTTATGTCGAGTTTAATGCAAGATTAGTTGACAAATAATAGGTGAGGTGAACGTGATTTAATGGAGCGAAATCACACTTATTACCCAGCCAAAACCACGCATCAACAAAGAGCAAAATCTGATCAGTTTTGGTGCATGTAAACTTGTCCAGATTTAACTAGGTTATGTCCCACAGATTTTTAAACCAATTTTAATCCAAACTGAAGCAAGATTAACTATCAATTAATGAAGCCAAATTCATGAATAAAAAAATACAAGAAGCCCAACAAAAGGCACTGCAATTCCAACACAATCACCAAACGTAACTGATAGAACAAAGGGGTCTTACTCTACAAATTTCACCAAGTTAGGCTTACCTTTGGGCGCCCCAAAGAGCTTAGGATACAGCAAATCACCACTTAAGGATTAAGGATTCCATGTACATAATACACATGCCAAAGTGGATAAGTAATGGACACTTGAAACATTCACAAATCCCTGCAAAATACTCAAACCACAAAACCAATGTTTTTCTAAAAATTTCTCAACTGATTATCAACTTAGGCTGCTGCCCAATATGATTAACTAGGCTAAAAATACGTGAAAGTGAACAACATATCCACCCCACATTCACGCCTAAAGCAAGTCTACTTAGGCTACAACCCTACCAAATCTTTCCAGAAACTAACCCCTTGAAAAAATAGGACTTTAAACCTAATTAAAACTCTTAATAAAAGATAAATAAAACAAAGAAACCTAAACAACTTGGACTCTTTAAGTTGTGCCATGCCAATGCCCAGTCATGAATCCAAGTAATTGGACTCCTTTCAAGCCTTGAAATCCACGCACATGCTAGCCCATCTTTAAGCCATCATGATTGGTCCAAAAGCCCATGCATTTGTCCCACCATTTACACTTCAAAATAGCCCACTTCTTTAGTTGTGGTCTCCTTGTTAGCCCATGCCACTTTAGCCCATATTCTCTTGGCCAATATACATGCTTAATTCATTTATAGTTAAGGTACAACCTTATAAAAGTCAAATTTCAAATCAAGGTCCAACATTTGATGGTTAATGTTAAGGTCCAACCCATAATCAAGCCTAACTTTGACCTAACCTAAATTAAAGCCTAAGTCAATGGGTTAAGGTCCAAACCCAAGTCCATGTAGGCCTAAGTCTATATATGGGCATAAGTCCATTTAAAGGCCCACTTTTTCTTTTGGGTCTATTTTCATTTCTAATACTTTTTTTATTTCTGAGCCCTTTTTATTTTTTACACTTTCTATTTCTAGACCCTTTCCACTTTCGACATTTTCCATTTTTAGCACTTTTCATTTCTAGACCCTTTTCACTTTTGCCACTTTCTATTTTTGGACCATTTTCATTTTTGGTACTTTCCATTCTCGGACCATTTTCATTTTTGGTACTTTCCATTCTTGGACCCTTTTCAATTTTGGGCCTATTTTCCATTTCGGGTCCATTTCTCGGAAATTTTGGCCCATGACTTCTACATTCATATGCCGAGCATCGGGTCCACGAATTCACGTACAACAAATAGGTTATTTCTTATTTACATCTATTCCACATCTATATATCAAGTCAGTTCAAGTGAGTATTCCTTACAAACTCTTCTTTTCTTCTCTTTAACATGTCCACGTTTCTCTTCAAACTCAACAAAACCTTTCTAAACGTTTTTCCCACTAGAAAAACGTCCCAAACACATATCCCTAACCCTAAAAACTATTCCCCCCTTTTTTTCCTTTTGTTCCTATCCTCAATAGCCTACACCTTGAGTTCTAGCCATCTTTTTAAACCCAAAACACACATAAAACCCTAAACTATTCCTAACCCATCTAAAATTTGTTGTTGGATCCATTTGCATCCACATAACAACTATTATTCTCTACTAGTTTTTACATCATTTGGTGCATCAAGTAGGGGTAAAAATGAAATTTTTCCCAAATGTATCCTCATGAACCCCTAGAGCAAAGAACCACTCATATCATATAGGACAACCAATAAAGACTTAAGGCTGGATGTGTTTGATAAAGATAGATGTATCATGGAGGAAAACCATTCATATTATGAGAGTACCATCAATAAAGATAGACGTATTTAACAAAGTTTCAATGAAGAGAGTTCATAATCAGTTGGCTAGAGCTAAGGCTGGATGTGATTAATGCCATTTTCTTGTCTAACGGACGTTTCAAGCTAGAGCATTTGGAAGCATTTAACTTATTAAAGAGGGGTGTCACAAAACTTTAACAGCTAGCATTGAATTGCACGGTTTTGAAGGCTGATGCTAAAAGATTTAAGTTTGATCATTAAAAGCATGATTAAGGATGATGAATAGAGAGGCTAGCATTGAAGCATTGGATGGAGTAATAGAAGTTCATTGGCTGATTAAATCCCTTTAGCGTTAGCAATTGAACTTCATAAAATCTTCTTTGATTTCCTTGTAAACCCTCCCACTTAATAGGCTTAGTTGATGCTTCAATTTAATCCTTGTAATTAGCTTACTTAAAGTGGTAGGTCTGCATACCCTAAGTCGTTTCATTTTCTAGTCTTTCAAGCTTTCAAAGATAAACTTGTGGCCTATAAAAGATAGCTAATTTTGTATTAAAAAGGTTGTTAAATACTTTGAAAGAAAATAATCCCTTTTGCCTCAGAACAATTGCGAGAATTATCTAAAGTCCGTTCCAAGTTCATCTTGAAGACTTAAGTGGAAAGTGAGTAATCCATCCATTGAAATTAGTAGTTTGAATCTTGTTTAGTGTTCCTTGCTTTATACTACAAATCAGTAGATTTGAGTGAGTAATCCTCATCAATATATGATGTTTTCTTAATTAAGGGTTCCTTGCAAACTACCTTCTTCCTTTCTTCATAAAACCGTCCCAAATCTACCTAAACATTCCCAAGAGCAGTCCTAAACCTTTCTACCAGAAAGCGTCTCCAAACCCATCAACATATCTAATATAGATAAGGTAAGGTAAATCAATTGAATCTAGCACATCTATTCTAATGGAAAAAAAATGGATTTGACTACTAAAATCGATTTCGTTCATCAAAATTTCATTAACACTCCTCTAAGCCAAGAGGGGGCAGGGCAGGCCGCAGGGGGGGTTACGATTTTTAGGCAACCAGATCAGGAACAACGTAAATGCAAATACATCGGGAGGCACAAAGCAATTCAGGATCACCAAACCCATAATCAAACAACTATCTCCAACCAGATGACAGAAACTACGTAGCAATACAATGCGAGGTAATCTACCCCGTTGTTGCTGCTTTCTAATTTAACGTTGGGTAGTAAAAGAAACCATACCATCATGGGAAGAGAGCAAATAACATAGCAAGTACACAATTTGCTAACTAGTGTTCAATCAATCTGCATTACGAGAAAAACGAACAAGCAGACTACATACTAGCACTCCATTTTTCTCTGGGGATTAATTAGGTTCGGGAAGCCGGGTCCTGCAGCCTGTCTGTTCAAGCAACTTTGTTATCCGCATGTGCTTGGCAGCCCACTGCTCAGCCAGCTTCTGCTCCTTAGCTTCGGCGTCTCTTCGTAACCCAGCAAGCTGCTCCCAGTATTCGGCTTCAATTCTGTCAATGCTGGCCTTATGTTCTTCCTTAAGGGCAATTATCTTTGCCTCAATCTCCTCCATTTTCTCCCTCTTTCGACAGGCCTTCTCCGACTCTAGTTGAAGCTCCACCCTATTTAGTCTCCAAGCAGCTTCCTTCTTATGAGCTGCCAAAGCACGGTGTCCTTCATCCAATTCTTTACAGCAATCCATGATCTCTGACATGAGCATCTGCTCAGGAAGTGCCCCAGGACATGATGGCAAGCACCCCAAACTAAGGGGAGGGTTATCAATATTATGGAATCCTCTTTCTTGTGGAAGCCAAGCCACTGAAGCTGGAGTAGGCGTAGGGACAATTGATGACGAAAGACTTAAGGTCACCGAAGGAGAAGATGGTGGCCTCATACCATTAGAAGTTGAAAGCCATGGAGGAAGCATTGTCGTCGATGAAGGAACCGGAGGTGGAGGAGGCACCGGGGGAGGGGGATGATCACTACTATGCAAAAAGCTCCCGTTGGAGGTTGCCATAAGAAACGTAGGTCCAGGAGGTGCCCGTTCTTTCACTAGCTTCTCAGCAAAAGTTTCCAATATATGGTCGTACTTTCCCTCCTCAATTGGCTCTAAGCACTTGCTCGTTTCCTTTTTCGTTCTCTCCTGTTTCTCCTTGTAAACCTCCCACCACTTGCCTAGCCTTTTAGCAGTACGCCCTGGAACCTCAGCAGCGATCTTCTTCCATTTATTCCCATGCTTGGCTTGAAGACGGATCACAAGTCGCTGCTCCTCCTCTGTGAGTGAACCCTTCTTAATCCCAGGTTTAAGGTAGTTCTTCCACCTCTCTAAACAAGACTTGGCATCCCTATCAAGAGGGGTGTTCATTCGCTGAGAGACGAGATGCCATTCTCTTGGACCATATTGCTTAACATATGCACTTAGTATCGCGTCCTCCTCAGTAGCCCAACGCTGCCTCTCCTTCATCTCGTGCTACAAGCGTCGTTGCCCATCCCCTGGAACTCCTCATCATGCACCTAAAGTAACACAACACAAACATCAAATCCCGCGGCAACTATGTTCACCAGCACATCCAGCAAAACAACCGCCACACTAAGATAACCAATCAAGCAAAATTCAACCAAAGACATGACATATAGTATCTAGCTCGTCTAAATCTGTGTTGAGCTCAAATCAAAAGCGACAAATTGACCCATAAACAGAACTACCATTAACCTAAAACTCAAATTTCTGAATTAAAAGAACATAATCAAACAATTGTGTGCACTGATGATATAAATACCAATTGAAAGGAGCCCAAACTAGTTTTACTCCAAACGAACGTACCCTTAAACGTGGCTAACTGATCTGTCTTGCTTGTGAAATGCATAGAGCAACCGCTTCCGCAATTCAACTACATTAACACCAAAATCTGTGTTACAAAATCTTTAAATGCATACAATTCAACACCAAATTGAGATATAAATAACGAATTGGGTACCTTTCCTTTTTAATTTTCACAGAAGCTTCTTTGTGTGACAACTGTAAGCCCCTTTTTTGATAAATTCTAAGGAGAACACTGTACTACTCAGTAGATAACCCAATATTATTCACCAATTTCAAGCTTATAATTAAAGCTTCAATCTCAAAACAACAACAACGACAACAAAAATATGAGAAATTGTTGAAGAAGAAAAAAAGAACATAGAATTACTAACCAAGGAAGAGGGTGAGGATTTATCAGCGGATGAAGTAGAAAGAGGAGAGAGAGTGAAAATGATAACGAGAGGTTGAAAAAAATGGTGAAAAGTACAACTTGTGGTGGAAAGGAATATGGGGGAGTGCGTACTGCAGGGGAAAATTCCAAAAAAAAATTAAAAAAAAGCGGAGCAAAATCAGCGCTGGGTTACACTGTTCGAATGAGTCGTCAATGTCATGCTTTCGTGAGTAGTCATTTCTCGGCCCCTGCCAAATGGACCATTTGATTAACTTTGGGTCGGGTTTATTCGAGTTACTCGGATTCGGAAACATTTAATTACAACAAAATTTTAAAAATTTAAGTATATATTCTATTTTTATAAGAAATAATATATTTTATAAGAAATTTTAAATATCGTAAAAAGTTAAATATGACAAAATAGGAGCAAACGTGTTATAGGTTATAAAATTCTCTCTAAAGTTTCGGATAAAATTGATTTCAATTAAGTCAGGTAGATTTGTTTTGCTTCAGGTTTGGAGAATATATTTATGATTTCAAGTTAGTGTCCAGCCTTCATTTATAAGCTGAGAACAAAAAGTACTACCCGAAGAGAGTGAGAGTCCACTAATGCAGTTAAATTGCAAGTGACATGCATGCTCTTGTTAGAAAGATTATATTTTAGAAGTATATTATGTTTCTCATTAGATATATGATCCTACGTACTTTTGATTATACTGTGAGCAGGATTAAATTTAGGATTACATTTGCTAATATAATAGGATTTATTATTATGAAAATATCCATTCAACCTATAACAAAAAAAATCATATGTGAAGCAACTAAAGCATTTGAAAAGCCCTCTAGAAGCAACTAATTTATATCGTTGCATCCCAACAAAATTAATATTAAAGGCTAACTTTTGCTATGATACAATAACCTTATTGTATACCGTGTGTATACAATATATTTTGTTGTTTTTATATTATTGACAAATATTTGTTACATAATTAATTATAAAATATTACTTATAATTATTATATAATTATTATTTTTACTCCAACTAAAAAGCAATTAACCAAATATGATTTTTGACTATTTGATTGGGTTAAATCAGGCCAATTTAGCTTGTCGGGTTGGGCCAAATTAAATCGGTTATTTACTTGCTCAGGTTATCAAGTTGTAATTGGCCTAGGTCAAGGTCGGTTCATATAAAATCGGGTCGATTTTAAAATGGGTTATTGTGGGTTAGTTCGAGTTTGGGTAGATTTTAGGTCAAGCCAATTATAATAATTGGTCGCCTCGATATCGATTAAAATCCGGTTGGGCTTTATCGGGTTCGCATTGGGATATTAATGAAAAATGTTTGATTTTAAGGTTGTTAAAAATCAGTTAAAAAATAAATAGGATAAGATTAAGTCACATTCACGTATATTAAATTATTAATATATAGAGACATAAAAATCTCCCTCCACTTGTAAAAAAATGACCCTTCCCACAAACTTTCCCTACGCTGTCCAAGCCTCCCAAGAAGAAATCGATCACCTTGCACGTTTCAAGAAAAAGTCTAGAAGGAAAATTACGCAGGTAATTTTTTTATTTTACTTCGAATAACACTATTGAGATCGATGATGTGGACGCGATAAGTTGAGGTTGCGTAGTGATAATTAACATTGGCTCCAAATGAACCACAACCTGAAGGAGACAACATCTTCTCGTCCTTCTTTCAAGGACATGCTACAAGGAGGTAACGTGGATTTTGGATTTGATGATTCCAGTCCCGTGAATAATGTGGATGAGGAAGATGTGTATGATGATGATGAGCCTCCGGAGGATACTGTTTCGATGACATATGCCCGGCCATTTTATTGACCAAAGAGGAGAAGGCAAGGACTAGGAAACCTTGGAAGAATTCACTCATCATTAGATGTTTGATGGTAAAATAGGATACATGGGAAAAGGAAATGGAATATTAGGGGCGATTCTGTCTCTCACAGACGTTGGCTTCAACTATTACTTAGCGAAGTTCACAAAAGATGTTGATTATAAATTTGTCCTGTTGCAAGGCCCTTGCCTCACAATAAGAAAATGGGTTCCCAATTTTATTCCAGATGACTCTCCAATGAAGGTACTTATAGACTGGGTTCGTATCCCTCACTTATCCGTGGAATAATTTGACTCATCCTTCCTCCATAGAGTGGGATTCAAGATAGGACACGTTCTGAGGGTTGACAAAACCATTGTGTAGGCTTATTCAGGTCGGTTTACAAGATTAAGCGTGGAAACAAACTTATCTAAACCCTTGTTATCCAAATTCTAGCTGAAAGGGAAAGTATCGAAGATATAATATAGAGGTATTAGGTCTGGTGTGTTTCAACTGTGGTAAAAAAGGCCACTAAGAAGAGGACTATCAGCTGCACAATGTCATACATACCCACTCACAGTCTGAAAGCGGCTTAAGAGAGGGAGTTGAACAAAACTATTGAGCAAGCCCCACACCATCCGAACCAGAGGAAATATTAAGAGACATTTGGTTCCTGGATGATGGTAAGAAAACCTATAAGACCCAGAAACGTGAAAGCCATGACTAATTGTAGGGGTATTTTTGCTGCGTAATTTAAAGGGTTGAGAATCCAATTAGGTTTTGGATGGATTATTTGATGAATTGTCATTAGAGAGCCCAGTTTTTAACAACCCAACTTTCTTTACTTGGTGAAGAAAAGAGAAAGGGACTCTCTTCCACTAGTGCCCTACTACTTTGCGCATTGATAAGGATTGACTATGCAACTTTAGATACATCGAAAGGGTCAAGGAGTCACCACAAATATTTATGGGCTGTTTGGAAACCCTTGGGTTTGAATCCCAATATGACTCACGTGAATGGTCTTCAAACCATGAGAAGGTCCGAAAATGAACAACTTATTTCAAACCGAGGATGTGTGTAATCAATTGGTATAGAGACAAAAATAAATCGGTTTTAGTTCCTAGGCAAATATACACAAATAAGTGATAAGCACACTCTAATTTAGTTGGTTGGCAAATTAAGATTTATGCACACAATTCTAAATTAGGTAATCACTTTTGTTAGTTGTCCATAAGATTAAGGGTCCCTATGGCTGATTGTCCAAATTTATCTTATTAGGCATGGTTGTAATCAATAGGTCTTGATTAGTGCAAAAGATATAAGTGGTCATGCAAATACAAAGTAAGGGTTAGGTAATAAAAGTGCGTAATTAAAAGGAAACAAAAGAGACAAGAGTCGAGAGACAAAGAAATAAAGTGTAAGAATGCTAAATAAGGATGATGCATGACGATTTAGATAGATTTTGTTAATCAAATGAAGAAGTAAGTGTAAAGAGACTTTTCCTCATAATGTGCTCCAACTTAGAGAATGGGTCTAGTTCAAATGACAACTATAATTTAGACATAGAACATAATTGACATTTAATAAGCAAAATAGAAACCAAAGTATGGATTATGAGATCTAAAGCAAGAAATGAGCATTTTGGGTAGCTCTAAAATATACATTCTAGTATGATGTACATCTAGGATTTGCTCATAGAAATGGGCCAAGTGCCATGTCTAGTAAGATTGGAGATAACTATATCTTAGTATCATAGACTAAATCCAAAAGTAAAGAGACATAATGTAGATTGCAATAAGTAGGATGCGAGGGGGAGGGGTTATTTGAATGATCAAGAGGATACCAATCTATGAAGATGGTTCCTAGAATAAGGTGTACAAAGTTAGGGTTTTGAGGCTTAATATAGTGAAGTAGGAGTTGCTCCTTGTTCTTCACATCATAAGCAAAATGAGATATTAAAAATATAGTGTATGAATTGATCACAAGAGATCATCAAGAGTGATATATATTTGGTTGATCAAGGCTCATCAAAGTTGTAAAAGATTGAAATAGGTGTTCAAGTGACAGGGGTTAACATTTCCCACAATCACCACAAAAATAGTCTAATTTAAGGGTCTTGAGTGGATGAAAACCACTAGATCCAAATATTATAAGGTGAATGGAGTAGAATTAAAAAAAACATTAAATGTATTGAAGAAGATTAGGGGTCCTTGGTGTTTACCATTGAGCGTAATTCCTTTGTTTGAGTCTTTATTGAGTGCTTGAAGAAGGAGTTATGGTTTCTTGTTGATCTAAGGCAAGAGGAATACCATGAATGCTTGGAATCGTATTTTGTTTGTGTTGAGAGTGTTTGAGAGTATGTGAGGGAGTATTTCAGCAAAGTAATAATGCTCTAAATTCCCAAAATTGCCGACCCTTTTGGCCTAAAAACTGAAGGGGTACTTAAAGGCAAAAATATCGGTTTCTTAGGCGTTGGACGCCAAGTCCGTGCATTAGACACAAAGTTGTGCGTGTTGACCCGTTGCTTAATCTAACCTAAATTCAAAAAAAACATGGGTCCTTCTTCAGTTCATTTGTGCTCTTTGCATTTTGCTGCCTTAAACCTCTTTATCAGTGTTCTTCTCAATTCCTCATCTGAAAGACTCCACCGCTAGCACCACTCCACCATCCAACAACGCCATCACCTAGGAACACCACCACTCAACCACGCTACTACCCAACCATGCCACCGCAATGACTCTCTCTCTCTCTCTCACATTCGTGGTTTCCTTCATAGAATTTAGGTTTGAGTTTTTGTTGTTAATCTCATTTTGAGATATGGGCATTTGAATGGGTGTCGTTAAATGTAAATGTGTTGATTTGTTGTTAATCTCTCACATTTGAATGTTAAATGTAAATATGGGCATTTTAAAATGTGAATGTGAACTAACATGGGTATTTGAATGGGTGCTGAATTAGGGTAATTAAAATATAATTTTAAAATGTTAAATGTGAATGTTAAATTAGGGGATTTATCCATGTTAGTACGAATTAGGGTTAAGTGAGGTTGATATGTTAGTTGGTGTTAATTCTTAAATATTAGCATTTTTATGTGGTTTGATTGGGTTGTGCTAACATGAAATTTATGTGGTTAGATTGGGTTGCCACACATTTTTGAAAGGACATAATGGGTCCTTTATGTCAATATAGATCTAACACCCGAGAGTATAACATGCTCCATACTCTGAAGTGCATAGAGTCCAAAGTAAGAGAATACTAAGCATGAAAAATATGAATTTATAAATAAACATAAAATGGTTATATTATATTATTTTAATCAATGTTTCTCTTACATAAAAGAAAATGCAAGTTTTTTTAAATCATCTTATCGTGTATTTGTGTGTAGTATTTGTCATGGCTTCATGGGCCAAATCTATTATATGTTATTCCTTTATACTTCAATGTTCCAGAATGTTTTAAGATTCTTTATTTTTCAAACTATAAATGTGAATTTTACCTCTATGGAAGCTCTTTTTGGTGATATTCTTGTTTTCTAAAGCCTCGGTCATCGTAAGAGCCAAAGTCGTAGTCTCTATCTACGTTTGACATTGTCTACTCCCTTTGATGTGCTATTTTAATAAATTCTAGTAGGAGATAAATTAATAAATTATTATTAGATATTCCTTAAGTTACCTAGCTAGATGTAAAATGACATTTTGTGTTGGTAGTAGTTTTATTTAAATGCATATAAACAAGTTTGAAAACCGATTTTCAAAAATGGGAAATAATGTGTTTACAAAGAAAATATTGCCAAATTTTCTATAGAATTTGTAGTAAATTTTTGTAGAATTTGTAGTAATTTACAAAGAATTTAGTAACTTAAATCATAGAGTATTGATGGGTCATTGTGAAGTTTGCTTAACCTTATTTTCGACAAGCTTCTTGGGGACCCTTTAGGTGCATATGTATAACCATGCATAAATTGAGTATTGATTAGATTGTTATTTCTCTTACATGTCAAATAAAGCATGACCCAAATTATGGATCAAAATTGGATGTATGGTAATTGTGCTTTGTTGGAGTTTATGAATGGAGTTGAGGAGTTTTTTAGACAAGCATTGAAACACCAAAATAACATTTGAGATGATGAGTTGTGTTTCCCTTGTGTTGATTATGATAATATGAATACAATTAGTACTATAAGAGAGTTGAGGGACTATGTGATCCAACATAGGTTTAGGCAACAATACCATGAAGCACCATGAGGTTCCTACTTCTAATGACATGGGGTCGTTTTCTAACAAAAGTCTCATTCATCATGCTGAGTAAAAGCATCATGGCCAATTAGAATTTGATGATGGGGAAGAAATTGATGCCGAGAATGAAGCTGATGGAGAGGATGAATTAGAGGATAATGACACCGATGATGAAGATCGAATAAATGAAATTCTTGAAGGGATTAAGGATCAATTTGGTAGTTAATCTCGTACTTTTAAGCATTTGTGGGGGGAGTTTGCTGATAAACCGTTGTATCCTTTATGTAACAAATACACCAAGTTGTCCGCCATGTCAACATTGTTTAACTTGAAAGCGATATTTAATTAAACTGATACAAGTTTCATGGCCTTGTTAAAAGTATTAGTGGAATGTTTCTAGAGGGATATGATTTGCCTAAATCCATGTACTATGCGAAGAAGGTAATGTGTCCCTTGGGTTTAGAGTATAAGAAGATTGATGCTTGTCCAAATGATTGCATATTATATCGAAATGAGTATGCTGACGTCATTTAATGTCTTATATATGAGTAGTCATATTACAAACTCCCACATGGAATATAGCCTAAAGTGGGGATTAAAGGTCCCTCGAAAAAGGAGTTATGGTACCTTCTAATAATATCGAGGTTTAAGCACTTGTTTTTTATTAAGAGCGATGCAAAGAATTTGAGATGGCATGTAGTGAAGAGGAAGAAAGATGGGATGATTTGATATCCTGCTAATTAACCCTAGTGGAAAACAATTGATGAATCTTTCAAGACTTTTGTCATGAAAGACATGAACTTAAGACTTGGTCTCTGCATAGATGAAATGAATCCTTTTAGTAAGTAGTCAACATAGCACATTGCCAGTTTTATTACTAATATATAATTTCATTCCTTAGTTGTGCATGAAGCGTAAGTTATCTTATCGCTTTTAATATCAGGGCCCAAGCAACCTGGGAATGACATTAATGTTTATCTTGCTTCCCTCCTTAAAGATTTGCAATTCTGGGGGATGAAGGTATATACATATACGATGCCTAGTTATTGTGGGACAAAGGTATATCCATATACGATGCATACTCTAAAGATACTTTTGCACTCTGTGCCATGTTGTTCTGTACCATTAATGACTTCCTAACATTTGGGAACTTGTCGGGGTATAAGGTAAAGGGAAATAAAGCTTGCCCAATTTTTGTGGATGATATGAAATCAATATACTTGCCAAAAATTGTGGAAAACATATGTATCTCCTACATCAAATGTTCTTGAATAGGTTTAATCCTTATCGTGTGAAAAGCCTCATTAATGGTAAAGTTAAGCAACGTAAAACCCCTATACCATTGACTGGCAGTGTGGTTAATGACATTGTGAAAGGAATGGATAATGTGTTTGGAAAAACTATAAAACCCATAGATGCTTAGGGGTAATAGATAAAACAATCAATCTTTTGGAAACTTGAGTATTGGAAGTATTTACCCGTTAGACATTGTCTTAATGTCATGCTTCTAGAAAATAATGTTTGTGTGATGCCATCTTAGGGACGTTATTGAATATACCTGGTAAGACTAAGGATGGTCCTAATGTTAGGAGAGATATGCAGACAATGAAGATTCAATCCAAGTTATGGCCAGAAGACAGAACACCTAGGAATGGATAAGGTAAATCCACGTATCTTCTTCCGGCTTGCTACAATTTTTCACAAGCCGTAAAAAGAATATTTTGTGAGTGTTTGTATAGGATCAAGGTTTCTGGTGGGTACTCATCAAATTTGAAGAACTTTGTGTCTTTGAAAGATTTAAAATTAGTGCATACGAAGTCTCATGATTGTCATGTTATGTTACAAGTATTTCTACCAATTGCCATTTGCCATATTTTTCCCAAGCATATTAGAGATTCCATAACTAGACTTTGTTTGTTTTTCAATAGAATATGTAGCAAGGAGCGTAATGTCATGATTGGATGAGTTACAAGCTAATGTTGTTACGACCTTATGTCAGCTAGAGATGTATTTTCCACCTTTGTTCTTTGATATATGGTACCACTAGTAGATTTTAATTTATTAGCGGTTACTAATTAGTAGCGTATGTATTAGCTAAAACACCACATATTATCTACTGATATTAATAATATACGGCGGGTTATGAGCTAAACCGCCTTATTTTAATTATAGCCATAGTAATATGCAGCGTATAGGGTGAGAACCGCCGCATTTTTATTCTTGGGCCCATTAATATGAGGCATATAAGGAGAGGACCTGCCACATTTTTAACAACCCTAATTTTATTTCATGAAAAAATACACGACCTTGTCATATTTTCAGTACACCTTCTTCTATACAATTCACGATTTTTCATTTCCCTCCTTGTGTTCTTGCCCTAATTTGCCAACTTAATCCTTCATTCATGCCACCCCAGATTCTTTCCTCCCTCTCACCTTTCTTTTTTTCATGTTCTTGCCCAAATTTGTACCCACGTTAATTCGCCTTTCTTCGTTCGTCTTCTTGCTCAAATTCGTGTCGCCATGGTGTCGTGCCGCCATCTCCTCTCCCTCACCATGGTGTCGTGCCTCTGTCATCCTTCAAGGTATGCTTTGATCTTTACTTTATCTTTCTCGAATTTTGCTTCAATTTAGGGTTTTCTTTAACTCACTAGAATGATTTTCTAAATGTAAGCATTAACATTTAAATGAAATGGCCAATCCGAGGTTAGTGTACTTGACATGGGTATTTGAGTTTAAATTCGAATTACATAGTGGAGATTTCTTTATTTGTGTGTTTGATTCTACATTTATGATGTTGGGTGGTATTGGTATTCCTTTAAAAAGAAAAGTCTTCTACATGGTATTCTCATACTACATCCTACTGTTAGCACAACTTACTTGCAAGCATGAGAACTAAAGTATATGATAGAGAATGGAAACCAAAAGCACATGCAAGATTATATAAAAAAGCTACTTAATATATTTTAAACTCATGAGAAAAGAACACCAACACAGAAATAGGAATTGCCAAGACAAGAATACACCGTCACTAGGTACGAATTAGTATGTCGGAAATCTTTTTGGTTTGAAAAATGAATTAGTATGTTGTATTAGGTAATATATTTCAATTATTATGTGTATTAGTTAGAATTGAATTATGTTAGTATTCACATTATTAGAATATAGAGTGTTTTGTATAATAGATGGAATTAAATTAGATAATGTTTATTTTTTTAGGGATTGAATGGGGTAATTTATATCAATTAGTGTGCATAGTAGTAAGAATTAGATTATGTTAATATATGAATTGGTTATGTATTAGTTTTAATTGCTTTAGTTAACACATATGGATTAGTACGTATATGAATTAGTAAAAATTGATTTGGCAATGTCTATGAATTAGTAAATGACATTGTGTGTTGGTGCTGGTTGTATATAAATTCATATTAACAGGTTTGAAAATCTATTTTCAAAATTGGGAAATGTTAGATTTACAAAGGAAACTCTGCCAATTTTTTTGTAGAATTTGTAGTGATTTACAAATCATAGAACAAAAATTGCTAGGAGCATTCAGTAACTTTAACCATAGAGCGAGTGTTTGTGAGTCATTGTGGAGTTTGCTTATCCTTATTTTTGGCAAACTACTTAAGGATCCTTTAGGTTCATATATATATATATATACATATATATATGTATATATGTATAAATTAAGTGTTGATTATATTGTTATTTAATCTCTTACATGTCAAATAGGTCATAACACAAATTATGGATCAAAATTGGATGTATGGTAATTATACTTTGTTGGAGTTCATGAATAGAGTTGAGGAGTTTTGAAGACAAGCGTTGAAACACCTAAATAACATTGGAGATGATGAGGGGTATTTCCCTTGTGTTGATTACGATAATGTGAATACTATTAGTAGTATAAGAGAGTTGAGGGACCATGTGATCTGGCGTGGGTTTAGGCAACAATACCACGTATGGGTATGGCATGGTGAGGTTCGTGCTTCTAATGACATAAGGTTGTATTCTAATGAAATTCCCATTCACCATGTTGAGTTAGAGCATCATGGCCAATTATAATCTAATGATGGTGAAGATGTTGATGCCGAGAAGGAAGATGATGGGGAAAATGAATTGGAGGATAATGACCTCAATGATGAAGATCGATAGATGAAATGCTTGAAGGGGTTGGGGATCAATTTAGTAGTCAATCTCATACTTTTGAGCGTTTGTGGGAGGTTGTTAAGAAACCGTTGTATCTTAGAGGTACCAAATACACTAAGTTGTCCGCCACATCAAAATTGTTTAACTTGAAAGGGAAATATGGTTGGACTGATACAAGTTTCACGACCTTGTTGAAAGTATTAGGGGACATGTTTCCAAAGGAAAATGATTTGCCTATATCCACGTACTATGCGAAGAAGTTAATGTGTCCCCTGGGCTTAGAGTATATTAAGATTGATACTTGTCCAAATGATTGCATATTGTATATAAATGAGTATGCATAGTTCATTCAATATCCTAAATGTGGGAAGTTATGTTACAAATTTCCACATGGGATAGAGCCTGAAGTAGGGATTAAGAAGTAGGGATTAAAGTTCCTAGTATAAAGGTGTTGTGGTACCTTCCCATAATACCAAGGTTCAAGAGTTTGTTTTCCATTAAGGGCGATGTAAGGAATTTGAGATGGCATGTAGAGAAGAGGAAGAAATATGGGATGATTCGACATCCTGGCGATTCCCCCCAGTGGAAAACAATTAATAAATATTTCAAAGCTTTTGGCAGGGAAGGTAAGAACCTAAGACTTGGTCTCTACACAAATGAAATGAATCCTTTTGGTACCTTAAGCAATCAACATAGCACATGGCCAGTTTTGTTAGTGATATATAACGTCTCCTTAGTTATGCATAAAGCGTAAGTATGTTATGTTATCGCTTCTAATATCAAGGCCCAAACAACTTAGGAATGACATTGATGTTCATCTTTCTCCTTAAAGAATCAATAGGGAGATGGAATCGGATCAATTATACTCGGGGGGGGGGGGGGGGGGGGGGTGAATAGAGTATGTCCGGTTTTCGCAATTAGGAGTTCAAGGTCTTAAACTGACTTTCAAAGGCAGAATATAAGCATTGAGACTTATTCTTTGAATCTGGATGTCAGTGTCTTGAACATGGTTTCAAAGGCTTTTGCTCAGGCTTTGACTGTTCGCTACTTTGATATAAACTTCGGCAACTAATTCGCCTAGGGTTGTCATATCCTTAGGATTTAACTCGCTCTTTTATTACTTCTCTTAGAGACCTAAAGCATCCTAAAAGATCTAAATCACCATCTTCTACTCTATAGCACCTTAGCTACACTTTATCATCGTAGATCCTAGTAATAAAAAGCTCTCTCTCTCTCTCTTTTTCTATACGTTATTATTATGGATATACTCTTAGTTTAACACTCTCTTTAAATATTATTTTAAACACTCCAGAGTTTATACTTGATTTTCTCTTAATCTAAATACAAGATAAGGTTTATGGAACTAGAGAAAAAATAATGAAGCTTTATTTCTGTAGCTTGTGACTGATACTCTCGATTAAATCTTCTAATCTTGTCTCTCTTTTTTTTGTCATTCTTTACTTCTTCAGCTTTAAAGCTTGGGAATATATACTTGAACTTGAGCACAAAGCCATTGAAAGAAGGCTTAAAATAGGTTGCTGAAAATCTTATTTTCCTTTAATAATTTCAGCAAGATTTCCTCCAATATAGCTGTAGAGAATAATTGATTTTGTAACTGTTGAAGATTGATATCTTTTGAAAATTAGAATTTGAATATTCAACAAGTTCAAAGTTACTATTAAGAAGGTACCAAAGACCAAAATCCTTTGTCCCATTAAGATAGCGTAAATCCTCTTAACTGTACTCAAATGAGACTCTTTGGGGTTAGCTTGAAAATGAGCACACATACACAAACTAAACATAATATCTGACCTACTTTCCATGAGATAGAGAAGAGATCCAATCATACCTCGATATTCCTTTTGATATACTGACTTACCATTTTCATCTTGATCTAAAAGTAATGTCAAACTCATAGGAGTCTTAGCCTCTTTGGATTGAGTCATATTGCATTTCTTAAGGAGATCTCTTGCGTATTTGCTTTGATTGATAAATACACCTCCTTTCTCTTGTTTAATTTGCAATCTAAGAAAGAAGTTTAACTCACCCATTAAGCTCATCTCTACACATAATCTCGAAAAATTCCTTGCAAAGGGAATCGTTAGTAGCACCAAAAAGAATATCATCAACATAAAATTGAACTATTAATAAATTTTTACCTTAGGTTTTCACAAAAGGAGTTTTATCAATCAACACTCTTTTGAAATCATTTTCTAAAAGATATTTTAAAAGACGCTCATACCAAGCCCTTGGAGCTTGTTTCAACCCATAGAACGCTTTGTCAAGTTTAAAAACATGATTTGGAAATTTTTCATTTTCAAAACCCAGGGGTTGAGCAACATATACCTCTTCTTGTAAATAAGCGTTCTAGAATGCAAAGACAAGGAACATTCGAATAGCTTCCATTCTAGCCATGGGAGTGAATGTCTCTTCATAATTTATCCCTTCTTCTTGATTATAACCTTGGGCTACTAATTTTTCTTTGTTCCTCACTATCTTTCCATTCTCATTAAGATTATTTTTGAACACCCACCTTATTCTAATGATTGAATGATCCTTTGGTCTTGGTGTGAATGTCCACACTTTATTTCTTTTGAATTCATTTAGCTCACTTTGCATAGGTGAAATCTAACCGGGCTCTTAAAGTGCTTCATTGATGTTCTTCGGTTCTTCAAGGGAAACAAAAGTGTAAAATGAACACAAATTTTTAATATTAGAGTGTGTTTGTGTACTAGCTTTTGGATCCAAAATTATATTGTCCATGGGATGAAAAGAGGCATGCTTGAACTTTCTTCACATCATTAAAGGAGCTGATGTAGTCTCTTGATGTACCCTTTCAAGGCCTTGAGATGGGTTTGAAGGCCCTGGAGTGGCTTCTGATATAATATTGTCCGTCTGTTTAAGGCTTTGAGGTAGAGATTCAAGGTCTTGAGGCTGTTGGTCAAGACCTTGATCTGATTCATCTATGTCTAAAATTAGCTCTTGCATATTCTGGGTAGATTTCTCCACTTCATCATCTAACTAACTTTCTCTTCTCCTTATGTCTCAGATAAATAACCTTCATGCTTATTCAAGTTTAAACATGTAAAACCATCACTTAAGATACGGTTCTTGGTTTCATCAAATATCACATGTATACTTTCTTCAACAACTTTAGTATGCTTATTGAAAACTCAATAAGCTTTAGAATTCAAAGAATAACCTAACAAAATTGCTTCATCGCTATGTGCATCAATTTTACCAAGGTTATCTTTGCCATTATTATAGACAAAGCACGTACATTTAAAAGGTTTGAAATAGGAAATATTAGGCCATTTACCTTTAAAAAATTTGTAAGGAGGTTTTTTTTTTAAAAATAGGGAAAATTAAACAATGATTTAATATATAGTTTGTTGTATTAACAGCTACTGCCCAAAAATATTTTGGCAACCCATTTTCTAAAAGCATTGTCCTAGACCTATCCTCAAGAGTGCAGTTCTTTCGTTTCACAACTCCATTTTATTGAGGTGTCCTAGGAACTAAAAAATTGTGAGAGATATCATATTCAGCACAAAATTATCAAACTTTTGTTGATCAAACTCTCTACCATGATCTCTTCTTATAACAACTATGGGTAGGTTTTTAAAGGTTTGTAATTCTTTGCAAATTTTTGAAAACTCTAGTAAACCCTCTGATTTTTCACGCAAAAAAGAAATTCAAGTAAAATGGGAAAAATCATCAACAACAACAAGGATGTATTGTTTTCCTTTAGGTGATTTGACATACATAGGACCACATAAATATATGTGTGGAAGCTCTATTGGGTGAGAGGTACTTACAACCTTTTTGGCTTTGAAGGATTCTTTTGTTTGTTTACCTCTTGCACATGCTTTACAAAGCTCTTTTTCTTTGAAATATAACTTTGGTAGTCCACGTACTAAGTGCTTTGAGGAAAGCTTCTTCATGGTATGCATGTTGATATTACCTAACCTTCTATGCTAAAGCCTTAAGTCACTGGTCAGGCCTCGAGACACTTTAACTTGGTTAGAATGAAAAGCATAAACATTATTGCAATGAGGGGAAATTAGAATAATTTTACCGTCCACCTTTCTTTGCACCTCGCATTTTTCTTCATCAAAGATGACTCTATTACCTTTATCGCATAATCAAGAGATGCTTAGCAAGTTTTATTTAATACCTTCAACTAGGTATACATCATCAATGGTGTTTGATGCATTATCTCCAAATTTTCCAATACCAATTATTCTACTCTTTCCATTATCCCTAAGTGTAATTGTTCCATCAGATTGCTCTTTGATCATTGAAAATAATAAGGACTTCTTGATCATGTGCCGTGAGCATCCACTATCTTGAATCCACTTATAATCTTTGTTCTTGGTAATTTCTAACAAAAGAGCAAAACATCAAACCTTTCAACTAGACCAAATTACAAATTTAGATTCATAATCGGGATGGACCATGTTGGGTGGTCTAATCCCTTTAGGAACCCATACTTGCTTGATCTGGTCTCAAAGAAAAATAGGAAATGAATTTTTTAGAACTTGAGGGTCTTCCTACAAAAAGGATAAGTTAGCTTGGTATGACCCTTTTTGCAACAGTAAAAACATATAGATGTTTGCCAATTATTCTTTTCTTTTACATATGTGGTCGTGGTTTTATTTGGAAAATTTTATTGTAACCAAGACTGCTTTTATCCAAGGATTATTGGTGCTCACCTAGCAAGAGTAGATTCGGAGTGAGCAAATGTAGCTAAGGAATTATGCTACTCTCTACACTTCCCAGCCAGTAGCTTCTTTTCCTTCTCTAAGTTATCATTACAATAACTCAAAGAGGTGAGTTTTCATTTTAAAGTGTTTTCGATTTTCAAGGCCTTGACTTGGATGTCAAAGGGTGACTTCGAGAATAGGACCTTGAGTTCAAAAGCTGACTTAGAGGCTTTAAGATTAGTTAGTTCCTTAGCAAGAATTTTAGAATTACTTACCTATTGGTTTAGCTTCTCCTTGAGAATCTTGGATTCAAGAATTAGACTCTCTTCATTTATAATCATATTTTACAAGAATTCAGACAGAACATCACTAGGACTGGAGATTAAATTTTTCCCCATTTCCTAAAGATGTTCTTTCTTTCCATCATCATGATTAGCCATAAGACATAGGTTTGCTTATTCATCTTCTAAGCCACTAGATGAATCTAAATAATTCCATGAAGCAACCATATATTTCTTCCTTTTTGTGGTAAGGCTTCTTCTTTCATTAAGGGAAATCTTTCACTAAATGATTTGTTTCACCACACTCATAGCATGTTAGTGTATTAACTTTATTCACTGAGTTAGATGACTTACCTTTATATTTATTTAAATGATATTCTCTTCCTCTTGAGAAATTCTTCTTCATTTTTAGAATCTTGGCAATACTTCTAGCAATGAGAGCAAATGGATCTTCATCATCACTATTTTCATTGTCCGTCATAGCTTCTTCTTTCTTTGCTTTGAGTGCTAAATTTTTGGTTAAGTATACTAGTTCTCCATCTTCTTCATTAAGGGACATCTCATGTGAGATTATTTTCCAAGAAGGTTATCCAAAGGTAAGATTCTTAAGTTTTGAGCTACTTCTATCGTGGTTACCTTGGGACCCCACTTTTTGGAAGACATCGTATAATATTTCTTACCTTTTCTTCATTTTTGAATACCTTACCAAGAGAATCTAGGTTGTTCACTATTTGGGTAAATTTTGTGAACATCTCTTTCACGGTTTCATTAGGTGTCATCTTGAACAATTCATATTGTCAAAGGAAGATGCTTATCTTACTCTCTTTGACTTGACTAATTCCTTCATATGTGACCACCAATTTATACCATATCTCTTTAGCACTTTTGCATGCAGAAACTTTGCTGAAATCATTTGCATCTAAACCATAGTAGAGAAGGTTCATGGCTCGATAGTTTTTATCAACACTTTCTAAATCTGATTGAGTAAATTCATCATCTTCTTTAGGAACCATTGTTCCACTTTTATTAGTCTTCATTGGCACCTTAGGACCTTTCTTGATAATATCCTAGAGTTCTAAATCTTTACTAATCACAAACATTTGCATCAATGAACGCCAATGGGCAAAATTGTTACCACAAAATAGAGGAGGGTGATTGGTAGACCTTCCTTAAGCAAAACCACCATCACCTATCGAATTCATTTTTCCTCATAGATGATTAAATCTTTTCCTTGTGAGTCTAGCTATGATACCAATTTAAGAGTTAATAGGGAGATGGAATAAAATCAATTATACTCTAGAGGGGGGGGGGGGGGGGGGGGTGAATAAAGTATGTCCGATTTTTACATGTAAGAGCTCAAGATCTTAAACTAACTTCCAAAGGCAAAATATAAGTGTAGAGGCTTTTCCTTGAACCTAGATATTGACAAATTGAAATTGGTTTCAAAGCCTTTTGCTCAAGCTTGGACTGTTCGCTACTTTGATTAATGAACGAAACAAACATAAAACGTAAGCAATAAAGACAGAAATAATATGAGAAAAACACGGTAATTTGATACGAAGTTTGGTTTCTAATTTGCCTATGCCTCCACTTAAGGTTGTCTAACCCATAGGATTTAACTTTATCTTTTATTAGTTCCCTTAGAGACCTAAAGCACCCTATAAGATCTTAATCCCCATCTTCTACTCTATAGCACCCCAACTACACTTTAGCATTTTAGATCCTAGTAATAAAAAGCTCTCTCTCTTTTTCTATACGTTTGAGTATTATGGATATACTCAGTTTAACACTCTCTCAAAATATTCTTTTAAACACTCAAGAGTTTATACTTGATTTTCTCTCATTCTAAATACATGATAAGGTTTATGGAACTAGGGAGAAATAATGAAGCTTTGTTGCTGTAGCTTATGACTGATATTCTCGATTAAAGCTTCTATTCTTTTATTTTTTTTTGTCACTCTTTACTTCCTTAGCTTCAAAGCTTAGGAATATATACTTGAACTTGAACACAAATTCGTTGAAAGAAGACTCAAAATAGGTTGCTGAAAATCTGATTTTCCTTTAATAATTTCAGTAAGATTTCCTCCAATATAGTTGTAGAGAATCTTTGATTTTGTGCCTATTGAAGATTGATATCTTTTGAATATTTTACAACATGAATCTGTCCACTTAATTTGTTACACCTTGAAGGTTCAAACAAATTTATTTTTCCATAACAATGATGCTTGAATTTTGGTAACTTCTAAAATTAACTTGAATAATCTTCAGTATATATAGCATGAATATTCTTCTAAAATCAAGAGATATGTTTGAAAATAAAATCATGTCTAAATACGTTAGGTTAGAGAATAAAATAAGTGAAATAAGGAAGGATAAAAACACAAGATTTAGGCCATTAGAATATTCTTATCCTTTGACAAAGTGCTTTGAACTTTATTGACTTATTTGAGGACATGGCTCAAGCTTTGAGGGCATGCCTCAAATGTTTTATACTCATCCTTTGACAAAGTGATAAAACTTTTCATTTTAGCTTCCATTACTTCCATAACATTGTCAACTCTATTCACTTTGGTTTCCATCATGTTTTCAACTCCATTTGACTTTGCATTTTGGATTCCATCATTAAATATAAAAATGTTAGCAATCAAGGTGGATTATTCACTCCCCTTATTGAAGATTTACAGTTGTTGTCGGATCATGGTATAACTGTGTACGATGCATATGAGGCAAAGACTTTTACTCTCCGTGCCATGTTATTCTATACCGATAATGACTTTCCAGCGTATGAGAACTTGTTGATCAACCATCACACAGATACGCCGCGGGAATGACTAGTTTTTACAAGGCACAAGAAGGACAAGAAAACTAGGGAAAGAGTCATTCCAAACAAACAGACGCATGATGTGGCTAAAAAGTACGTAAGAATTCTATATGCAAATCAGTAAAGTTCCCGATTCTTATAAGATGTGACATTCATTTCTAATCTTTTACTTTTTATTTTCAATTATATTTTTGAGATTAGAAAATTCAAGGGAAATTCGTTCCCACGAGGGCCCAAGATGCATTAGCTTTGGCCATTGGGAAGGCAGATCACCTCGGACGATGTCGGACAAGTTTTTAGTCCTCCTCCACCGAGATCAAGCCTATAAAGTCAAAGCAGAGTTTCAATGAAAGATCAAGAGACTTTGAAGGCTTAACTCTGAGAAGAACTTGGATAGGAGTTTGATGCCACTCTGAAGGAAAAATTATTCTTCCTACTCCATGACATTGGTATTCGCGCCAAGAAGATAGCATCCTAGGGTGCATGGGTGTCTACTCCCCATCTAGAGGTGTGTTATAGTAACTTTTTGAATCTTATGTTGAATAACTAATGTTTGTACTAATAATGAACTATAATATTGACATCATATTCAATTTTCAAGGTCCTACAAGCTTCCATCTACTCCTAAAAGAACCAAGTACGGGAACGATCTATGATGTGGCCGGTGGTGTTGCGTACCTAGGTTAGTTAGGCTAGTAGTTTACACGAACTCACCAAGGAATGAGGCTTGAAGGACATGAAGTGGTGAAGGTTGAGACTGTTTTTGACTTTTTCAAAGGAGAAACACTACCAATCCCGATTCCACAATACGACTTGGAGTCATTGAATGACACAATTAGTACTTTTGTGCAATGACGTCTACATTTGATCAAGTTCATAAGTGAGGTAAAAATCAACGATTGAATCAAATTTCCTCTATAATTATATTTTGGTATGACTAAAGTTGTGCGATTTGTGCCTTTTTAATTAGGTGACTCCACAAGCTAAGAAGATGAAGGGAATGTCAGCTGATGAAGTTATTAGGATCAATGAACCGACATCGAAGAAGATAGTGGAAGAAAACCGACCTCTTCTCACTGAAGATTTAGCGGCTTCTCATAGTTCTGAGTGTAAATGGCTACTTCAATGTGTGACTATGATGAAGAAAGACGATACCATTACTGTGCAGTTGGATCAAGCCTTATTCCACTGCTCTGAAGATGGAACATCGTGGCTTGACAAAGCTGACATCACCCAATTCATACAGGGAGCTCAATTGAACATTTCTGTTATTCAATGCTTCATGAGGTATACACAATTAGGACATAAGTTAATTTGTATGGTACTATTAATAATTTCTAAACCATTTGTATATATAATGTTTTTTATGATTATGTAGGGCACTCCAAGATGATTGTGTATCATGTAATTTACTCTCATTAGTCGGTTGGTTGTGTCCCGAGGCCACTTTGGATGCAAGAATCAATGGCAACATTGAGGAGGTAAAGATATACATCCATTTCACATTCACGAAAGCCCTAAAAGCTAAGTTGAAGTTCATTTTTACCCTTATTTTTGAATGATACGTTTGAATCTGATGTGAACGAAATGCTCATTACTTATACATTTACTTTAGAGTAAGATAATACATATAGTATGTAAACATAATGCTAATTACTTATTTCTTATAATGTAGTATACACTGGATTTTTTGGTCATTTGTGTTGGTAATTGTTGAGTCCCTTAGGTTCTGATTGATAGTTTTGAATGATGACAAACAGCTAAGGGAAACAGGTCTTTGAAAGTGTTCAATACAGTTGGGGGAACCAGCTAATATAGAACACTGTTTCCCTAGATAAGTTATTACTTATATGAGATATCCGTTGAACTAACTTGTCTTTATACAGGGAACAACTAGATGATAAATGAGTTATGCATCTAAGTTGATTTCTAAGTTTGGAAGCTTGAAAGGACTTTTGATCAACTTAAAGGAAGGTCCTTGGTCAACAATTGAGTTCATTCATGGAAGCTTTTAAGACTTAGCGAATGCATGAAGAAAGACTACACTCGAAGAGTTATTTAGGATCTTCATGTAAATGCTCCGTAGTACAACTTATATAATTGAGTATATAAAGTGCTTTTAGTATATTAAATATCGTTATGAAATTTGGTACAAGGATTGGAACAAATTTCATAACATATTCAGTTCAGGGAACCAGGTCAGGGAACCAGGTTAACTGAACAGATTATTCAAGCTGCGGTTTTTACAAAGATTTTACAAAAAGGATATTTTCCGAAATTTATGGTTTTAAGATATAATTAAGCAGCTAAAAGATAAGATGATGTTTTGGTTAGCTAAAAACCGGGAAGTATTTTATCCTAAGATGATCTTATCTTTTGATCAAATCATTTAGGATAAATACTTATCCTAAAATCGTATGTATATCTTATACGCATCGCATGTATATCTTATACGTATGATTTGAGGGTTTAGCCGACTAACCTATAAATACGTCTTGATCTGAATAATCAAAATATAGCTCTTACGCAATTTTAGCAGAGTTTGATCTTTGAGAGCTAAAAGCACTAGTTCAATTATTGAGTGATACACAAGAGCATAATAGTGTTTTAATGTTTTTCTCTATTTGACTTTTGAGAGTTAAATTATTAGAGAGTTCTTGATTTTGTATTCAGTCTTTGACAAAGGGGTTGAAGACTTGGTGAGTGTTTGTGAGTTCAAACACACTAGGAACTTACGAGGGTAAGTTCAAAGCACATTCGGAGTCGAGTGTGGGGTTACTGGTTCCCGGAGTAGGGAAACAGTAGAGTGATTTGTATCTTTATTTTTCGGAGTAGATTAATAAAGTACTTAGGGTAGGAGGACGTAGGCCAGAGTTGGCTGAACCTCGTTAAGTCTGTGGTGTTCTTTATTGCCTTGTTTTATTTCGCTGCATAAGGGAACCAGCACAACTGGTTCCTTACACATAATCCGAAAAGAAGCAAAAATTGCCAACGATTACTTAACACTCAATTCACCCCCCCCCCTCTTGAGTGCCCATTGAACCTTCAATTGGTATCAGAGCCTAAGCTTCTCGAAAGAGTAACATCTAGAGGAGTTAAGAATGAGTACTCAAGAATTAAGTGCAATCGGTCATGACAACAAGACACCAAAGTTTAATGGAAATAATTATGCCTGGTGGAAGAATAGGATCCAGAATGTGATCATGGGTATTGATTATGAATGCTGGCTTGTAGTTAAAAATGGTCCTAATATCATTCTCAAGACAGAAGCTGATGGGAAATAGGTTCCCAAAAAGGATGGCGAATTGGTCACTGCTGATTACAAGTTGCTGGAGAAAAATGCTAAGGCAATGTCAATCCTACAACAAGCAATAGGTGAGAATGAAACAAATCGGATCTCTGGTTGCAGTAGTGCTAAGGAGATATGGGACACCCTTGAACTTGCGTTTGAGGGAACCAGTGAGGTAAAAAGGTCTAAAATTGATTTAATCATGTCCAAATACGAATTGTTTGCCATGAATAAAAATGAAAAAATCAATGATTGCTTTCGTAGGTTTATGACTATTGTTAATGATCTTAGATCACTTGGTAAAATGTTTTCTGATGAGGATCTTGTGAGAAAAATTTTGCGTAGCTTAACAGATACATGGACAGCTAAGGTAACAGCAGTGTACGAAGCAAAGGATCTATCCACCCTGTCCTTGGAACAGCTGATTGGTTCCCTTATGACTCATGAGATGCTGATTGACTCTAAGTCTGAGAAGGAACCAGCCAGAGGCATGGCACTAAAGGGAACAGTAGAGGAAGAAGAAGATGAGATCATCCTGATTGCAAAAAGATTTGAAAGATCTCTTCGTGATCAAAAGAGGAATTTCAAAGGTAGGAATTTCAAAAACACTAAAAAATCTAACTCATCTTCAGGTTGCTTCAAGTGTGGTGAGAAAGGACACATCATTCGTGATTGTCCAAAATGGAAAGACAAACAATCTCAATCTGGAGATAAGAGAGCTTTCAAGAATGCCATGATAGCATCCATGTGGGGAGAATCTGACTCAGGATCTGATGAAGAAGAAAATACAACTGATTCTGAGGTTTGTCTAACCGCTTTCACAAACATCAAGGAGAACAGCACTGGTCAGGGAACCAGAGGGGGAACCAGTACATTCAAGAAATGCTTAATGGCTAAGAAGGATGTACTACAAAGACATAAGGTAAACCTTGAACAAATTAGAGTAGATATGCATGAATATGATAGAGAAAATATGCTTGCTTGCATAGATTCTTTATTAGATGAATGTTATAAATTAGGTGAAACTTATATAACTGGCAAAAGAGAACTAAAAGAAAAACGAAATGAATGTGAAATTGCTATTGCTAGTTGTGATCACCTAGAAATGGTTTGCCATAACTTGAAAAATCAAAATGCTGAACTAGAAATTGAATTGGACAAGTGCAAGGTAGAACTAGAAATGGCAAGATCTTCTGAACTAAACTATCCAAGTGATGGTGAAGAAGATCTGATCTCCTGGTTCCCCAGAGACTTATCAACTACTAGTAAAATCCCTGATTTCTCTACAGTCATAAGTAAAGCAAATTCTTGTAATAGAACATCTCTGCTGAAAGCTTTTAAAGCATTGACCCTCAACTTAGAAAATTCTTACAGAGAAATCGCTTCACTTAAAGCTGCTCAGTCCCTTAGTTTTTCCACTGGAACCAGCGTTGAAGTCAGCAGTATAATAAATGAATATGAAAGCACTATCTGTAAATTACATGCTGAACTTAATCAACTAAAAAATAAAAAGCAATCAGTAGTTATTGACATGTCTAATGACCCTATGATTTTAGATCTTAACTTACAACTTGCAACTTTAGAAAGTAACTTTGAGTTTCTGAAAGAGAAAAACGAGCTGTTAGTTAAAACACTTGAAACAAAAGAAAGGGAATTGCATGACAGTCATAGACATTTGGATAAGCTACTGAACGCGCAAAATACCTTGAACCTTCTGACCTCATCAGGAGGAAACAAAGGAAAATTTGGTCTTGGTTATACTAGACAGAGAACCAGGACTAACTGGTCTCCCAGAGAAACCACCTGGATCACAGAATATCAGCAAGGTAAGTATGTCATGACTAAAGAAATGCACGTGTGTTTTCATTGTGGTAAGAATGGACATAAGATACATGAATGTCCAGCTAAGAAAAATAGTGCTAATAAGAACAGCAAGAGTCAAATTTATGTATGGAGAAGAAAGGATAAACATGATGCTAATGTTGTTGAAAAGGGACCCAAGTATGCTTGGGTTCCTAAAACTAATGTTTGATTCAAACTTACAGGCTAGAGTGAAGGGAGACACCTATTGGTATTTGGACAGTGGTTGCTCAAGACACATGTCCGGGGATAAAGATCAATTCCTTTCACTAGTGGCCTTTGATGGAGGAAGTGTCACCTTTGGGGATAACAGCAAGGGAACCATCACTGGTTTAGGTAAGGTTGGTAAGACACTTTCTAACACAATAGACGATGTTTATTATGTTGAAGGCTTGCAACATAACCTCTTGAGTATTTCTCAATTATGTGACAAAGGTAATAGAGTTGAGTTTCAAGCCAACCTATGTCACATAGTTAACTCACAAACAAGAGAACTGGTATGTGAGGGAATTAGGAAGCATGATGTATACATCACCTTCCTAGATAAGATCCCTCAAGACAAGTCCATCTGTTTGAGAGCTGTTTCTGAAAATAATCAATGGATTTGGCATAAGAGGTTTGGACATGCTAGCCTAACACTTCTAAACAAGCTTAAAGCACGTGACTTAGTGATAGGTCTTCCTAACATTAAGTATGAAGTTGATAAAGTTTGTTCTGAATGTGTAAGGGGGAAACAGGTCAAAATCTCCTTTAAGCCTAAAACTGTTTTAAGTACTAGCAGACCCTTCGAACTTTTACACATTGACTTGTGTGGTCCCATGAGAGTACAAAGTCGAAGAAGTCATAGATATGTCTGTGTTATGGTTGATGATTATTCCAGGTACACTTGGGTAATGATGTTACACACAAAGGATGAAACGTTTGAAGAATGGGTAACACTGGTGAAACAAGTGGAGAACCAGCTCACCCAGAAGCTAGTCTCGATAAGATCAGACCATGGTACTGAATTTGATAATGCTAACTTTATTGATTATTGTAGGGAACATGGAGTTAATCACAACTTCTCAGCCCCTAGAACACCTCAACAAAATGGTGTTGTAGAAAGGAAGAACAGAACTCTTGAGGAGATGGCTAGGACGATGCTCATTGAGAGTGGTCTCCCAAAGAGTTTTTGGGGTGAAGCTGTTGACACTGCTTGCTATATACTGAATAGAGGTCTCATTAGACCAAAGTTAAATAAGACTCCCTATGAACTTCTTAAAGGTCGAAAGCCCAACATCACATACTTTCGTGTCTTTGGATGTAAATGTTATGTGCATAATAATGGGAAGGACCAGCTTGATAAATTTGATCCCAGAAGTGATGAGGGAATCTTTCTTGGATATTCTTCTCGCAGCAAAGCATATAGAGTCTTCAATAAGAGGACTCTCTACGTTGAGGAGAGTGTCCATGTCATTTTTGATGAATTTAACATGTCTTCTGAGATTGCACAGGTACAACCTGATGAAGTGATTGGTTTGATGGATTTCACGGGGAACCAGTATACTGGTCCCTTAGAAGAAGTTCAAGCAGAACTAGGCATACCAGATATTCCACCAGATAATAATGATGAAGCACCTAGAGAAGAAAATGGAGAAAATGAGGATTCTGAAGAGGAACCAAATCCTAATGGTTCCACACACAATAGACAGGTAATGAACTCAGGGGGAACAGAAGAAGGTATTACCCCTGAACCTGAGGTAAGTAATGATAGAGGAAACAACATGAATGTAAATTCTCCTGGGTCTTCAGAAAGAGAAGAGATTCATGAACATGCTAGTTCCCAACTTAATGAGGAAGCACAAAACAGTATTAATGTCAAAAGTTTTAGATATAAGGCCTCTCATCCCACTGATCAAATAATTAGTGATATAAATAAAGGGATTCAAACGAGAAGAAGTGTTTTTCAAAATTTCTGTGCTTTCTACTCTTTCCTGTCTAACATAGAGCCTACTGACTATAAAATGGCATTGACTGATCCTGATTGGATACTAGCTATGCAAGATGAATTAAATCAATTTCAAAAAAACCAGGTCTGGCACCTGGTTCCCCGTCCAAAGGAAAGATCAATCATTGGTACTAGATGGGTTTTCAGAATCAAGTTAGATGACCTCGGTACTATAGTCAGAAACAAAGCAAGGCTAGTGGTGCAAGGGTACAATCAACAAGAGGGAATTGACTATGATGAGACGTTTGCACCAGTAGCTAGACTAGAGGCTATTAGGATTTTAATTGCTTATGCTGCTCACATGAATTTTAAGCTGTTTCAGATGGATGTAAAGACTGCCTTCCTTAATGGCTATTTGAAGGAAGAAGTATATGTGGAGCAGCCACCTGGTTTTGAAGATGCAATGTTTCCCCAACATGTATATAAATTGGATAAAGCATTATATGGATTGAAACAAGCTCCAAGGGCTTGGTATGAAAGACTGTCCAATTTCTTGATGGCTAATGACTACAAGAGAGGAACAATAGACAAGACCTTGTTTATAAGAACCAGGGGGAAACACTTGATTGTAGTACAAATCTATGTTGATGACATTTTATTCGGTGCTACTAATCAAACCTTGTGTGATGAATTTGCAAATCTTATGCAGAGTGAATTTGAAATGAGTATGATGGGAGAACTAAGATTCTTCCTAGGTCTGCAGATTAAGCAAACAAATGATGGTATAATGATCCATCAACAAAAGTACTTAAAAGAGCTGCTGAAAAAGTTTGGCATGGAGAACAGCAAAGCTTATGATACACCTGTTCCCACATCCACAAAGTTGGATGCTGATTCTAAAGGAAAAGATGTTGAAGCTACACTTTATAGAGGAATGATTGGTTCTCTACTCTACCTAACAGCTAGTAGACCTGACATTGTGTTCTCTGTTGGTTTGTGTGCTAGGTTTCAAAGCAATCCAAAGGAGTCTCACTTGAAGGCTGTTAGAAGGATACTCAGGTATCTTGTGGGAACAGCAGATCTGTTTTTGTGGTACCCCAAAGGCAGTACCATCGATCTCATTGGATATACAGATGCAGATTATGCTGGATTCCTAGTTGACAAAAAGAGCACATTAGGTATGGCACACTTCCTTGGCTCTTGTCTTATATCATGGGGTTCTAAGAAGCAAAATTCAGTGGCCCTATCCACAGCAGAGTCAGAATATATAGCTGCAGCTTCATGCTGTTCCCAGCTACTGTGGATAAGAAACCAGCTGAAAGATTTTGGTGTTATTTATAAAAGTGTTCCTATCTTTTGTGATAACACCAGTGCAATCAATATTTCAAAGAACCCCGTGCAACACTCCAAGACCAAACACATTGAGATAAGACACCATTTTCTAAGAGACAATGTGGAGAAAGGATTGGTGGAGATGTTGTTCTGTAAAAGTGAAGATCAAATAGCTGATATCTTCACAAAGCCTTTATGTAGAGAGTCTTTTTGTAGGTTAAGAGTCCTTTTAGGTCTAGTCAGGCTTTAGGCGATGGCTTCAATTATTTCCTTCAATGATTGGTTAAAATGAGTATGCTTTTGTATCGATTATGTATATAACTATGCTGCTTACTTGCAAATATTGTGTAAATAAACCCAAGAGGATTGTTGTTGCATAGAAACAGGAGAAGTCATTTTGAAACATGCTGAAAATAGAATGACTGGTTCAGTACAGGTACCAGCAAGAGGAAACAGCAGTTCAGCTCTGATATGTCATCCGAAAATATCTTATTTTCGGAAGATTACTATAAGATAATTTCTTTTTGGAAAGAATTATCTTATTTCAGTTATTCCTATCCTACAAAGAGGCAAATATATCTAATTGCCTAATTTATAGTTGGTTGAATCTTTTGTAAAAAGATATCTACAATTTTGAAATTTTCAAATTCTAAAATTCCTTCTCTCATTTACTTTGACTTTCAACCGGCTAGTTATTGAAAATCTTATATTTGAGCAATTGATATAAATACACATTAACACCTTGATACAGTCTCACATCACATCATCACTCTACTCATCTCTCTCCCGTTCAATAGTGGTGCCCTGATCACTGTTCACTTGCTCCCATCTCCCTCAAATCTGTGAAGCTCACTAGCAACAATGGGTAGGAAATCAACCAGGGCTCCAGCTAAGAAAAGAAAGGAGAAGACTCAAGCAAGTGAGTCAACTCAATTGAAGGAGACTTCCATCAATGAAGCAAACCCTGCTCCAACTTCATCGAGCAACTCACCTCCTACCACCACAAAGAACCCATCACCAACTCTATCCCCATCTTCTAAATCTCCCTCACCTCCACCTCCCAAAAATGCTCCTTTACCCAAGACCCCTGAGGCTGATGATTCCATCATCAAGGAACCTGTCTCATCTCAGGGGGAACAACCTAAAAACACTGAAGAACTCTTCAACACTGTTGGAGAAGGAGAAGAGGAGGAAGTTCGTAGTGAGGAGGATGATCTACAGATCATTGGACATAGTAAGTGGACTACAGAACCCTTGGTTTGCAGCAGAGTGACCAGGTCATCCCTGAAAAGGGTTAGCGAAGTAGTAATAGAGGAACAGTCAATGGACTCTGCTGGTTCCAAGCGAAAGAGAACAGCACGGAAGTCTACAAGAGGTATGTCAGTAGAATCTCCATCTGTTGGTATGACTGATTTAAGTTCTAGGGTTGTGGTATCTGGGTGTAAAACAGAAGTTGGGTATTTTGATGAAGTTGCTTTAAGTGATGTGAAAGAGCTGTTAGAATTTCAGGGTTGGATGCCTTTGTTTGATGTCTGTGATGCTAATATTGATGGTGTTAGAAAGTTTTATGTTAATTTAAAACAAATGCTGGATAGATCGTTAAGCTCAAGTGTGAATAATGTTGAAGTAAATGTGTCTGTTGCAAGCTTGGCTGGGTTGTTGAATATACCCAGAGATGGCTTTGAGGAGTATTCTGGAGATGGATGGCCCACACTTATAGGGGTCAGTCCAGATGAAGTGCATGATTTTGTGTTTAGAGGGAAAGTTCCAAAGAAAGCTGGAACGTTTAAAACTGGTGGCTTGAAGGAACCAGTGATGCTGGTCCTTCACTCTGTGTGCAACAAGATGATTATCCCTCGAGCACAAGGTAGAGGTTTTGTGCGCATCATGGAAATGGTGCTTATTTATTTGCTGATGAAAAGGATTAAGATAAATCTTCCTTCTCTAATGATAAACCATATGATGAATTGCTATAATTCATCCCACCACTCTCTTCCTTATGGGTCCTACATAACTAAGCTTCTTAAAGAGAATAATGTTTCTCTTAGTGGATCAACTACTCCTGCAATGGTGTTTACGAAAGGCATTCTGAAACAAAAGGGGTTGATCATAAGTGCTGGGGTATTGAAGTTTAGGGAGGAGGAACCAGTAGAGACTCCTAAGCCAGTCAAGAAGAAACAAAAGGTAGAGGAACCAGCTGGTCAGCAGGTCATCCTTAAGAGGCTGGAGAGTCAGGAAGAGAAGATAAATGCTGTAGGGGATCAGCTCAGCAAGTTAGTGAACTTAGTGGAAGGTCTATCTACTTCGTTTATTATGAGGATGATCAAGTTAGAGAAACAGATTGTTGGCAGTTCTGGAAATGAGAAGAAACAAATTGAGGAGGACCAGCAAGAAGACCAGCAAGAAGATGATAGTGAAGAGGAGGAGAATCAGGAAGAAACAGCTGAGGAGGCTGCCACTGAAGAAGAGGAAGGAGATGATGAAAATGATGATGATGATTGAATCTGTCCTCTTTTTCATTTAGCCTACCTTTATCATAACTTTCTGAATAACTGATTTTGTTGGACTGTTTTTATTCCTCCCAATCCATGAACTTGTTTTGATATGGATTTGGGCTTTATCGTTCACTTTTGTTGGTCTGTACTAAACTATGATCTCTATTGGTGGCATGACTTAACTTTGACTATTCTGACCTTCTTTTGCAGCACTTTATTTGTATAATGGTTGATGCCATTGGATGGTTTAGCACGTTACTTTATGCATAAGTTGCTACTTTTGCATATCTTTTTAATGATGCCAAAAGGGGGAAAATAGTTGAAGTTGAAGCTTAGAGTCTTTACTAGTTTAGATTAAGGTTGTGGTTGAGTTTGTTACTACTTTATTTTATTTTCTGTTTCTGTTTAGGGAACCAGTTGGCTTAACTGACTTGTTCCATTGAGTTCTGATTTCTTGAAGTTTTTGACTATTTGTTTTTGAGTATGTTCACAGGTGCAGAAACTTCAAGTGTTTGTCATCATCAAAAAGGGGCAATTTGTTGAGTCCCTTAGGTTCTGATTGATAGTTTTGAATGATGACAAACAGCTAAGGGAAACAGGTCTTTGAAAGTGTTCAATACAGTTGGGGGAACCAGCTAATATAGAACACTGTTTCCCTAGATAAGTTATTACTTATATGAGATATCCGTTGAACTAACTTGTCTTTATACAGGGAACAACTAGATGATAAATGAGTTATGCATCTAAGTTGATTTCTAAGTTTGGAAGCTTGAAAGGACTTTTGATCAACTTAAAGGAAGGTCCTTGGTCAACAATTGAGTTCATTCATGGAAGCTTTTAAGACTTAGCGAATGCATGAAGAAAGACTACACTCGAAGAGTTATTTAGGATCTTCATGTAAATGCTCCGTAGTACAACTTATATAATTGAGTATATAAAGTGCTTTTAGTATATTAAATATCGTTATGAAATTTGGTACAAGGATTGGAACAAATTTCATAACATATTCAGTTCAGGGAACCAGGTCAGGGAACCAGGTTAACTGAACAGATTATTCAAGCTGCGGTTTTTACAAAGATTTTACAAAAAGGATATTTTCCGAAATTTATGGTTTTAAGATATAATTAAGCAGCTAAAAGATAAGATGATGTTTTGGTTAGCTAAAAACCGGGAAGTATTTTATCCTAAGATGATCTTATCTTTTGATCAAATCATTTAGGATAAATACTTATCCTAAAATCGTATGTATATCTTATACGCATCGCATGTATATCTTATACGTATGATTTGAGGGTTTAGCCGACTAACCTATAAATACGTCTTGATCTGAATAATCAAAATATAGCTCTTACGCAATTTTAGCAGAGTTTGATCTTTGAGAGCTAAAAGCACTAGTTCAATTATTGAGTGATACACAAGAGCATAATAGTGTTTTAATGTTTTTCTCTATTTGACTTTTGAGAGTTAAATTATTAGAGAGTTCTTGATTTTGTATTCAGTCTTTGACAAAGGGGTTGAAGACTTGGTGAGTGTTTGTGAGTTCAAACACACTAGGAACTTACGAGGGTAAGTTCAAAGCACATTCGGAGTCGAGTGTGGGGTTACTGGTTCCCGGAGTAGGGAAACAGTAGAGTGATTTGTATCTTTATTTTTCGGAGTAGATTAATAAAGTACTTAGGGTAGGAGGACGTAGGCCAGAGTTGGCTGAACCTCGTTAAGTCTGTGGTGTTCTTTATTGCCTTGTTTTATTCCGCTGCATAAGGGAACCAGCACAACTGGTTCCTTACACATAATCCGAAAAGAAGCAAAAATTGCCAACGATTACTTAACACTCAATTCACCCCCCCCCCCCCCCCTCTTGAGTGCCCATTGAACCTTCAGTAATGGAAAAATATACTTCTTTTATTCAGCTCGGTCAATGCACAATACTATGCTGAAAGCGATTATTAATTACTAAGTGTTATCAATAGATTTACATTGCAAGCTAAGGTTGATTAAAATTGAACTTTTATACTAATCAATGTCATTTTCTAGTGTGTTAAAAAGACCTACATTGCAAGGAGAATGAGTCGGAAAGCAGACATTAACATGGATAGAAGTGACGGTAAGTTTATTAACTTATTCAAACATTGTAAAATCATACTATCATATATATGACTAACATTTATATTTTGTAATTTTAGTGTGCTAAAAAATGTGGGGGAACTAAGTGCGGCTACTTCGTGATGCGTTTCATGTTTGACGTCCTCAACGGGTGCAATATCCTCAATAGTGTATTCCCTCTTAAACATGCCTCAAACACTTCACATAGGATGGTTTGAGTAAATCATCCCAAAACTTAGTGAAATTCTTCTAAGGCTCATTTTCAATGCATGAACACTTGTAAGTAGGATATATTGGTATGTTAGTTTAAGTTATAGGTTAGTTTCATAAGAAATTTATAAAATACGAGAGGTAAAACCCTTTTCGGCCTCCTTTCCCTTGAAAATCACGAACATCGTCCCAAAACTTAGTGAAATGCTTCTAAGGCTCGATTTCAAAGCATGAACACTTGTAACTAGGCTATATATTGTATATTAGTTTATGTTATAGGTTAGTTTCATTAGAAATTTGAAAAATACGAGAGGTTGAACCCTTTTCGACCTCCTTTCCCTTGAAAATCACGAACATCGTCCCAAAACTTAGTGAAATGCTTCTAAGGCTCATTTTCAATGCATGAACACTTGTAACTAGGTTAGTTTAAGTAGATTAGGAGTGGCTTTGGGTAGAAAATTGGCCTTCACAATTGAAATACATCGACATGAGTCAATATAGGCCAAATAGGAGCGATTTTGAGTTGATATTGGCGTATTTCCCTTGAACATGCCCCAAACACTTTGAGTATAATGGTTTCCTTTTTTTCTTTTACTTATCCTTCCACCTTCACCCTATTCCTCTGCTCACGGAATAACATGGATTGACAAAGATAACATTACCCAATTCTTACATAGAGCTCAATTGAACATTTCTATTATTAAATTCTTCATGAGGTATACACAATTAGAATATAGGTTAACTTATGTCATACTGAAACTAATTTCTAACCATTTCAAAAATGCTTTTTATGATTGTGTACGGAGCTCCAAGATGATGGTGTATCGTGCAATTTACTCTCGTTATGCAAGAATCGAAGGTAACATTGAGGAGGTAAAGACGTATTCAAGAAAGCCCTAATAGCTAGTTTCATGTTCATATTTGCCCCTATTTTTGAAAGGTACATATAAAGCTCATTATATTAACGTAAATATCTAGGCTCAAGTATTTAACTATGTAAACATAATGCTCATTACTTAATGCTTACTATGTACTACACACTGGATGCTTCTAATCATATATGGGTGGGTAGTGTGAAGATCTACCGTGGTCAAGAACGTACTGGAACAAAGTGCGGCTACTTCGTGATGCGTCTCGTGCTTGATGTCCTCTTTGAGTGTAGTAGTGGAATGCCCATGGTAGAGGTAATAATTTATGCCCGTAATATCATCGATTTGAGTCAAAATAGCTTAAATAGGAGCGGTTTTGGGTAGATAATGTCATTTCCCATATAATATGCCCCTCAAACATTTCAAATGCTTTGATTTATGTATAAATAGGTCAAATAGGAGAGGTGTTGGGTAAATAATGGCCTATTTCCCCTAAAACATGCCCCAAACAGTTTGAATACATAGATTTGAGTCAAAGTAGATCAAATAAAAGTTTTTAGGGAGTGAATTTGGGTTTTCTCTCAAATATTGATGATTGTGAAATATTTTGGTATCAAAGTGTAGAAACGAAAGAAAAGAGTATAATGGTGGTGATTTGGAGGTAAGAGATGAGTGAGTTATGGGGAAAAGATTGAGAGGGAGTTATGAGGGTTCTTAGAGAGAGAATGAGCTTTTGAGAGGTTGAAGATAAGTGAAATAAAAAATTTAGGACTGAAATTGTGTTTAGAGAAGCCTCCCTTTGCATGGAAAGCAGTTTAAGTGGGCGCTCAAAAGGAAATTGAGCGGCCGCTTATAACCCAAAAATCTCAGGTTTTGCCTTCTAAGTGGCCACTTAGAACAAACATGAGTGCCTTCTTAGTTCAATTCAGGCCCATATTTTTCTTCTAATAAGGTGCTTTCTCCATTCTTAAATGCCTTTGACTCTCCTTTTTTCTTCTAAGCAACCGCTTAGAAGGAATTTGAGTGGCCGCTCAGTTCAACTTTTTCTGGCCTTTTCCTCTTGAGTGGGTGCTTGTCGATCACTCAAAGCTCTCTATCTGGTCCTCAGTTTTTACTTGAGTAGGGACTCATGATAGAGCAAGCGCCAAATTAGTTCAATTTTTGAAAGTTTAACAACTTTTTCTGAGTTTTCTGCTAAACTTCCTACTATGCATTGGTTTTGACCTAGACTTTCTCCATTCCTCTTGAGCCTTTTTAACACACCATTTTAACATTCACAACTATTTCCCCTGGTGCATTGTACTTTAAAATTTGAAATCCATGCAAGTTATTTTTAAGACTAAAAACACAAGTCTAAGAAAAGAAAGTGAAAATATAAAATAGAAAACTCGGATTGCCTCTCACAAGCACTCTTTTAATGTCACTAGCTTGAAATTTTTCATGATTGTGAGATTTTTTAAGTTAGATCAAGCTCAAGTGCTGCAAAAATGATGTTCTCGTCCTTAAATCGCATATTACACACGACAATGGGGTCTCCTACATTAATGCCACATTTCTCTATGAGTCTATCATTTTTCCACTTTTTGTCCACTTCCTCTTCTTTATATGACCTGTAAGAACACAAAAAGGAGCTTATCCCCTTTATATCATCAATTGCATAACCAATGGTCTTCAAATACTCATGAGAAAGGTTCATGGGATGACTTAAATCACACCATATAGTTTGCAATTGATGACAATCGGGTACGTAGAATTTTCACCAAAAACAACATCATGAGGAGATAGGAGTTTCAATTTTACCTCTAGAGGCGTAGATCTCTCTTGTACTTCCACTTTTGCTCCTATGAGTTCTACGTGAGAGATAGGAGTACTAAAAAGGTCTCCACAGATTACAAGCTCTTCTTTAGGGATTCCAACTTTATTTTCCACTCCTCTATATAAGCTCATCTGTAAGGCATCAACTTTTGTTTCTTAGGAAGACTTCGAAGCCTTCTTCTACATGATCCCAACATTGAAGCACTCAGCTTGGGCGGACAAGATTATCATTGCCTTTTAGAGTTGAAATTCCACCGTATCCTTCCCTATCTCAAAATATAGCTTGCCTTTGTTTACATCAATCATTCCACCTGCAGTAGAAAGACAAGGTCTACCAAGAATAATAGGGGATCAGGTGTCTTAAGGGATATCCATAACAATAATGTCACATGGGAAAATCAACATCCTAACTAAAATAGGAAAATCCATAAGCACACCAATGGGGTGTTTGGTACTCTTATTAGCAGACGATAATGTTATCTCAGTCTTGGATAAGGGTCCCACATTACGCAACCTCGCATGAGAAGAATGTTAGCTACCAAATCACAAAATGCATTATCAAAAGAGAGGCTACAAACCTTAACTGGGATAGAAAAACTAATAGGGATACCTAATTTAGGTGGAAGCCGGTTTGAGATGACTACACTACACTAGTGAGATAAGTTGACAACCCTTTCAGTTTTTCTCTTAATAGTGGCTAGATCTTTAAGGAATTGAGAAAATGAAGGTATTTCTGCTATGACATCTACGAATGGAATTTGGAGTAGAATATCCTTAACCATTTTCAAAAACATCTATAAGTCTCCTTAAGCTTACCTTATACTAGTCTCTAAGGGTAGGGAATGGGTGGAATATAAGGTTATTGAGGTGATGTAAGCTTACTACTCTCTTCCTTGGGATCCTTATCAGTTCTACTCTCTTCCCTCTCAGGTGTTTCCTTGCTCATCCTAGTCACAGGTGTATGGTCTTCTAGAGTCTTTCCACTCCTAGTTACTATGGCATTGACATACTCGGTTGGGTCTATGCCTTGGCTAGGGGTTAAAGGTCTTAGGCTATCCTTTAGAGCATTGGCAAGCTAGGAAATCTAATTCTCAAGCATTTTGTTATGGGTCTGCATTTACCTCAAGCTTTCCTCAATGTCGCAAATCTTTTTGGTTTGGGTAGCTACGAAACTCTCCATCAAAGACTCTAAGTTAGACTTTTTAGGAGGTTATTGGGTTGAGGAGACATTAGGTCTAGGTCCTATACTGAAACCAGGTGAGTTATTTTAGTATGAATTTTGAATTGGCCTTGATTTGGGTTTTGAAACCGGTTCAAATTTTGATTTAGCCCATAGTTCCTATATCCTCTAAAATTACCCTAACCATGGTTCTTGTAGTTCCTATTGCCTTGGAAATTCCCTTGGTGTTGACTACTAATATTCCCAATCCCCTGGTTTTTAAAGTTTCCCTGGTTATGAAATTAAAGTTCGTTACTCTGGTTCTGCTGAATTCTCCAACCAAAATTTGGGGTTGGGGGCATATTATTCATGGAGTTAACCTATTCCATTCCTTATAGGGCATTTCCTATAGAGGTTAATAGATGACATTTCATAGAGATATGATCGTAATCACCAAAAAAATCATAACATAACACACCCGCATAGGAACATTAGAACAAGGTGCTTATGAGGATTGAATGGCACGCATAGGACTGTTTAAAACAACTTCATTAAATTTATTAGTTAGTCCATCTAGTTTAGAAGAAAGTGCATTATTAGAATCTACTTCATACCTTCCTCCTCGCTTTCTGTGCAATCTCTCACCTTCATTCTAATCAGCATAATTTTCAACTGATTGCTCGATAACTTTGAATGCTTTGATTGGGCTCAATCTCATTATAGCTCCATCGGCTCCTACATCAAGGCTAATCTTATTCTACTGAGACAATCTATTGTGAAAACTATAAAGCAATAGCCACTTCTCCATCCCATGGTGTGGGCATGCCTCAATCAAATCCTTAAAACATTCCCATGCTTCAAATAGAGTTAAATCTCCTTTTTCACGGAATGTTGCAACTTTTGTCGTCATTTTAGCAGTCTTTGAAGGTGGGAAGAACTTATGTATGAATAATGTCCTCAAAGAATTGGGCTCCATCTTCTCAAGCCATTCACCTGCTTTGACCATCAAAGAGAACTTGAATAGACTCAATCTGATGTAATCCCGAGTCACACCATTTGCCTTTACTGTATCATAGTATCTTATGAACTTCATAAGGTGGGAATGAGGTTATTCATGTTTCTCTCCTCCAAAAGGATGACTTTCTACCAAAGTGATTAGTGATGGCTTCAATTCAAAGTTACTAGCCTTTGGAGTGGGTCATTCTATACCACTATGGACTTGGTAAGCTCAAGAAGCTCCATACTTCCTTAGGGCTCTATCTGTAACATCAGCCATATTGAAAAAAAAGGATTTGAATGAGTTAAAAATAAGTCTTTTCTGAATTATAGTTCTACAAGGATAGGGATAGATGAATTCAAATTTTCTTCTTCTCCCTTTATTCGCAATGAGTAATCTCCTACTCTCAACCCTTTTCTTATAACTCTAATAGTATGTTTAATTTCATGATTCAGTTGAGCTAAAGGTTGTGCTCTACTATTCCTGCTTGATAGCATACAAATCAAAGCTAAGCAAAGGGTTAGCACTAACAATCACTACGAGAAATGAGTGAAAATGAGAAAGAAAATGAAATAATATAAGAATAAACGAAGTAGACTCGTAAAACTGCTAAATACTCGATACTAAAAGCCATTTCTCGGCTATGGCACCATTTGATAGGGTTAGATATCGGTCGTCTCGACACCTACTATCAACTAAACCTTGACTTCACCTATTATGAGTAATGGGCAAGTAAGGGTCGAATCTAAAAGGAATGGATTCAAATAGACACCAAACTCTAGCAGTTATGCTATAAGCTAGCTCAACCAACCTCTCGGTCATCTTCAAGGAAGGGCATTACAATTGGGATTTCTCGCCTAATCGTATTCTAAAGCATCCAAGCAACACAATAAATTTAAACCAACAATTAATAGCATGCAAGTTAATAACACTTAATATCGGGCCACTACCTTAATCTACATTTCTCAATGTCTTAAACCTAGGAAAGAAGTGGACGAAATCTAAACGGCCAGTCTAAACTCAAACTAAAACTCGACATTGAATCGCACATATATAATCAAGAAATCAACTCTTTACTTTAAACATCATCCATGGTCGGGATTGGGTTTTTACCCTATCCCTTAACTAACCTAACTACTCATGACTAGTAATGGAGAACATCAACTAATCAAAATAACGAGACATACTACCAAAATAACGAATAATAATGAACAAGCTATAAACAAAACTAACAATACTCCAACATAAATCAACGAAAATCGAAAATAAATTGAAACTATGAAACATAAAAACAAAAAAGGGAAAGAAAATATTGATATATCGATATGACATTGATATCTAACTATCGATGATCAAAAATCCGATGAAAGTATGCAAAACTGATGTAAAATTGAAATCTAAATTTTTTATGGAAAAAAATAAAGTAAACCCTAAGTTATATCTCTAGGTCTAAAACTACTGCTATTTTCTATCTCCCTATAAGCCTCGTCCTTCGTGCATTTTATTTCATCAATGCCCATAGAAGAGTTGGAGCTAGGCACGAAACTGCTGAAAAACAACTAAGCGGGTGCTCAATACAAAGTCAAGCGCCCGCTCATAATGCCTCAACTTTGGTTCCAGTAAACTGAGCGACCGCTCAGTTCAACCTTGAGGGGCCGCTTAGGCTAATAAGCGACCCATTGGAGACCGCTTAATGTCCACTCATAGCTCTCTAACTATTTACTCCCATTGAACTGAGTGGGCACTTGAGACAGAGTAAGCGCCTGCTCTAGTCTCTTTCTCCTGAGAGGCCTCTTGGTTCAAATTCAGAGCGGCCTCTTGGCTTCTCTTCTTGGCTTTTTTACTATACATCTTCATTCTTTGATTCTCATGCTCGAGCTCATTAGATACCTGCATCAAGCAACAAAACACACAAATAAAAGTAGAAAAAATAATAGGAAATCAAGAAAAACAGTACAAAAACATGTGAAATACTTCTAAGCCTAGATTATGCACAAAATGATAAAAAATAGAATAAAATAGGATAAACTCGTGCCAAAAAGAGTAAAAAACTCTACTAAGAAGATACAAATGAGTGACATAAATGTCACTCATCAGTTATGAACGTCCATCTATAGAAAATCTTGAGTGCCAAAACCCAAAATATTCGGCATGGAACGTTAAAAGTATGGTATACCAATTCACCAATAATGGACAATACTTTGATACATCCCCTGATAAATTAAAATGGAAAGTTAGTCTCCTAGAGAAATTTTCCACTGAAGACATACCAAAGTTCAAATAAACAAATGATCCAAAGTATCATATTTGCTACTTCAGGGCTATCATTGCCATGAAGGGGGTAGATCCCAAATTATTCTTAGTAATTTTTCCTATGTCCCATGAGCCTATCTATTAGAAATAATTCTATCCATTAAAGGGCAAGGAAACTGAGACATTGTAGGATGTCACCAATGCCTTCATGAACCAAGATAGAACCAATGTGCAATTACAAATAACTTTCCAAGAGTTTGAGGTTCTACAACAAGGCACCAACGTACCTTAATTATTAGAGGGAAATAACTACTCCAATGGTCTCAAGACCATCCAAAAATGAACTTATGAGGACCTATATCTCAAGTCTTCTACTTGAATATAAGAACCATATGAAGTACTTGGGTCTCAATTCTTTTAAATAATCCTATTGCACTATTACCGACATTGAAGATGATCTGACAAAGAATCCTACCGTTCTAGGAGATGAGCAATGAAACTAAAACTTAATTCCTTTTTAAATATGATGATGATAAAATCAATGCTCTTGAGGTTCTAGCATCCCAAGATAGCACATACAATAACACCATCAACAACAACATTAATCTACCTAGGGTGGCCATAATAATGACCCATCTTTCTTGATCACCTCTATGGGGATCCCATCATTGAACTAGAAAATCATGTTGTCATAAAACTCGACACGTGGTGTCTATAAAAATGATGAAAATCTAAATAATTATCAAAGTCACCTGAATGCGTGAACCACGAGGTTTTTCCTTACTCTTTAGACTTGAGAAAAATAAAAAAGAATTCCAAATGTCTTTCCCTAATTGCGATAGTCATCCATCAAAATTAATAGTGCTAGTTTTTGACGTGGTACATGGTTGAAAGAAGACATTAAAGATCACAACTCCCAAGGAAAAGAAGCTAAAGATTGTCACAAGAGAAGCCCTAATGCTGAATAAGTTTGAGGTGTTTTACTCGGAGTTGAAGTTTGTGTCTAAGTCAATTATGTTAGAATGTATTGAGAGTTTAGGCTTTTGTTGGTTGTATCACATAGAGAAACACAAAAATCCTCCCTTAATGTAACAACCCCTATATTCAATAAACGTTGCTTTTTCATACTTACTCCTTTTTCTTCCACACCAATCCCTACTAGTTTCTTTGTCTCTAATGAACTTGACTTTGAATTAATTAAAGAAATGAAAGAACATAAAAATAGAATACCTATAATAAAAGAAACTGAAAAAATCAACAAGTGTCGAATAGGAGCATAAATATGTGCAAAGTAGGCTAGCGCTAACCATAGAAGAATGCATAAAGTGGATATAGCTTCTCTGAGAATGCATTAATTCCTTTTCTTGGTCTTATAAAAATACACCATGAATAGACAAAGATATTGCTAGAAGCTAGGTTCATTAAAAATGCAAACTACCCTAATTGAGTTGCAAGCATTGTACCTATTCGAAATAAGGGTCACAGAATCTGAATTTTTTTGGATTATCGAGATCTTAACAGGGTCCCAAAAGATGAGTTTCTGATACCTCACATCGGCATTCTTGTTATCAAAACAAACCGCCTTGCTATCATTCATTGACACGTATGCAAGCTTGTAGACACAAAATCGTGTCTCCACGTATAGTAGTCCGATGAGGAACTAAACCTTGTAGTTAAGACTTTTCTGGGTCGATTTTAAGTGTGTGTGATCCCGAAAGTACCTCAAACCCAAATCCTAAAAAGGCCCAACACATACCCAAGCCCAAAACACAATTAGACCACATAATTAACCCAAAAACCAATTAAAAGACCCTAAAAAACAAACCTCAATCCCATGCAAAACATGAAGCTTGGTGCATATTTAGTTGACACTCGAAGAAAGGCGTCAAACACCTAAACTAAATCTATGTTACATGATGGCGTCCAACACTAAGTTATGGAATCCAATGCATGCTCTACGGCTCACGTATTAGTATAGGATTTAGCAAACATCCAGCTTCTAATGCCTGAACTGAAATGGAATCTGATCGATTGTCAGTTCTAGCGTTTGACGCCTAGCCTCCGTGTCAGGTGCCCAACCTTTTGTGCCATCCTAAAAGCGCTCTTGTCATGTTTTAGACTTTTCTGCATATGAGCAAAAGAATCCTTTTTTGGGTTCTTGATGCATAGGACCAGCATTTGATGCATAACACTGGCATTTGATACATGGACTTGGCGTCCAACATTTAGGAAACTGACTTTTTTTTTTTCCTATAAACACCCCTTTATTTTTCTATCCAAAGGCTCGGCATTTTTCAAAATTTTGGAGCACCATTACTCTATCAAAATATGCCCTCACTCTCAAACACAAACTAAACACAAATATTAACATTTAAGGCATTCCTCTTGCCTTAGATCAACAAGAAACCATAACTCCTTCATCAATCACTCTACCAAGACTCAAGCTAAGGAACAATCCTCAATTGTAAATATTGAGGACCCTAATCTCTTTCAATTCATTTAATTCTTTGTCTACTTTTACTCCCTTTTTTACCTAGTCCTTGGCTTTGATGATTCTATGATCATTTAATGCCCAAATTTAGCTCTTTTGTGATGATTGTGTGAGTTGTATACCCCTCTCTCATGATCACTTATTTCTAATTTTATGTTACATTTATGAGGTTTGATCAAACAAAGATTCATCATACTTTATAATGTCTTATGACCAACTCATACACTTTATTTTCAATGTCTCTTTTTACCAAGAACAAGGATCAACTCCTATTTCACTATGTTAAGTGTCAACCCATAATGTTGAGAATTATACTTCAGGAATCATCCTCATGGATTGATCTCATCGTAACATTTGTAATCCTTCATCCTTGTATTTACCTATTGCAATTCACTTTACGTCTCTTTATTTTCCTTTATTCTATGATGCTAAGATATGGACATCTTCAATCTTACTAGAATTGTCACTTCACCTTATTTTCTTGAGCAAACTCTAAGAATGTATCACCCTTGAATACATGTTTAGGAGAGTGTTCAAAATGCTCATTTCTTGTTTTAGGTTTCATAATCTGATGGTTCAATGGGCACTCAAGAGGGGGGGGGGGGGGGGGGGGGGGGTGAATTGAGTGTTAAGTAATCGTTAGCAATTTTTGCTTCTTTTCGGATTATGTGTAAGGAACCAGTTGTGCTGGTTCCCTTATGCAACGGAATAAAACAAAGCAATAAAGAACACCATAGATTTAACGAGGTTCAGCCAACTCTGGCCTACGTCCTCCTATCCTAAGTCCTTTTTTAATCTACTCCGAAAAATAAAGACAAAGAACACTCTACTGTTTCCCTACTCCGGGAACCAGTAAACCCCACACTCTACTCCGAATGTGCTCTAAACTTACCCTCGTAAGTTCCTAGTGTGTTTGAACTCACAAACACTCACCAAGTCTTCAACCCCTCTGTCAAAGACTTAATACAAGATCAAGAACTCTCTAATGATCTAACTCTCAAAAGTCAAATAGAGAAAAACGTTAAAACACTATTATGCTCTTGTGTATCACTTAATAATTGAATTAGTGCTTTTAGCTCTCAAAGATAGAACTCTATTAAAAATGCGTGAGAGCCATCACCATGATTATTCAGAGTAAGATGTATTTATAAGTTAGTTGGCTAAACCCTAAAATCATGCATATAAGATATATGCGATTTTATGATAAGTATTTATCCTAATTAATTTGATCACAAGATAAAATCAATTTAGGATAAAATACTTCCTAGTTTTTAGCTGACCAAAAATATCATCTTATCTTTAGCTGCTTGGATATATTTTAAATCAATATTTTTTGGAAAATATCCTTTTTGTAAAATCTTTGTAAAAGCAGCAGCTTAAATAATCTGTTCAGTTAACCTGGTTACCTGACCTGGTTCCCTGAACTGAATATGTTATGAAATTTGTTCCAAACCTTGTACCAAATTTCATAACGATATTTAATATACTAAAAGCACTTTATATACTCAATTATATAAGTTATACTATGGAGCATTTACATGAAGTTCCTAAATAACTCTTTGAGTGTAGTCTTCCTTCATGCATTCGTTAAGTCTTGAAAGCTTCCATGAATGAACTCAATTATTGACCAAAGGACCTTCCTTTAAGTTGATCGAAAATCCTTTCAAGCTTCCAATCTTAGAAATCAACTTAGATACTACACATTTAACAAAGTTAATGTACAATACTAAATAAGTAACTGCCTTTCATAAAAGCAGTTTGAGAGAACAGTTTATACTGGTTTCCTACTAGTGCATAGCTCATTTATCATCTAACTGTTCCCTGTATAAAGATAAGTTAGTTCAACAAATATCTCATATAAGTAATAACTTATATAGGGAAACAATGTTCTATTTTAGTTGGTTCCCCCAACTGTATTGAACACTTTCAAAGACCTGTTTCCCTTAGCTGTTTGTCATCATTCAAAACTATCAATCAAAACCTAAGGGACTCAACGAATTCCCCCTTTTTGATGATGACAAACATTTGAAGTTTATGCACCTGTGAACATACTCAAAAGAAAGTAGTCAAAAACTTCAAGAACTCAAGACTCAATGGAACAAGTCAATTAAGCCAACTGGTTCCCTAAACAGAAACAGAAAATAAAATAAAGTTAAAGTAAAAGTAAAAAGACTCAAAAACGACTCAAAAACGACTCAATCTAAACTAGTAAAGACTCTAGGCTTCAACTTCAACTATTTTCCCCCTTTTGGCATCATTAAAAAGATATGCAAAAGTAGCATCTTATGCTTAAAGTAACGTGCTAAACCATCCAATGGCATCAACCATTATACAAATAAAGTGCTGCAAAAGAAGGTCAGATTAGTCAAAATTAAGCCATGCCATCAATAAAAATCATAGTATAATACAAACCAACAAAAGTGAACGATAGAGCCCAAATCCATATCAAAACAAGTTCATGGATTGGGAGGAATAAAAACAGTCCAACAAAATCAGTTATTCAGAATATAATATAATAAAGTTAGGCTAAATGAAAAAGAAAACAGATTCAATCATCATCATCATTTTCATCATCTCCTTCCTCTTCTTCAGTGTCAGCCTCCTCAGCTGTTTCTTCCTGGTTCTTCTCCTCTTCATTGTCATCTTCCTGCTGGTCTACTTGCTGGTCCTCCTCAACTTGTTCCTTCTCAATTCCAAAACTACCAGCAACCTGTTTCTCTAACTTGCTCATCCTCATAATAAACGAAGTAGATAAACCGTCCACTAAGGTCACTAACTTGCTAAGCTGATCCCCTACAGCACTCATCTTCTCTTCCTGACTCTCCAGCCTCTTAAGAATAACCTTCTGACCTGCTGGTTCCTCTGCCTTCTGTTTCTTCTTGGCAGGCTTAGGAGTCTCTACTGGTTCCTCCTCCCTAAACTTCAACACCCCAGTACTTATGATCAACCCCTTTTGTTTCAGAATACCTTTGGTAAACACTATTATAGGAGCAGTTGATCCACTAAGAGAAACATTATTCTCTTTAAGAAGCTTAGTTATGTAAGAACCATAAGGAAGAGAGTGGTGGGATGAGTTATAGCAATTCATCATATGGTTTATCATTAGGGAAGGAAGATTTATCTTAATCTTTTTCATCAGCAAATATATAAGCACCATTTCCATGATGCGCACAAAACCCCTACCTTGTGCTCGAGGGATAATCATCTTGTTACACAGAGAGTGAAGAACAAGCATCACTGGTTCCTTCAAGCTACCAGTTTTAAACGTTCCAGCTTTCTTTGAAACTTTCCCTCCAAACACAAAGTCATGCACTTCATCTGGACTGACCCCTATAAGTGTGGGCCATCCATCTCCAGAATACTCATCAAAACCATCTTTGGGTATATTCAACAACCCAGCCAAACTTGCAACAGACACATTCACTTCAACATCATTCACAACTGAACCTAACGACCTATCCAACATTTGTTTCAAATTCACATAAAACTTTCTAACACCATCAATATTAGCATCACAGACATCAAACAAAGGCATCCACCTGATATTCTAACAGCTCTTTCACATCACTTAAGGCAACTTCATCAAAATAACCAACTTCTGTTTTACACCCAGATAACACAACCCTAGAACCTAAATCAGTCATACCAACAGATGGAGATTCTACTGACATACCTCTTGTAGACTTCCGTGCTGTTCTCTTTCATTTGGAACCAGCAGAGTCCATCGACTGTTCCTCTACTACTACTTCGCTAATCTTTTTCAAGGAAGACCTAGTCACTCTGCTGCGAACCAAGGGTTCTGTAGTCCCCTTTTTTTGCCCAATAATCTGTAGATCCTCTTTTTCACTTCTAACTTCCTCCTCTTCCCTTTCTCCAACAGTATTGAAGAATTCTTCAGCGCTTTTGGGCTGGTCCCCCTGAGATGAGGCAGGTTCTTTGATGATGGAATCATCAGCCTCAGGGGTTTTGGGTAAAGGTGCATTTTTGGGAGGTGGAGGTGAGGGAGATTTAGAAGATGGAGACGGAGTTGGTGATGGGTTCTTTGTGGTGGTAGGAGGTGAATTGCTCGATGAAGTCGGAGCGGAGTTAGTTTTCAGTGATGGTGGTCTCCTTCAATTGAGTGGACTCACTTGCTTGAATCTTCTCCTTTCTTTTCTTAGCTGAAGCCTTGGCTGATTTCCTTCCCATTGTAGCAAACAAGCTTCACAATTTAGTAGGAATTTGAGAGAGATGAAAATGGAGTGAACAGTGATTATGGTACCACTTTTGAACGAGAGAGAGGATGAATTGAATGATGATGTGATGTGAAGTTGTATCAATGTGTTAATGTGTATTTATATCAATTGCACAGACATATGAATTCCAAGAATTAGCCAGTTGAGAATCAAAATAAACAGAAAAGATAATTTCAAAAATTGAAAATTTAAAAAATGGTAATTATCTTTTTACAAAAAAAATCAACCAACTATAAATTAGGCAATTAAATATATTTGCCTCTTTGTAGGATAGGAATAACTGAAATAAGATAATTCTTTCCAAAAAGAAATTATCTTATAGTAATCTTCCAAAAATAAAATATTTTCGGATGACATATCAGAGCTGAACTGCTGTTTCCTCTTGCTGGTACCTGTACTGAACCAGTCATTCTATTTTCAGCATGTTTCAAAATAACTTCTCCTGTTTCTATGCAACAATAATCCACTTAGGTTATTTACACAATATTTGTAAGTAAGCAACATAGTTATATACATAATCAATACAAAAGCATACTTATTCTAACCAATCATTGAAGGAAATAATTGAAGCCAACGCCTAAAATATAACTAGACCTAAAAGGACTCTTAACCTACAAAAAGACTCTCTACTAAAGGCTTTGTGAAGATATCAGCTATTTGATCTTTACTTTTACAAAACAACATCTCCACCAATCCTTTTTCCACATTGTGTCTTAGAAAATGGTGTCTTATCTCAATGTGTTTGGTCTTGGAGTGTTGCACGGGGTTCTTTGAAATATTGATTGCACTAGTGTTATCACAAAAGATAGGAACACTTTTATAAATAACACCAAAATCTTTCAGCTGGTTTCTTATCCACAGTAGCTGGGAACAGCATGAAGCTGCAGCTATATATTCTGACTCTGCTGTGGATAGGGCCACTGAATTTTGCTTTTTAGAACCCCATGATATAAGACAAGAGCCAAGGAAGTGTGCCATACCTGATGTGCTCTTTCTATCAACTAGGAAACCAACATAATTTGCATCTGTATATCCAATGAGATCGATGGTACTGCCTTTGGGGTACCACAAAAACAGATCTGCTGTTCCCACAAGATACCTAAGTATCCTTCTAACAGCCTTCAAGTGAGATTCCTTTGGATTACTTTGAAACCTAGCACACAAACCAACAGAAAACACAATGTCAGGTCTACTAGCTGTTAGGTAAAGTAGAGAACCAATCCTCTATAAAGCGTAGCTTCAACATTTTTTCCCTTAAGATCAGCATCCAACTTTGTGGATGTGGGAACAGGTGTATCATAAGCTTTGCTGTTCTCCATGCCAAACTTTTTCAGCAGCTCTTTTAAGTACTTTTGTTGATGGATCATTATACCATCATTTGTTTGCTTAATCTGCAGCCCTAGGAAGAACCCTAGTTCTCCCATCATACTCATTTCAAATTCACTCTGCATAAGATTTACAAATTCATCACACAAAGTTTGATTAGTAGTACCAAATAAAATATCATCAACGTAAATTTGTACTACAATCAAGTGTTTCCCCCCTGGTTCTTATGAATAAGGTCTTGTCTACTGTTCCCCTCTTGTAATCATTAGCCATCAAGAAATTGGAAAGTCTTTCATACCAAGCCCTTGGAGCTTGTTTCAAGCCATATAATGCTTTATCCAACTTATATACATGCTAGGGAAACAGTGCATCTTCAAAACGAGGTGGCTGCTCCACATATACTTCTTCCTTCAAATAGCCATTAAGGAAGGCAGTCTTCACATCCATCTAAAACAACTTAAAATTCATGTGAGCAGCATAAGCAATTAAAATCCTAATAGCCTCTAGCCTAGCTACTGGTGCAAACGTCTCATCATAGTCAATTCCTTCTTGTTGATTGTACCCTTGCACCACTAGCCTTGCTTTGTTTCTGACTATAGTACCAAGGTCATCTATCTTGTTTCTAAAGACCCATCTAGTACCAATGACTGATCTTTCCTTTGGACGGGGAACCAGGTGCCAAACCTGGTTCCTCTGAAACTGATTTAACTCATCTTGCATAGCTAGTACCCAATCAGGATCAGTCAATGCCATTTTATAGTTAGTAGGCTCTACATTAGATAGGAAAGAATAGAAAGAACAAAAGTTTTGAAAGACACTTCTTCTCGTTTGAATCCCCTTATTTATATCACTAATTATTTGATCAGTGGGATGAGAAGATTGATATCTAAAACTTTTGAAATTAATACTGTTTTGTGCTTCCTCATTAAGTTGGGAACTAGCATGTTCATGAATCTCTTCTCCTTCTGAAGAACCAGGAGGATTCACATTCATGCTGTTTCCTCTATCATTACTTACCTCAGGTTCAGGGGTGGTACCTTCTTCTGTTCCCCCTGAACACATTACCTGTCTATTATATGAGGAACCATCGGGACTTGGTTCCCCTTCAGAATCCTCATTATCTCCATTTTCTTCTCTAGGCACTTCATCATTATCATCTGGTGGAGTATTTGATAGGCCTAGCTCTGCTTGCACTTCATCTGTGGGACCAGTATACTGGTTCCCCGTGAAATCCATCAATCCAATCACTTCATTAGGTTGTACCTGCGCAATCTCAGAAGACATGTTAAATTCATCAAAAATGACATGGACACTCTCCTCAACACAAAGAGTCCTTTTATTGAAGACTCTATATGCTTTGCTGTGAGAAGAGTATCCAAGAAAGATTCCCTCATCACTTCTAGGATCAAACTTATCAAGCTGGTCCTTCCCATTATTATGCACATAACATTTACATCCAAAGACACGAAAGTATGTGATGTTGGGCTTTCGACCTTTAAGATGTTCATAGGGAGTCTTATTTAACATTGGTCTAATGATACCTCTATTCAATATATAGCAAGCAGTGTCAACAGCTTCACCCCAAAAACACTTTGGGAGACCACTCTCAATGAGCATCGTCCTCGCCATCTCCTCAAGAGTTCTGTTCTTCCTTTCTACAACACCATTTTTTTGAGGTGTTCTAGGGGCTAAGAAGTTGTTATTAACTCCATGTTCCCTACAATAATCAATAAAGTTAGCATTATCAAATTCAGTACCATGGTCTGATCTTACCGAGACCAGCTTATGGGTGAGCTGGTTCTCCACTTGTTTCACCAATGTTACCCATTCTTCAAACGTTTCATCCTTTGTGTGTAACATCATTACCCAAGTGTACCTGGAATAATCATCAACCATAACACAGACATATCTATGACCTCTTCGACTTTGTACTCTCATGGGACCACACAAGTCAATGTGTACAAGTTCGAAGGGTCTGCTGGTACTCAAAACAGTTTTAGGCTTAAAAGAGATTTTGACCTGTTTTCCCCTTACACATTCAGAACAAACTTTATCAGCTTCGTACTTAATGTTAGGAAGACCTACCACTAAGTCACGTGCTTTAAGTTTGTTTAGAAGTGTTAGGCTAGCATGTCCAAACCTCTTATGCCAAATCCATTGATTATTTTCAGAAACAGCTCTCAAATAGATGGACTTGTCTTGAGGGATTTTATCTAAGAAGGTGATGTAGACATCATGCTTCCTGGTTCCCTCACATACAAGTTCTCCTGTTTGTGAGTTAACTATGTGACATAGGTTGGCTTGAAATTCAACTCTATTACCTTTGTCACATAATTGAGAAATACTCAAGAGATTATGTTGTAAGCCTTCAACATAATAAACATCATCTATTGCGTTAGAAAGTGTCTTACCAACCTTACCTAAACCAGTGATGGTTCCCTTGCTGTTATCCCCGAAGGTGACACTTCCTCCATCAAAGGCCACTAGTGAAAGGAATTGATCTTTATCCCCGGACATGTGTCTTGAGCAACCACTGTCCAAATACCAATAGGTGTCTCCCTTCACTCTAGCCTGCAAGAGTAAATCAAACATTAGTTTTAGGAACCCAAACACACTTGGGTCCCTTTTTCAACAACATTAACATCTTGTTGATCCTTTATTCTCCACACATACATTACACTCTTGCTGTTCTTATTAGCACTAATTTTCTTAGCTGGACATTCATGTATCTTATGTCCATTCTTACCACAATGAAAACACACGTGCATTTCTTTAGTCATGACATACTTACCTCGCTGATATTCTGTGATCCAGGTGGTTTCTCTGGGAGACCAGTTAGTCCTGGTTCTCTGTCTAGTATAACCAAGACCAAATTTTCCTTTGTTTCCTCCTGATGAAGTCAAATGGTTCAAAGTTCTTTGTGCATTCAGTAGCTTATCCACATGTCTATGACTGTCATGCAATTCCCTTTCTTTTGTTTCAAGTGTCTTAACTAACAACTCGTTTTTCTCTTTTAAAAACTCAAAGTTACTTTTTAAAGTTGCAAGTTGTAAGTTAAGATCTAAAACCATAGGGTCATTAGACATGTCAATAACTACTGATTGCTTTTCACTTTTTAGTTGATTAAATTCAGCATGTAACTTACAGATAGTACTTTCATATTCATTAATCATACTGTTGACTTCAACGCTGGTTCCAGTAGGAGAACCAGGGGACTGAACAGCTTTAAGTGAAGCAATTTCTTTGTGAGAATTTTCTAAGTTGAAAGCCAATGTTTCAAAGGCCTTCAACAGAGAAGTTCTATTGCAAGAATTTGTTTTACTTATGACTGTTGAAAAATCAAGGACTTCACTAGTAGTTGATAAGTCTCTGGGGAACCAGGAGATTAGATCTTCTTCACCATCACTCGGATAGTCAAGTTCAGAAGATCTTGCCCTTTCTAGTTCTACCTTGCACTTGTCCAATTCAACTTCTAGTTCAGCAACTTGATTTTTCAAGTTATGGCAAACCATCTCTAGGTGATCACAACTAGCAATAGCAATTTCACATTCATTGCGTTTTTCTTTTAATTCTCTTTTGCCAGTTATATAAGTTTCACCTAATTTATAGCATTCATCTAATAAAGAATCTATACAAGCAAGCATATTTTCTCTATCATATTCATGCATATCTATTCTAATTTGTTCAAGGTTTACCTTATGTTTTTGTAGTACATCCTTCTTAGCCATCAAGCATTTCTTGAATGTACTGGTTCCCCCTCTGGTTCCCAGACCAGTGCTGTTCTCCTTGATGTTTATGAAAGCATTTAAGCAAACATCAGAACTAGGTGTATCTTCTTCTTCATCAGATCCTGAGTCAGATTCTCCCCACATAGATGCTATCATGGCATTCTTGAAAGCCCTCTTATCTCCAGATTGAGATTGCTTGTCCTTCCATTTTGGACAATCACGAATGATGTGTCCTTTCTCACCACACTTGAAGCAACCTGAAGATGAAGAAGAGTTAGATTTTTTAGTATTTTTGAAATTCCTACCTTTGAAATTCCTCTTTTGATCACGAAGAAATCTTTCAAATCTTTTTGCAATCATGCTGATCTCATCTTCTTCTTCTACTGTTCCCTTCAGTGCCATGCCTCTGGCTGGTTCCTTCTCAGACTTAGAGTCAATCAGCATCTCATGAGTCATAAGGGAACCAATCAGCTGTTCCAAAGACAAGGTAGACAGATCCTTTGCTTCATATACTGCTGTTACCTTAGCTGTCCATGTATCTGTTAAACTACGCAAAATTTTTCTCACAAGATCCTCATCAGAAAATTTTTTACCAAGTGATCTAAGATCATTAACAATAGTCATAAACCTACAAAAGCAATCATTGATTTTTTCATTTTTATTCATGGCAAACAATTCGTATTTAGACATGATTAAATCAATTATAGACCGTTTTACCTCACTGGTTCCCTCAAACGCAAGTTCAAGGGTGTCCCATATCTCCTTAGCACTACAGATTTAACGAGGTTCAGCCAACTCTGGCCTACGTCCTCCTATCCTAAGTCCTTTATTAATCTACTCCAAAAAATAAAGACAAAGAACACTCTACTGTTTTCCTACTCCGGGAACCAGTAAACCCCACACTCTACTCCAAATGTGCTCTAAACTTACCCTCGTAAGTTCCTAGTGTGTTTGAACTCACAAACACTCACCAAGTCTTCAACCCCTCTGTCAAAGACTTAAAACACTAATGATCAAGAACTCTTTAATGATCTAACTCTCAAAAGTCAAATAGAGAAAAACGTTAAAACACTATTATGCTCTTGTGTATCACTTAATAATTGAATTAGTGCTTTTAGCTCTCAAAGATAGAACTCTATTAAAAATGCGTGAGAGCCATCACCATGATTATTCAGAGTAAGATGTATTTATAGGTTAGTTGGCTAAACCCTAAAATCATGCATATAAGATATATGCGATTTTATGATAAGTATTTATCCTAATTAATTTGATCACAAGATAAAATCAATTTAGGATAAAATACGTCCTAGTTTTTAGCTAACCAAAAATATCATCTTATCTTTAGCTGCTTGGATATATTTTAAATCAATATTTTTCGGAAAATATCCTTTTTGTAAAATCTTTGTAAAAACAGCAGCTTAAATAATCTGTTCAGTTAACCTGGTTACCTGACCTGGTTCCCTGAACTGAATATGTTATGAAATTTGTTCCAAACCTTGTACCAAATTTCAAAACGATATTTAATATACTAAAAGGACTTTATATACTCAATTATATAAGTTATACTACGGAGCATTTACATGAAGTTCCTAAATAACTCTTTCAGTGTAGTCTTCCTTCATGCATTCGTTAAGTCTTGAAAGCTTCCATGAATGAACTCAATTATTGACCAAAGGACCTTCCTTTAAGTTGATCGCAAATCCTTTCAAGCTTCCAATCTTAGAAATCAACTTAGATACTGGACATTTAACAGAGTTAATGTACAATACTAAATAAGTAACTACTGGTTCCCTACCAGTGCATAGCTCATTTATCATCTAATTGTTCCCTGTATAAAGATAAGTTAGTTCAACAAATATCTCATATAAGTAATAACTTATCTAGGGAAACAGTGTTCTATTTTAGCTGGTTCCCCCAACTGTATTGAACACTTTCAAAGACCTGTTTCCCTTAGCTATTTGTCATCATTCAAAACTATCAATCAAAACCTAAGGGACTCAACATAATCCATACTTTTAATTCTACTATTCAATGTCAATGATGTTCTACCTTTATCATATCTATACTTTTATAACTTAATAATCCATACTTTTATCAAATCCGAATGGCAAAAATGGATATGGAGTAAAATACCTTTATAAAAAAATGGGGAACCTATTGCTATACGGTCATGTCATTTGGTCTCAAAAATGCCACTGCCACTTATTAAAGAACGACAACAACACTACTCCATGACATGATACATAAAGAGCTGGAAGTATATCTTAATGACATGATCATAAAATCTAAAGATCGTCAAGGGTATTGTGTTGCCCTCTAATAAATCTTTGAATGACATAGACGGTTTATTATGAGGCTGAATTCTCATAAATATGCATCTCAAGTAACATCTAGCAAACTATTAGGGTACGTTAGCTCTCGAGACATTGAGATTAATCCTAGAAAAATCAAGGCCATTCTAGATATGACATCACCTAAAAATGAAAACGAGATTCATTGCTTCCTAGGATGCACCCAGTACATCAACAGGTTCATTTCTAAGATAACCATGATATGTGAACCCATGTTCCATAAGCTGAAAAAGAACGCAACTAAGGATTGGGATGAAAATTTCCAAAAATCTTTCAATCGGATAGGAAGATATCTCCTAAAACTGCTCATGCTTTCTCCATTACTGCCGGGAATCCCTTGTACCCTATATCTCACAGCCACCAACTTAGCGGTCAGGACTATGCTTGTCTAGGAGGTACAGGAAAAGAAAAATACAATCTACTGTATTAACAAAATGCTTCTCAAGTATAAAAATATATATACCTTGAGAGGCTTAATGTCCCATTAGTCTAGGCCACCAAGAAGTTTTGCATTACATGCTCTCGAACAATGTATATATCATCTACTAGCCTCCTAGAAAAATTTTCGACTAACGACATTCCTAAGTTCAAGTACACTGATAATCCTCGATATCATATGTGTAACTTCAAGGCTACCATGTCCATTAAGGGGGTAGAACCTGTACTATTACCTTTTATCTTTCCTTTGTCTATAGAACCATCTGTCAAAAACGGTTCTACACTCTCAAGGATAAGAAAATGGAAACATGGGAGGACGTGACTAATGCGTTCATGAAGCAATATTGTCCCAATGTCTAGCTTCAAACAACTCTTAGGGAGTTGGAAACCCTCAGATAAGGCCAAAGCAAAGGGTTCACGACCTACCTGAATCGCTAAAGAGAGATGACTTCTAGGGTGGTCTCAAGGCCACTTGAAAAAGATCTTGTGCGAAACTTCATCTCGAGCCTCCTTCCCAAGTACAATAACCATATGAAGTACTTGGGCCTTGAATCCTTCAAACGTGCCTACAACATTGGCACAGACATCAAAGATAATTTGATGAAAAATCCCATACCTCGAAGAGTTATGAAAGGGTAAGAAATATGAAAATTACTCTACATTTAAGGCCACTAATGAAGTTAACTCCCTAGAAGCTCTAAGGTCCCAAGGTAACTTCTATAATAACAATAACAAAAACAATAGCAAATGATGCGGTTTCTAGATCGTTCTTGTAGGGTTTTCTCCAATCTAGGGATGACCTATTCTAATGCATTTCATTGCTTAACAAGCAACGATCATATTGAACCTATTGGTCCAATAGAGGATCTGCCCATGTACAAAAGGAGTGATAAATGGTACCTAAGCTTGTTTTGCGAATTCATAGAGGTAAAGGTCATGATATCAAAGATTACATTTGATTCAAGCACCTTCTTCAAGATGTGGTGGATAATGGAAGGGCTCCTTGTCCCTGCTAGGGCTAAGCCTTACAATAAGATGCTCCCTCTCACCATCTTATCTATTTACAAAGGTGGACCCTCCTTTGACCCATCTTCACTTATCACACTGGTTTATTTCCATCCCCTAGAGTCACAATCTTATGGCCCAAAGACACAGTAAATGGCATATAGGACAGAGATGACGAGGATGTCTACCTCGACAAAATCGCTTATGTAGTAGACCCAACACAAAGTATCAATCCTGAATGGTACAAAAGGAGGATGGTCGATGTAAATTCAATGACTAGATTTGGAACGATTATGAATACGGTTAATAAACACGCTCTAAATGCTTTAATCCTAGTGACTCTATCGCCATAAGAAAGATTGCTGATGAAATAACTTAAAAAGAGCCGAGCTGAGCTTCACATTTAGGAGTTGATCATTACTTCTTTGGAACACAAAATTGCACTCCTAAATACATTGACAAATATAATTATTTCTTCAGGAACATCTCTTAACGCTTTGTGATCCTCATTACAACAAAAAATGAGAAGCCATAAATATCGTTCTTTGACGATGATTTTCCTATCAAAGGAACTTCTTACAACAAGGCCCTTTATTTAACCGATGTTGCTTGTAAACCAAACATTCTGATGACCCTAATAGACAATGGCTCTACAATAAATGTATGTCCTCCCCACACAGAAACACGATTAGGTTTCTCCAAGAAAGACTTCACATTTTAAGCTCAATAGGTCTGAGCGTATGACAACTCATGCCATCAATCTCTCGAGACCATTTTCTTGTCCCTCATCACGGGAACATTTGAGAGGAAGGTTACCTTCCAAGTACTCAACATCAAAGCTAAATTTAACCTTCTTCTTGGACTCCCTTGGATTCATGATTTTGGGGTCGTCCCATATTCTCTCCACCAAAAGGTTAAGCTACCCTTCAAGGACACTTTGATTGTAATTGACACCTCAACCGTGAAAATCCAAATTGTTGACAAATCCTCATCGAAATTAAGCACAATAAGGTAGATTTGGCTTTAGTGTTGAAGTTGTTATGCTCAAACCCAACAACAACTTAAATTTCATTCTTCAACCTATGGTTCAAACCATGATGAAGAACCAAGGATGTTTTCCTAGCTTGACTCTGAGTTGTAAGCCTACACTAACTGCACCTTTCAAGGATCCAAAGGGGAAACAAAATCACTTTGGGCTTGGGTATAAGCCGACCAAGCAAGAATTTTGAGAATACATTCTCAAAGAAGTGGACCATAAGATGGCTAAGGCTTAAGTTCAAGCCATATTTGAATTGAAAATATATCTCCCAACTCTAAATGTGAATCTCATTTAAGAGGGAGAGGAAGATAACCTCTCTTCAACCGTGATCAAGGGAGGTTCTATCCTAGTATCAAAACTTTCCATGATTACTACTTCTTGGAAGATGACGAACCCAAAGAGTCATCCAAGTCTCGTGAAGTCATCAATCACTAAGCTCTTTCTTTATTTTTGAGTCTTGAGAAAACTAAGTAAGAACTCTAAGTAATAATTCAAAGCTAAGACTTTGATCCTTCCAAACTGATAGTGCTAATTCTAGACATGGCACAAGGTTGGAGGAAATATTTGAAGATAACAACTCCCGGTGGCATAGTCATTGGAGCCAGAGTCAGAGTCTAAGTCTAGATTTGTCGAGTACGAATATATAAAGTTTAGGCCCCTAATCGTTACTCTGCCAAAGGGAAACCCTAAAAAATTCCTTGATGTAACCACCTCTAAATTTAATAAGTTTTGTATTTCTACATAATCCTCTTCTTCCACCCTAATCCCTATCACTAATTGCTTTGTCTCTAATAAATTTGACTTTTAAATTAATAAATCAATGGAAGAACATGAAAATAAATTACATATAATCAAAGAAGCTAAAAAGATTACCTTAGGTGCCGAACTGAAATAGAAATTTCTTCAAAATGGGCTAACACTATCCCTAGAAGAAAGCGAAGAACACACACAATTGCTCAAACAATTTGTTGGTATCTTTTCTTGGTCTTACAAAGATATATCAGGGATAGATAGAGATATTGCACAGCACACCATTCCAATTCTCGTAGGGTTAAAGCCGATAAAACATAAGTTATGGAGAATAAAACTAGACACAACTCTAAAAACTAAAGACGGGGTCGAAAAATAACTGGAAGTTGTGTTCATCAAAGTTGCAAACTACCCAAACTGGATTGCAAATATTATTCACATACCCAATAAGGACGGTAGGGTCCGAATGTGTGTGGACTATGGAGATTTGAATGGGGCTAGTCCTAAAGATAGGTTTCCTCGACCCCATATCGATATTCTGGTTGATAACATAGCAAATCATGCCTTGCTTTCATTCATGGACATGTACGCATGCTACAACTAATCAGAATGACAAACGAGGATATAGACAAAACTATCTTCATAATTCAATAGGGCACCTAATTCTACACGGTCATGCTGGTGCTACTATCTTCATAACTCGATAGGCCACGTAGTGCTACACTACTCAATGTTACGATGAATAAAGAAGTGGAGCTATATGTTTATGACATGATTGTCAAATCTAGAGATCGTCTAGGGCATTACATAGCCCTTCAAAAATTCTATGGACGACTTAGACGTTTCAATATAAGGCTTAATCCTCAAAAATGTGCATTTTGGGTCACATTTAGTATGTTAGGGTATGTCATAAGCTCTTGAGGAATTGAGGTTGACCCTAACAAAATCTAGGTCATTCTGGCTATGATTCCCCCTATGATTGAAAAGGAGATTTGTGGATTTCTGGATTGCCTCCAATATATTAACAGGTTCATATCTAAGCTTACCATGATATGTGAACCCATATTTCATAAGGTGAAAAAGGATACCCCTAAGGATTAGGATGAAAACTGCTAGAAAGCTTTTGATCAAATAAGAAGTTATCTCTTGAATCCTCCTAAGCTTTCTTTAGCATTGATGGGAATCCCTCTTTGCCTATACCTCACAGTCAATAATTGTACGGTTAGTGCTATGCTTACCTAAGAGGTATAGGGAAAGGAAAATGCAATCCACTTCATTAGCAAAAAGCACCTCGAGTATAAAACAAGATATACATACCTTAAGGGACTCAATGTCACACTAGTCTAGGCCAACAAAAAACTCAGGCATTACATGCTTTCGCACACACTCCAAATAGTGTCAAATACGTATCCTCTCAAATACCAATTTGAGAAGCCAGCTCTCAATGTGCGCCTATCAATATTGCTATTTCTGTTAGCCAAATTTAATCACAAATATGTCTTATGAAAGGCAATCAAAGGATCCAGCGTCTCAGACTTCTTGGCTGAATCACCAATAGAAGATTCCGAGGAAAAATACGATCTCCCAGATGAAGATCTCGTCTTAATAGAAAATGACATATATTCGTTGTATTTTGATGGTGCCTCTAACCAAAAGGGATGTAGTGCGGGGATAAACCTGGTTTCTCTAAAAGAAGAGCACAATCCTATATCAGTCAAGCTAGACCTTCAAGCGACTAGTAATGCCGCTAAGTACAAAGCATGTATCTTGGGTCTGCAAGCTACAATATCCCTAGAGATCTAGAGGCTTTTAGTTTATGGGTGATTCCTTGATAATCAACCAAATCTCTAGGAAATAGAAAGATTGAAATAAAAGTCTTGCTCCTTACCAAAATATCTTGAACAATTGACCAAGCATCCCCAAAATTGAGTTCACATATCTTCCTAAGATAGGAACCAATTTGCTGATGCACAAGCTCAACTCACGTAAATGATCAATATTCTATCAAATCTGACCGGAATACCCCTTATCATAGAGTAGAGTAGCACACATCTATGTTCTAGATGGTGTAATAGAGGATGACAAACCCTGGCATCCCAACCACCTAAGATACATATAATAGAACTATTACCCTCCCAACCCCTCTAAAAGAGATCAAAGAGCCTTAAGGTTCCTAGCCGCCCAGTTTTCCGGTCAAGGCGATCAACTCTACAAGTGCACTTCTAGGGGCATTCATCTTAGGTGCATAGAAAATAGGAAGCTAATAATGTGATCTATTAGGTCCATGAAAGAGTATGAGGGATCTACATGAATGGTCATATGCTAGCTTTGAAAAAAGCAGGCCTTAGTTACTATTGGACCACCATGAAAGGTAATTACACGTGGTACAAAAAAAATATGCTCACTTGCGAGAAATGTGCACATCGTCAGCACACTCCTCCATCATTCCTGAATCCCTATTCATCACCCTAGCCCTTCTCGGTATGGGGTATCGATATCATTAGAAAAATAGCCCATCCGGGCATAGGATGTCATGAATTTATCGTTATCGCAATTGACTACATCACAAACTGGGTCGAAGTTAAGTCTTAACAATCTTTGGGTTATAAGAAAGTGGCCTAATTCTTGCAGTTGATGCAGCAAACTAAAGCATCAAGGATATATTCTAGAAAATGACCAAAAATTACAAAGACTAGCCACTGAAATTGCACTTTTCTTTATTGGGATATCGAACATCAATCAAGACTTCAACAGGCTCCAGGCCACACATCATGTTAAACTAATCCTTCGTCGAGGTTTGTTCTTGAGAGCCAATTGCCCAAGTATGATTGGGATAAAGCAAGATATGTTAAACTAATCCTATTGGACAAAAAACGGCTCCAGGGCACACATCATGTTCAACTCTACCAACACAGGATCTCTAAGCACTTTAATCAAAAGGTCCACACCTGATACATCAAAGAGGGAGTCCTATTGCTCAAAGCACTCTGGAAATTGCCATGGATACTTAGGGAAAATTCAAATCAAACAAGGTTTTACCCTATATCATAAAAAAGATCCTATTCGGAGGAGCAATGCAGTTAACTGAAATGGACGGTATTGAGTTTTATTTTCTAATGAACTTCAATCAATTGCAAAAATTCATCTCTTAGCACCATTCGTCCAAGTATAGCTACTTTATACCCCGATTCCCTTAGCAGATACGTAGGAAACATCACTTGAGACCCCGGCGCCATCTGTGTTTTCTAATCTCCAAAGAAACCTTTGAAATGCAATGCAGCTCGAGTTTTGAACTCGTGAGAACTTCCAAATTTAGCTACGTTTCAAAATGTTTCCTTCGAGAGGATACGTAGGCAACCTCCTCCGAGGTAGATTTATTTAAAATTAATAATCTTCACGGTCCGAGGAATTTTTTAGGCTCAAACTTTGATGTAGTATGCCTAAGCAAGGCGCTTGACGCCCAATGGCCTAGCGTTGAACGTCCAAGTCTAGGCGTAACAAAAAGCACTCCTACCTCCAATCCATGCTATTATGCAATGTTTCAGCTAAAAAGCTCAACATCAAGCGCCTAGTAGGGTGTGTGACGCTCAACCCTATGTGTCAAAGAAAAACCCTCCTGCCTCGTCTGATTTCTGCTGACGCCAAGCATAAGCATTCTTGCCTCTAGATTAAATTTTCAACGTCAAGCTAAAAGGCTTCTATTCAGAGGATTTCTAATTCAGTTTCTTTGACTCTTAAAATGTACCTAAATTTTGTGCTAGGTTAAGACATGTTCTCTCATGACCACTTTCACTCATTTGGTCTTAGTGGGCGATGTTAAGTTTGTAAAATTTTATAGATGCAATCCTAAAAGCATGTATCGGCACCATAAAATTTGGTAAAACTTTATTTCAATCAAGAACATAAAGGGTTACATAAATCCTAAAGTTGTGGCCTAATTCCTTCATGAAAATCTTTCTTAAAATATAGGTCTAATCTAAAGAGAAAAAGCAAAAAGTGGTCTTTGTAGCCAAACACCAATCCTCTTTTTCAATTTTTTCTTACAAACTTTTCTTTGCCTCAATCTATCTTTCTTACTTTCTAAGCCTTTCTTGCATCAACATGACTATTTTCCCGCATTGCTCCTTTTATGGTAAAATCTGCACACCCAAATTATCATGAACCATTGGGGGCTTAGGATTCGTTCTTTTGTCTTGGCTAGGTTTAGAGGAGGATGCATGAACTTTGACTTCCCGCTATTCTCCAACATCCAAGCAAGCTAGCTCCCGAAGAGCTTAATAGATTGTGGAGGATCATAGATCAGGGTATAAAAAGTCAAAACTAAGATACTTGGGAGGTATTCTTTTATGCCTTTTCATCTCGTGGTCCAAAACAACTTGTTTACGCCCGTATTGTCTCAAAATCCGCATCGGGGTATAAAAAGTCAAAACTAAGAGACTTAGGACCAAAAACACACCCATTCTCAAATCTGATCATAGCTACAACTTTCCCCAATGGAAAAACCCATATTATTAATATTTCACCTTGGAAAAGTAGGCTTCCCAAGCATCTAAGGTAGCATGGTCAAGGAGCTTCCCTCTCATAATAAAGCCCTTTTTGTTGTATTTAGCAAGGTTCTCGGGAGGAGCTATTGGTATGATTTATGCCACCCTCACTTTGCACCGTAATCTTAATTATGAAAGCATATCCCACCTCATTCCCCTCATTAGCAAAGAGGAAGAAGGCAAAAGGCAAAAAGATAAGGCCCTCTTATGGAAGATTTGAGCTATAGGCTCATGGGTGGGTTTTGTAAAAAGAGAAACTAAACACTCTAAATCCACTCGACTCCCATAAACAACATAACCGAGAGACTTACCTTTGAGATAGATCCAGATATCTCCCAAAATTAACATAATAGTACTCTTGCGTGGAAGAAGGCAAGGTGGCCCATTGAATGTCCATCCAATAATAGCCCCAAGCTCCTCAAGCATAGGCACTAGCTCATCATTTACTATTTTAATATTATTGGAGATGGGATCCTAACACTTAAGCCGCCATGAGGAAGATAGTGTTGATCTTCACAAACCTTATAGTGGAGACCACCCCAAGGCACATTGTATCAATCTCAAGTTTTTCACATTTTTCTTCATGAGCTAAGCCAAGCATTTAAGCAAGCTCATTTTTTGATTCTATCTTCTTTTCTAGAGAGAGAAATAGGCTCAAGTATTCAGCAAAGGATTAATTTTTGGTGGCAAAAGGGCTTGAAATCTTATCAAAGGGTATTTATAGCCAAAACACTCAGCAAAAGACTGCGAGCCAAACGCTGAGTTAAGGCATCAAACACTAAGCCCATATGTTGGACGCCTTCTTATAGGGCCAAACACCAAGTCCCAGCGTTTGACTCTGGTGTTAGAAAAGATGGCGTAGAACGCCCAACCTGTGTTCTTGACACTCTTTAATATGTTGTTGCCTCAAGCTCATATGACTCAAGCTCCCCATTTTGGGCCAAGCTAGACTACCCAACCATCATCAAATGGTTATTTGCCATTCTAATAAAGGACATAGCACATTTGGACTCTCATTAGACCCATTTTCAAAATCCCGAACTAATTTTCAAAAGCCATAAATTAAACTCCAAACTAATTTTGCCTCTTTTCAAAGACATACGACCCTGACCTTGAGCCTAACTCATGAATTGACTTGAATTTTTGCTTACCAATTAACCCATTGTCCCTTATCAATCTTTGACCCGTGCCAATCCCGACGCACTCTAAAATTGAATTCTCACCCAATTGACCCAATCGCCCTAAATCAATCATAATTTTCCAAACCTTCCCCCAAATTTTTTTTTTGTTGGGAGAGAGTCGGTATCCTCAGAGACCCAAAAATAGGGCATATTTTTATAAGTTATCCTTACATTCTTTACACATTGCATTGTGTCTAGGGAGCCATGCATTGCATGCATCATTATAGCAAGTTGTACATTAGATTCACATATTATTTGAACTATAAAGCAAACCACGCATAAATACACACACACCCTTATACATAGTAAAAGTCTAGTATCACATTATATTACATAACATCATAAATATATTGTAGCATAGTCCTACACAACTAAGTTTCAAGTAATAATCTGAGCGATATCTCTAGGAGAGCAAGCAAGCTAAGATTCAAGCACTAAAGACAAGAAATAGTTTGGGTTTGTCTACCTAATCTAACAAGCTCAAATGCTATTCTTAAATCCTAGAAAGCAAGGTCCTTGCCAGATTGTCATCTCTAAAAAGGATGAACTACTCATGGCACATCCTCTGCCTTCTTCTTCGGCTTCCTACTTTAATCGTCGTTAACAAGGGTAGAGCCGATCGCCTTGCCCATCTGTACACTAGTACGTGGCCTAATTATAGGTACTACTATCTGAAGCGAGAGAGATTGTGTTAGCTGGAATGAATGCAATCATGAAACACTATCGTCAAAGTAATTATCATCCTGCGGTTTCTTCTATGCAAGCATCTCAATCATCCCTAAATTGATGCATTTTTGTTCCTTGGTGCGAGGAGCTATCCTTTTAAAAGAACCTAACATCAATACAAATGCAAAGGCTCTAGGCCTAAAAATAGTTTAACAAAAGGTCCTAAGACCTTTAGAACAACACAAAAACAACATACAAAGACCTTGAAATTTTCATATCCTAAACAAAGACTAAGGAATTCTCATATTCCCTTTGAACAAGTCCTTGGAATTCTCAAATTCCCCTGAATATAGTCCCTGGAATTATTAGATTCCCCTAAATGTAGTCCCTAGAATTTTCTGATTTCTTAGAACAAGTCCTTGGAATTTTCATATCCCCATGAATCAAGACTCTAGAATACTCAGATTCCCCTGAACCTAGACCCTAGAAATCACAAATTCCACTAAAAAGCAACTAAGAACCTAGAATTCATATATTCCATAGACTCTAGAATTCATATATTCCATCACAACAAGTCTTAACAACGTACAAGGGGCTCATTCAAGTTCATAAACAGACAACATGCATTCCAAGACAAAACTTAACAGGAAGTTTGTAGACTTTCATATTAGCACAATGACTCATCAAGGGCAAGCAATAGTGAAAATTCATCGATTTTAGTTAAACTACCAAAATTCTCAGTTTTTGAACATAAAACCAGTTATATCCTCATCTCATAGCCTAACAACACAAAGCATACACATATAGAAAAACTACTAGGACTTTCCCTGGAAACACTGAAACTCAATGGTGTTCCGCACTAAACCTATTTCAAACCCTAGATCCATAACCTAGCACCAATAAACAATCTAATTGGCACCAAAAACTAAAGCCAACACTACTCTTCTAGCATGAACAAATAGGGGGCTTAAAAACCCACACATTTCACCAAAATTAACCAAAATGGGAATTCATGACCCCACACTTATAAGTCATCATTCACAAGCATAAATGAGCAAAACTAAGCCATAAAATAAAGCCTAAACATACACACTACAAAGAACTGTACTCAAGGCATACCATTTACCTTAAATAAACAAGCAATCATTACTCCTTCGACAAGCACTCAAACAACACTCAAGCAAGGGCATTATCCTTAATGGTAAACATCAAGGACCCTAATCTATTTTAATTCTTTACTTGCTTTGTCTACTTCTACTCCAGTCTTTAGATTAACTTAGCTTCTGATGTTCTATATCCATCTAGAGTCATAATCTAACCCTTTTTGTGATGATTATGTGAGGTTTAATCCTATCTTATATTAACACTTATTTCAAATTTTTTTACAATTTTCATGAGTCTTGATCAACTAAAGAGTAATCACATTTCATAATCTCTTTTGCAATTTATTTTCAATGTCTCTTTTACCAATAAAGTGAAGAGATAGAAGAAACTCCTACTTCATTTGGTCAAGTCTCAAAACCCTAATGTTGAGCACTAGGATCAAGGAACTATCCCATGTATTAGTCTCCTCTTAACATATTTTTAATCCCTCTCCACCCTTGCAATTTAGTTACATTATGCCTCTTTTACTTTCATTTAGTCTATAATGTAAAGATATGTACATCTCTAATCTTACTAGACTTACCCCTTGACTCATTTTTATGAGCAAACCCTAAGTATGTGATTCAAAGGCTCATTTTCACAATCCATACTTTGATTTCTATTTTGCACATTCAAATTCTATGATTTTCTAAGGCTAAATCATAAGGGCCACTTGAACTAGATCCATTTCTAATTTATACTACATCATAAAGAAAACCTTCTTCAGGTTTCCTTCTTCATTTAATTAATCAACCTCTCTAAGTCATCATGCATCATACTTACATTGCATTTTAACTAACCTAACCTATTGTCTCTTGGCTATTATTATTTATAGTGAGTGTTGTAATTTTTTTTACATAATTCTTACTTTGTATTGAGATTGCACAATCACCTTTATTTATGAACTAATTAAGACCTATTGAATGCAAATACCATGCCTAATAAGGTAACAATGGACAACTAATAGGTACACATTTAATCTTGAGGACACTTAACAAAGTGATCACCAAAAACAAGATTTATGGATTAAACTTACCTTACTCAACCAACTAAATCTAGAGTGTGTTTATCACTTTATTTTACATGTTTGCCTAGGACTATAACTTATTTATTGTTCATATCAATGCCAATAGTTTGCAAACATTCTCGGATTGAAATAAGTTTCTCATTCCCGAACCTTCTAATTGTTTGAAGACCACTTACATGAGTCAATTTTGTGATTCACACCCAAGGGTGACCAAATAGCCAAAAAATGTTGGTGGTGACTCCTTGACTCATTTCAATTTCACAACGTCGCATAGCCAATCCTTATTGATGGTCGAATATAATAGGGCACTAGTGGGGGAGAGTACCTTCCTCTTTTCTACACCAAAAAAGGAAAGTTGGGTTGAATAAAATCTGGCTCTCTAGTGGAAATTAAATATTTGAATTGTCCACCCTAAACCTAGTTGGGTTCTCGACCCTTAAAACTTATGAAAAATCCCCTATAGTTCCCATCAGTTTGGGAAGACATTTCTTGGATATAGCTGATGCTATGATAGATATGATGAATGGTAGGATCACTTTTGAAGTAGGGTATGAGAAGGTAGAGTTTTCCTTGTGCGGCTTGGTAGGAAGGACTCCCCTGACTTCTCTAGTATGTAAGGTGGATGCATGCAAAGATTAGTTTAAGGATCCAAAAAAAGATCCACCTATACCTAAAAAGTAGAACCGAGAGCTGACAACTCGGGAAAAGTGAAAATGTTTGGAAAAAGAAGGTTTTGAGTGAGTTTGGATAATTAAGTGACCTAATAATTATGTCCTCCCTACCTTTGATTGATCCCGGTCTTATCTAGTTATGTTCATAAAAGGGTCGTGTTTGAAGTACGTACTAACACAAAGGTGACCCTACTCATAGAAAGTCTAACATAAACCTTTCCAATCCAATATCATCAATAGGCTGAAAACCAAGGGAGTCAAGCTTATTACCTGAAAAATAAGCGCTTAATGGGAGGTTACTTATTTTTCTAATTTTTATATTTTTCCTGTCAGTTATTTTTATTATTTTTATTGGTTTTTATATATGACTTTTGGTTTTGTGTTTTTTTTATAGGATTTTGACCATGCTAATCATTTTAGGTCGGCTTTGGGTGTTTTTGTTACTTAGAATTATGTTTGGAGTCATGAGGAAGGATGTGGGATTTCTGCAATTGTCTTTAGACACTCAATCTAGTGTGTAGAGCACCTAACCAAATTCCTAATAGAAATTAAATTCTGGAGTTTTTGGTTGAATTTTGAGAAGTTGCTTAAAATGGAGACACTCGACCGAGTGTACAAGCACTCGATCGAGTCCCTTGTCTTTTTTTATGTTTGAACTAATTCGATGAGGGACTCAATCGAGTGCCCCTTGATTTAAGACTTTTATTTTAGTTATTCCCTTTATTAACTCATTCATCTCAATTGTTCTCTCAAACTCACTAAAACACTCCTCTCCTCTACTCTAATTCCCTCACCAAATCCACCCAATCCACTCATCAAAAACTCAAAATTCCTTAGTTTATTACAATCCTCTCCATTTTAAACCCAATTTCAACTCCAAATATTTACCCCTTCACCCAATTCATCCTAAAACCCTAACTTCTCAAAAAATTTAGGGGTTTTTTATTTGGTGTCCTTCATTGCAAATTGGGTATTCTTAGAGCTTCATTACATAATTTAGAATCATTTTGTAAGGGTTTTCATTGCTACATTGCTTTCTATATCTTTGGTACACTCTAACCCTTTCCCTAGTTATAGACTTCACTATTCACTTAATTTTATTATTTTTGCTCATATATTAGTGTTGGATTTTTGTTATGTTGTGTTTAGACTGTCAATTTGTTTAATTTTATTGAGGATATTTTGTTGAACGTAACATTTTTGAATTGTTTGAGCAAACCCTAGGTAATATTATACTCTTCACACCTATCATTCCCCCATTTAGTTTAGAACCCTTAGCACTTAAACATAGTGCAATGTCTTTTGTTAGGAGAACCAAGTAAAGGAAGCAAAGAGATCCCTCACTAATTAGAGTCCAAGTCCAACCAAATAAAAATGTAAGGGATTGATTTTGAGACAAATTAGGATAATATGTGTAAATTCATAAGAAATACCAATATATAAGAACCCCATCTCAATCCAATTTTATGACATATCGGCTGCTAAAGCCTGAGGGAGTGCTTCATAAGCTCTTCCCTAGGTCTGGTGGGAATCTTTGCTTAACCTTCATCCCCTAACCTTTAGAAATCTCCCTCTAAAATCCCTTTTGATCTTCAACATCAATTATAACACCAACTATAGCCCATCTATTTTAATATTCTTGACAATCGGTTATGGTTTTCTATAGAGGATGTTCATTAGGCACTAGGCTTGCCCTTGAACAGGGTTCTCAATGCTAAAGACCGTATGATAGAAGATTAATAAGATCGAGTATTCTAGAGATATATCACCGAGCTCATGACCTATGACCCAAGTCAATCCAAGGTGACTTGGATCATCCACCCGATGGTGTGGGTATCATATAGGGTCCTAGCAAGGACCATATTCTCCTGAGACACTAGGGGTGATTTTTTCTCATCCCACAAGCTTTATTTCCTTTAGAATTTAATTTCTAGTGAATCTAGGGCTATTCTTGGGGTAGATAAGGCTTATGGCACTAGGATTCTTTTCCTGGTGCCTTGGTTTATGGAACACTTAGCCCAAGTAGCTAAATGATTGGTCGATTTAGTTGTAAGAGGCCTTAGTACCCTTTTAGTGTTATCCCATAACATTGAAATTTCTAGCTACTCTTTATATGAAGTGTCAAGCCTCACCCGTATATCTTTATGTAAAATGAAAAACCTACGATGGATCTAATCCCAAAGAGGTTGGCAATAGGGTTATGAATGGCTTGTGGGTTACCTGATTTTGAATATCTTAGCCCCACTATTCCTTCTTATCCCTGGGTCATCTCCCTCTCCTAGAGGGAACTGAGACATGATTTCTCCCACCTAATTTCTACTAGCCTCCCTCGATAGCCGAAGGTACCCCACTCTCAAAAGAAGATGGAGCAATTAAGGATGATCGAGAGGTTGTTGGTCAGATGGAGGAGGAAATTGTCGTAAATTTCCCTCTAGGTAAGATGAGTAGTAGCCTGTCTTAGAACTATGAGGCTTAGACAGCTTCCCTACAGCACGAGTTTGGTCTTTTGCAGATTGATTTCGGGCATATGCATGACAGCTATATAGAGCTGATAACCTCCTATCAGTCCATGCCCGATTCTTTTTCATTATTTCCTTGTTCAGTTTTAATTTCCTTATCTCTTTCCATCGACCACTGTTATAATTTCCTTGTTTAGATTTTTCTTGCATTTTGTAGTTAAATGCATTGCATACATACTATATTTTATCTTTATAATTGAGATTATCCTTTCAATGAGGATTAATAGATACATATTTCTCTTTTCTAACTGGTTTTACTTGATAAACTAGTTAACTTTTGAAAATCATGAACATTAGGTTGTTGAGAACTAGGCTATTTCTCCCTTTTAGTAATTAGTCTCCCCCAATATTATAGACTTGTGTTTAGCTGTGAGGACTTGAGCCATAGATTGATGTTGTTATTCTAGTCTGTTTCTTTTCACGTGAGTTAGATTTTTTCCTCTGTGTGATTTTTTGCTCTTGGGTTTGCTATCTGGCTATTCAAGATTTTTAGCTTAACGCATAAGAATGATTGAACTATCCGTATAATTAGAGTCATTTTCCTTATACTTTGGTTATTTTTCCTGATATTTTATTTTTCATTTCATTGACCCTTGAAACCCATTGAGCCTTTATTCCCTTTTTATTGATGCATATCATTGAAAATCCTTAGATCCTTTTGTTAGTTTTAATTTTGGAGAAGAGGTATGTAGTTCTTTATACAAGAAAGCAGCGGCAAAGAAAAAGAAAGATTAAACTCAAAAATGAGATAAAGAAAAAAAATTAAAAAGAAAAAAAATTGGAAAAAGAAGAAGAACAGGTAAAAAGAGAGAAAGAATAAAAAGAAGAATAAGAAAATTAGAAGATTTCCTTAAGTCTATGCTCATCATGAATAGGGAAATGGAGTGTTTAATATCTAGTACATAGTCGAGGTAAAGAATTGATTTGAGTATGAAAAAAGAGGTCGTGTTCCGAAGTATAGGAGGTTATAAAGTGGTTTAGGGGGATTTTTGTTGCTTTTAGGGGTCGGGAACCCAATAAAGTATTGGGTGGACAATTCGATGAGTGAATTGCCACTAGAAAGCCTGGTTTTTTACAGCCCAACCTTTCTTTTTCGGTGAGAAAAATTGGAAGGGGCTCTCCTTACTAGTGCCCTATTATATTTGTGTGTCAATAAGGATCGGCTATGCGGCTTAGAGACCTAGAAATAGGCTATGAGTCACCACCAAACATTTATGGGCTTTTTAGAAATCGTTGGGTTTGAATCCCTAAATTTACTCACGTTAATGGTCTACGAACCCTGAGAAGGTTTGGAAATGAACAACGTATTTCAATTTGCGAATGTGTGCAAAGAAATTGGCATAAAGATAGAGAACAATTCAGTTTTAATCATAGGCAAACATGCAAAGACATAGGGAAAGCACACTCTAATTAAGCTGGTTGGAAAGTTAAGCATTATGCACACAAGTCTAAATTAGGTGATAACTTTGGTTAGAGCCCAAAATATTAAGGTTTTCTATGGCCATTTGTCCAAATTTATCTATTAGGGATGACTACAATCAATAGGTCTTGATTAATGCATAAGATAAAAGTGGTAATACACATTCATAACATAGTAAGGATAATGAAATAAAGTGCATAACTAAAAGAAAGTAATAGAGTCAGTGTTAGTAATATGCAAGATTTGATTTATGCATGATGATGATGAGTTGAAGGTTTAATAGTCAAATAGAGATATAGGCCTAGAGAGAAATTTTTCCATGATATATTCCAACTTTGGAAAAGGAGTCTAGTTCATGAAAACTTATGTATTTTATTCTTTGAACATCATTGACAAAAAGAGACAAAAATAAGATTAAAATATGCTTTATGATGTTTGAAAAGGAAATGAACCATAAGGATAACTCCTAAATATTTATTTAAGCATGATACATACTTAGGATTTGCTCATAAAAAGGGTAAATTATTGATTGATGATAACCGTTCTTTTAGGTCGTTAACTAAAAGACAGGTTATGCAAACAATATTTATTCCAACCTACAAACTATACGAGTATAGTGGAGTAGGGGGTCGAACCACGAAGACAAGGTATATCAAGACTTCAACTTTTAACACAACCGAACTAGTTGGAGTTGGAAATTCAATTAAAACTAATAAGCAGAAAATAGATGTTGATAGATCATGAAGTAAAGCAAGTAGAGAAAAACGAGGACAAGATTAGATTCACCCTAGGAATGAAGCTTTCGAAACCGAACATGACAAACTACAGAAAATCTGATAATAACTAGCATGGACATCCAAGAATACGAGAGGAAGTTCGTGACCCTATAAATCACACGAACAACCTATAATCGCCCTATGTCTCCAAAGGAGTGGCAGGACAAGATTCGCATCGGAATCCGAAACTACTTATTAACATCATTTCTACAACCTTAAGCAATAAAGATCATAGCTTTCCTAGGGTTTCACCAATCAACACCCCTAAAGGAATTACTCACTCATATTCATGCTTAAAGACATAAAGATATTGAAAGAAACGAACATGGGAGGAATTTACGAAAATGAAAACAAAAGCATAAATTATACTAATAAATGATAAACTTAGAACTAAGCATGCAATGAAATAAAGCAATGAATTAAGATTAAAGGAAGGAATTAAACTTACAAAAGCTTCCATTTGATATCCACGAAAAGAAATCGAACTACAAAGCATTGAAGAAAAATAGAAAACCGAAAGCTAAAACTAAAAGAATTTGGAGGCTAAGAAATCTAAAAGTGCATAAAAGTATAAAACCTAGCTCCCCCTCTCCTCATCAGAGGAAGGGGGTATTTATAACAAAATAAGAAAAACCTACGAAAACCCTAAAATGCATAGGAGCCGGCCCTAAAAAGAAGTAGTTGATTCGGAGGAAAACACCTTCATTCGCCCGAATATAAGTCTCATTCGGCCGAATGTGATCCCATTCACCCGAATGGTCTTCCATTCACCCATTCCAGAGGCTTCGAGGAATCGATCTCTGTCAAGCATTCGCCCGAATGTATAGGTTCCATTTGGCTCTTCCAGTAGCAAGGCTCAAGATCTCTGAAGACAGTCATCCATTCGACCAAATGTGCCCAGATTCGGTCGAATCTGCAACCATTCGGTCGAATGTCTCTCAGATTTTGTCGAATCTGAGACCATTCTTTCCTCTTTTTCACTTCCCTCTTTTCTGAACTCCGTAGAATCTTCATGAGTGACTTCAAACACTTGCCCAAGCTAAGATATATGTGTCAAAGGCTCGAATGCATCGCCTTTCACCTTGAAATCATCAAAAGTGCCTGAAATGAACTTAAGACAACTCGAAAACAAGATCAAGGAAAAATCAAGCATAATATACATAAAACCAATACAAAACTACGAGACTTGACACTAAAATGAGGTAATAAATGTGCTCTAAAATTAGCACATCAACTTCCCCCAAGCTAAACCGTTGCTAGTCCCTAGCAAATGAAATAGGAAGGTGAAATGATAGCTTAAGGAAAAATGAATGAAGAAATGAATGAAGAGACGAATGAAAAACATGGGAAGTGAAAATCAAGTCAATGCAAGCCGTGCACGTGTGACAGGCGGTATTTTAGGTCGCTACTAAGACACCTCTATCAAATGATATTTGTAGTCCTAAACATGCAACTAAAAGAGTATAGAGGCAAGTTAAGGGTCGAACACAGGGAAACAATTAAGCACCTCTATTTATCTCCTTATGTTAATCTAATTCGATCAAGAAGTATGGTGGGTAAAGTAATGATTAAGGGGGATAGAATAACAATTAAAACAAGCACTAGGGGGAAGGATCAAACATACTATGAATTCAACGAAGTTAGGCATCGGAAAATGGGTTTACATGTAACCCAAGCAACTCATACAAGGCAATATCAAGAATACTCTCTAATCACCTATCGGGATTAAGAGCTTTCCTAGCTAGCATACACTCACACTATCGTCGTAAGGCATACAAGCTAAGGTCATGCAATAATCAATAACCTAATGACCATTCCTAAGTCGCACTATCGTCACGATTTAGTTCACGTCATTCAACCACAACACGCGTATGGCCATAAACATGGAGTGGCTAATAAGTATAAGCACAAGGAAGATTTAATCACAAATATTCCAAATTAACCTAGCCTAGCATACACCAAACTCAAAGCATATCTGCACCAAACTCCTAGCAACAAGAAACTACTCACTAGTCATAACTACAACTACAATCATACTAAGCAACATTATAACCAATGAAATAGTAAGAAAGATAAAGTTTTTATCAACTAAACTAACAAAGGTAGAAACTTTAATCATAAAAACAAGAGAAAATAGAGAAATATACCAAAACCTTCATTAAAATCCCAATAAAGAGCCATACATCATTCAATCTCCAAGCTTGACCATACATCAATGCTGCAAAATTACTTCTTCAAAACTAAGAGTAAAACTAATGTTGATAGACAATGAAAATTACACTAAAAACTATGAAGATTGTTCAATACAAAAGTGGCTAAAACAAAAACCTAGAAAAATTCCTTAAAAGCTCTCCTCTAAGGTTTATGCGCTACTAAAATAATAATAAGCATTCCCCCGTGATAGAATGTTGTCCCCCCTTTTAACTTGGGCTGAAATCGGGATTTGAATCAGTAGCAGACGGGCGCGACCGCGCGTTACATGATGGCGCGACCGCTCCTCGAAATGCGCGCCCGCTCCAAAGTGGGTATTTAATGGTTGGTCCAGCTCATCAACGCACCCGCGCTCAAGGGATGCGCGCCCGCGCTTAAAGGTGGCGCGCCCGCGCCATTTGTCTGGTCTGGATTTCTTCCCGTTTTGCCCTTGTTCCTTCCATCTCCGAATCAACGGCATACACCTGCAATCATGGAACAGGAAGGCAAGGCGTAATACAACGAAAGAGGAGGGGAGTATAGACTACCTAAACCACATGAATACCCATTACGCGCCACAAAGGTAGAATACTCGAAATAGGCGGATCATAGCAAAAACATACTAAAATGGACCGAATTATTACTAAAACTACTAGAAAAGACTATCCTAAGAGCGACATAAATGTCACTCATCAAATTCCCCCAAGCTAAACCTTTGCTCGTCCTCGAGCAAAGCTAAAGGCAAAGAAGATTGAGAAACGATTATCCAAACACAAGCAAAATAGAAAAGAAAAAGGGGGGGAGGGGGGGGGGGAAGGAATTTACACTAACTCACTTTCGTAGGAATCACGGTTGTTTTTAACATAAACAACAAGCCATTTAAACCTCAAAGTCGCCAATGAGGACGAGTATGCTCTCGTGGGGGTTTCCAAAGAGTTTAACCCACAACTCTTGGCAACATGCTCAAAACAAACCCAAACAAAGGAGCAAATAAAGAAGAAAATCAACTACAAACATGGAACAAATAAAGAAGAAAATCAACTACAAACAAGCATAGATGGATGACAATCTTTCTAAGCACTAAGAGTAAGCATGTTTTTGGATGCCAATGGTTGATTGAAGGATAAGTTATGCTAAGCATAGAGAACTCTAACATGCTCCACTCCACCCACATTCCATACATTCTTACCACATTCCCTCATCTGGATTCAAATCCACCCTTCAAGGTAGCATCTCATGACTCCACGAAGGAGCCGGAAGTAATGAAACAAGGATGACCCGACATCTTACCAAGTCATGCTCTCTCCATATGCTTGAAATCTAGCTCCCTCCACCGACTAGTGACTCAACCAATCCAAGTCAAAAGGACTTTAAAAAGGGGTTGTAATGTAGGCTAGGAGGTAAAGGTAGAATATCCTAATTGTGAAGCAAAGAATGGCGCCAATTCTCGAAAATAACGTAGAATATCACCAATTTCCAAACAAAAATACATCTCCCCCAGGCTTTTTCAACACAATCTCACAAAACTATAAATGAAATGCGTAGAATCTCTCCCCCAAGCTTAAATTGAGCATTGTCCTCAATGCGCAAACTAGGGAGGACACTACATCAAAATCTGTTTGCAAATTGGCAAAATTAGTTTTTTTTTTAATTTTTTTTTTAATTTTATTTTTAATTTTATTTTTAATTTTTTTTTAGACTTTTATTTTTGCTTCACTATAAGCTAATCTACCCTTGACAAAATTTCTAGATCTCCTCCAAAATCAACATTACCTCAAAAATCATCGAACCATAAATACATACCTGCACTGGTCAATCGCCATGTCGGCGAATACTAGTAATCATCATCATCGACAGGAAAAACGGGGGGGGGGGACTCACCGGTGTCCATCAAACCGAGAGAAGCGTCCCCAAAACAGCATCATCATCAAAAACACATCAAAAACTCATCAACAATATTAGTGAACAGGGGCAAAATCAACCAAAGAAAACAGTCATGTAACTCAGCAGAATCAGCAGCACGAAGGTACAGGGAAAACAATGAAAGACTGGCAGGCGAGCAAGTAAGAGTCCCAGCCAAGTCACTCCCTACCAAGAGTATATCTCCTACTCATCAAAATAGGCGTACAAAAGCAAGGGAGAGAGATATACTCAAGGACGCAGCCTACTGGCCACTAGAGCTGGGCTCACTAGGTGAGCCAGACCGACGTGGCGGCTCGTCATAAGTGAAGCCACTAGGGGGGCCGAAAAGGCCCCAACCACCGTCAAAGCCCGGCGGCCAACCGTAGTGACCTCTGTAAAGATCCTCTTGCCAACTAGGCAAAGGAGCAAAGGGAGCGTCCTCTAACTAGGAATATAGAGGGGCGGGGTGATCAGGATGCATATAGGGGTAAGCAGGGTCCCCTCTAAAGTCACACCCGCCAGGCACACGATAATCGTACTGCCCGTCCTCTGGGAAGCTGCGGAACTCCTTACTAGGCTCGGAAGGACCTTGCCAGTAGGGGTAAGTGGGGAGATTGTTCCCCCCCCCCCCCCAAGAAGGAACAGGGCCATGCTGAGGCTGCCAATTGGGGTAGTTCACGGGGGGAGAAATCTCTCCTCGATCCACAGCTGAGTCATAGAGGGCCTGCTGCTGCAGATGGTGGCCTTGCTGTGACTCATAAATTGCTTGCAACTGCCTATCTATATCAGATAGCTGAAATGTACCTGTACCTGCGGGTTGCTGGGTAACCGGATGCTGCTGCCGCTGCTCCTCCTGAACCTCCTCCTCATTACCTATCCCTACCTCATCGTCCCCATCAACATCGGGCACTCGCCTGCTATCTCTCAAAACTCTCCACACATTAGGGGACTGACGCGCGAGGGATGTGAAGTGAGGCTTAGGGAGGAAACAATGGTGGGCTCCCCTAACTAGCCACCTAAAAGCATTGGGGTTTGCCGTGGGGGTAATAAAATCAGAGCGGCGAAGCTGGTCCAAGTCAAGGTAAATATCCCCACTACTACCTACGGCCGTGCATAGAGGTAGAAGGTCAGTGTAACCTAATTTGGTGGCCAATCTAGTGACCATCGCCCCGCAATGTATCTCCCCTGGCTTTTTCCCTTTTGCTATGGCTTGGCAAGTTTGCATAAAGAGGAAACCCAAATACAACCTCCGCGCATGCTCTTCCTTTGTGGCTATCCATAGGCAAAGGACCTTTTCCTTACTCAGCTTTCCTAGGTCCTACTTAGAAATGATAGAATACCCTAGTAAATGGTGTAGGATCCTAAGGGCAGGGTGCCAAATCTCACTGGCTATGGAAGTCCGGGTGTAAAACTCACTTTTACCTGAAATGGAACGCCACCAAGTGTACTCACTATACTCCCTAAAGCTCTCATAAAGAGGGTAGTGAATGTCGGCATCAGGGTGAAAGTCGAGGGCTCAATTGAACTCTGCCAATGACATGGTGTGGGGGTTGTTGAAGAGTTGGAAAGAAATTCAAAAGTCGTTATTTTCTAGACTATCCACTTGAAAAGACGAGAAAAACTCTAATGTGGGTTCTTGGTAGGTCATGAATGAGGAGTTTATAAATGACCCTAGTCGAAGGTTGTTAAAAAGAATCCATAAATCATCATTTATACCGAGTTTTATCATGTCTCCACGATCGTAGTGCCTAGAAGGTCGCAACTTACGTTTTTTCATTTCGGAGTATATGAAGGAGTGGCTTTTGTTTAAGAGTTTTAGGGTGGGTAAGGCATTGGGTTGGTCTGACTCTGGCTTTTGGGACGATTGTCCCGACTTTGCAATTTTTCTCTTCTTCCCAATCCTTAGACTCATGACTGCCCACCTCTCTCTTTTTTTCTGTTTTCACTCCTTTTCCAAGCCAACTCCGGCTATTTCCACCCTTAACCTCCACAAAACTACAATGTACCTGTTCACAAGCAATAATAATCCAACCAACGCAACGAATATAGCCTAAGATAATAACCAACGACAACAATTTCAACAGAATCCAGCAGTAATTTCAACAATAATCAACCAAATTTCGCTAATAACCTAAGATAATCAAAATCCTTGCTTAAAAATTAATCAAAAGAGAATAATTAATGAAGGAAATTGAATACCTTTACCCTTATGCAAATAATTGTTATTTTGGTGTCAATTTGGTGAGGGTTTTGAGTAGTAAGGAGTTCGTTGCGATTGGTGTTGAGGATGACTAATTGCTTTCTTTGATGATGAACAAACAGAGAAGATGAATGATTGAAGCTTGAGGATGATTGATTTATGAGAATGATTGATTTAAGAGGATGGAAGAAGATGATCCTGAGTATGGTGGTGAGGAGCGGCCGCGAAGGGAGAGAAAGGCAATGAGGGGTTTGAGTTATGTTTGTGAGGGTTTAAGGGAAATTAAGGAAACAAAAGACAAAACCGTATTTTTTTTCTGATACCCAGAAAGGCGCGCCCGCGCCTCAGTGAAAACGCGGCCCGCTCCTAAATCGCGATAAAATCGCTCCAACTTCCTGAAAATCAGACCAAGCTATTATCGCGCCCGCGCTCTGAATAAGCGCGCCCGCGCCACTTTGGTACCGCGGGCCGCTCACAAATCGCGACAAAATCGCTCCTATTCTCTGGAATTGGGTGAGTATTAAGACCAAAGAGCTGGCGCGCCCGCCTCTAAAACAGGCGCGACCGCGCCTACTTTAAGATGCGAGCCGCTCCTAAATCACGCTTAAATCGCTCCTACTTTCTGGAATGGGAGCAATTTACATTCATATAACAGGCGTGCCAGCGACAAAACAAGGCGTGCCCGCGCCTTACTGCTCTCGCGGATCGCGCTGCAGCCGCGACCAAATCGCACTGAGATTCTGTCTCTTTAGTATTCATTCGAGCACAATTTTCTCAAAATTCCTCATTTTTGCTTTACTCTTGTCTCTCTTTCCTCGTGGATACACGCAATCACACCTACATTAAAATTGATTGGGAAAAGTGTTAGATGGATTAGTTCAAGCGATTTGAAAGAAAATAAAATCAAAGAGGTTAGAAACCGGGTTGCCTCCCGTAAGCGCTTCTTTAACGTCACTAGCTTGACGTACTTCACACGGAATCATGGTGACTTGAAAACATCAATGAGAGATAAATTTTCTAGCTTCTCAATTAGTTGACCCTCATAGTATGGCTTGAGACGGTGCCCATTCACTTTGAATGGAGGGTACTTGTCATTGAATATCTCAACCGAGCCATAAGGAAAGGCTTTGGATACTTGTAATGGACCGCTCCATGTAGACCTCAATTTCCCGGGGAAGAGCTTGAGTCTTGAATTGTAGAGTAGGACCTTTTGTACTTCCACAAATTCCTTCTTGGAAATTTGAGCATCTTGCCATGCCTTGGTTCTCGATTTGTAGAGGCTTGCACTGTCATATGCGTTCATTCTCAACTCTTCCAACTCATGAAGCTCTAGAAGCCTTTGCTCACCCGCACTGTGGAGATCAAAGTTGATTTGCTTGATTGCCCAATGCGTTCAGTGCTCCATCTCTACGGGTAAATGGCAATTCTTCCCATAAACAAGCTTATAGGGGGTAGTCCCTATAAGAGTCTTGAAGGCGGTCCTATATGCCCACAATGAATCAATGAGCTTACTAGACCAATCCTTCCTTGTTCTAGCAACGGTCTTCTCCAAGATGACTTTCAACTCCCTATTTGTGACTTCCGCTTGACCACTTGTTTGGGGGTGGTAAGCAAGGCCTCGCTTGTACGATACACCATACTTTGAAAGAAGCTTGTTGAATGCGTGGTGCTTGAAGTGTGAGCCTCCATCACTTATGATTGCCTTAGGAACACCGAATCTTGGGAAGATGACTTTCTTGAACAAATTGATGACCACCTTTGAGTCGTTGATGGGAGATGCCACGGCTTCCGCCCACTTGGAGACATAATCAACGGTAACTATAATGTGCCGGTTTCCTTGGGATGAGATGAAAGGGCCCATGAAGTCAACTGCCCAAACATCAAAAATTTCTAGTTCAAGAATCGGATTTTGGGGCATCTCATCACGCCTTGATATGTTCCCCGTCCTTTGGCACCTATCAGAAGTCTTAACAAATTGCCAAGCGTCTTTGAATAGAGACGGCCAAAAGAGCATGCATTGCAAAACCTTGGAAGTGGTCTTTTGAGCACTCATATGACCACCACAAGGGGATGAGTGGCACATTGAGAGCACATCTTGGAACTCTTCATTAGGAACACATCTTCTCAAAAGTCCATCCACCCCTCTCTTCAACAACATGGGGTCATCCCATATATACTTCTTTGCTTCATGCTTGAGCCTTCGATGTTGTTGAGGAGTGAAATCCGGAGGTATGGCACTACAAGCCAAGTAGTTCACAATATCCGCATACCAAGGCTCCGATTTTGCCTCAAGAGCGTATAAGACATCATCCATTAGGGCATCTTCAATTGGCAAACCGTTTTCATGTATTCTTGCACCTCCCAACCTAGAGAGGTGGTCCGCCACCACGTTCTCGGCTCTCTTCTTATCTCTCATTTCATAATCAAAATCTTGAAGGACCAACACCCATCTCAACAACCTCGGTTTGGCCTCCTTCTTACTTATCAAATATTTGAGAGCCGAGTGATCGATATACACTATTGTCCTAGAACCAATGAGGTAGGTTCTAAACTTCTCAAATGAGTGGATAACCGCCAAAAACTCTTTTTCGGTAGTCGTATAATTCCGTTGAGCATCATTGAGAGTCTTGGACAAATAGTATATAACGTGAAGTCTCCCATCCTTTCTTTGTCCTAGAACCGATCCAATGGCCTCATCGCTTGCATCGCACATTAGCTCGAATGGTAGAGACCAATCCGGTCCTTGGACTACGGGGGCGGTGCAAAGAGCCTCTTTCAACCTGCAAAATGACTCATGACAAGCTTTATCAAATACAAATTCTTTATCCTGTTGCAAGAGAGATGTGAGAGGCTTAGCAATCAAAGAGAAATCTTTGATGAAGCGGCGGTAAAAGCCGACATGACCAAGGAAGGACCTCACTTCTCTCACATTTGTGGGAGGAGGAAGCTTCTCAATCACATCAACCTTCGCACCATCAACTTCGATGCCTTCTTGGGAGATTTTATGGCCAAGAACAATGCCATCTTCCACCATGAAGTGGCATTTCTCCCAATTAAGCACCAAGTTGGCACTCTCACACCTTTCTAAACAACGAGATAAATTCATTAGGCACTTCTCATACGTACAAACGGAAAAGTCGTCCATAAAAACTTCCATTTCTTCCTTGATCATTTCACTAAAAATTGACATCATGCATCTTTGGAAGGTAGCCGAGGCATTACAATGACCAAAAGGCATCCTACGGCAAGCAAAAGTTCCATAGGGGCAAGTGAAAGTGGTCTTTTCTTGATCTTTTGGGTCAATTGGGATTTGGAAGAATCCCGAATAACCATCAAGAAAGCAATAAAAAGCATGCTTTGTAAGCCTCTCAAGCATTTGATCGATGAACGATAATGGAAAATGGTCTTTGGAAGTGTTGGCATTTAATTAGCGGTAATCAATACACATACGCCAACCCGTAACAAGCCGAGTTGGGACTAATTGTTGCTTATCATTGACCATTACCATCATACCTCCGTTTTTCGGCACTACTTGAACCGGGGACACCCAATCACTATGAGCTATTGGATAGATGATCCCCGCTTCAAGTAGCTTGGAAACTTCCTTTCTCACAACCTCTTGCATGGAAGGATTAAGTTTCCTTTGTCGTTGCCTACAAGGCTTAGCACCCTCCTCTAAATCGATTTTATGCATGCATAGGGAGGGGCTTATACCCTTGAGATCATCAAGAGTATAACCCAAAGCCTTCCTACGCTTTTTCAAAACATTAAGCAATGAGGAGGTTTGTTCTTCCGTGAGGTTAGCATTGACAATGACCGGAAAAGTATCATTAGCATCCAAAAAGACATGCCTCAAACCCGAAGGTAGAAGTTTTAATTCTACCTTCGGAGCTACCTTACCATTGGAGATTTCCTCCTCTTCTACTTGGAAGACATGGTTGGAGCATCTCTTGGTCGGGGGTTGTCTCCTCTTTCTCATCAAGCATTTCCTCATATAATTGCATCTCCTTTTGATCACCTACCTCATTCTCATTCAACAAAACATTCTCAAGTAGATCATTAGAAGCATGCATATGAGGGTATCGAAACTCATTCATCAAGTTTTTAATTTTATCTATTCTAAAGCATTTATTGCTAGAGGAAGGTTGTCTCATCACCTTATTCAAATCAAATTCGATAGAATCATTGTCAACCTTCAAGGTCATCTTGCCTTCTTTGACATCAATAATTGCTTTAGAAGTAGCTAGGAATGGCCTACCCAAGATTATAGGAATTATTTCATCTTCATCCATCTCAAGAACATAAAAGTCCACCGGAAAAGTGAACTTACCAACTCTAAGGGGTATGTCCTCTACTTTCCCTATAGGCAATTTTGTGGACCTATCCGCTAGTTGGAGGGTGATGTTTGTAGGTGAAAGGTTGCCCACATTAAGATTTTGGTAGATCGAGAAAGGCATTAAACTCACACTAGCACCTAGGTCACACAAAGCTTTCCCCAAATGAACCTCATTGATAGAACAAGGGATGGAAAAACTACCGGGATCTTGCAATTTAGTTGGTAGCTTACTAGACAGAATAGCACTACAATTTGCGGTTAAGCTAATGGTTTCAACTTCTCTCCTTCCATTCAAGAGGTCTTTTAGGAATTTAGAGTAGTGTGGCATCTCTTTCATAGCATCCACAAAGGGTATAGAAACATGCAAGCTCTTTACTACATCTAAAAATTTTCCGAATTGGACATCAAGCCTAGACCTAGCAAATCTTTGGGGAAAAGGCAACCTCTCATTCCTAGGTTGGAGATTAAGGGGTAAAGATGTTTGATCTTTGGTGCTCTCCTTTTCGGGTTGCTTCTCTTTCTCTTTCTCACCCCTCTCGTTCTTTCCGACACTTCCCTCTAGAATCTCATTCTCTCTTGATGACTCATCCTCAACCTCAAGTCTTATCCTCACATCGGGACTCTTCTCAAAATTTAGATCACTCTCAAGGATCTTACCACTTCTAGTAGTAATGGCATACATAGACTTGGGGTTGACACCTTGGCTAGGTAAAGAAGAAGATGAAGAAGGGGAGGATGAAGAACTTGGTTGGGCAATTTGAGAGATTTGAGTCTCAAGCATTTTCATGTGTGCCTTGATTTGTTTCTTTTCTTCCTCTTGACTCCTATTATGGTTTTCTTGATTTTTAATGAAATTTTGAAGCATAGTCATCATAAGATCCGGAGGGGCTTCTATTTGGAGGGGTTGAGTAGGGGGAATTTGAGAATGGGGCCTTACTTGGTCAAAATCGGGGGGTCTACTATTTTGTGAGAAAGTAGAAGCATTTTGAATCCTATTACCCCCGGAACCCTGATTGGAATTAAAACGTTGTTGGTTGTTGGAATAGTTATGTTGGTTTTGATTCCAATTGGGTCTTTGGTTTGAGTAGCTTCTTCCATTGTAATTGGAAGAGTTTCCCCTACCTTGGCCTTGGCTATCATAACCACCACCACTTTGATTCCATTGACTTTGATTCCAACCTTGGTTTTGATTCCAACCACGGTTTAGGTTTTGATTCTAATTTGGCCGCATTCCGTTATTTCCCTCACGGGGCACAAAATTCATGGCATTAACATCTTCAACATTATCATCATTTTCATGGGGAGGGGGACCTTCACCTATGGACATACATTGTTAAGAATTATGATCATAGCCTCCACATATATCACAAAACATACAACCGGGAGGCATGGCATTGTAATTAGAGGGAGAAGAAGTAGAATGATTCATACCATGGCCTCCCTTGGGAGAAGGGGAGGAAGTATTTTGAGAACTTGATTTCATGAACTCCTCCATTTGTTTCGCCATCTTTGCCATTTGGTTGGAAAGATTTGTGATGGCATTGGTTTGCTCGACGGATTGCACCATTCCTTTGCTAGAAGTGGCTTCCCTCTCACCTTCGTACCAATCCTCATACTTGCGCACAACATCTTCTATGATACTCTCCACTTCGTCTTCCCTTTTGTTCATGATTGGGCATCCGGCTCCGGCATCAAGGCTAGTCTTGCTTTGAGGGGAGAGTCCTCCGTAGAATGTTTGGAGAACTTGCCAATCACGAATCCCATGGTGTGGGCATTGCCTTTGTAACTCTTTGAATCTCTCCCATGCCTCATAAAGAGACTCTCCACCTCTTTGGCGGAAACTTTGAATCTTTGAGCGAGCCTCGGCGGTTTTCTTGTGATTGTAAAACCTTCCTAGGAACGCCGTAGTTACCTCATTCCAAGTCGTGAGGGAACCGGGGGGGGACATCCTTGTTCAACCAATGTTCCGCCACTCCCATGAGTGAGAACGGGAACATCTTCAATCTTATGTACTCTTGGGAGACTCCGTTGATCTTGATAGTGTCACAATACTTGAGAAACTCTTTGAGATGCTCATGGGGATTCTCAAATTTTCCACCGGTAAATTACCTCTTCTCTATCATTGAAATGAAATTAGGCTTTATCTCGAAATTGTTTGCTTGAGTGGTGGGGGATAAGATCCCACTTTGAGAGGCATAAGGTTTGGGTGCTCCAAGTTGCTTTAGTGACCTTTGATCACCCATGTTTCCTTGATCAGCCATGCTTTGTTGATTATGGTATTGGGCAAATGGGTTGGGAATTGAGCCTGTGGATGGTTCGCTCTCCCCACTTGAAGTGGGTGAAGATGGGGTAGGGGAACTTCTCACTTCCTCTTGAAGTGGGTCTTCACCTTTCTCCCTTGCTTGTCTCCTCAATTGGGCTAGAGTACGCTCTAGCTTGAGGTCTATGGACACCAAAGGCCTAGAGCAATTAAGCCTCCTCCTGTGCATATACAAAGCTAAGCAGAAAGTGAGCACTGACAAGATACGGAAAAACAAAAGAATAGAAAAGAACTAGTCTCAACAAGAAAATAAACACACAATGGAAACCGTTTCCCCGGCAACGGCGCCAATTTGACAGGCGGTATTTTAGGTCGCTACTAAGACACCTCTATCAAATGATATTTGTAGTCCTAAACATGCAACTAAAAGAGTATAGAGGTAAGTTAAGGGTCTAACACAGGGAAACAATTAAGCACCGCTATTTATCTCCTAATGTTAATCTAATTCGATCAAGAAGTATGGTGGGTAAAGTAATGACTAAGGGGGATAGAATAACAAATTAAAACAAACACTAGGGGGAAGGATCAAACATACTATGAATTCAACGAAGTTAGGCATCGGAAAATGGGTTTACATGTAACCCAAGCAACTCATACAAGGCAATATCAAGAATACTCTCTAATCACCTATCGGGATTAAGAGCTTTCCTAGCTAGCATACACTCACACTATCGTCGTAAGGCATACAAGCTAAGGTCATGCAATAATCAATCACCTAATGACCATTCCTAAGTCGCACTATCGTCACGATTTAGTTCACGTCATTCAACCACAACACGCGTATGGCCATAAACATGGAGTGGCTAATAAGTATAAGCACAAGGAAGATTTAATCACAAATATTCCAAATTAACCTAGCCTAGCATACACCAAACTCAAAGCATATCTTCACCAAACTCCTAGCAACAAGAAACTACTCACTAGTCATAACTACAACTACAATCATACTAAGCAACATTATAACCAATGAAATAGTAAGAAAGATAAAGTTTTTATCAACTAAACTAACAAAGGTAGAAACTTTAATCATAAAAACAAGAGAAAATAGAGAAATATACCAAAACCTTCATTAAAATCCCAATAAAGAGCCATACATCATTCAATCTCCAAGCTTGACCATACATCAATGCTGCAAAATTACTTCTTCAAAACTAAGAGTAAAACTAATGTTGATAGACAATGAAAATTACACTAAAAACTATCAAGATTGTTCAATACAAAAGTGGCTAAAACAAAAACCTAGAAAAATTCCTTAAAAGCTCTCCTCTAAGGTTTCTGCGCTACTAAAATAATAATAAGCATTCCCCCGTGATAGAATATTGTCCCCCCTTTTAACTTGGGCTGAAATCGGGATTTGAATCAGCAGCAGACGGGCGCGCCCGAGCCCAACAATGGCGCGCACGCGCGTTAAATGATGGCGCGGCCGCTCCTCGAAATGCGCGCCCGCTCCAAAGTGGGTATTTAATGGTTGGTCCAGCTCATCAACGCGCCCGCGCTCATGGGATGCGCGCCCGTGCTTAAAGGTGGCGCGCCCGCGCCATTTTTCTAGTCTGGATTTCTTCCCGTTTTGCCCTTGTTCCTTCCATCTCCGAATCAATGGCATACACCTGCAATCATGGAACAGGAAGGTAAGGCGTAATACAACGAAAGAGGAGGGGAGTATAGACTACCTAAACCACATGAATACCCATTACGCGCCACAAAGGTAGAATACTCGAAATAGGCGGATCATAGCAAAAACATACTAAAATGGACCGATTTATTACTAAAACTACTAGAAAAGACTATCCTAAGAGCGACATAAATGTCACTCATCAACGTGCGAAACTCTTCCCTAGCCATGGGTGTGCAAGTACAATGGGATTTAAAGAGCATAATCAACTTTTTACACCTACTCGGGATCGCCAAGCAAACCACATCATAATTCATTCCGCCCACTACCTAATGAGGTCGCAAGTCTACGCTCCCAAGGTTATTTCCCACGAGGTGTGGGAAATTTCCATTACGCTCATGTGTTTATAGGGTATGTGTTTCACTCGAAATCATCCGACTGAAGATGAGTCGGGAATTAAACACCTAAGCAGGGAGAAATCCCGTAAATCGTGTCATATCTACTCTCCAGCACTGATCTTACTAATCAGGTTAAGTCGAACAGGTTTGGAAAGGGTTGTAATATAGGTTCGGATCGTGGTATGGTAGAATTTGGGAATGTAGAGTTGAATTAGAGGATAGTAAGTGATCCAAGGAAATAAAACCGAGGAAGATTACGCCTTCCGACAACCATGTCAATCCCAAAATTCCCAATAGTAGACTCTAATACACTATGTCAACTTTATTCTCTAATTTCTTTTTGTTTATTTTCTTTTCTTTTTCTCTTTTTTTTTCTTTTTCTTTCTTTTTTTTTCTTTTTTTTTCTTTTGTGCTTTTCAAGCTTTCTCTGAACTTTCTATGTGCATACTTCTTTGAAATGCACTAAGACTAGTGTACGTAGTCAAATCATCCAATGATCATTTCCCAAACCGAAATCCTATATTACAATGCTACAAATATCATCTTCACTATGATCACATGACTATCCTCTAGGTAAAAAGAGGGAACATTTAGTTCAGGTGGAGTTAGATAGCGTGGCTACAAAAAAGAAGGCAAAGGCACAAATTTGGCTCAACCTAGAGTAAATTGATTTTCATGGTAGGCACTTTGGCTATGTAGCTTTAACTACAAACGTGTTATCATCCCTAACCTTTAGAAAAGTAGACTATGCTAGAGGAGAATAGACACAATTCTTAAGATTCCCTGACTAACACTCATCAATATAGGACTTATAATAAAGTCCTAAAGGCTCAATCCTCACTAGGTTAGTCGAAATGCGCCTCAATAGGTAGTCATCCAAACCACATACCAAGCAAGCTCAGATCCCCCAAGCTAAGTTAAAAACAGTTGATAGACTCATACCCAAAACAGGCACAGGGCTAGGGGAATACGAGTTTGCATAAACTCAATGTAAAGTGCACAACAGAGGCTTGCATGCTTGTTTGGAATATACGATGGGAAAGGGGGCACATAATGCAAAGAAGGGTAAAAACAAATATAAAAATAACTTAAATACATAAATTTGGATTTTCAAGTAAGCAATCATACCAGTACTGGGTGCAGCGGCATGTGGAACTTCTTATATATATACCTGAAAACAACACCAAAAAGCAAAGCGCAAAGCACAAAATAGCACCTAGAAATAGACACAAAACACGAAGCAATGCAACACTACACAACACTAAACTGACATCCAGGGCCAAAGGACACGCAAAAGAACGAGTAGTGGACTATGGATACCCCCCAAGCTAGGATGAAGCCGTCCTCGGCGCTAAGGGAGGCCGTTAGGTCCACCACTACTCATCCCCCATAAATTCCTCATCATCCCCCTGGTCATCCTCCTCATTAACCTCCTCCTCCCCACCCGTGTAGTCCATCCCATAGTCATCCGAGGCTCTTCTAGGAGCCGGCGGGGTGAAGTTATTAAACCTACGCCTACCCACCCGCAACTGGTCAAACCCATGACTTAGTGATATCTTGTTATAGTTGTCATAGCGAGGGTACCAAGAAGGGGTGGCCATGATTTCGCCGACCATGTGGGAGCGATAGGCCATATCATACCATGGGTAGTTAGCCCGCTCGAAGTTTTGTTCGAGGTGTTTGAGCCGGGTTGTGTGGTGGGCTTGGGTGGTGAGGACCTAGTCAAGCCTTCTCTCTATGCGTCCTAGGGAGGACATAATATCGGATTCAGACTCATCGTCTGAATCGTCATGGTCCGCTAAGACCGAGGTGGAGGTCCTAAGTCTGTCACGTATAGAGAGGGTGTGAGGGCGGGGAGGTGGTACAAGTGGGGGCTCGACAGCGTATCTTGGCATATCGCCTTCTAAGAGATACGAGGCCCCAAACTGGACTAGGGGAGGTAAATGAGGGCAAGGAAGGGGGATGGTGCGGTCATTCAAGTACCGCCATCGCATGGGGTCCGCAAAAATGAAGCCAGCCCGTACGAGACATTGCTCGTGAAGGGTAGTGGAACTGACATATCGTTCGCTGAATTCCACAGGATTCATGACGTTCAAGAATTCAGCAATGCGGAATACGTGTCCCCCTAAACATAAGTCAGTAGTAGCATTCAGGGTTTATACACATTGGCCCTAGGTACGTTCCCATTAGCCTGGTTCCCCTGGAAACCTTGGTTATTAAATCCACCTTGACCATTTCTATTGTATCTTGGGTGGAAGTTTCCCTGGTTTTGGTTGGAGTTAAAGGGAGGTTTGTACTGTTGGTTGTTCGGGAAAGGTTGCTGCCCATACCCTACTCCTTGGCCCTGTCCACTATAGTTAAGGGCTGCCACATGATCAGGGTTATACCCATAACCGTCATAGTTCATCACCTGCGGTTCTGGGTTATACCCTCCATAGTCAACTGCAGCTACGTGCTCGGAGTGCGAACCACCACAATAAGATGTATCATGGTTGGTACCCCCACATATGGCACATGCAAAGGGCTATTGTGATCAACTCTTACAATTTGTTTTCCCTTTCTCTTTTTCTCATAATGTGAAGAGCTAGAAACAACTCCTACTTCACTAGGTTAAGTGTCAAAACCTTTACTTTGAGCATCATGTTCAATGAACCATCCTCAACGATTGGTCCCCTCTTAGCATATTTCCAATCCCTCTATCTTACATTTTAATTATTGCAATCTACTTACATTATTAAAGTTTATTTTTCTTTTAGTGTAATAATTCCCATTTATACTCGTTTTTATATGGTATTTTTAGGTCATTTTAGATTTAGATTATTCCATTTTAGGTTAGTTTTAAGTGAATTTTGCTCAATTATTATCATGTGATGCGTTCACGGGGTTTTTGTAGTGTTTGTGTTGCTTTTCAAGTTTCCTACGTACTTAGTGTCATTGGTTGAGTTTGAAACTTAAGGAACAGAAGTCAAGAATGCAACCCTAAAAGAGTCAAATCAAAGGATGGAGGGAAGAAGCAAAATTGGAGTCAAAGGCAAAGAGACTCGATTGAGTGCGCAGAGGACTTGATCGAGTGAAAGCACGAAATCTGGCAGAAAGTGGCCTCAAAGTGAAAAAGTGAAGAAATACAAGACACTTGATCGAGTGGAATTCAAACTCGATTGAGTCTCCTCTCCAACAGCCAATTTTGACCAGCTTCAAAATTTGCTAAACGAAGGACTCGATCGAGTGGCATTCTAACTCAATCGAGTGCCTTGTTGTTGGGCCATTTTTCGACATGTGTCCTATTGAAGCCCAAACTTATTTTGTATATATTATGGTTATTTTGCATGGTTTTAGAGGAAAGCTTAGGTTATGTTAAGCATAGTATTGGGGGTTTTCATTACTTCTTCAGCAAATATTCATTAGTTTAGCATTAAATCTCTCAAAATTCCCTTAATTTCCATTAGTTTTATTGTTGTTTGTAGTTTACTTTGCATTCAAGTTTCCATATTCTAATTTAAAATTGTGGTCAAATTTTGGTTTGTGTAATTTAGTAGTTTTACACTTTAATTCCTGCTCTTATTCTAGTATTGCTATCTATTATCATTTTTATATATTTCCAGCATTGATTACGACTTTGTTTATCATTTGTGTTGATTCGATAAGCAACATCCATGAGTAGTTTACTAATCTAGGATCCTGATGAACCCTAGTATGGATTAATTATTAATATATCCCAAAACCCGATTATAAATGCATAAAGTTGATTCTTTTAATCTTTGATTGGGTTTAATTCCATTAAAAGGCTAGATGTAGTTGATTAATGACATGGATTAGGTTCGTGACTAAAGTCAATTCATTATCTACATTAGAATCACTAATTAAGGTGTGATTGATGATCACAAAAGTAGACATCAAGACCATTAAGACCTATAGAATGATGTGTTTAATGTCTTGCTATCGCATAAATCCATGAAAGTAGGTAGGATTTCTTTAGGGGGAAGCTATTAATACTCGAGAAAGATCCTTAGTATTGTTTAGGGTGCATTCGTCTTAGGAATTACTTTATGTATTGCATTCGCGAGATTGGGATAGAAATCAATGTATAAGTCATACTAGTGGGGTTATGTTGTCCTAGATACTTTTTCTCATATCGGTAATCAAAGTTCAGCAATAGTTTGTGTTTTAGCCTAGTTTAGGTTAGCCATTAGTTAGATTAACTCCTTATTATTCGTGATATTCCTAATTAGCATAGGCAACATTATAATACAATAGTCTATTGGAATAATGACCCTACTTACCTAAGCTACATTAGTTTAGGTGAATAGATTACTTTTGATAGGGTAACGACATCGCGGTCATAGTCTATGATGTAAAGATATGGACATTTCCAATCTTAATAGACTCAATAGTTGACCCATTTTCATGAGCAAACCCTAAGTATGTATCATACTTGAGTACATGCTTAGTAGTTATCTAATGGCTCATTTCTTACTTTAGATTTTATAAGTCATACTTTGATTTCTATTTCCACATTCAAGTTTATGATGTTCTAAGGCAAAATTATATGTGCCACTTGAACTATACTCATCCTTAAGTTGGATTTCATCATGAGGAAAAGTCTCTTTATACGTCCTTCTTCATTTGATTAATCAATCTCTCCAACTCATTATGCATCATACTTACATTGTGATTGTTGTAATTTTTGTACATAATTCTTACTTTATATTAAGATTACATGATCACCTTTACTTATGCTTATAATCAAGAATTATTGATTGAATTCTACGCCTAATAAGATAAATAATGGACAACCAGATATAGGTACCCATTAATCTTGAGGACAATTAACAAAGTGGTCACCAAACTTAGATTTATGTGCATTTGCTTAACTTGCTCAACCAATTTAGTCTAGAGTGTGTTTATCACTTGTTTTTGCATGTTTGACTAGGACTAAATTTGATTTGTTCTCCATCTCAATGCCAATTGCTTGCACACATTATTGAGTTGAAATAAGTTGCTCATTCCCAGACCTTCTCATGGTTTATAGACCACTTACGTGAGTCAATTTTGGGATTCAAACCTAAGGGTGACCAAACAGCCCAAAAATGTTGGTGGTGACTCCTTAACCCTTTTCAATGTCATAAAGTTGTGTAGCCAATCCTTATTGACGCGCAAATATAGTAGGGCACTAGTGGGGGAGAGTCCCTTCCTTCTTCTTTACCAAAAAGGAAGGTTTGACTGCAAAAAATCGGACTCTCTAGTGGTGATTCACTCATCGAATCATCCACCCGAAACCTAATTGGGTTCCTTAACCTTTTGAACTTATTAAGACCCTCCATTATCCTTATTTTTCTTTTACTTTGATCAATGAGTTTTCTAAGGCTCAATATTTATGTCTCTAATGTCTTATGAATTATTTTTTATGAACATATTCAAAAAAATCAATATTTTTTATTTACTATTTAATTGAACCCAAAGCTCATTCTTTTGTTTGTATATCATAATCCCTAATTTTATATTCTACTCCTAACCTTAAAATTTTATTTTTACTTTCATTAATCTATGATGTTTTGAAGACATAATCGAAATGTGTCTTATTAATTAGATTACTATTGACTACATAGTCAACGTTGAATTATGTCATGGGAGGAGCTTGTTTAAGTCTTCTCTTTATTTGATAAAACACACCTTTAAATTTTCATGTATTAATTATACATTGCACTTTATTACTTAAATAAATTTCTTACTTTATTTACCTAAAAAGCTTACTTTGTTGTAATATAAAAACTTCACCTTTATTTTTGCACTAACTCAAGACATATTGAAGTGCATCACCTCTAATAAGATAGACTCTTAGACAAAATGGTTTGTAGCCCCTTAATCTTAAACAAGTGATCACCTTAATCTTGGATTTAACATGATTCTAAATATGTAAACCAACCTAATCTAGAGGTTGTTTCTTATTTTCTGTATGTGTATAAGAACTATTAATATTATGTTATTCCATCGCAATCAAGTTCATTAACTCTTCATTTACCAGTTCACATATATTGATCATTCTTGGAACATCTCGGGTAATTCAAGACTTGTTAGTCGTTTGGAGAATAACCCAAATAATTGTCTAAATTTTTTTTAAGTGTTTGGTGTGACTCCTCAACTACCTCGTTGCACTTTGGCCCCAATTAATAATTCGCAATACCGACCCTAAGTGATTCTCACAAACCATAGGGAAAGTGAAAAAAAACTCTCTTCCCTTCATCGAGATAATAAGAGGGTTGGGTTGTAAAATACTAGCTTTGTAGTGGTAGTTCAATCATTAACCCGAATTAAGCTAGTTAAAAGACACCCCCCCCCCCCCCCCCCACACACACACACACACACACACTTGTACTCTCATTTTGCTTACTTGCTTTATAGTTGTTTGATGAAGGTAAATGGAACCTGTGTCTTAAAGATGAATATCATTTCGTAATGTTTGCAGTCCCATAAGAGATTACATCATCATCCAATGAAAAATGTTGATTATCAATTATAGTACCATTAGTGATGGCCACAATGACAGGTCAAGCTAGCCCACAAGCTGGCGTGGCCCGTATTCGGCCTAGTCTAGAGGGTGGGATAGGCAGGGTTGGGTTCATCATACCGGTTCAAATTAAATTGAAAACCGAATCACGAACCAAATTGAATAAAATTCACAAATTGAATCGAATTCATAAATTGAATCGAATTTTATTCACGAATCAAATCAAATTCATGAATCAAATTGAATTCAATTAACAGATCGAAACAAATTGAATCAAATTTCATATAATGACATTTAGAAATTAAAATAAATGAATTACTTCAAAAGTAATTAAACATTTATATTCATAAATCTCATAATTAGTTAATGACATTCGTTGTAACCTTTTATATTTGCCAAATCACATTCATTTTTTATTTATTTTGTCAATATTTACATATTTACATACTCATTAAACAAATTAAGCTTTTATATTCACTTAATTACATTAATTTCTCATAATCCTTACTTAGTTAAGTAATTATATATATTTACTTAAAATTTAGTTAAGTAATTATATATTTACTTAAAATCAATAGGAGACATAATCATATTCAAATTATTTTTTTAATTAAACAAGTGTTGGGGGTGGGGGAGAAAAGAAATGGCTTACACTTAATTTTAGAAATCATAATTTAATTATAAAATTAAATATTGATTTTCAAATTTAAGTTGCTTATGTATCCCAAAAGAATCAAAGCTCACGTAGTTCTGTTACGTACCTCGAGGGGTGCCTAGCTACCGGCGGTCCCCGAACTTTCTTCATCTCTATCGCTTCCTTCACTCATATTCATTAGCATCCAAGGATCATCTTAGTCATTCTCGTCCTCCCTCAATCATTGGGTCCTTTGCTCCGCTTGATCTCAATCCTTCTTTAAAATACATATTTCGATGCTCTCGGGGGATAAGAGGGATCTCTTCACTTCGACCTGCACTAAAAGCATACTCGGAAGCAATGGAGGAGGGGAAAATTGCAAGGATATTGTTTGCAATTCTCACCAAAATGGGAAATTTTTGTTCTGATCATGCCACCACTTAATGATGGAGAAATTCTCATCGCATTCTTGTTGGTAGGATAGATACTCATTAATAACATAAAGTGAAGAAGTGGATGGTGTAGAAGAAAAAATTGATATTTTTATTTTTTTTATAATTCTAATAAGTGTTGGCATGAATCTCGTACTAAAACTTCTGCCAGAAGATGATTCATTTTGTGTAGGTGCATAAATAGTAGCATAATATTCATACAAACCAAATAAAGTATTCATATATTGCTCTATGTATCTACTAACATCATAAGTTACATCTAGAGTACTATAGTAAAATTCTAATAAATTCTCTAAACCTAAAGCCTTAACCTTGGGATCGAGAGTAGTAACTATGTCGTATGTGATGGGGAATGTCAAGAAGTAAGTGTACCACTTACTTAGCATACTAGTAAGAACACAACTAATTTAAGGGACACGAAAATGCTCACTAATAGTGTTAATAATGCTAACACACTCCAGTATAACTAAATGAATGTTATGGTCATAAATGTATGAGAAGATCTTGGTTGTTGGTCAAAGGCCCCTAGAATGTCACGAATAAAGGTAGCGGTAGTCCACTGTTCTTCAAAAATAAGGTTATCGGGATTCACCCGAGTTTTGTTATAGAGAAGGGTCCAAACCCTACGATACCTAATGGCATCCCTCAATAACCTATAGGTGAAGTTCTAACAAGTCGGTGTATCAAGATATCATTGCCTCTCCTTAAGGCTTCTTTCCTTACATAAGGTCGTATATATCTTCTTCTAGTCGAGGTTGTAATCCTAATTCGTTTAATGAATCTCTTAATGGGGTTGAGCAATTCACTCAACTCACCTAAACCTTTTTAAACTAATAAGTTCATAATATAAGCACAACAACATACATGCAAAAGTTCTCCATTGTTCAACAACTTCAAGCTTGGTTCCGTCTTCAAGTAATCTATACATTTGGTGTTAACTGAAGCATTATCTAGGGAAATGGAAAATATTTTATCGAGCAAATTGAAGTTCTTAAGGCATTCTATAATCCTCACCTTAAGGTTGTACCCAGTATGTCTCTCCTCCATAGCCTCAAAATAAATAATACATTTTTTGATAAACCACTCATCATTTATCCAATGGGTGGTAATACATAGGAAAGGTTCACCAAAACTAGAGGTCTAAGTACCACTAGTAAGGCTCACATGACCATTGAATTTACAAAACATTTCTATTAAGCTACTTCTATACTTATAATAGGCAGTTTGGGTATGCCACTTGAGGGTGTTTCTAGGGATACGGAAAAATGTGGGATGTAAAGAAACTCTAGTAAAATGTTTAAAGTTAGCGCTCTCACCATGGGTAAAGGGTTATTCGTCAACAATAACAAAGTTAGCAAGTTCATCTATCATCCTATCTCTATTATACATGAAAGATGTACCTCCTCCAGGCATGGTATCCATGAATCCGTGAAGTTGCGTTTGGCTTGACGATTCACTTACCGATTCAACTCCTTCGAGATAAATTTCGTGTATTCCGTTCAAGTGACTAGATAATGTCTCCGTTCCATAGCCGGTCTTCCATGCATAAGTAGCGGGCAGTTTATTCTCCGTTTTCTTGCAAACGAGGCAATAACACATGAACTTATTCCCTTTGGAAGAAGGGTCGGTGATTGGAACTTTCTCGAAGTACGACCACACCGATGAAAGTTTCTTTCTACAATAAGAAGGATTGGTACTCTACCATCACCTTCATTTCATATCAAGTTATTAACATTAACTTAACTAACATTCATATGAAGTTATTAACATCAACTAAACTAGCATTCATATGAAGTTATTAACATTAACTAAACTAACATTCATACCATGTTATTAGCATTAACCGAACTAACATTCATATGAAGTTATTAACAATAACTAAACTAACATTCATATCAAGTTATTAATATTAATTAAACTAACATTCATATGAAGTTATTAACATAAACTAAACTAACATTCATATCAAGTTATTAACATTAACTAAACTAATATTCATATCAATCAACTTTAACTTAACTAACATTCACGTGAAATTATTTACATTAACTAAACTAACATTCATATCAAGTTATAAGTAAAGTATATTAAATTAACATATAAGATTACGAAATTAGAAGTTTAGAAATTACCTTAGCCAGTAATACTAAAAGGCGGTCACATCTCCAAAGTTGGCGTATGAGGAATTTGACCACTTGGACTAAGAGCTCCAAAAATTTGTTCATCATTTTGAGCGAAAGTTTCGACATTGATTTGAAATGAATTTTTGAATGAGCTACTAACATTAATACCTCTTCCTCTAAGAATAAAAAAAGCAACTAATTAAATTAAGAGAGTTATTACGAAGAAGATTAGTACTAATAACTAAACTAATTATATTTTGGAGTAATTGAGATTTTGAGAGATTGAGAGATTAAGAGTTAATTGAGTGGGGATGGGAGATTGAATGGAGGAGTATTTATAGACGAAATTCCAACGGCAATTAACGGCTAGTTTTTGGTAGAACAACTTAGGGTGAGGATGGGTTGGTGGGTTGGGCCAAACCGAGTTGAATTTTTTTTTCGAAGTGAATTGAATAGGATCAAGATTTGGAAATCCGGATTTGTATTTGGCCCACCCAGCTCACGGTCCAAACCGAATTCAGGCCGAGCTTTTAGTGGGCCGAGTCACACGAGTCAAAAAGCGAGTCGAGCTGAACAGGCCCACTGGCAAACTATAATTGCCATCCATCCCAACACAATTAGCATTGTCGGCCATCTCCGTAGGCCTTTTCTCAATGGCTGGTCGGCAATTATCATTCCTCAATGTTGCCTTCATCTTCATTTTGCACAATGCGAAACTGCTCCCATTGGACTTCCTATGATGACATTTTCTCGTCAACACTTGCGTCGACCTTGTACCAACTTCCTATTCATCGTGAACAATTCGCAACACTAAAGATCTAATACCACTTTTAGGAAATTCGGGTGCTTAACAGCAAAAGTTGAAATCAGAAATAATGAAGAAAATACTTTTATGAGTTCAGAACAAACAATTATTTAACATTTTCAATATATTAACAAAATTAATCCAGTGTTTACACACACTGCAGACTATATAAGAGACTGCCTACAGACCAAAACACAAAAATAAAGGGAAACAAAAACCACCCTTCATTCATATTACATATGCCCTATCAAAGAAATCCATCCTTATTCACAAAAAAGCCTGTAGAAACGAGCGTTAGAAGCCATCAGACAGCACAAGAAATGTCCACACTGGAGTTATCTAGCTGAGTTTGGTGTTCTTCCCTGACTGCTTTGGCATACAACTAATAGCATCATCACTTTTTTACACGATGCTTCCTTCTGCCCGACAAATTTACCACTGAAGAATCGAAGACCAATGCATCCAATTCACCAAAATACCTACTTGTCCAAGACATACATAAAAAATACATATATGGGCGATTGTACTTTGCCGCATCTAACCTGGAACAAATGAAAGAACACAACATTTAACAATTGTTTTCAAGTATATCGGGAATAGGAAATTAGAAAAAAAAAAGGATTGGATGTCTATGAAACACTTGTAAACTTGACCATACTTTAATTCTTACAAGAAACAATATAAATGTCGTAAAAATTGAGTTTTTTTATTCCTATCTTGAGCTGATGAAAAAGGCTAAGAGACATAATGCTTGAGTACTTGATTTTAAAACAAAGGAGATGTTAGAACCAGTGCAAGTCATATGTATGTGTTGTCAGATACCCGTTGACTACACGCAGTGGTTGCTTAGTTGGCGGAGCAGGTGAGGATAGTGATGGAAGGCCTTCCACTTGGAGACAGGTGAGGTGGCCATGTTCGATTATCTTGGTGATGCTTAGCAGTTTTTCACTTTTGTCTTTCTTCTCAAAAAGGGAGTTTGAATCCAAGGGAACTCAGACGAATACTTAATAAGGATTGGGCCATGGGGTGTATATAATCTGGAAAAAGGAGAAGAAAATCTCTACAAGGGTTCATCAAACATTAACTGAGGAAAATGACAAAGGGAACAGACTCTGATGCTGTCTTTTTTTTTTTTTTGTGTGTGAACCAAATACCCCTCAATGTGTTATGTCGACTTTATGAAAAAATTCCCATAAGTTGGTAATGCACACAACTTGACTCCCCTGTACTACATATGACATCACGGACAAACAACATACAACATAGTGGAAAACTTTCATAGGAGATCTTGATGCCTCCCCAAATGAACTCTAAGAGTTGGATGATAAAGAATGCAGATGGTAATAAATTTACAAATGACATAATATAGGTAAGTTAACTTTTGCAAACATAATAGATAAAGACACTTACCTACATAGGTATTGCTAATCTAACTCTGATGTATGCGTGGATGTACGTGGAGGTCAAATCATACAAAAGCACCATGCGACACAATATTACATCATATCTGTCAACGCCTGTGGCCGAGGCTTTGCCTTCACAATTGTCTCATCACAGTGTTTAATCCATTCTGACAATCTCCATGGTTTTTGCCATTTCCATTTGAACTGTAATATCCACTGGTGATGACTCCTCTTCCATCTCCATAGCTTACTAGATTGTCCTGCAACTGCTAATTTCTTCATTGACATTTGTCCAAGTGGCACCATCTGCATACATGAATTAATTTATTTAATTCCACAAAGAGCGTAGATAGAAGAATATCTAATAGGAGTAAGAAACAAACAACCTACCTTTTTCGGATCAATATATGCTGCTGATTCTCTCACTTGTCCATTAGCTATACCAGGAGAATATTTCAGCTGTTTTTGAGCAGGTACCGTAATTGGAGACAGTGGGCCACTCATATCATCATCTGAGTGTTTTAGAGATCCTTGTAAATTATTCTGCTCAATTACCCAAAAACAAATCAGACTTCATAAAGATGAAAAAGGAAAGAAATTTACATATGGTCCATATTCAACAGAAAAGATAGGGAATAGACCATAGATAACTACACCAGCAATCATAAATCAAAAAACTAGCTTTGTCACTCCAAATAACTAAACTTGTTATTTGGAGACTTTACAAGGGATAATTTTCCACATATAATGCCTCATGTTTCATACAAAGCAAGCCTTTGAATAAAACCTTGGGGTCACTTGAGTCAAATTACCCTGGGATGGACATATTTCAGGTTACAAAAAACCAATAAATTAGGATCCAAAATTAATAACAGGCTTGAAAGTATTTAAGCACATTGCATTCCTCAATGAGATCATATTGATTTATCATCTGTCTTCAACCTCAGACAACCTTCAAATTAATGTGACAAAGCAGAAAATGCATCTTGAACATATCTCTACAAAACTAAACTAGAAAGAATAGTTCATCTCACCGATACAGATGAGGCAAGAGCAACAGCAACTGCTTGTTCTTTCAATTTAAGCTCCTTCTCCACCTCCTTTCTGCGTGTTTCACTCTGCCTCAAAAGACCAACTAGTTCTTTAAGCTGTTCTTTCATCTCCTTCATTTCAGTTTCCTTGTCATATAACTGACATCTGTCAAGCAGCAAGGCTAAAATGAGTTCCAACACAACAAAATCTTCATTCTGAAAACTACTAAAAAGATCCATACAGCACTAACGTAACATCCATATATATCATCTTCAGATCAAACTTCTAAAACCTCATTAATGATAAAAGTTAATGCAGCATGTAGAAGAAACATTACAAGGCCAATCTGTTTCTACACCTATATTTGATCATCAATAACTCAGTAGTGCATAAGCTGCAGGTTATTATAAAATAAAAAGAGCAGATAACCGAAATTTCAGATATCGATGGTGAATTTTCCTTTTTATTCCCTGAAACTTTATAAATTGTCTCCAAAATCTGGAGTATCATCCACTCATCCACTCTTGACAGAGCAATATGAAGCCAAATTTACTTTTCCATCTAAAGTGATTGACAATTCCGACAAAAAAAGATAGGAAAGGAATCTAGAGCAAATATCATGACTGTTCAATCAGTATGTAAAGACACAAAGTTTGATGAGAGGAGTTCAATATTCAAGTCATTTCTAGCTTATTTTGAATATGGAACAAATGCAAAGAACATCAAAAAAGGAAAATATAAATATAAATGGAATTAAGAGCAATCAACAATGATAAGCACCTTGTATCTGCAAGAGAATTGAACATATATTGAAGCAAACTCTTGGCATCTCCCATTGAACGCAACTGATTCCAGCGACCGCGGTTGCTAAAACCACGTTCCCTTTCTTCTGCTTCTGAAAGTTGTGAAGCCATTGCCACAAGTGAATTTGATGATATACTTAGCATATTTTCCAGAGATGCAATTCTTGCCATCCTTGCATTAGGTGACAGGGTTGATAGCCTGCACATGATCATGATTCAGGACTGCTCTTAACAATGACAAGGAAAATTTACCCTGCTAAGGAAACAGATTCCTAAAAGAGGATTTTGAATCAAGTTGACCTTGAGAACCCATTTTTCCCTTTTGGAGTGCTCAATCCCTTTGCAGCAAGCTCTTCTAGTTGTTTCAACACAGATAATTCCTCAGCGAGTGCAGTACGTCTGGAGAAGGTATAACCATCATTGAATTTAAAGTGATTCAATTTTATGCATGCTGGTTAAAGAAAATACCAGATTCAATCAGAATACGTACACTTGAGTTTGTTTCTCATACTCAGAACGCACTTCATGAACATTAACCATGACTTCTAGCTCATGATCAAGCCAACGCTGCAATGTTTTCTCGTTGGTCTAAGATGCAAAAGACTCCATCAACATAGCATATCTAGTGATATATAATGTAGATAAGGAAGATATATAGAAAATACACAAGGATCACTACCTGCCCATTTGTTCCATTTCCATTCGCAACAACTGAAAAAAAGTAGAGATCAGATTACAAGCTAAACATCAGAAGTAGTTTGGGTGAAATTTTGAGTAGAGCATTCTTAATTGACCCAATATCTTCTAGTACTTAAGGATATGAAAAGAGTCTACTGTATAGATGTATCCAGACTTTTTACTGATTAAAGTTGGGTGAAACTCTTTTCTTTCGTATAATTAGAACTTCTTAAGTTCAGTTTTTTATTACATTATAGATAATCCTCAGGCCCTCACAGTCAAATGTATGAGGTATCCTGGATACTTCGATGCAGTTTTTTTAAGCTAGCCTACATATGATCACAATCACAGTATCATAGGATACTTAAATAAAAATTTTGCATTGAGGGTGCTTGCAGCTTGCATGAAATTATCCCCAAGGAACCTAATATTAGCCCCATATTATTTGAGCTACTAGAAAATACCTGAGTTATCACGAGATGAAGATTTACGAGCTTCAAGCAACTCCTTCAATCTCTTGGTAGCCATAGCAGCCTCTTCTGTTTTCCTTTGGAGAACCTGAGGAAGTCAGAGAAAGAGCTCACATATGGAATTAGACCGCAAAAGCATTAACAGATTGACAAATTTCACAAGCAAAAACTATAAACTATCGGGCAGATATTTGGAAATCATAAATGTATCCAAAATAAAGTTGGAGTAGTGAATATTGAGAATAAGTTAAGGGAGAATAAGTTGCGTTGATTTGGGTATGTTAGATGCTAAACAACAATATACCGGTGAGGAAGGTGGAGGGTTGGGGTAATGAAAACCTCAAATGAGGTCGAGATATACCAAAGATGACTTGGATGGAAGGAGTTAAGAAAGATATGAAGAAAACAGGTTTCGAAGAAAATGTGGCTCTAAAGAGGATAATGAAGGATGAGCATTTTTGTAGATGATTACATGAGATAAATTATGAATTTATGTAGTCAACCGCATCTGTTTGAGATTAAGGCTTGGTTTGTTGCTGTACTTGTCGGCAAAAATGGAAACTTGACAATTTCAATATTTCTCAGATTTTGTAGGAAATTGATTCATGAGAATGGCAGTAAAATTTTGGATGAAACACGATGAGCCAGGTTGATTTCAGTGGCAATATCTTCATTCTAGAAGAGCTTTATGGACAAATAAAATAAATGGCAAACAAGCAGAAACTTACCTGTTTCTGACGTTGATTTAGAGCTTGTAGCTTATGCCTCTCGTACTCATTTCTCCTACCTTCTTTACGTAACTGGTTTTCCAAAACAACAAATATAAATAAAAGTAAAAATAATAAATCTGGTAGAAAAGAAAGAGATAGAGGAAGAGCAAAAAATTGATAAAGAGGATGCAATGAAGGAACCAAAGGAACACAAAAAAAAATTAGTGCAGAAGGGTGGTGAAAGGTTTTATGCATAGCCAGAAAGAGCAAACCGCACAACACCTGTAAAAGTTCCTTCTCTCGACAAGCTTTCCATTGCCGAAATTGTTCTGCCTCTTGCTTAATTTTATGTTGCAATTGCACCTGATATTACAGGGCTAATTAGTAGAAACTAGAAAGTAATGATCGGTGATTGGACATACAAAATGCGAGTAGAAAGCCAACCTTCTGTGCTTTTATGAACTGTATTTCCTCTTGCAATCGCTTTGCTGCTTCTTCACTTTTTTGTTTTTGTTTCAACAGCTGAACTTGGTTCTCTTGCTTCTTTTTTAGATCCAGGATCTGCAAATGTATATTGAAGAGATATTTAGATAAACAGGTAGCAACAATATAGAAAAGCTAATTCACATTATATTTTTTTTACCTGTGCCTCAAGTGCTTTCAGTTTCTGAGAATGAACATCTTGCAATTTTTGTGCTTGACCATCAGAAGAAGACAGATTTTCTATCTCAGCCAAAAGCCGGTCTCGTTCTTGCTGCAGTCATTGCAAATTACTTAAGTTCACAGTATAACAATTCTTTCAAGCAGACATTAAACTATATATTATATAATTCTAAGTGAACCTGAACAGTTCTTTTCTCATCCTCAAGTTCCATTAGTTTCTTCCCAAAATGCTGTTTAAGAGTTTCAGTATCTGCTTCTCCAAAAAGCTTCATTTCAGACTGCAAAGAAGAATAAATTCTCTCAAATAAGATAGCAACTATATAACTGAACTTGTTATACAATGGGTGTATTAGAACAGATGCATAGCTTAAGCTAATTTATAGAAGGTAATGGTCCAACAACAATAAGTCAAAATAAGATATTGTAAACAGGAAAACTGTCTTTTTTTTGTTTTCAAGAGTTACAAAATAGTTGATAATAACTTAGTAGGATGACTTTTGATGAGGTAAATAATAATATTTAAATAGTATAAACATTTCAACAAACTTAATATAACATAAGACACAAAATTAGCCATACAATATCCATTATGACATTAACAACGGAGGCTTTCTGATTTCTTTGAGGAGCTCTTTGAAGCTCTGGGGCACTCATACTGTACAAAGCTTCAGTTTTAATTTGTTCCCCTCATATAAGAATTAACTATTACCTATAGTTTACCATATTTTGTGTGCAATGCTTGGGCATTCATCATCAATCTCAGTGAGTGGCACAGGTGATATATTTTTGTAATGATCCAAGGGGTATGAAAACATCAATTTGTCCAATGTCAGATGAAAGCTAGGCACTGTCTAATGAATATGGAGCCTAGATGCCAAAGAGAATAGAGAGCACAATTTTGCCAATGTAAATATGGTGATGAGGAGGGGAGGACTTCACCCCTGTCAAAAGCTTGTGCAATTTTTCCCCGTGTTAAGGGATCATTGGGAAGGCTTATGAAGAGAATGGTTAAAGAAAGCCACCAAGAGATGGACTATAAACCACAATGATTTGCACAAATGACCCTAGGAAAACTTCTCAGACCAGAAGTTTTTCAACATAGTTCTTAAGCATGGCATTAGAATTTATCAAAGAAAATGTAATTGTTACAACTATGATCAAGACTATGGATCAAATAAGGATAATCATGGTAACACCGAGCAAGAATAGGCAAATAGACCACACCAGTGCACGATTTACTTGAAGTATTATAGTTCAAGGGAGTGGAATATGAGTGATCCAAAGTAGATAATGAAAACAACAGTATGAATGACTGATTTGAACTTTAAAACTTAGTCATTTGGTATTTTCAATAGTTAAACCTTATTTATTAGTAGTCAACACTCTAATTAAACATAAATCAATAGTTAAAACCTAAATTCCTAATTTTATAACTTCATTTGGACCACTGTGATGCTTTAGATTAAAGGCACTCATATATTCAGTATGTTTCAGCATTGGAATTCTTTTATGTATCAAGCCAAAGAATTCTTATATATATTTAGCTTTCAAGGCGACTTATCCAATTCAACATTCCATCACATTAACATACTTACAGTGCATTTATGGTTGGTCATACTAAGAAAAAACCAACACAACAAAATCTAAAAATAATAGCTAAGTCCAAAGCAACATTATTAGTACACAATGTATCTGGTAAAGTAAATGTTATGATCCATTGTTAAAAAGTCAATAGTCAATCGAGCTGGAATGACTTTATCTCCAGACAAGTGATATAAATAGTTTTAAAGACATCTATTATAATTCCTATAAAAATTAGAAGAAAACAGTTTGCCAAATGGGTAAACATAGCAGATTTCAACTCAAAACATTTTGAACTTAGGAGGAAATAACAATAACAAAAATTTAACAGAAAAATCTCAGAGAAGAAGTTAAGAAACAAAATCTTGATATATAGAGGTAGACATTTGCAGCCTCTTAAATCAGAACAAGATAACTAGATGCTCATATGTGCAAAGAGCTTTGAAATTCTAAGAACATAGAGGACCAATTGGGTGATAAACATAATTGCGATGAACTGAGATGTCATAAAATCTTGAATATGACCATCCAATCATGTTTCATTCAGTTGTTTGACATAACATTAATTATCACATATGTACAACAACTCAATCGAGACAAATGTGCATAACACCTAACCTATACATTCAAGGTCAAGAGGTCATAGACACAGAGGAAGTGAGAGGATGGATTTCCCATAATATGTCAAAGAGATCAACAACATGAAAATACTTTATACCAGCCTATGAATGAGCTAGCACATAATCACATGTACTTAATCTTGAAGGCGACATCTATGATCCACGTAGATTTATGTCAGACTAATAAAAACAACAGGTAGTACAACACAAAAGGAATCTACATATAAATGGCATACCTCTTTCTGCTGCAGACGTCTGTTCAACTCATCTAATTCTTTATCCATAGTGTTCTGAAGAACCTTATGCTCCCATTCCTTTGCAGCTTCTTCATCCATGTCCTTGGAATCACCTATTAAAATTCACAGTTTCATCAAAACTACACTTACACTACCTCAATGAAATTCATTCAGAAGCAGCTTAGAGACAAAAGGTTGACTACCCAAAAGCACATTGATGGTCTGTTTTGAATCTAAGGGAATTTTCAGCCCATGCCATTATGCTCCTTGAAAAAGAGCAGTTCTATCTTGAGGCTAAACTACTCATCATGGCAATAACCAAATTCTGAGTTCAAGAGTAGAAGAATCATACCCACAACCATTTCGCCCATTGTGTAATCAGATGAATCCATGCTTTGGCGCCTCTTATGCCCCTCATTCTTAACTAGACAAATTTCTCCACCCTGGTATCCAGTTTATTATTACCATGCCATATCAAATGATAAATATTGCATCTCTTTTAAAAAAAAAATGAAATTCCTTGAGAATCAAATTCTATGCAGGAAAATGAAGATCATGAAAAGAATCCTCAGTCAAGTCTCTACAAAAACTAGAAGAATCACTTACCTGACCCAAAGTTTCAACCTGATCACCAACATTATATCCACTGCGGTATTTACTAAGCTCTCGACGGAGATCCTCATTAGTTGATTCAAGCCAAGAAATCCTCTCTTTCAAAGCCTACAAGTTTATGGCATTTTATAGACAAAAAAAATGCACCAAAGCAGTGAAACTATAAAGACCTACAGAATTTCAATACCTGTACATCATCTGAAGATGTTCCTCCACCTCGTGCACAAAGTTCTGCTTGTAAGTACTCAAGCTGCTGCCGCATTTTGATCATCTCACTGGAAATTGGATCTCTATTTACCTATTCCAAACAATAAATAAACATTTGACATTAGATCATATAACCAAAAGTCACTGACTTACCACAGAAGGGTAGGGGGGGAAAAGGAAAGAAAATGTAAATCTAATAGAAGAGACATGTTATTCTTACCACTGGCTTATTTTGAATATTACGGGCACGGTTAGCATACTTGAGTGTGTTAAGTGTCTCTTCAGCGTTGATATCAGCTGGACTGATGCAAGCTGAAAATCCGATAACCAACTTAAGTGGCATTGAGATCAGGCTTGACAAAAAACAGATTGGGCTTTGGAATAACAAATGGGGACAAGGAAAAACTAAATAACAAAAGGTCAGGCTAGTGACCAATCTGACCATACTTTGTAAGTTGAAGTTGTACAACAGAGAGAATTGCACAAAGCAACTAAAAGTCCGACAAGATTGCTAATGATAGCACTGTTTAGAGTTCAAATAAACCAATATACTCCGTAGTTCACTAAGAGTATGCTGAACAGTTGCACAGGAAAACAAGTCATGAAAGCCAACAAGCAAATGCATTTGAAAAGTAGCAGGAGAAAATGAACAGCTTGTAATGGAAATCAAGTCACTTGTGAAATACAATACAGCAATAGTCTACGAATCCAACCCAAAAAACGAAATCCTTCATTTCACCTTGGTTACTTTATTGAACAAAGAATCAATAGATCTACTGCCAAAGCCATTCTGATATACTTGCAATCTGGGAAAGGGGAACAAAAATTTTTGGCCAAAGAGTAGAGGTATGGTGGACACATGAAAAAATAGCCTGGGAAGCTTTTCAGTTAAAGAGTTTACATTTTCTCATATGAAAAATAAATTATACGATAAACATTTAGGATAAGCTTTCAAGTATCATGTCAACTTAATATGTAAACCATCAGATATTGTTTTCCACATAACCAGAACTCTTTAGACTTCAGAATCAGCACAGGAATGAAAAAATGCAGTTAATTTTGCACCACAATCATTATAATTTTTCTCTTGGATATCAAGATGAATTTAGAAGGTAAAAAGAATACCAATCATAACGGTCCTGCTGTTGCCACCAAGTGAATCCTGAAAGAAAACAAGACATTAGACAAAGTACTGTCAAATACAGTTTTAATAATTATTCAAGGTAAAAAATAAAGCTGTTCACAAGCATCATTCCAAGCAAAGAAGACTTTAGTATATGCTAGTTCAAGAAAAATTATTTCCAAATGTAGCATGGAAACATCAGAATGGATAGTTAAGCTCATGCAACAACAATTAGCAATGGCTAAATGAGAGAATTCAGCTTCAAATACTTGGCATTTATAAATGTAATCCTAATTAAGTTTTGGGCTCTTCACATAGCAAGGATTTCTGTAGTACATCAAGTGATAAGGTTTGATCAAACATATCCAAATTACTTTATACACGGATAATTTTAGGGAAATTTTCAATGGTGACTTTGTTTTTTATTTTTATATTTGGTACACTACAACAAAAGGTTCTCATGGATAGCCCTTATTTAAGTGATTGTGACATTAATGATGAGTTTTGCCCAGGTTTTAAGGTGAAATACCAATACTACCCACTTCTAATCTCTCTCCCTCTCACTGCCCTACCATAGCACCTCCTCTATGCCTATAAACTCCGCTTCTAGTTTCAATTTGTGTCCTCACAACACCCTCATTGAACCCGTTTACTATAAAGTGAGAAACGAAGAGTAGTGATCCCCAATTTGAAACAAGTAGTGTTCCTCAACCTTTATCAAGTATTTAATTTAAGAGTTTGAATAGGAGAGAGAATATTTTAGAAGGGAATGGAGCGTAGTAGAGATCGAAACTGAAAACAGAATTGCGGTAGTAGTGTTAAGGAAATGTTGATGATGTAGAAGGTGTTCATGAAGGTTATGCCGCAATTATCTTTGACAATACAGACTCAATGGGTTGAGCTATTGGTTGGTGGTTCTCTTGGGTGGATATATGGGTGAGGGGGTGAGGAAAAAGAAGTAAAGGAGGAAAAGAGAAGAGTAATATCTGTAATTTGCCTGAAAAACCAAGGCAAAAAATATCATTAATCTCATGATTATCAATAAAAAGAAGTTCTGGGCTACCAATTAGAAAACTTATTTTAGCAAATGCAAAAAGAAAAAATAAAGAGCTACATATTTCCCACAATTTTATTTCTCAATTATTAGAACACAGTTATGCAGATCACATACATCATTAACACGACTTCACAAGATGATAGTGTATGGTACAAGAAAGTCAAAAGAGGTGTACCAAAATAACAGCTGGTATTGCTTTCCAACAGCATAAAATCTTGTAACTTGAACAAAAAATTTTGAGCTCATATATCAAGAGGTGGATTATGAAAACTAATTATACAAGTTGAGATCACAACTTAACTATTAATCTCTATGGGCATATTCTGAAGAAAAGAAACCTAACAATCAATAGCAGAATTATGTCAAACCTGCAATAATCGAGTTAATTTACTGTCTCTGTAGGGTACATGTACACCTTTCTTTTTCTCATCACCAAGAGCACTGATGACATTTCCAAGAGCAAGAAGACCCTTATTAATATGAACTCCTGTTCAAAAGAAGCAATAGTTAATATCTTCAATCTAAAACAAAAGGAAATAAAGATACGACAAGTGAATAATATGCTTGCCAACCTTCTTTAAAACGCATGCCATCAGAACCTGTTCTTTTTGCACGTTCAGACCCAGCGAGATCTACTAAATGTAATTTAGCTGACAAATATTCTTCGTTCATGTTTTCATTGACATTTCCATCTTCAGAGATTGTGTCACTTAGCTTGTGCATTTGTTCTAGCGTAATGGTGAAGATGGCATGTGAACGACTACGAACAAATATATGTTGATAATGTGAAGTTAATAAATCAAATGATATCCAAGATGCATATCTGAGTTGTAGTATCAATGGATAAAACCTTCTGAAGAATGTTCATTCTGATAATGACTTGATAAGTACCTGGATTGGTTGTTCATGTTCGTACTTCCTGTAGCCCTGCAAAGTGATCCTTGTTCAAGGCATGCAGCCATTTCTTTCAAAGATCTAACCTCTACCTCAGTAGATCCCGCTAGAGTAATGACACCGTTAGATGATTCACGTATCTGTATTGGTGGTTTTCCAGGTATGTTTACTTTCCCTGAATTTGCAGTTTCTGATTTTGTTGATAGGGAGGAATCTAGTAAATCTCGCACTTCCTCTTTATGAATCTGCAGAATTTGTAAAGTCATAAAGTTTATCCATTAAGGATTCGGATAAACAATTGAAACAGTAAAATATCTTGAGACACCCATACAAGGGGAAACATGCATAAATCAGTCAACCATCAAGTAAAAATGAACTGCAAGAGAAATCTTGAGGACCTCCACTTAATCAGTTTTAATATGCAGGATTTAGAACCATTACAGCTCCAATAAAATGGAAATCACACACAGTCAGAGCTCATAGGGAAATACACAAAAAGGTTATAAGAAAAAGGAATATTAAGGTATTGAAGATTAGTAGCAAGACTGAAACTGAAAATGACAGCAAAGGCCAACTGTTTGGATATGCAATATTGTTGGGTTGCGTTTGGAAAAAGAAACTGGCAGTGAGAACAAGAGAAACAGCAGCAACCAAAATGATAGTAGTAACAAGAGGCCCTTAAAACATTCCAGCCTCCATCCTCAAAGATAAGAGAAAAAAGTGAAAGATGTAAAAGGAGGGAACCCAGGTGCAGAGAGAGAGAGAGCACAGAAAATACAAATGATGAACTACTATATAGATAAGGACCTACCTCGATAAAAGAAACATGCAACTGGAAATCAGTTTCATTCTTTAGCTTTTTAATTTTGCTAAATAATGCATTCATGACTTGAGGAATAATTCCTGTATGTCCACCTTCTTTAAATGCTGTACCCATAGTGTAGGTTTTCCCTGACCCTGTCTGTAATACAACAGAAAATTCAATATTTTGTGCCATGATAGGCAAAATTGATAATACTGCCATAGAAGTAGCTTCAATACCACACAACAAATTAAAGTTTACCTGACCATAAGCAAGGACTGTTGCATTATACCCCTGAAATAAACCATCAACAAGTGGAGCAGCACATTCTTCAAACATAGAAGTCGGTGGAGAAGCAGAACTCCCATAAACATGATCAAAGGTGAAGGAATGTGTCCCAATTTGCACCTGGAGAGAACATTACCAACAACATTCACTCCAGTATCTTTTGCATACGAATGAAATTAAGCACTTAGGCCTAATCCTCAAAGTAGAGTACCCTAAAGTGATCATTTTATAATCCCCAATCCAATAAATGTTGGGACAAGAAGTCCTTTGAGCATAGAAGTACTTGCACTTTTCTCTTCCTCCATGGGAAGCTTAGCACTACTCACATAGTTAAATTGGACAAAAATCAAATCAAAGGTTGGCTTGTCCAATATTGTGGGCATCAAGTCAGAGTAGAATGATTTGCATCTACTCTTCCTTCATAAGCACAACCAAGAAACGTTTCAAATTCCCAAATTTAGTAAGTCAGTTCTTACTTCCTCATATTAATATGAGAGCACATCTTAAGTATGGAAGTACCAAAGAATCCTACTTTCCAGCATAGGGATGGAAACCTCATCACTTTTACAAAATAAATTCAAACATTTGATAAATTAGTATCCTACAAGCATTAAATATAATATTTTTGTCTTATAGTTCATTTCAAGGACATTCTAGATGCCGTACATCAAAATCCAATTACGAAAATTGAGACATCAGATAGTACATTTTAACAGATATATTAACTCTTATAATCATATTCTATTTAATTTTATGGGCATTAACTGATATATTAACTCCTATAATCTTATTCTATTTAATTTTAAGGGCATTCCATATGCTATGCTTTGATGTCCTTCGAAGACAATTGAATTATCATAAAGTACTGTTTAACTACTATTCTTAACTCCTAAAGCCGTCTTGGAGGAAAGAGAAGAAGGAATCATAGCTCCACTCCTCCCATCTACGGAAAGTTGTAATCAGCAGATAACTTATGCATACCATGTCTGATATGGTGTATTGGGGGAACCACTGTGAGAGACTAAAAAAAGGACGAAAAATTATGTTGATACTAATTCAAATGATAGAAATGATGAAATCGAGGAGTTGGACTGAGATAGTAAAGATAGGTGCACAAATAGAGAACATTTGCTAGTTTAAGAGAAAGACGATGAATTTAATACAAGGGAAACATGTGTTGGTTGGATGCGAGGAAAGAAGACAAATTTAATGCAAGGGAAACATTTGTTAGAGAAACATTTCTTGAATAAGAAAGAGTCCCCAAAAATGCAAAGGCTGAGATAAGAGGTCGCTGGTGGGGGCCAAATTTTCCTTTCCTTAAGTTGATTAGATTCATAGATCAAAATAATAAGGCTGAACATTTAGACAGCAATGATAGAGCTCAGGATGCAGCAGGGGTGGATTCAAATTTTCTCATCAGCATATCTTTGTTCTCCTCTCTCTTTTTCATCAGCTTACGCATTGTAAAGCAGCAAGCTGAGATAGAACATAGGATGCACTAGGTTGGAAGTAATATTTGTTTCTCTGCCCTCATTGCAGAGGGATTTTGCTCGGTAAAATAGTGTATTATACTCTCTTGTATTCATATATTCATACTACAATATACTTCAGAAACAGAAGGATAATACAGAAGGATAACCTTCAAACACGTACAGAAACATTGTATAAACAACTGCAGTTCTAATACTTAAATATACGATATCATCATTTCCGAATGTAATTTCACTAGTGAAGAGGATCTCATTCAAACAAAAATACATACTCACTAGTTAAAACTTCCACGATTCGTAAAACGAAATCCTCATATGACTCAAACAGCGCCGTTAATCAATAAAGCTTCAAAATCGACAATTCTTTCATCATGATTCATGGCCAAATAACTTACACTTCTATGCTAACGCTAGATTTCATACCTTAGTATATTACACAAAATTATTGAAAGTAAATGACAGAGCTAACACGACCAACCATACAACCTATTGTTCTAATTCCAAATCTATTAGTCACAATTCAGGAGGAAAAAGAAGGGCAGGCTTACTAAGCAAATAAATTAATCCCCAAAATTCAGATAAAATAGTAAATGTATTTAGGCAATCGAAAAAGAAAAAAAAAATTCTTTTGTGAGACCACATTTCTGGAAAAAATTAATTTCGTGTTCGGATTTAGCTGTTACATTACAAGTCCAAATCACAATATCAATGCGACTATTAATTTCGGACAGAGGGAGTCATAAACACAACATTAATCAGTATGGTAATGATAAATTTACAGCTAAAATTGATGAGATCTAGATCACACTAACCCAACAACACACGATTCAGATTACAAACAACATGAAAATGGAAGCAAATCAACCATCGGACAACAAGATTCACAATTTCAACACCTTCCTTTTTGGGAGAGAGAAAGAGAATGCACCTGTGGCTTCCCACGAACAACAGTGACACAATCTTTACATCCTTGAAGTTTCTCATCACCAATCAAAGGTCTAATGTGAACTGCCACTTTTACACAGCACTCTTCTCCGCCACCGCCACCACCTTCCATCATAAATCAACCAGCGTTATATAATGAATTACGTCGATTCGATCCGAAGTAATTAATCAAATAATCTATCCAGGAATTCGGGTAATGTGAGAAAACGATGGTGCAACAAAATTGAGGCGGCACAGTAGAGGAGAAAGAGAGGGGAATGCTTAGGAAAGGGAAAGAGAAAAGTGAGGAAAAAGAGAGGAATGAGAAATCCAGAAGTAGTTGTTGTTGTTGTTGAGAGGAGTAAGTGCAAGGACAACCACCACTAGGAGTAGCAGTAGTAGTAGTATAACTTTCCTTTCCTTGCTCTTCACTGCATTACTTTCTTTCTCTCTCCTCTGTTGTTGCTGCTGCTGCTGTTGGCTGTTGTTGCTGCCAACACCAAAATTCTTACAGAAGAAAAAGAAGAAAGAGAGAGAAATTATTCTGAGAAAAAAGAGTATTTTGTTTTGCTTGATACTTGCCACACAAAAATAAATCACAAAAAAAATATTATATAAATATAGAGTTAGAGGTGGTAATTATGTTTTAAAAATTAACAAGAATTATAATATAGAGCTAGAGGTGGTAATTAAGTTTCAAAAATAATTTATCAGAGAGTGGATCTTTGCATATATGTAATTTATAATTGTAAGTTGGTCTATTTTGTCATGACAAATACTCAATTTTAACAACATTAATAAATTTAAATATTGGTTAGTTCTAATCATTTTTAATTACTCCCTTCATCTTTTGTTACTTATAATATTTTCATTTTGTGAGTTAAATTTTATAAATTTTGACCATAAATTCTAATTATGCTATAATAAATAATATATTCAAAGTTGTTTCTTAAAAACCGTAAAAAATTAAATGTAGCAACCGGAAAAAAAATAGAAAGAGTAATTGTGTCTAGGCAACTTCTAGAATAACTTAAATATAAATTATTTTGAATTATCTCAAAAACTATAACTCGTCCATTTAAACAAAAAAAATAGAGTAATTACTTATATGATGTGCTTTTTTTAGATGATTCTGTGACCAAAAATAATACTATCCACTTATTTATCATTATATTATATTTTTCAGTAATGCTTAACTAAATCGTGTATTCTTTTCCTTCAAACCAAAATAAATGTATTTTCCAAAATTCCGATGGAAAAAAAAAGAGTGAAAGAAAACTTTTGCTTCACTCTATAATTGAAATTCCCAAACTGCCCTTTTCTCTACCTTCTGCATCACCATCTTTGTGCCAACGGCTTTCTAACAGCTCACCTCAGGTCACTCAAGTCACTTTTGGTAGTCCATGTGCGTAGTGCTCTGTTTTTATATCTTAATTTACAATTTTACCCTTTATTAGTGGCCCCGCGTAAAGATGGTTAAAGTAGTTTGTATTCTGAATCGTATGTCTGACTACAGAGGATGATATACAGCGCATGTCCACGTGATTACGGAATCGTATGTTTGATTATTGAGGGCGTGTTTCTTCTACTCGTCTCGTGCTCGACAACTTCTTTTCTTCTATTCCAATTTTATTTGTCCTTTTTTCTTTTTTTTTCTTTCTTTTTTGCTGATGCTGAATTTGTCCTCTGTAGTACGTACTATCATTCCGTCTCCATGTAGTATGCATTTATATTTTTGTGGGTTGACATTTTATTCCTTGATGAATGATGATGCATAATTTGTTCATTGTTCCTTACAAATAACAACTCCTGGGATACCTTGAAATCATGAATTTTGATAAAAAAAAAATTTCCTATTTTATTATACTCTAAACAAGGACATCACGAATAATTTACAAAGACATCACGAATGTAATATTTACAAGGACATCACAAATGTAATAATTTTCCTACAAAATAAACTACTCCGTGTGTGTTATTGTTAATTTAACTTATTTTGAAGTTAATATAGTTTGAGGTGAAACATAAGAATAGGAGAAAAATTCAAACAAATTACTTTTTGATAAGTTCTAAATCCCCACATTTTCAAATAATTCCACATAAAATAACTTATGAATAGTTAATATAATATAAACTTTACTATATTAAAATAAGATGAGTAGAATATATATACTAACTAAAATACGTCTACAAAGTTGATTGGGTTGTATTAATAGGTAGTATTTCATTTTTTTTTTTGTTTCAATTTTTACAATTTAACTGATTACTGTAGACATCTCTTTTTAAGCTTCTTTTTCAACATAAAACATAACTTGAAAATTAATAAAATTAAAAATTGAAAATGAATGCGATATCAAATGGCTTCTTACCTTTAATCTTTGCTTTGTCGAAACTTTTGTATATGATGATTGAAAAAGCACATTTTAGAAAATAGTCCTCCGTCCTTTTTGTTCTTCCCATTTTTTTTCCACAGATTTCAAAGTATATTTAGATTTTAAATATCTTCAATTATGTATTTGCAAAAATCATAAAAAGTTGATAATTGAAAAATATACATTGAGACAAATCTTTTAAAATCTCATGTGATTATGTTTTTTCTTACACATTAGGAATAATTCATGGTCAAAGTTTGGCTACAAAATCTATAGATTTTCAAACGAGAAAAACAAAAATAAAAACGGAAACTCATATACTCTAAAAGGTTGGAGTGCAATAGACGTTCAAAATAACGCCAGTGCAACATAAAAAATAATCAAAAAGAAAATCCTAAAAACATTGGAGATTAGATGAGCAAGTTTCCATAGTCATTAGAAAATTTACTCGTCATTATTAAGCTACCTCTAAATGATAGAACTTATCACACATTGACTAACCTTTTGTCTTCTTTATTCATGGCTTGAAAAAGATATACTACCTAATTGCAACAGAAATTATATACTTAATAGGCATGAACATGATCAATCCAATGAAAAAGCATGTTTATCCTATAAACAAGTGAATCAAGATGATAACTGTCCCATAATAACGGGACCCGTCTGCTAATTTGAGGTCCAATGCATGCATCATCCAACCAAACCAAAGTTCACTCAAACAGACATCATTTCCTTCAACGAATATAATGTTGCAATAACACCAATTTAAGGTTGATCATTACATGATAGATTTGGCTCTACAAAATCATTATTTTTCTTTTTTGTTTAAATTTTATAATTGAACAAAATAAAAATACAACTAGATACGAGCATTATTCATTATTCAAAACAAAAGATTTTGCAGTGAGACGTGCCGCAATTTTGTTTTATGTAGGCTTAATAACTTAGGTATAAACTCTAAAACACTGTATAGAATAGTACTGACATTTGAATTTCATAATTAGGAGATGTTAATATCATTAATAAGTATTTTATGCTTAACTTTCGTATTGTTAGGTTCTTGTACCGTATACAACATTTAGAAATGGATAATATAGCATTTTGTAAATGAGTAACTACTCCGTACTTGATTGCGAGGTGATTATATCATTTGGACAGATAGGATACGTTGAGGTAGTTTTATCGTCTTATAGTGTGAAACTGAATGTCATCCTAGATTTACTCCATACAAATCAGCTAATGCAAATAAATTCATATGGGGTTGTTTTCTAGGCCAATAGACAAAATGGATATAAAACATAATATCATTTGGACAAGTGGATATAAAGGTTAATAATAACTTACCTTATTAATTTTACCTATTTAATTTCCAATAAATTGGTAGTTACAAAGGAAGGAAAAGTTTAAGGTTATAGATTTTGGGATTGAAAGAGTTCTGACAAAAATCAAAGATAGAGCTTAAAATAATCGATATGGATATATATTAGTTAATAGTCTTTATTTACCATTTTTTTTACATCTCGAAAGCAAATCAAAAGAAAAAATAAAGTTAACACTAAACTTAAGCAAAAAAGGAGGATAGAGAATGGGTTGCCCTACACATGTGCTTTGAAAACTTAAGAATGGTCCATCTTGTGCATGATGCAGTCCCGAAACTGAACTGCGACTCACATTCGATATTTCCAAAATGTCCATTCCACAACCACATAGGGTTGAAACTAGAACAGAAGGAGTCTATAAGAATCCATGAAGACCCTAAACCTTCTGTTAAACACCATTGCAAAGCGTGGAGACAAGCTAAAGTCTCCGAATAGAGGGCCAAAGAAGCAAAATCGACTAATGTTCCTCCCTAACCAACACAATTGTCCATTCGGGCAGAGCAGATCTCCCAGCCACCAAGCACCATCAATTTGCATCGTCGTTGGATTATGACAATTGCTCGACTCTTCAAGGGATATTAAGTTAAAACCTGACGGAGGATGACTATTCAGTTCCAAAGGATGCCGAAAGCGTAAACTATTGTAGTGGCCATCTACACAGACATAACGATCAAGAAGATAACCCTCAATTAGGGCCAAACAAGACATAATATCCCTCCTATTATTGTTGAAAATCAACTCATTTCTTTTGTTCCATAAGGCCCATAAGGTATTAACAAAATGTGAGAGCTTTGAGCTATTTAAACCATTCGTGCTGTAAAGAAGTCGAATATTAGTAGATAGACAATTCCTAATGGATTGATGTTTGTTGAGATATGAAGAGATTGCTAGGGAGCCACTTTGCCAAACTTGAAGTGCAAAGGAGTAGAGATGAAAGACATGGTCAACGTCCTCATGTTCTGAACCACACTTAATATAGGAAAGTTGAACGTTATCTAAACCACGCTTAATAAGCTGATGCATAACCGGAAGGGCTCCATAAGGCATTTTCTATAGTAAAGTTAATCAAGGAGAATTTATCGGTTCCATAAGAGACGGAAAAAAGCTTTACTAGTCATCCTAGTAGAAATAGTTTCCTAAGAAGCCTTCCTCTTTTGAAGAAAAGTGTAACAGGACTTCATCGTCAAGTTACCCAAACTGTGGAGTTGCCAACAAAAGTATCTCTCTCCATGTGGAAAGGAGGATTTAGGCTCAAAATTTCCTTTGCAGAGACAAGTTCAAAGACTTGGAAGAGCCTGACCGATTTCTTGTGGACTGGTCCAGGAAATTATTAACCCGGAAGCATGAGGCATCTAAAAAGGAAATCGAAGACTTACAAAGTTGAACATGATTCTTGACTTATCAACACAAGCGTATTGACTCCCTATTGCCGACTTTCCAGCAACAGCCTTCTAGAAGTATATTTTCCACTTTCCTAACACCCTGAAAGCCCAAAGCATTTGATTTCCCTAAGACTAGGGAAAAATGAGAAGTAGCCGAAAAAACCTTTGAAACAAGTAGTTGTGGATTATTTGTCATGCGTAAAACCTACTTAAGGTTTGACAAACAATGAACTCCCAGTCCCCCTATACCTTTCGGGTGTTACACCACCGACCTTCTTACCTAGTGGATCCCCCCATGAGATTGCTTTGCCACAAAAATCAAATCGCTATGGAATCAATTTTAATCCATTGTTGAGAGCTGGGAAAAAGAAAGAGACATAAGAACATAATTGATTAGGATTAGGTGTTGTAGTAAGGAAAGCAAAGCCAAACTTCACGCTCTGACTTTTGACAAAACTTTGTCAATGAGAAACTTAAAATGGATCTTATAGCTTCTGACCATGTCAATAGGAGGCCCAAGTGGATATCAAACTTTTGAACGGAATAGTCATGTAGACAACACGATCATCTAAAGGAACATTTGGGCTTACATTAGAAAAGATTTTTTGAAGAATCAAATGAGCCAAAAATGTCCTTTTAGTCATACAACTATTTCCCATTGGATCAATTCTTAACCTTGGAGTACAACAAACGAGTTGCGAACTCTCCCTCTGCCACCCATTTTGATTAGAGCTGCTTAATAATGAAATTGTGTTTCAACTTGGGCTCTTGACGACAAGATTGATCAAAAATAATCCTGACCCGACGACACCAAACCAATAGACGCACCAACGTAAGACAGAGTTAGAGAGCAAGATTGCCAATTAACTCCCTCAAACTTCTTATGATCTAGACATCAAGTCTTAAGATAACGCCAAAGAAGGCCAAGTCTCCTAGACACACTAAAGGAAGGAGAGCCCAATATTTGAAGGGATCAATCATAGTGTACAACATGGAGGCTTCTAAAAAGGATAAACACCATTCCTCAATTTGGTAGGGCCGGAAGGAATTAGTAGAAGACGGTTCCATAACAAGAAAAATTTTTGCATGGTTTGAGGTTATAATAAGTTGGTTTCAACTCTAGTACTAAAAAACATACCAAACCAGACCGAAGTCATGTAAGTCATATCCAAACGTTTCACAATTAAGTCATTGCCTTGTCTAAAATTAGACCAAGTGGTTCTTGGTCCTAAAAAAGGAACATCCAAAACTTTAAAGGCAAGTTTCCAACCAACAAAGTCCTGCCAATCTTGGAGGTTTCTAAAGCTACCTAATATATCCGAAAAAAAATCTAATTGATTAAAATCACCAACAATCAGAAAAGGGTTGTAAAGATTCAACAGATCCTTCATAATATTCCAAACTGCCAACCTATCTCCCAAATTAGAGCACCATATACAAACATAACAAACCAAAAACTACAAAGAGGTTCTAAGTTTTTACAAACTATGACATTGTTTGAACTAAACACATCAAACGACAACCAACCCTAAATAAACAAGCTACCTCTTGACCGCGATGAGCCAATACCACAACAAATGAAGGGGCGAAGGAACTAAACTTCCTGAGTACTTGAGAAACCGACATCTTTATCTCTAAAAAACATAAACATAGGGGAAAAGTTATTATACAACCAAAAAAAATAAGGAATTAAAGAGTAATTACTTTTATTTAATCTTCGACAATTCAAAGAGAAAAACTTCATGAAACCTTTGAAAGTTGTGAAGGGCCAGCTCCCAAACCCGAACACGCCATAGAAATTACAACATCATCATTTAATCATTGAATTTTGTCAACTAAAGAAGAAGAATCTTAACTTTCCTCTAACGCTGCTCACTGTCTCTTCAATGTTGGAACGATACCACAAAGATGCCTTGGATAATTTAGTAAAACATTTTTACACCCAATGAAACCAATGTTGTCTAGAGTTTATTTTGAATCTGTCTCCTCTTTGTAAAACAGTTAACATATTTATAAATGGGATTCCCACTCGAAACCCAGAATCTAGAGAATGAACTTGTTGTTGCTCTAGTATTGCTTTGTTTTACCTAGTTATAATCTAGTCAAGCCAAATTACATGAGGAAGAGGACTACCTAATGGCCATAACCTATTGGAAGACTCTCTATAAGGTCCACCAGGAAGAAATGATTGGCTACCATTGGTAAAAATTCCCTCATAACCATGTGGATGAGAAAACCCATCAACCCTTCTAGTAACAAACCCACTCAACATGGCTTAAGGGTGGTTCTATATTTGGTGAGGGATGATGGTTTGAGACTTTGCTCCCTATTGCAATATCACTAGGCTCGATATTTTCTGCTATTATGATTGCGGGAGAAGGGGGGTGATGATGGGCCACTCCTGTACTAAACAAAGGGGCGTGAGAAGAGGAGTCGCTATCATTACCATTCTTACCTCTTCTTTGGCCACTGCTATTAGCATGACCAAAGGGGTCTTGCTGAAGACGCAACTCTTGGTCTGTAAAGGGAGGGTCTTTCTAGTGAAGGCCCTTCATGATCCCTATAGCCGGATGTCGAGTGGAAGGACCACCCATTTCCCTCTAAGTACACTGATCAACCACTCCACCTACCTCAATACAACCCTCTACCTCCTTAGCCATAAGAGACTTATCATTGTTCCACTCCCTCACATTTCCCTAATAACACTCAGCGTATGTGTCACCCCTCAACCTAAATCTAGAACCCCCACCTTGCCAAACCCTAGAGCCAATGTTATCATGATCATGTGGAATAAGATTATGGTTTTCTTCAAAAACTTCTTGCGTAGAATGAAATTATGGACAGCCACATGGTCATTACCAATGCCATTACTTTTCTAAGATATCATTATCACCATCATCCATTCCAAAATTTTGAAAGTCATAATGAAAGTCTAAATGAATTAGGTTAAGACTAGGGTTCTACAGAAGGAATCTACCAAACCAAGAATCACATTGGTGTAATAGCTGAAGGATGAAGGGCAAAAGGGAATCGAGAACCCACTTTGTTCTAAACATTCCAAAATGCTCCAAACCCACCTATAAGCATCATATGCAGGAAATTTACAATGGCAAGTATAGTTACCAACCAATCCATATTATTTGTAGATTTTAAGACTCCCTTGTATCTAAACATACCCAAGCAACACGATTTTCATCTGCCAACAAAAAGCATCCAGGAACCAAAGGTTTTGAAAGATCAACATGCATTAATACCCTAAATTCAAGAACTCCATGTTTTTCCAAGAAGCCAACATGTTGCACAACTTGTAAAACCCACGCTCGATATAACTTGTCTAGAGGGAGGCCAACAATACAAATCCACAACTTGGATACATTAAAATTTAAATTCGAAAGCACCATAGATCTACCTCCCCTCTGAAAAGAAATCAAGCACCCCTTGTTGTTTGTAATTCTTTTAAAGTATCAACATCGCCCATATGTTGGAACATATAAAGCCATAAAACTGTCCCATTTGCTGCACTCTAATTAGACCCCGGGATTTCCATGTCGAATCCACCACCGTTTGTACAACCTCTTCACTAGGAGGAAGAGGATCGTAGACGACCCCAATTACTGATGAATCCTTCTTTGGCTAAGCTTGGAGACAATGATGAAGAGGGGGATGAGACAAGTGCCCCCATATGTGTGTTCCTCCAGACCTTTAAGAGAGCCCATGAAGACTAGCACAAAGAAATCAAACGCAGTGTAGAAACAAAACATAGAAGAAAGGGAAATAGATTAAGTTAATAAGACACCTAAAGAAAAAGACCTAAAATCCTGAATAACTAGAAAATAAGGAAAAATACAACCCCAAAGCCTATAAGAGAAAGGAAGAAAAGGAAAGTAAAAACTAACCCTCGAAAGGAATTGAGAAAGGGAGTGTGAGTAGAAAATGAGAGAACCCTAACCCTAAATAGAGAACAATAAAAGTATAGAAAAAAATAAAAAGAAAGAGGAAGATATAAGGCCAATACAAGCAAATAAAAATACAAGGAATTAAAATATTTGCAGCTCTCGAAAGAAGATCAAACTAATCGACAACATGAAACACATGAGAAAATGAAAGGATAGGAGAATATTTGCAGTGGTTAAGACTCCAAAGGCTTGAGAATCTGAGAAGACAAAGAGATGAAATGACATCTAGTTGAATTGAGACACAATTAAATGCATGGAAGTCAAGTGGCAAAGGAAAGAGAACAAGGATAAGTTAGGTAACAAAATTACAAACTATATGTAGACATTAAAGGACATACTAGGGAATGAAGAATTAAGGAGATGGAAGAACAAATGTATGATTTAAGGAGAGAAATGGGGAAAAACCCTAGGGAATGGAAGAAGAAAACCCACAGCAAAAGGAAACTCCCACGCCTAGATAGAGAAAATGGGTAACAATCGTGTTGGCTAGTTAATAGATTTTATCTAGCTATCTTATTCCCTACTAAAACAACGAATTGAAGATTAAAGATTTTCCTCAAATCAAATATCAATAAATAGGAACAACATGATTATTCATAAAAAAATTAATCGTAAAGTTAGAGTTATAATTAGAGGCATATATTACAGGCTAGACACAGTGAAAGACTTTTAATGAAAATTATATTTCACACGAACTTTTTATTAAAACTAATCAATAAATTGGTGTATATTGCTGTGAAGGAAGGATGTGAAGATATCATATCCCAAACTTTCCTACTTGCTTGTTGCATTTTTTGAGTGATTCATACTTCAATTTTGGCTAAAATATTCCTAAATTATAAAATAAAACAAAAAATAAATTTGATGAGAGAGTATTCTATGCGTTTATACTTCGATGAAGAAATAGGTCAAAATATTTCCCGTAACTTAAATTATATGCCCAATTTTCACCATTAGCAACATTTATCCCATTAGTAGAAAACACTTCAATTGCTTCGTCTCAAATGCTGCGGTTAAAAATATTTTGAAGCATATAAATAGGGAGAACATACTTTTAACCTAAATGCTACGGTTATTAGCACTTATAACCACAAGTGCTGCGATTATTTTAAAAACCGCGACATTTATAATATATGCTGCGGTTATTAAAATAACCGCAACACTTGTTGTTATAAGTGCTGCGATTATTAAAAAAAATCACAGCATTTATTCCCGTCATGAAATGCCCTGGCAAAAAGAAATTCTGGGAAAATATCATGGTCATAAGTATTGCGGTTATTTAAATAACCGAAGCACTTGTAGCTATAAGTGTTGCGGTTATTTAAATAACCCCATCAATTATTAATGACCTGAAAAATGATAATAAATAAATGAATAAGTGCTGCGGTTTTTCGAATAACCTCATCACTTTTTCATTAATATCTTACCCAGACTGCCCTTTTTCAGGCCATTTCAAAATACGAAAACTTTTTCCCAAACTCCCAACACTTTAACGCACGAAAAAAACCCTAACCTTCGTCTTCTCTAGCCATAACTTAATATCCCCCCTTTTTGTCTCTAGCCCTAACCCCATAACACCCACTACCTAACTTTCTTCCTCACGTAATTTGAAACCTACTCCTCTCTCCCACTCGTGTCTCCATGGATATGGCGTAGTGAAGCATTTTAAAGCTTACTCATCTCTCCCATTTTGAAGAAGATTACATACTCTAAAGTTCAAAATCTAAAGGTTTGTATATGCCTTGAATCCTAGTATATATTTTTAAATTTTTTTTTCATAATTTGTTCATAAATAAATGTAAAGATGAAAAACTTTTGTATGTTCAGATCTGTATGTTATATGTTGTATTTATGAAGGAATAACCCTTAAAAATCGAATTTCATAAATTATATGGTGTTAGAAGCATTTTTTGGAGAAAATAAGTAGACAAATCCCCTTGGTAATCTCGAAAAAAATACTCAATTTAGACATATTATGAGTCTTATTTAGAGCCCCGTAGCCAATTTTATGGCTTCTCAATTTTTTTTTTCAATATCTCAGATAAGACGTCACCGAGGCCACTAAAGAGTAACATAGTTGTGTAGTACCTCTAAAAATAGGGGGTTTCAAAAAGAATTACGCCATTCAGACTACCTGGCTAAGAGATATGCCTCTTCGAATTTTCCGAAACCTCGGAATAGCATCCGAAATCTATGAAGAATGAATTGGTTGTTTGTTTTGAGCGTAAAATATTGTAGATCGCGATTTTGCGTGCCAAAACGAGTGGTCATAATAGAATTTTGGATTTATATGCTTCACGGTTGATCATTTCTTAATTTTTCTTATCTTTTATGACATATTATTTAACACATTATATATGATATTCTTAGCTTAGATCAGATTATATTCTTAATTAAAAGTGTTGTATTGAAATAGTATATAACAATTAGATTTGCAAATATAATAATTTTGAGATATATTAATTATTAATAATATACTTGCATATGTAATTAACACATAAAATGACATATTAATTTTTTTTTGTTCTGGAAACCATCAATTGCTGCGGTTTTCTAATATAACCGCATCATTAAAATTATATGTGTTGCGGTAAAATTATATGTGCTGCGGTTACATTAGAAATCGTAGCACATATAAATTTCAAAATAAAAAAAAATAAAATCAAAAAACAAATTAAATGTTGCGGTTATTAGAAAAACCGCAGCAAATATATCTATTAATTGCTGCGGTTTTTCCAAAAAACCGCAGCAAATAATGATAAAAAATTATTTTTTTATTTTTTAAAAATATATGTTGTGGTTTTTTGGTATAACCGCAATAATTAATAAATATATTTGCTGCGGTTTTTCTAATAACCGCAGCATTTGTTGTTTTTATTACTACGTCTAAAAAACCGCAGCATTTGCTGTTTTCCATGTGCTTCGCCTATATGTGCTTCGTATCAATAACCGCAGTATTTAAAGCTAGAAAACCGCAACAAATAGACATTTCTCTACTAGTGCTTCGATTGTCTAAAAGGTGTAAATTTGATAGTCTAATCATTGGCAACGGTTTTAGTGACGAAATCCTTTGATAGAAGGGGGAGCTTTCTATGTTGGCTGAGTCGGTTGGTTTCTTTGCGTGCAGATGACTCATCCAAACTGCCAAACATCAAGTAAACGCAAAGGAGAAGCTCAAACTGCGCGACCTTTTTCGATTGCTTTCTGAAGACATTGGACACTAGGGTGATAAATATTAAATATAGTAAAAATGACAACAGCAACAAAAGAAGCCATGACCTATCTACAACTACTTTTGTCACCAAAGTCGTCTCATAAAATGTACTCCAATGTCTTTCAATTTGGTAATACCCCCAGTAGTTATCTTTTGTTTCGGCTAGACATTGATTCTTCCACTCAGTGGTGCTGGACTCAGGATTTTTCGCCTAATGAGTCACAATTGATAATCAAGCATGTAATAAGTTTTTTTACCAAACAATCAATTAATAATACTAAAAAATACATCCAAATATTCAAAGAGTACAAAATACAACCAAATGCTCAAATAATTTTTTTTAAGCCGATTAGTGAGTCATTTGACTCCACATACCATTTAGATGATCACTATGATTCTAGAAACCAACTTTGAGGATTCCTAGGTTTCGGACCATCTTTCGCCATTGGACTGTTTTGTAATCTGAATTCAGGTGGAATATTGGTATATATTTTCACTGCTGAAGCTTCCACATTTCGTTCCCTGGCAATGTATTGAGCGTTCAGACATTAAGCAATGCATTCCTTGCGTATGTCCAATTGTTAAAGAAGCCAACATAACTGCTATAGCTGTGTGCATGATAATCCTTTCCACCCTACATGATTCATATCTAACAACCATAATATGCAAAATATAAATCAACTTACTAATGTATCAAGAGTCCAACCTAAACTTTTCTTTCCATATATGCAGTAGCAGCAGTATAGCATTGGCTATTGGAGGAAAGATGAGAGAAAAAGATGACTCAAACCAAATTTATACTGACATTATTACGACTCTATGGTAATCAAAATGTTTAAAGAAAGAATTTTCAAAAACCATTAAGCAGATCAGTTATGACCTCGATCACCTACTATTGTAACACCGTCCTAATCCAACTACAGTACACTATCTAATGCGATGGTACTCCAATGTTTGCAAGCAGATTCTGAGCAACAACATCAATGAAGTCTTCAGTATTCAGGTAATTTTCTCTTAAAACCCTGCACAAAGCATTGCACTAACCAGTGAGCTAACTAGTCTACAGGAGACAGTAAAGAACCTCAAATAGCTACAGATTGCCAAAGATTGAGTAAAGATTGCATCATACAGCAAAAAAAAAGTACGAGTTGCAGTAAAGATGCATCAGCTGAGCTTCAGAGAAGACCATGAAGATAAGCAATAAAGACAAAATTTGGCACACTCTTTAGGCCATGAACCAGCAGAGCTACAACTTTAATCATTTTCCCTGATTCAACTGTCTCAATGCAGGCACTTTCCAATTTTTGAACGAAGTCAAGCAAACTCTGATTTCCATCAAGTTTTGCTCTATAAACAGAGAGCAAGAGAAAATATAAGAAAAATATACTTAAAAGATATTTCAATAAAGTTGTTTTAAAGTTCAAAGTCAAGAAGTTCAGAATAGACATGCTAAGGGCTAATACATTCAGATAACTTCAGGAGAAAATAACAACCCTTATCATTCAATTGAAATGTACATTTATCCACTACATCTATGAATGAGCAATACTATTAGTGCTTGTTTCTTGACCTTTCTGATGCAAACGGAAATGTCATGTTACGGTCCAATGAGCAGCCTCTGCTTCGAGAGTTTTCCCATCAGCAGACAGCTAAAAACAATACAGTCATTAAATTATAAATTTCCATCATAATATATGGAAAAAACAGAATACAAAAAAGTCAGTTTTCTGCACCCACACATACCAAAACCTAGAAATTGCAAGAAGTCAATCAAAAAATTTGAAAAATTATTCTGAAAAAAAAGGCATGAAAAAAGACTCACTTGGAATCCCAAGATTCCAAATAAAAGCAGGCTTTCACAATCCACGAAAAACTCATAATCTATCTATTTAAAAAAATATCCTATAAGTTAATGTCACATTACACAAATTTATCAACTCGTTACAAAGGTGGTGATGAAGCTAGAACCAGGAGTTCACATTACTCGAAAACAACTCTATTCCTCTTATCCAATGCACTTTCAAACTATGAAAAAGTCATAAACCTAAATGATATCCATAAAAATACATTTGAAGACCAATTATCAAAGTACATATACCTTCTTTCAATATTCATTTCAAGCTATTATGGGGTGGGGTCCTTTTGTGCTGGGTCGCCGTTAATTGGGACCGGTGAGCACATGATTCGGGGTGGCGTGCCTGCGTGAGGTCTGCTGGGAGGCTGCCCATGCGGGCCACGACGGGCCTCTTCGGATTAGGGGGTCCGTTTAACTCCCTTATGGCTGTTATGCATGCTTAATTGGGCTATTTAATTTGAGTAATTACCACATTTAACATGTATTGAATCAGTATAATTTTTTTTTATTTTCTGGTTAATTAATGGTTAATTAACCTCTTTTGACTGTTTTTAATTGATGGCCATAATTGCTTTTTTTTTATTAATTTGATTAATATGAATGGAGTAATTAATGACATGTTTTAATATTGTCATTATTTGATTTATTAATATGATTAATAAATTTTAGTAATGAATATTAATTTCTTTTTTTTATTAATGATTGCCTTTTAATTACCAATTTTTTTAGTGTGATTAATAAATTGGGTAGTTAATGGTTTGTGTTTAATATTGTCATTATTTTATTTTATTAATATGATTAATAAAGTTAAATTATGACATTATTAATACTTGGTTTTGTTAATGCTTAATTTAATTAATTTGATTAATTAAATTAGGATTAATATGTAAGTTTTAAATGGCATGTTAAATACTTTAATGTTTAATAAATTGTTATTATGCATTATGATTAATAATATGTGATATTATTATTTAATTTTATGCTTTAATAATATATGATATTATTATTATTATTTATTTTATGCAATTTATAATATTTGATATTGTGATTGCATGAGGTGACTAGTATGACCCAAATTAGGCTAGAAAATACGATATGCGAATCGTTAAAGTATTTTTGTATCCTAAATACGGTATGTGTATCGTTTGTATTTCCAATACAAACACCAATGGAAGCCTTAATCATTAGTGGTAGGTTTTGCCTAAGCAGGGTGTTACTAATTGATATAGGAATAAATAGGGTAAATTTGGAAAATTTACATGTTTGATTGGTTATGCTCAACAAAATCATCAAAAGAGTTTTGGATTTTGAAGCATAGAGATGGGTATTGGGTAAGGAGTTACCACCTGTCGACCAAGAATTACAAATGTTTTAATTAGTAAAAGAGTTTACTTATCCAGATAAAATAACTTTAAGAGTAGGGCCCAAGTCTGCTTAGAATTATTTTAAAAGGGATTTTGGAATCACTTAATTCAAAAGGGATATTTAAAAGTCCCAAGGCATGGCTTTTATTATTTAAATTGTTTAAATACTTAAATATTATTATGATAAACATAATGAATTTTGCATTTTTATATTGTAGATATCATGTCTAATAACAATAACAACAGTCCATCACTTTTCAACTTACGTTCGATCCTTGAGAAGGATAAATCAAATGGCAAAAACTTCCTTGATTGGGAACGGAACCTTAGAATCGTTCTAAGGTTTGAAGGAAGAGAGGATGTTCTTGAAACCCATATCCCAATGCTTAGCTCAACTCCTACGGATGCTGAGATTGCTTCTCACAAGGCTATCTTAGAGAGGTCGGTAATTGTTACCTGCCTTATGCTGGCCTCCATGGAATCTTCCCTCCAAAAGAGGTTTGAGAAAATGGATGCATATAGCATCATCCAGCAGTGGAAAACTATATTTTGACTGCAGCTAGAGTTGAGAGGTATAAGACTCACAAGACTACCCTTGAGTGTCAGCTAGAGATGGGCAAGCCAGTGGGAGAACATGTCTTCAAAATGATAGGTCATTTTGAAAACATGGAAAGACTGGACTTTCTTTATAGCCAAGATTTGGCTACTGATATTGTACTCCACTCACTTCATGATGGATTCAAAAACTTTAGGTTGAAATTCCATATGAATAGAGTGGAGAAAACCCTTGCTGAGTTATATGGGATGCTCATTACTGCTGAGCAAAACATCCAATTTGAACCTAAGAAGGATGTTCTTATGGTTCAAAAAGGGAAATGGTTTAAGAAGTTTAGGGCTCGCAAAAAGAAGGGCAAACAAGGAGTTGTTGCCAAAGATTTTGTAAAGCCAAAGGCTACCGCTAAGCTAAGGGTGGCTGCTGAGAGCAAATGCTTCTACTGTGACGTGATTGGTCATTGGAAGAGAAATTGCCCCAAGTACTTGAAGGACAAGAAGTCTGGTGCTTCTACTTTAGGTATCTATGTTATAGAAGTTAATTTAGAAACTTCTACTTCTTCTTGGGTATTTGATACCGGTTATGCTTCTCACATTTGTTCAAATGTGCAGGGACTTAAAAGAAGTAGAAAGCTGGCAAAAGGGAGGTAGAAATGCGTGTAGCTAATGGAGCGAAGATTGCTGCCATAACAATTGGAACTTATTATCTACCTCTATCTTCTGGATTAGTATTATAACTGAATAATTATTATTTTGTACCTAATATTGATAAAAACATTATTTCAATTCATATATTAGATCATGAAGGGTACTCTTTTACGATAAAGAAAGGTTGTTTCTCTATCTATAAGGATGACATGTTTTATGCCAGTGCTAACAATACTAATGGGTAATATCTACTTAACCAAGATAAGCCCATTCTTAACATAGAAAGAAAGAGACATAAATCAAATGATATAAACCCCACTTATCTATGGCATTGTCGTTTGGGTCATATAAACCAAAATCGCATTCAGAAGTTACATAAAGATGGGCTTCTAACATCTTTTGATTTTGAATCATTTGATGTATACGAGTCATTTTTGATGGGCAAAATGACAAGATCACCTTTTTCTAGAAAAGTTGAAAGAGCCAACGAATTATTAGGCCTCATACATACTGATGTGTGTGGACCAATGAGTACAAAAGCTAGGCGAGATTATAGCTACTTCATAACTTTTACTAATGATTCAAGTAGGTATGTCTATATTTACTTAATGAAACATAAGTGAGAACCCTTTGAAAATTTCAAAGAGTTCCAAAATAAAGTAGAGAACCAACTTGGTAAGAAAATAAAAGCACTACGATCAGATCGTTGTGGAGAATATTTGAGCCAAGAGTTTAGTGATCATTTGAAGAGTTGTGGTATTCTTTCACAACGGACTCCACATGGAACACCTCAAATAAATGGTGTGTCTGAGAGGATAAATCTAACTCTATTGGATATGGTTTGATCTACGATGAGTCTTGCTGACCTTCCATTATCCTTTTGGGGACATGCTCTCGAAACTGCCGCTTTTACACTAAACAGGACTCCGTCCAAGACAGTCGATAAGACACCATATGAGTTATGGAGAGGAAGAGTTCTTAGCCTATCTTATTTACGCATTTGGGGATGCAAGGAATATGTAAAACGTTTATAGCCTGACAAGCTCGCTCCCTAAGCTGATAAATGTTTCTTCGTAGGTTATCCTAAAGAAACAAGGGGCTATTACTTCTACAACCATCATGAAAACAAAGTATTTATTGCTAAGGATAGTACCTTTTTGGAAAAGGATTTCATTTCCAAAAACGTAAGTGGGAGTAATGTATTTCTCAAAGAAGTTCGAGAAGCGCAACAAACGGATGTGGTTCAACCCATATCAGAAGTAGAGGTACTTGTGTCATTGCCTGCGGTAGAGGTAGTGCATCCAATGCATGGACTCTCTCTTATGCATGAAATTGTGCTAGAGGAAGAGCATTCAATAGTTGAACCTCCTACTGCTCCACTCTAATCTAATTTGAGCAAAAATTCTCAAATCGTTGAGAAGGAAATTTCTCCTGTTGTTGCCCCTTGTAGATCTAGTAGACCAAGAAATCCACCAAAGAGGTTTGTGGACTTCTTGTTAACTGAAAGTTCTGAAATAATGATTTTTAGACATGAGGAACCTACTAGCTACAAAGGTGCCTTGGCGAGTCAAGACTCCAAAAAATGGCTTGGAGCCATGAAATCTGAAATGGAATCCATGTCTATGAATCAAGTATGGGACTTGGTTGATTTGCCTGATGAGGTTACAACTATTGGTTGCAAATAATTTTCAAATTAAAAACAAACAAGGATGGAAACATTGATGTTTTCAAAGCTAGATTGGTTGCAAAAAGGTTCAGGCAGATTCATGGTATTGACTATGATGAGACCTTTTTACCAGTTGCGATGCTTAAATCCATTCGGATAATCCTAGCAATTGCTGCTTTCTTTGATTATAAAATTTAGCAAATGAATGTCAAAACGGCTTTCTTAAATGGGTTCTTGAAAGAGGATGTGTATATGACACAACATGAGGGTTTTGTGGATCCTAAGAATCCTAAGAAGGTGTGCAAGCTTCAAAAGTCCATTTATGGACTAAAGCAAGCATCTTGGAGTTGGAATCTTTGATTTGATGAGGCTATTAAACAGTTTGGTTTTTAAAAAAATGAAGAAGAATCTTATGTATACAAGAAGTTTAGTGGGAGTAGCATTGCCTTCTTGGTTTTATATGTAGATGACATATTACTCGTAGGAAATGATATTCCCATGCTTAACTCTGTCGAAGAATGACTAAAGAATTGTTTCTCTATGAAAGACCTTAGAGAGGCTGAGTACATTATGGGGATCAAGATCTATAGAGAAAGATCTAAACGATTGATTGGACTTAGTCAAAGAACTTATATTGATAAAGTTCTTACTAGGTTCAATATGGAAAACTCCAAAAGAGGTTTCCTCCCTATGCAACATGATTTGTCACTAAGCAAGACTCAATGTCCTTCAAACATTGATGAGATTAGGCGAATGAGTAATGTACCTTATGCTTCGGCTATAGGGTCCATTATGTATGCTATGATTTGTACTCGACCAGATGTCTCATATGCTTTGAGTATGTGTAGCAGATATCAATCGAATCCAGGCGACGAGCACTGGAATGCAGCTAAGAATATCCTTAAGTACTTGAGAAGAACTAAGGATCATTTCTTAGTGTATGGAGGTGAAAGTGAGTTGGTTGTTGAAGGTTACATGAATGCGAGATTTTAAACAGACAAAGATGATTTCCTATCTCAATCTGGGTTTATCTTTTGTTTAAATGGAGGGGCAGTGAGCTAGAAGAGTTCAAAGCAAAGCACCACCGTTGATTCTACAACATAGGCTGAGTACATTACTGCAGCTGATGCAGCAAAGGAAGCCGTTTGGATGAAGAAATTCATTTCTGAACTAGGAGCAGTACTTAGTATTGGAAATGGTATTATCTTACATTGTGACAATAATGGTGCCATTGCTTAGAGCAAGGAACCAAGATCACATCAGAAGTCCAAACATGTACTTAGGAAGTTTCACATCATTCGTGAAATAGTGGAACGGAAGGATGTGATAGTTTGCAAGGTTCATACGAACAATAACATCGCCGATCCGTTAACTAAACCGTTGCCTCAACCTAAGCATGAAAGTCATACTAGGGGTTTAGGGCTTAAGCATATTGGAGAGTAGCTTTAGTTGTGTACTATTTTATGGTAAAATTAGTCACAGACATAAAACCCTTAGATATGTATGTTTATGTTTATCAATGAAGTATTGTTCTCATTTAACTATGGTTTGGTGTTAAATAAAATGTCCAAAGTATTGTATAACATTCGATAGGTTTGTCAAATGTGTGATTTGATGAATAAAACCCTATTAAGTGAACCGAAGTTATAAATACTATTAGTCCCTGGTCCAAATAATTAATATGGACATAAATAATTCATTCAAATACTAGTTTGTAAATTGATTGATAGCACAGTTTCATGAGCTATGAGGATATGGAGATGTCTAGTCATTTGCATGGATATGTATATGGATACATATTAGATAGACCTACCTGATATTCTTCAAAATGTTTCAAGAATTTCATTTGTTATATTCAATGGATTCCTTGACATGAGTGGAACACTAGTCTCATTTAGTGATTAGAATGTCTTTGACATTCTCAAACGCCGTACAGTAAAAGGAGGTTATAAAGAGAATGTTCGAGTCAGCTAAAAGTTAAGTGGGAGTTTTGGTTATGCAAGATTGAATAAGTCCTCCTAAATGTTAGGATTGGTGTCTTAGGCTTCTTGAAGAGTAAGAACTGAAAAATGCATGGCCGTGCTCAAATGGATTAAGAGTTAATCATTTATTTCTACAGTTCAAGCTCATATTTTGAGAAATGATTTGAATATTAGTATGGATAACATGGGATGCTATCATATTATCAAATTAGACACTAAGAGACTTAAGGAATTTGTAGTTACACACTTGTTCTAGGACAAGTGGGAGTATAAAGGAAAATGTCATTTGATCAAGTGTAACGATTAAGTATAACATGGACAAATTTATGGAGATATCTATAATCGGTTATTTTAGGTGATCATAGTGTTTTGCTAGAAACCGATTATGATTTGTGAACTTATTTGATTAGTGCATGGCTAATAATAAACCGGTCCTATGAGGTTACACATATAAGTATATGATTGAATTAAAATGCAAAAGAGGTTAAGAAGCTAAATAGTCATGCTTATGTGAAGTACGGACTAAAGGGATTATTTTGTAACATATGGATGTTACTTATAAATAGGCATGGTCATGAGCAACAAAAGAACACTCATACTTAGCCATATTCCAAAAGCTTTCTTTTCCCCTCTCTTTGCCATCACCAAGAAAAGCAATAAGGAATTGTTCCTTATTCCGTACTAGCATACATGGGGATTCAATCGTTGCTTGTGGACCAACACTAGAGGAGCAACAATTGGTATTCTAAGGATCTCCATATAGAAGTGTGAATCGATCTTTGCTTTGTGGAAATCACGCTTCAAGGGTATGAAATTCTAATCTTATAAATCGTATTGAAATGTGCATGAAATCCTATTATAAATGCAAGAAATTATTTCTTGAAATTTCTCTTTACGTATCTGCATTCCTACACTACCTTGTTTTCATGTTCCTTTGTAGTCTTCTACGAATATATTTGTGAAGCTATTGACAAGGCTAAAGAGAAGAGGAAAACGCCTTGTGCTCTAGGTTCTATGGATCAAAGGACTTGACTTTAGGCTTCAAACAACCTCTTGCTCTGATTCCATATTTTGTATAAATGATCCCAATTGGTATTTATACAATTAGGGTTGATTATGATCTATTTAAAACAGCCCTAAACACAAATTTGATCAAAAGAACCAATAGTAACAAGATAGAACAAAGTTAAAGCTTACCATATAGATACACCAAGTAAATCCTTCATTATCTTATAATGGGATGGACAAAGAGTGCATTCCCATTCTTAAAATTATCTAACTCATCCATTATCTTGTCTTGAATTTTCACTTCTAGAACTAACCTCCTAATTTTTTCATATAAACCCTTCTCAATTTCCTCACAAAAAACCTCATTCGGACTATCAAAATGAAATTTTGTGATAAGATAAGGTCTAGCCACATGCAAAGGGAAATATAGTGCATAATCCCTCCTTTCATCAATGCCAAATTGAGTGATTCTTTTTGCGTTGACCTCTTCTCTTGCTGAAGTTTATCACCCTAAAATTTCTCTTGCCCTCTTCTCTTGCATTTTCATTAAGAGACCCACTCTGTGGAAAATAGAATAGTTGGAGTGTATTAATTCGCGTAGTATTTGGTCTGGGAATTCTTTCTTGTTTCTGGAGTTCTACTTGGTTTTAGAGTTTCTTTTGTCATTGGAATCCAAATTAAAAGAGAGAGTTGGGTATAAAATTTCATCAAATTATGAGTAGTAATGAATTCTAAGCAACAAGAAATTGGAATGCCATAAACTAGTCGGCGCGTGGACATATGAAAGAAAAGCTTTAACATGATCTTTACTCAAAGATTATTTTCCACAAATGATGCACTATTCAAGGCAAAGTGTGTACTTTGATTGTAGACGGAGATAGTTGTGCTAACTTGGATTTTGAAGAGCTTGTAGATAAGCTTGGATTATCCATTGAAGCTCACCCATCTTTGTATGTGATTCAATGGTTAACACAAGATATGTGATTCAACAGTAAATTCATTGAAGATTCGTATCCAAGTTATGATCTTGACACTCCTAGGCATATGGACCCTTTGAGGCTCTTAGTAAAGCCTTCGAAAAAGCCTTCAAAAATGACTTTGAGAGCTTGCATCTTAGTGAAAGAAGTATGTAATTTTCTATGAAAGAACCTATTGTCCATAGACATTAAACCATTCATAATTCAATTGAATCCAAACATGAAACAATTTGCACACTACTTCTAAGCCTAAGAAAATAAAAACATTAATTGCAATATAATAACATAAGTTATCAAACATTTTAAATAAAATACATCTTTTAGAAAAATAAAGTCCAAAAGACACATGATTTCTAACCATGAGTTAGTGTGGCACATTTGACAGCAACATTAAACCTGCACACATAAATTTGTCATTGAGATAATGCGAGGCAACATTATACCTGCACATAAGTACATGAGATGTTCAGAGTTTAAATAATTAGAGGGATAGCTGATAAGAGCCAAAATAACAATCCATAAGAGTGAATATAAGCCCTTGCAAATTCCAGAGAGACCTTGGAAAGACTCAAGCAAGGATTTTATAATGGCTTTACCTAAAACAACTCATGGCAAAGATTCTATCATGGTAGTTGTGAATAGATTCTCAAAGATGGCACAATTTATAGCTTGCATGAAGGTAGATGATGCGTTTAATGTAGCATAACTCTTATCCAAAGAAGTGGATAGACTACTTGCTTTGCTTAGAACCATAGTCTCGGATCATGATACGAAGTTCTTAGCCGTTTTTGTAAGTCATTATGGAGACTAGTGGGGACCAAGTTGCTTTTTTGAACTAGTCATCATCCATAAATGGATATTGTAGGACCTTATTCGCAATCGACTACCGATTAATCGATAGAGTCCTATAATTTAATCTTGCGTGACCATTTTTTTTACGTAAAGTTGCCACCTTATTTTTATCTGAATAAGGATGGTTTTATATTTTTCTTGTTCTTTTTCTTTACCATTTTATGAGTTGTTTCTACGAGAGTGATTCATAAAATGTGTGTGCCCAAGAAAGACTGGTCTAAAAATGGGTTCGGAGCCTAGAATAAGAGAATCGAACATCTAGAAATCGTCTTCTCTTCCGTTTTACAAAACAGGCTCTTACTTGTACATTGTCTTTATTCATTAATTTGACTATGGCTATTTTTTATTAATAGATTACATAATTAAATATTGTTAAACAAATCAAGCATACAAGGTTTATTATACCCAAATCATACTGTAACACCTTGGTAATTCCCATTTTTAGAAAACCAAACCTTTAGGAAACTACCGGTGTGCTACCGCCACGTGTTCAAACGTTAAGGCTATAAAACAGAGTTTTGCAGCTGAAAACCAAAAGACTTTTGAAATAACATTAAACGTAAAACAACTCCTAACATAACAAACTGTAACCACTACGACCCTAACTGCAATGTACCAAATAACGTTCACCTCTAATCCAAATCCAACAATTTAAAACCAAGTCAAACAAACATAATCTATTCTGAAATCTAAATTAAAATAATGTTCCTCTCAACCAGCTCATGCATAAATGCTCGTTTAGGTGCATGTTAATAATCTGCTCCCCAATTATACAAATGTAAGTATTGGATCATCACGGTGTCATTTACAGGCAAAAGATATGACCAAAAACACACAAAGCACATAATCAGCAAGCTGAGTACATACAAATTACAAAGTATAATAGTAGAACTGATAATTAAATAAGAATAATTACAAAATATAAGAACGTATTACGCAACATTTTACTCAACTGATACGATAAATTAATTAATGACTTTGATTAAGCAATAGACTAGGTTGTCTCTCCCCATGTCCTGATTAGGACATCAAATAATTGAATAACCCATGCACCCCCGTCAGAGAGCATCAAAATATCGTATTAAAATCCAGATGGTAAACAGGCGCGACTCCGTCACCATAGCAGATGAGATCTCAACTAACCCCAATTTTAAGTTTAAACTTTATAAAAGAGAGACTCGTAGATCACACGACCTCCAATAAAAGCCACGGATAATACCCCGTGAAACTCTAACCCCTGGTTGTCAATACTCTAGACGTGCACTAGCCTAGAGTTTTATTGCTTATCCTCTTTCTCTTTACGTGATTTATGATTTAAACTCAGTGTACACAATCAGCACAGCACACATGCAAACATTACAGTTACACAATCGATCTCTGTTATATTGTAATTTTTAAACAAAGATATAGAGTACTTCAACTATTTTATCAAGCTTCCTCCACACTTCCTAAATTTTGGTATTCAACAAATATTGAAATCTCCAATAACAATCTCACCTTATAATGACTCTAGATCCACCAAAATGGCTTCTTTTAATAACTCGAAATTTTAATCTCACGACAAAGCTAAAGATCAAGAGGTACCAAGCTTTCTCTAATCCTTTGATTTCAACATTCCACTAAAATGTGGCTATTATGTCACCTATTAAAAGATTAAAATTTCACATAATATTGCTTCTTTCAAGGCCTCGTAAATAAATTCCATACAATATCAAACTTGAACATCTATAAATAACCAACAAGTGCCACACTTTCAATTCATTTGGTTTAAAATCTTAATTGACATTTATCTAATCGAGTCTCCAACGATCAAGTCAACCTAAGTATACCATCTTCAAATTTGCTACTTTGGAGACCTCGGAATAAAATCACAAATCAAAATCAAAATCCCCAAGAAATACCAGAATTTAAGAAGGGATATATGACATATAAATCTTAATCCAACGTCACTAGTTTTGGGACCCAAGAAGCACCAACTTTCTTTAGTTTCTTTATATCCAAATTCAACATTAATTCAATCCACCAAAATTACAACCCAAAACAACAATAAATTATAACCCAAACAATCACAAGAACTAATATAATTTCATGAATTCATAACACAAAAGGATTAAGAGGAAGCAAAGAGAAGGGGAGGGGAAAGAGGGAGGCTGGTGATCTGCTCACCGGCAGTCTGAGGGCGAGGCGGGGTCGGGGTGGTAGGCAATAGATAGGGATAACAAGGGGTTGGGGCAGTGGCGACAGCGGGTTGCACGGCAAGGAGCAGCTCCCGGGGGGGGGGGGGGGGGGGTAGCACTAGGCGGCAGTTTGGGGCAGTGGGTAGTTCTACAGGGTGGGGTTTTGTTTTTTTGTTTTGTTTGTGTTTTGAAAAGTGGGGAGAGTGAGGGGTTATTTTAATTAAGTAGTATAGTTATTGGGTATGATAGGGTTTGGGTAGGATAGGATTTTGAGTATGATAGAGTTTTGGTAGTTTAGGCTTAGTGGATTACTTAGGAAAATAAATAAAAATAATAATTTATAGAAAAGAGTTTTAAGTTTATGATTTAATTAAAAAGAATAAAAAAAATATTTTGCAATTTCTTTTGGAGATATGTATGTACATATATATATGTATATATCTGTTTATATGTAAAGTATATGCGTTATATTAATGCATAGAAAACATTTTCGATAAAACATAATCGAATCTCTTATTTTTCGGGGGATTACACGTGCATTGCTATTGATGTGTAGTAGGTTTGAACATTGAAGTTGCTCTATGTACCAATCATCATGGGATTTTGAATCCACTCATGGATCAAAACCATTGTAATTCGACAGAATATCATATCCCAAAATGGCCAATTTTTTAAAAAGGAGTATAGTATTATTGGTCTCAAAATGAGTTTGAAAATGAGTTTACTCATAAGGTTGAAGCAATCTAGCTGAAGTGAGGTGATTACCTTAGTTTTAATAAAAAATTGCTTCTTTGTTGACGACTTTGCAAGGATTAGAATACTATTTGGAGTTGTTTACTTAACAATCTCTCTTGAAATAAGGTAATTGTTATATTAACAATAACCACAATAGTCTTTTGAAGAAGATATTTTTTTATATATAAATTGCGTCATAATTGATGACTTTGCAAGAACTAGAATAATGTTTGGAATTATCACTTAGTAATTTCACTTTGTGGATGATTACACTCAAAAGAAGATCTTGTAAATTGATAGGCTTAGTATAATTTGCCAATTGAAATATGATATTCGTTAGGCCTTGTCTCCAAGGCAATAATTTGCTATATCTTTAATAATCTTTAGACATTTTACAATTGAAGACCTTTATGAAGGAAAATTAATCTTTCAATCTTTATAAGCGAATTTCCGATCTTAACCCTGAATTTAAAACTTAGGTTGCCCACACTTTATGGCTTAATTTTAAGCACTCAACATGCATATAATTGATTATTCATTATTTTTGGCAAGGGATATATATATATATATATCTTTCTTTTATAAATATCATTTTATTAGACTTGAAATATAATGTATATTATATTTGAAACCATATTTCAAAATAATGTTAAAAGTCTTATTAGACCACTTACGTACGATATATAGCTAAATTCTTAAAAGAGACTATGCGATAATGAATGCATGAGTATGTATACGTATGTATTGTGGTTGTATTGTATAGTCAGCATATATATTGCGGGTTGTACAATAGAGCTATTGTATTTTGTTTTTTCATGTAACATAGGAAAATAAGGTATAAATTTACATGTACTATTTTAAAAATAGAAATCCTTAAAAAAATTTGCATTTATATGATTTTTTAAAGAGTTTAATATATTGTATGATTATGGGTGTGTCGTTCTTTGTAAGCCATACGTGCATTTCCTTTACTTAAGGTTTTGTTTTTCTTATTTTTGACATGCTCTCTTTAATGTTATGAGAAATGAGATTAGTACTGTACATCATGGGTCAAAGCGGCAGGAAGCATAAGATTTTGGGGAAGATAAGGGGCTTTTTTATTCATTCACAACAGCTCCTAATTTTGGGTAAAGGTTTCACATGTAAGTATTGTATGTAGATTATAAATTCGTGTAGGACCAAAATAAAGTGTATCGATATTTTGTAATAATGAGTTCACATAATGGGAGTACTATATATGACTATTTGTAGATCTATTATTAAAATTTTTAAAAATAATTAAGGGAATTTATAAAAGGCAACATGATGGATATACTACTTTGATAGAGTTTTGATTTAAGAAATAACATCATCGATCTTTCATTTAAAAGAAAAAGTATTTAAGTTACTTACCATATCTTTCATTTTTTTAACATACTACTTCATAATAATTTTCCCCAATGAGGATGAATGCATGAAGCATGATAACTATAGAGTTGATTTTATTCATTTTACCCTTAGGATTGATCTTATGTAGTCTTAATAATGGGTGTCCATGGATTTAATTTTATATGTTGATGATGGAAGTGTCTAGTGGTATTTAGCTAAGGCATTTTTTTAAGTTAAATAAACAAAACTTATTTTATCAATTTTATGATTTAGCTAGAGTATTAGTTATCAAACATCGAGTTTTATGACTTTTATGATTTTCTTATATTAGCCAACTTATTTATGTAGACCATAAAGAAAAATAATTAGTAAAAGTGAAAACATACCAACACATAAACTTTCAAACCTCTCCGATTCATATAACCTCTCCAATAGGGTTGGTTTTCTAATGTGGAATAACCATAAAATTATGGGCTTATAAACACCTAGTTCTTGATTATTCCATTTGTACGTCCTGTAGACAAATGAACGTTAGTAAACTAGAGATTCAGAACCCTACTTTGTACTAGAATTAGCTATCTTATGGATGATTTTTTCTCCTTTGCAAGGGTGATTGATGATAATTTATTTTATCCAACTAAACGATATTAAACTAACTTGTAAAATTTTTATATTTTTTTGGTCGGAATATTGAGAAAGTTTTAATGTAAGTAAATCTTTTTTATTTTTAGTTTTATGAGAAATATTAAAAATTTATATTAATCTTGTAGGATTTTTTTTAAAAAAAAATTCTTTCCTAAGTGCATAGAAAAATTTGGGAGTATTCTCCTATCTTTTTTTTTGTCTTACAACCTAAGGTATTTATAGAGTTAGCCGGGGAAGATTTTTGTAAGGTAAAAAAATGAATGTAGCTATCACTATTTTCCTTCACACCTTTCATTTGCAACAAGGATTTCTAAAAAGAAAAACAGTGGCACAAGAGTTGCCAAACTCTTGTCTACTCCATAGCGTTGGTTGAATCCTACTATCAAAAAATTAATTTATGAAGAAAAAAGGCAGTAGCACAGGAGCTGCAAACATTTGGTAAGATAGTAATTCATACGTGCTTGGCTGGTTTACTAGTCTCCATATTTTTCAGTGGATCATTTTCTTTTATTTTTGTTGTCTTTAACAAATTGGTCTTGATGAGTTGCACAAACCTGATACCACTTAAACTGTAGACAATGCTATTGTAGGGTGTCACATGATTATGTTAATATTTCACATCACCTTGCATGCCCTTGGGACATGAGACAGTGCCAAGGATGACGTTAATTTTGGCTAGGATTTCATTTATTTTGGTTAGATATTTTATGTACATGTGGATGGTAAGGACCTGAATAGAAGTCCATATTAATCAATCCATGCTTCCAAATTAAGGCAGTTAAAATTGTGTTTTAAAACTATTAAGCGTCCCACAAAAAACGCTGATGTTTGGATTGCCATGAAGCTATCATGCACTTCTGATGTGTATGTGCATCTTATTCCTTTTCTTTTTACTAGGCATACGTACATTAAGGACACTAGGCTCACACATTAGGGACACTAGTGATAGATATCTAGAGTCCTATCTTCCTTGTCAAATATATTTATAAGTAGTTCTTTGACTCCGATTTTGAGGACAATGTGACATTGCTTTTTGTGTGAATGTGTTGAAGTTATTAATGAACATGAAACTTGATGGTTGGGCATGCCCTTTCCTCTCCAAAAAGTAGTAAAGGCTTTGCCTTAATGCCTTCTACATCTTGGCATCGATTTTTTTTTTGCTCAGCAAGACAGTCACTAAAGGGGATCATCGTGTAGAATAATCTTGCCAAAGATTGAATACGTGGAAATAATCTTTGATGTATTCCTAAACTGCTTTAAGTCAATTAAAGGTTTTAACCCTTCTAATGCCCATAATTTATCAATGTTTTAGTTTTTAGCTTTTATAACTGGCTAAAATTATTTTTGAGGGGGTTAAAGAGAAATGTCATAACATAAGGTTGACAATTACTCCCTAAGACTTTTATTAGATTATTGGAGTAAAATGAAAAACTAAGATAATCCCCAAGATTAGCAATAATTGTCAACATGTAAGGTGAAAAACATTTGATTTTCAAAAATAAGATGGCCTATAAAGAGATTATATTTTGTGTGTTTTGCTAAACATGACTAGACGAATCAGGATAAATAATTAAAAAATAAAAATATTTAAGTTTTGATATTCATCGTAATTTGTATAGCTTATAAACACCATTCATTTAATTTGTCATAATTTGATATTTTGTAGGACCTTTAGTCAGGTAGAAAGTTATCATAATTATACTATTATTTTATTTTATTTTATTTTACTGTTGTTATTATTAAGATTTTTTGGCAAATTATTTGTTCTATCTTAAACTTTCTAAAACATAATTATTTTACTTTAGAATCTGGATTGTTGTAAACTATTTTGTCAAAATAAGTTTTTTTGCAAGTATACATATAAACTATAATGGAGTATAACCATCTAATCTTTTCTTTGGATACTATTAAGGGTTAAGTTATATTATCTAGATAATTTTCTTATAAAAGGGGATTGCCTGCCATTATCCTTTTACCACACACTCTTATCTTATTCCTTTTTATCTCTACTCAAAGCCATTCATTCTCCCTCATTTTCTCAAACACTATGTTCCCAAATAATCACTGTCAAGTTCAAGATTTTTGATTTGAAGAAAATATTCGTATGCTAAAGCTATACATGGTGCTGCTAATGGCGTTGGTGGTTGTACTAATGGCGTTAATATTAGCATACTTAAGTATGGTTGTAGTTAATTAGTCAAAAGTTACACATGATTTGTATTTTCTTGTATGTTACAATAAACTCATGTATATTAATAAAGATTATTACTTTCTTTTTTTGGGTATCCATTTTTGTTTGTTTATTGAGAAGATTTAAATTAGTTAAAAAACGAAGGACACATTTAATTAAAAAAATTAAGAAAGGTAGATTAGCATCTATGTGCATTGTTTCATGCTAATATGCATGATAAACATGCGTATAACACACTTTCGAGTGTAAATTTTGGCAGAATAACCATTATAAAATAGGACTATTTATATTTTTTGAAAATTACAAGGTACCTATTTACAAACATCAATAATCACAACATAGCCATAATATGAGGGTCATACCACGTTAACCTTTTGATTAATGTTGGTAAGTTATTTCCATCCACCTCCATCATTAATCAAATTTATTCCCATCCACCTCCATCATTAATTAATCAACATTAGGAAAAAGTGTTGGCATCTATATATCTAGCTTCACCATGTCTCTCTATGTATTTCATAAGAGAAATATAATGAATGCGAAACGTAGCAAGATCATCACTACTGTGATGGGCTTGAATCATATTAAACACGACCACATAACGAAATAGCTACACTCCCTACTTCCTAACTACTTATTGTATAAGATCAACGAAAGTCAAATATATCCTTAACAATGTAAAATAATAAGTAGTTACTAATACTCATATATTCATTAAATCCTTAATAGCTCTATTATATTTTTTTCGAAGAGGATAAAAAACATATAACATCCTTTCCTTGATAAAAAATAACTAAAAGAATCCATGGATCCATACAAAATGATTGATCATTAATATGAGATAAATAAAATACATTCTTTCAAATCTGGAGCAAAATATGAGAATTTCATACTATTTACTGTACGGGCACATGATGAAACACTTGGAACCCATACTTTCCATTGCACGTGCCATTTAGGATGCAACAAACTGCTAGTCACTTGACGCTAAGGTCGTGAAAATCTAAGATGGGCACATGAGTCCACTGGATTTGACACCTTCATCATCACAGAATCATAGAAATCCCTATAAGGCATACAAATATCTTTTATTAGATTGGATCGAGGCAAATACTACATGTTGGATAAGGAATAAATTAGATGTCTAACAAGATGAAGACTTTTAGCACTGAGACTGAGACATGCTCTAGTGAGAAGTTGAGCAACATCTTATAATGAGATATTTCTCTAGATTTGCATACTCATTCTAATATAGCAAACAATCATTTTGGCATGCATGGATCTTTACATACTCTATTCCCATAGGACACATGTGTTTTTGGCCTTGGGAAGTATTTCTAATAAAACTTATAACAAATGTTTGAAACTCTTGTCAGTATAGATGTGGCGTGCCTTTAAGTTGAAAATTTTATGATAGATGATAGTTTGATGTGTTAAGTACAAGCAAGATATAGAGGTATCACTATAACTCTTAGAATATTATCAAACATATAGGGCGTTTTATAAAATAGTCCTCTACATCATGCATCATCTCATCTATTTTATTCTCCTACACTCTTTTCTTATCATTATCATTGTTGATGTCCTAATTTATACTCTCAATATCATCATTCCATAGAGTCGTTTTCCTATTTGCGCAGTGACTAGTGCTTTCCCTAAAATTTATCGTTTCTTGATGCTAGTTCCACCTTATAAATAGTCTACTTTAAACCCATGATGAATTAAATTATCATAAACTTTATTAATATTACAATACCCCCTTGAGATACTAAAATCACAACAAGGATAGATAAATTAATTTGAATGATTCTCTAGTTGGTCTTTAAGGGCAATTATAGCAAGCTCCTCAACCCCTTGTGATGAGAATTAAGTTCAAGACCAAAGGAATTAGGTTAAGTTCAAGAAGACTATAAAAAGTGGCCGCAATTTTCATTCATTCAAACTTATTTGTTTAGAAACATTTGAACTTGGAAACTCATGCTTAATGTCATGCATGAGTTAGGATGTGGAAGATCATAATTTGGAAGCTTATAAGAGTCTTAGTTATTTGCTTACACTTGAGAGGGTTTTCATGTTTTATGCCTTAGTTAGGATATGGGTTGAATTTAGGCCTTCCTTGTTTGGTTCCAACGTTGTTTAGAAGAATTTCAGTCAGATTAGAAAACTAGGAGTCTTAATCAAACTAGGAGTAATAATAAAGTCCTAAACCTACTCAAACATAATTTAAGACTAATATAAATAGGATGTCAGGGGCTGGTTATTCAATACCTTAAAATTGAATAAGAATTCAAGATTTTGCTAAGTTAAGCTTGTTTGCTTGCTATTAATTATACGTGATAGTCTTTGAGCTAGAAATTCAAATTGCTTGCTTAATTCCATCCTAAGGAATGTGTTTTCTTTAGTCTTTTGATTGTTTCTTTGCTAGCTTCCGTATCGTTTCGTATCAAATTTCAGGTCACTAGTTTCCATAGTCCAAGAATGTTGCAAGAACTAATCTTTTTCTAAAGATTTCGAGTTTTTTTTTTATTTTGCAAAGTTTCATCAAAAGAGGTACATTATAAAAGGATTTGATCATGAAAAAAGTTTCAAGACCCAATCTTTTATTTCCAAATTCATACTTGCTAGGATCTTGGTTGATGGCTTCCTATCCATGCATATTGTTACTTTCTTATTGCAATTAGTATTCTCTCCTCCTACTCCTTTTTTAAAGTTGATTTTTGTTTCACTCATTATTATGGATACTCTTGTAACACGGGGAGACCTTGGCACCATCCTTAGTATGATGCATGGTTTTCATGAAAATCTAGATGCTTTATTTAAAAAGGTTGAGAATTTTAATGCTAAGGTGGATTCCTTGGCAATGCAAGTTGGTGAACCCTAGAGAACAAGGGTTTCAAAGGCCTCCTATTGATAATGATAGGAATCTCAAATTTTTAGAGCTTTATGATGTCACTACAGATGGTGATGCTGAGGATTTGATGAAATGGATTCGTTAACTTGAGAAGGTGATTGAGTATAAGGGCTTTAATGATCACAAATCCTTCAAACTTGCACATCTTAAACTCACCAGATATGCTGGAATTTGGTTTAAAAGCTTGCATACTAAGCATTGAAAAGATGATGATCCACGTATTGATACTTGGACAAAACTAAAGAGACAATTAAAGAAGCATTTCATTCCAAGAGAATACCTTCAAGATTAGTTTCTTAAGCTTAACCACATTCAACAAGGATCAAAGACGATTGTTGCTTATGCTAAGTAGTTTGAGAAGCTAGTATCCTTTTGTGATCTTCTTGAGAAGGACGAGATGAAAATAGGTCATTTCCTAACCGAGTTGCATTCTTCTATCTCTAACAAGGTTAAAACTTCTAGTTATCTTTTCTTTAATGATGTTCTTAGGTTGGCAGCAAGATTTGAAAGACAAGAACTTGAGTTGTTGAGAGCTAGCCAAGGAAAAAGCCTCTTTTAAGGGTCCTTTTACTCTTCCATAAAAGCCATCCTTTGCTTGTGAAAGTCCATGAGTTGCTGCTGCCTCTAGTTCCTCACGTGCGGAACCCATAAGAAATGTTTCAAGTGTCAAGGCTTTGGGCATATTTTAAAAGATTGTCCACATTATTTCTTTGTTTTTAAAGAGACCCATAGCTTTTAATATCTTATATTATGTATTAAGAAGAGGAGGAATAAAAGGCAAAAAAGGAAGCTAGGGCTATGTTAGGTAAGCAAGAATGGTATGATGGCCTCAAAGCAAGTGGGTATGACACTGAAGAAGCCCACGAGGAATGGAATAATCAAGTTTTTGATGAAGTCGAGTGTGAAGCTGTTGAAGATCGAAAAACTTTGATTTTGAGAGGAATAACGAAATTAAAACTTCTCCATTGAAAGACGAAGCTCAAAAGGAGAATCTTTTCCACACTCGTTGCATGGTAAATGGTAGAGTTTGTAGTGTGATCATTGATAATGGGTGTTGCACAAATGTTGCTTATTTCTTTGCTAGCTTCCCCATCACCTTGTAAGAAACATACTAAATTCCGTTTACCGTACATTCAATCTTGATCCCGTTTAAACTACTAAAGATGTGAAAGGACAAACTTTAATAGGAAGTTCAAGGCAGTATATTAAGGTATGACTAGTCATTATATGGAGTAAAGATATTCAAGCATTATCTAACTCTATTGAGATGATCGATATTCATATGCTAATTCATATTGAGGCTCTAATCATTTCAAGGAGTAAATAAAAAAAAAGTTAACACATCTTCAATAGTTTAGTCATTTCAGCAGACTTTCCCCTATAATGGGACTATCCCCATAAATTATATCATTATTTCAAACATACTTCCATCATAAACTCATACCTGCAATCTTTCAATCATCAAACACAATCCAACAAATAAAATACTAATCTTGAAGAGTTTTCTAACTTTATTGAAATGATAACATATATGCAAATTCTTTTACAGTAACAATTTACATATTTATATATATTAAGAGATATTTTCTTATAAAAAAATAAGTGGATATGAAAAGTACCTTCAATTAGGATAAATTGATCTTGACTATATCTGTTGAAATTCAAAACCAAGCATTTAATAAAATGCTTATGTGTTATTGCCAATAGCTAAGTGAATGGGAGTTGGTAAATTTTAGTTAAATAGAAATTTTAATCATATTGAAAAAAATTTAAATAAGAGAAAATTAGTTAAATTTAATTGAAATTCTAGGTCCTATGTATTCGCCAATTTAATGTCTTAATTATTTGGATTTCTTTCTCCAAACTAATATTTTATTTGAAGGGGCTCAAATGCATATATGTGGGGGTATGGATCACAATACAGAAAAGGTCCAGACTTCTTAAAAGGAGCACAACAAGTACGGGCATGCTATTATTGTGAGGAAGGGTGCAAAAACCAATATCAACCACCCAAAATCAAAGAAACCCACCCAAAATCGAATACTAAGTGGGCCTCAAATGCATTTGTTTTGTAAAACCCCATAAACTCTCTATATTTTGGAGTTATATTAAGATATCAATGGCGAAAACTATAACTAAAAGAAATGGGAGAAGTAAAAGTCTTTGAGTTCATGGCCAAGTTCCTATTGTTATACGGTAATATGGGCTTCGAAGAATTACTAATACCTAAGACTAGCTAAACAATGTACGTGCATGCTGCTGCTACTTATAGTTGTGCTACTGTTGATGTTCGAGTATCAAGTTGTGCAGAGGAGCTCGTGTCAAAACTCTCTTAGCTACGCTTGTAGTAAGATAAGGGAAGCAGCAACCAAAGTGAATAATAAGGATAGGAAATAATGCTTATTTTAATCTTCCCCTTTGGGCTATTAGACAAATTTTTCAAGAAATACTAACAATTATGTCGATTTTTAATAGAGGCTTTTCTAATTCATACCTGATATAAATTATATTTCTATATTAAAATTTAGACATATGTATGGTCGTATCAGATATATGGATTGTTATATCATATATAAATATTATTATATCATATATAGAAATACAAAAATATAGAAAAACTCATATCCGATATAGATATTATGATATCAAATATAGAAATAAAATTATGAAAATACCTCTTTATATATTTATATCAGGTATAAATTAGGAATTTTTGATTTTTAAAATGGCGCAAGCTTGCACTTTTAGTTGAGGATGTTGAGAAGTATGAGAACGTGAATAAGGGAATAGCAGGGATAACTTTCTTTAGGATTTTTAATAACTATTTTAGTCTCTTCAACGCTGCTTTTACATATATATTGTGATCGTTTGATGATTACAAATTAGTAGCACTTCCCCTTACGTGGGTTTATTATATGGACTTGTTGCTATTCTGAATATGCTAGGACTTGAGTGAATTAGACTGTGTCAGTGGAGCTCTGAAGTTCTGACTATGTTGGGGATTTAGATTTGGGCAGTTTATTTTGAATGATGGATTTGAAGATTCAGTGGGAAAACAAAGTTCATGGGATTGGTTTTGGCCTTGTTCCTGACCCCTTATTTAAACATCCCAATTTAAGATTTTGTAAATTCTTCCAAATTACATGTCATTTAAATTTCCAGTTATATATTTTTGCTAATTTGCTGTTTCCTTTAATTTCTCTGTTGCGTAACCAACTAGGGTTACGTTGTGTCTTAACCCTCCAAGAGCATGCATTGCAACACATTCAACAATTAATCTAGCTAGTAATCTACCATGGATTAACGCAATCTCATAGCATCAAAAGTAGTTACGGGCATGTGTAGGGTGCTCGACGGAACATAACCCCTAAATTTGAGGGGCATCGAAATTCAAATGTATTTATATCAAGTTTTGTATAATAATATAAAATTATAGTTGGAGTAGTGGTTTAAATACTTCTTATATTTTGGAAATAAAGTGGACAGTCTGGCATGAATTGGCATGAATTTTTTTATCAAATAAAAATTAGGTATTTAATTTATTGAATAGATACCCAATTTTAAGAAATTAAATAGGATTTCATAAATAATATACAATTATTGCATTGCCCTACATAGCATGCATTATATTCAAGCCATCGAATTTCCAAAGTATAATATACGCGATGCATGCAAATTATAAGTCAATGTTAGAAGCTTTGCAATTACTCCCATTAAAAAGCATTAACGAAATTAAAGTATAACCCAAACAACTCACCGCAAATCCCCTTAGAATTGTGAGAGAATGAATGGGAGAGGACCTTTGGAGGCGTGAGAGTTGAATGATACCCCTACTACTCTAGCAACTGCACTAAGAGGAATATAAGACGCACAAAACCACTTCCCTACATCTAAAAACACATTCTTTAATATGTCATACGATACACTCAGAAAACAAAACCAATCAAAACCTAAAATAAAAAACGCTTATTAACAGAGAGCTCGCCTGATTAATGATTATATATAGTAGCTGACCAAACTGCTTGTAAACCGACGGTTCATAGTCTTAGCTAAAATAAATAAAATCATCCAGAACGGAGAATGCCCACAATCGGCTTAAGTTTGGCTAGTCTATAGGTTTAACAGAGAAGTGTAGAGAAGGAATTGCATAAGAAGGTACTCAAATCGTAAGAAATTATGTATTTGACATACAAAGTTTCACAGAGAATGAATTAAAAGCCACGAATTATATATATTTCACAGAGAATGACAAATTTGGAAATTTAAAATGCCAATTTCACAGAGAATGAGCAAAACTAAATTCAAAATACAAAACTTAAATGGGAGCCCTAATTTCACAGTTTCACAGAGAATGATTAGAATAGATTCAAGCTCCGTTTAGTAGAAAATGGTTTTCCATGAAAAACTCATTTTCATATAACTTTTCTATTATTTGATTGTATGAAAAATGATTTTACATTTAACTTTTTTGTGTTGTTTGGTTGAATTGAAAATCAATTACTCTTATTAACTTTCTAATTGTATTCTCTTGTCATTTTTAACCTTTTTCCGTTATATTTATTAGTTGTTTGTCATTAGCTAAATTTGTTATGGTATAATAAATATTTTTTTATAAAATTAACAATATATTTCTTTGATCTATTAAAAACATATTATATTATACGGAATATTGCCATAAAATCAGATAACCTTAAAAATTTTATTCAACATTATAAAAGACCTTAAGCTAACTATAAAGGAGTATTTGCAATTGAATAAGCAAATCAATCAAATAGGAAAACTAATTAACTCGTTGTAATATAATAGTTTATAATTTTATATTTTAAATTCTAATAGAAAAAAAATTTCTTCTCTAATTTCAAATAAACGGTTGATTGTCCATATTTCATGAGAAACTTTCATGATTCAATCAAATTATGGGGGAAATCTAGGGTTTTTTTCAAATAAAATGGATAAAATTAGTTCAAACTCATGATATAGTTTGATAATTTAATAATCAAGACATGATATTCGAAGAAAACATTCTAAATTAAAGATATTCAAAGAAGATGAAAATAAATTATTGATTTTTTCCCAATTTTGAAGAAAGAGAAAGTGTGGAGTAGAGAGAGGGGGTACCGAGAAGATGAGAAATGAAGAATGTGTGAATAGAAAAGGGCATGGGTCGGGCCGAGCAGACACGGTTTTGGCATAGTACGACACAAGCAAGGTCGTGGCACGTCATGACATGCTGTCCGTGGAGTGAACCACAGGCTAGACTACGGACATCAAAAAAAAATTTAGGCACTAGCACGTGAGAGGCACGACCCAAAATACTCTATTATTTAGTACTATTTAATACAATTAATATTACTATTATTTTAATATTATTATATTCTTATAATATAATTTATTTTATCTAAAATTATTTTTTTTCAATTCTATTGTATACTTTATTTTTATTTTTTGTTAACAAAATTAGGCCAGCACGAGGAAAGACACGGCACGCCAAGTACATGGGTTGTGTTAGACCATTAGCCGAGTTTAGGGAAAGGTAGCACGATACAGTGCGACATGAGTACGATTGGGCACGGCACAAAAAGAGGCCAGACAAGAGCTGACACGGTCCATGACGGGCACGCCACGACTCGTGCCCACCTCTATGCATGAATTGGTAATACGTAAGTTGTTTGTTAATTGGAAATGTTTTTGCAGTGAATGGATGTAAAAAAATTTTACTTCCAGTTTTGAAGGAAAATATTTTCAATAGGGTGTAAAATGAATTTATATTCCATGTTTTACATCCTATATTTTACTCCAAACTAAACAATGTAAAATGGAAAAACAGTTTTCAGGAAAATATATTTTACACCCTACTAAACGTAGTCTCAATGTTGGAATAGGAGCCCGAGTAGTTGAAATGATTCACAATGGCGTTGAAAGCTTGCGTGCGGAATAACTTAATGTTGTAGCATGCTTGAGAATGAGAAAGGGGAAGGAAGCAGGTAGATGAGAGAAGGGTATTAATTGGTAGAAAGGAGAAGGGAATGATGAATTGAAGCAAGGAGGCATGTAGTAGTTTTGACTTGGGGACTTTATTTTCTATTTCGGTTCTTTTGGACTTGAGCAAGAACTTCAATATCTACTCTAGTTCATAAATGAAACAGAGTATTTTAGCCTATTTTTACCAAATCATGAAACATCTACATCGATTTTATGATGAATCGGAGTAATTTTGATGTGGTAGATAACTTTTTTCCACTACTGTAATCATGTGCAAACCTAGAAAACTAAAACAAAAAGAACTAAAATTGAGGGGAATAAAATAGAAATTAAGGAGACTTAAAATGAAATTGGAAAGGTTGATACAAACCTTAAAAACTAATTAAAGCAAAAAAATAACCAATATTGAGGGGAATAAAATAGAAATTAAAGAGAATTGAAATGCAATTGAAAAGATTGATACAAACCTTGAAAACTAATTAAAGAAAAAAGCCCAAAATTGAGGGGAATGAAACATAAATTAAAGAGAATTAAAACAAAATTGGGAAGATTAAAAACAAAAAGGAGAAAATTGGAATGAGGATCAGATGAGGAAGAGAATGAAAGACAGTTAGGTTGAAATTGCATTATGCGGGCTAAATGATTGAAGAATAAGGGCATAATATATTCTAACATTGCGGCTAAACAACTACGCGCACAGGATGTTTTTATTTTTTGACATAAGGTGAAATCACATGCCTTGCACATGGTAAAAATCCACAAATCTCGACGCTTTTAGTTGCTGAGATATTCTTTTACGCAAAAAAGCGCCGAGAAAACAAGGGATAAAATTTTATCCCCAACTCCTTCACCAAAGCGTCGAGGACTAAGCATCGAGAAAACAAGAGATTTGTAGTAGTGAAAACATGTCATCCTCTCAGGTGAATGCTTTCTGAACACATAGCATGAAACATGTTATTTAGGACATAAATGCAAACGTAACTAGAAATGCATGAAATTGTTGGTGGCGTATGGCTTCAATAACAACAAAGGTTAGCAACACACATGAATATACTCATAGATAGCTCTATGATCATTGAGACTATCCCTCTAAGCTTTAGAACACATTTCACATGTTTAGTGTATGCTAGCCAATGTGAATGCCACCCGATATACCTCATTAAGAAGCCATGCACTAACTAAAATGGATTATTGTCCACATAAACATGCTAAATAGTATTCAAATTACACTCCATCCTAGAGGACCTATACGCAACCAAATACAAAGTATGATGCTAAAAACATTATAATAATCATATACATGCTAAAACAGTGTAATAAGCATAAAGTCATGTTAAAATCTCCTAAAAATATGTCATAACCATGAAATTCAACAGACAACAGGACGTAATACCCATAACTAGAACACATGAATCACTAATATGTCACTAAAAGCAGGGCAGACCACAACAATTATCCAACAAGTATGATAACTCCATATGTGAACATTTAAAACAATGTAATAAGTAATTCATCCTAAACACATGACATAACCAAGTAATACAACAAACAATAAGACATAATACCTATAACCAATAAGCAAGAATCACAAATATGTCACTAAAAGCAAAGTGACCACAACAATTACACTAGTATGATAAATCAATATGACAACCATTAAAACACTGTAATAAGCATAAATTCATATTAAAACACTCCAAAAAAAAACATGTTATAACCATGCAATTCATCATACTATAGGACATAATACCCATAATCAGAACACAAGAATCACAAATATGTCACCAAAACCAAGGTAGACCATAACAATTACCCAACAAGTATGATAACTCCATATATCAACAATTAAAACACAATAATAAGCATAAATCCTAAAAACATGTCATAACAATGAAATTCATCCAACAACGAACATAATACCCATAACCAAAACACATGAATCATAAATATGTCACTAAAAGCAAGGCACACCATAACAATTACCCAACAAGTATGATAACTCCATATATAAACACTTAAAACACTGTAATAAGTATGAATTCATGCTAAAAACTCCTAAAAACATGTCATAACCATGAAATTCAACAAACAACAAGACATAATACCTATAATTATAACATAGGAATCACAAATATGTCACTTGAAGCAAGGTAGACCACAATAATTACCCAATAAGTATGATAACTCAATATGTTAATAATTAAAACACTGTAATAAGCATAAATTCATGCTAAACACTCCGGATAATATGTGATAACCTTGAAATTCAACATAAATCCATATGTCAAGTCCTAATCATTATGAATGTCATACATTCATTGTAAGAACTTCTAAGAAATAGAAGTTAAGTATCTAATTCAACAGATACCAGGATACCATGCATACACATATGCAGACATCATGATTCTCTAATATGTCACCAACCACAAAAGCATAACACAAGGGAATACCATACAACTATGGTAACTTCAAGATTTAATCACTAGCTAGTAGAAAATCATTTAATTGCTTTGGTACAAATCCTACGGTCATATACAATTCGAAGCACTAAATGGTTTTAAATATACCTTAATACAAAGTGCTGCAGTTTTTTAAAAAAACGCAGCACTTAAAATAAAAAATGTTGCGGTTATTTCAAAAACCGCAACATTATTACCAAATGTTATTATTTTTCAAATAACCGTAGCACTTGCTAGTTATATGTGTTGCGGTTATTTGAAAAACCGCATCACATGTGAGTTACAAGTGCTGCGGTTATTTAAAAACCGCAACATTTATGACTCACTATATATACTCCTTTTTCAGCGCTTTAGTATCATTTCAAAAACGAAAAAAACAGGCATTTTCCTCTTTTCTAACCCTCAACTTTCCTAACCCTAAATATACATAACACTTAGATCACCTACTCCTAATCCCTCGTATTTCCTACCTATGACCCTAACTTCTTTCTAAAGTCCCTATTAATTCTTCCTCGCGCATTTTGAAGCCTGTTCCTCTCTCCACTTGTACCTCCATGGATATGACATAGTTAAGCGTGTTGAAGTGTATACATCTCTCCCATTTTGAAAAAATCTACATACTCCAAAGTTCAAAATCTAAAGATTTGCATATGCCTTGAACCCTGATATATTTGTTTTTTTTTTATTTTTGTTTTTCGTAATTTGTTAAAATACTAATGTAAAAATGAAAAACTCTTGTGTGTTTAGATTTTCATGTTATATGTTGTGTTTATGAATGAGTAACCCTTAAAAATCAAATTTCATAGATTATATGGTGTTAAAGGCTATTTTGGAGAAAATAAGAGGACAAATTGCCCCATTCAGAGTCTTGTAGCCATTTTTATGGCTTGTCAAAGCTTTTTTCAATATCTCAAATAAGACATCACCAAAACTACTAAAGGGCAACATAGTTGAGTAGTACCTCCAAAAATAGGGGGTTTTAAAAAAAATTATATCGTTCGGACTGCCGGGCTAAGAGATATGCCAGCTCGAAGTTACTGAATCCTTGGAATGCGCCCGAAATCTATGAAGAATGAATTGGTTGTTTATTTTGAGTGTAAAATATTGTAGATTGGGATTTTGCGTGCCAAAAAAAATAGAGTTTTAGATTTATATGCTTCACGATTGATCATTTCTTAACTTTTATGACATATTATTTAACACATTATATATGATATTCTTAGCTTAAATTATATTATGTTCTTGATTAAATATGTTGTAATAGTATATAACAATTAGATTTGCAAATATAACAATTTTAAGAGACATTAATTATTAATAATATACTTTTATATGTAATTAGCACATAAAAAATGACCTATTAATATTTTTTATCTAGAAACCATCAATTGTTGCGGTTTTCTAATATAACCGCAGGACATATAAACTAAGTGTTTCGATTATATTATAAAATCACAGCACATATATAATTTTATATTTAAAAAAATAAAAAAATACATTAAATTGTGCGGTTCTTCTAAAAAACCGTAGCAATATATATATATATATATATATATATATATATATATATATATATATATATATATATATATATATATATATATATATATATATATATATATATATATATATATAGGGGAGGGATCATGTGAGAACCCTCCCCTTATGTGAGAACTACTTTTTGGTGAGAACCCATCTTACACCCTTGGATGCTTGATGATCTAGGGCTGAAAATGCATTAGAAATGGATGGCAAATCTGTAAATATCTAGACATTGTGTAAAAAATTGTTGGTTGGCAGAGTGTTTCAGAAAAAAATTTGTACTTTATTTTGCTGGACAGTAACTTTTGCGTGTTTGCCTTTTTCCTCATTATTAGACTTACAAGTCATGTTATTCATTTTTACATGTTTCCCCCTTTTCTTCATTATTATACTTGCATGTTTCATCCTTTTCTTCATTATTGTGCATCGATTTAGAACATTACAATTCAATTGTTTAGAACATTACGTTGAATGGTTTAGAACATCAAGTTCAATAGTTTAGAACATGATGTAAACTAGTTTAGAGCATGATGTAAACTAGTTTAGAACATGATATCCACTAGTTTAGAACATGATGTTATTTTGTTTAGAACATAATGTTCTACGATTTAGAACATTATGTTCTTCGGCTTAGAACATTATGTTAATTGGTCCAATGCTTTGATATTATGTCAAATTGGGCTTAGAACATTATGCGTATTACTTGGTTAACATAATGTTTATTGTATATACCGAATTTCGAGCATTAATCACTAATTCTAACGAAATAACACAAAACTCAGTTCAATAGTTTAGAACATTATGTCAAATTAGGTTGAGACCATTACGTTCAATGGTTTAGAACATCAAGTTCAATAATTTAGAATATGGTGTTCACTAGTTTAGAACATGATGTCCACTAGTTTAGAACATGATGTTCTTTGGTTTAGAACATAATGTTCTTCGTTTTAGAACATTATGTTCTTCGGTTTAGAACATCACGTTAATTGGTCCAATGCTTTGATATTATATCAAATTGGGCTTAGAACATTATGCTCATTACTTGGTTAACATAATGTTCATTGTATATACCGAATTTTGAGCATTAATCACTAATTCTAATGAAATAAAACAAAATCCAGTTAAATAGTCTAGAACATTATGTCAAATTAGGTTGAGAACATTACGTTCAATGGTTTAGAACATCAAGTTCACTAGTTTAGAACATGATGTTCACTAGTTTAGAACATGATGTTCACTAGTTTAGAACATGATGTTCTTTGGTTTATAACATGCTGTTCTTTGGTTTAGAATATGATGTTCTTTAGTTTAGAACATAATGTTCTTTGGTTTAGAACATTATGTTCTTCGGTTTAGAACATCTTGTTAATTGGTCCAATGCTTTGATATTATGTCAAATTAGGTTTAGAGCATTACGTTCATTACTTTAGTACATAATGTTCATTGGTTTCGAACATTATGTTCATTGGTTTAGAACATTATGTTCAATGGTTTAGAACATCATGTTAATTGGTCCAATGCTTTGATATTATGACAAATTAGGCTTAGAACATTATTCTCATTACTTTAGAACATCATGTTCATTGGTTTAGAACATTATGTTCAATGGTTTAGAACATGATGCTCATTATTTTGAAAAAACACCGAAACTATGGAACTATCACAAACCTGTTTCAAACAATCTACTCAGAACAAACTACCAATCTACTCATTACAATGGTTGCAATATGAAGAACATTATATACTTTTTGCGAAAGAAATGTATGAACTTGTGGGTTTTGAAATGACGAAGTAAGTGGTGCGAAATGGTGGAATTGTGAAAGTTTGAAGAGAGAAAAAATGGTGGAAGTAGATGAAAGGGCTTTGAAGAAGTTTTGAAGTAGTGAATGAAAAGTGATGCGTGTTCCCTTTTCCCAAGTGTCGGTTACACTTTTTAAGCAATTGCCTTTTGTCAGTTTTTGAATTAATTACGAATTTTCCATTATGTTCAGTTAAATGTCATCCGTTAGATCTGCCAAGGTGTGTGGTGTTAGATGGGTTCTCACCCTTAAAAGGGTTCTCATATTAGGGGGGGTTCTCACATGAACCCACCCCTATATATATATATATATATAGTTGCGGTTTTTCCCAAAAACTGCAGCATATAATGATAAAAAAAATCATTTTTTTAATTTTTTTTTAAATATATGCTGCGGTTTCTCAAATAACCGCATCAATGATTAGATATATATGCTGCGGTTTTTCAGAAAACTGCAGCATTTGTTGTTTTTCCATGTGCTTCACTCATATGTTTTTTGTATCAATAACCGCAGCATTTAAAACTTGAAAACCGTAGCATAAAGACATTTTTCTACTAGTGAATTATGAGAACAGAATGAAAACAATAATGTTAAAACTCATAAAAAAAATGTGATAACTACAATAGTAGATGAATGTCATATATATGATAACATAAAATAAAGCCAAAATCAATGAATACTCCAACTTTAGGAAGAAGACTAATAAAAGTGACAACACCACAACAAAGCCACATGATTTGAATCACCAAATATGAACAAAAGACTAATTACTTAACAAATATCATAACTTCATAACAAATCTTAGTATTATATCCTAAATTTGCAACATGACTCAGAAACAACATACATCCATATCTCATATCTTTAGAAACAAGCATAACTCACCAAATTAGGCATAAATCGATATCCATACATGTGAACGAAGGATAGCCAAAGATATCATACACATATGGAAAACACATAACAATAAACAACAAAATCAACATAGAGAGAAGAAGTTAAAGAAAACTTCACAACGACTTCATGAAGTGATATGGGACGAGCATTTTGAGCATGTCATGACTAGGTTTAGGCTTGTAACCTGGAGGTAGCCGTTTAGGCTCTTTAGATCAAACTCTGACGTTAGTGGCCTTAGCGAGGTGGTCTTCTTCATCGGCCGTCGAAATATCAAAATTCAGCCTCTATTGTACTCCATACACCCCCATTCAAGTCTCTTCTTAACCCTTCTTCTTTTTCTTCTTTTGTACTTCGGGGTAGACCACACCTTTTTCGGTGTCTCTTGCACCACCAAGTGAGGTGGCGGTTGACAAGGATGAGGTGTTAGGTGAATTGTTAAGGGTAGTAAAAGTGAAGGAGTGCGAGCAAGCATAGGAGGAGGAGATTGGGGAGTGGTGGTAGGAGTGTTTGGCTGAGGAGACACAGATCAAACCGAATTCGTACCAAATCCAGTATCAATTGAAGAAGGGGGAGTGTTTGGCATAAATTTTGACCACTCTTACACGAGAGCATTCATATCTCGTCATACATGGTGTGATGTAGAAGATTTGACAAGCAACAAAGTGAAGAAAAGATTTTTTGAACCCCGAAAACCACCCAAAAAACACGGGTATAGCCAATGGTGGTGGAGTGAGCTTTGTGGGGGTGTGAATGAAATGCACACCAAAACAAAGAGTAAGAGAAGAGGAGAATTTAGGTGTAGTTTTTGCTGGAAAAGGATAAGAGATGAGTAGTAAATTTAGGATTTAGTCATAGAAGAAAGTGAGAAGATAATGGAAAGTTCAAGAGGGAGGAAAATGAGGGGAATGATGGTGATTAGGTTAGGATTATGAAAAGGGAGGGAAGGGTTAGTAGTGGGATGAGGGGTAAAGAGTTGTCCATTAATTCTCTAAGTACCAATATTAGGCATGCTGATTGAGCTTAATTATGCCCCAAAGTTTACCATTTTAGGAAATGGAACAAACATATCAGGACAACCCAAACAAGAAAATAAAGCCGAAAAAGAGGCAGAGGGAGTACCTTAGAAGTTTTTAGAATTTGAGTTAGTGCCAAAGCTAGATGTCAAGTTACAAAGCGTCAAATATGACCAATGTTCACTCTTTTGATCATATTTGGAGTTGTACTTTGTAGATTGTATTGATTCTCATGGCAATGGAAAGTAGACTTGTATATTGGGTCGGGTTAGGGCCGGGATGGGTCACATACAAAACATGCTGCTTCAGGTCGGGCCAAAAAATATGCAAAATAGTTTGAATCGGTCCAAAGAGTTTATATTTATATTCATGGAGGGTGATAGTTTGCTTGTATCACCTCCAATTTTTGGAAGTGAATCATTGACAAGCAAGTGCGACACATTTATTACTTGATAGTGTTTAAAAGTTTTGGAAACTATTAACCTATTAAAGACCCACTAAAGCATGACCTTTTAAATGACCGACCCATTTAAGCCCATAATTCCTTAGATCATTTTATAAATAGGCCGGTCAAGAGCTTTAATGGAGCCCCTTCCAATTGAACAACTCTAATGGAAAGTAGATTCGAAGAACTTTCCAATAATAGGTTGCATGCCCCTAACTTTTTCTAGAACATGAGATAAGGCAATTCTAATCCAACATAGAGAATCTGCCACAAAGAGTCGTACTTAGCTCCTACACCCACTTAGACTGCCCCGAGCATGAAGGCATCCTTGCCATAGCCCACATGTTACCATCACTCAACGATGCCAAGCCTGTCTCGAGCCAACTTGTGCACAAGGCCAATTATCTCATTCGATGCGATCCCTTTGTCTTAATAACTTGATTGGGTGGTCTTCATCCATGTTTTGATCTCAACTTTTGATTATCTTATGCATGAATATAGTATATCCTCAAATGTCCTTGGCAATTCATGTATGTTTGCTTCATATCCGATTTAAACGTTGTTATCCATATTTCACAAAAAAGGACTTTTATCTTCTAAATTTCTATTTTTATATTCACTAAATAATGAGATAACTCCATCATTATTTACCTCAATATTCCCTTCATCTCATTATATTTTTCTCATATTTCTCTTTTGGATGTCTCATACTCCCATTAAATGCCTCGTATCAGAAATATTTAAGAAGGATTATTACTTCGCTTTCTCGAATATAAATTTGTTTTCACTAATTTTCTCTTTCATTAATTTATCCTAGTATTAAGAGGAAAGGTGTGTGTTGAAGTCACTCTTCACTCATTTGTAGCCGATCAAACACTTTAGAACAGTATTAAAAAGACGGACCACCTAATCCATTGAACACTGGATTTTAAGCGCCAAATTTAAATCCACCAATTGGCTATCCTGCCAATAGTGCGTGGTACAATTTCGATCTTCTTGTTGATAAAAGTAAGTCGACAAATACGTCATTTGTGTTTTTGAAATTCAACCATGGCGTTTCTTTCTCTACTTGGTGTAAATCTTTCACTGGGCCCACCGCAACATTTAGCCACTTGTAGATTTGTTCGTGATATGTTTGGTTGTAAGATACCCCTTTATGGCCTTATGTAAATGCTTGCCAACTTAGTTACACATATAGGACTTATTCTTTTTTTTTTTTTTTACATTCCATAGAACTTCTATTTGCCAATTCTCATTTACCATTTGTTTATATGTATTCATAGCATTAACAAGAATAAACAAAAACAAAAAGGAATCCAACCTTTTAGAGATCAATAAGTGATATTTCTCATAATTTAAAGATTATGCGACTAAATTTTATTGTTTTATAGTGTAGAGAGAGTCAAAAAATAGTGAGAGTTGTAAATATTTTAAGGTCTGATTAGTAAAAGTTGAAATGATACAAAATGCGAATTCAGCTCGTAACAAAAGTTCATTAAGAGTTATAGAAGAATAACCAATTCAATTCTTTTTAAATTTGATGTATAAAATTTAGTAGATGTGATCAAATACTCACATTTTTTTTGTATAAAAAGAGCCGCAAACGATAAGGCAACAACTGATATAGACGGAATTTGATCTCATGTGTTGAATATCACCCTTCAATACTTTAACCAACTAAACTAGTTGACATCTACTAGTCAAATACTCACTATGTAACCTAAATATATAGCGAAATTTTTCTCCTAAAGGAGGTCTTTCATTTTCATTTCAACAATGGTGTTTGAGAAAACGAACCTGAAGGTGGGAAAAGAAGCAACAATAACAAGACTAGTGGAGGAACAGGAAGAGTAAATAATAGGCACATAAACTTCAGTGCCCTTTGGCTAAAAGCAATAAATTAAATCCGAAATCTTTCATTATTTATCAACTCAACTCTTATAGTCAAAAGGATCACCCCACCACTAAGAGCAACAAGTAGGAAAAAAGAGAGATAGACAGTTGCAATGCACTTTGAGGCATAAAAAGTCAGAAAAATCTGGCATTAACAAGCTAGATGCAGCATAAGATAACTAACTGTTATTACAATAAGAAAGACCATCTTGTCTTTCTTCTTTTCCTGTATTATGAGAAAAAAAAGGGAAAAGAAGAAAGAAAAGCGCATCTCCATCATAATCAAGGGAATTAAGCCAATAATACTGGTACTACTACATACTAAATTAAGAGACGTTACTGCATAATACATGTAACATTTGAAGAAACATCGTTGATTCGATCATCTGCTCTCGGGGTGCAATGGAAAGAGCTCCAGGGTTTTGTCTTCCTCATCCACATAATCTTTCTTCGGGCTCTTGTCCGAGCATTCGTATGTTGGCCAGCTCCTAAATTTTCTCTTGTATGGACTGATCTGTTGCTCCTCTATCTCCATCTGTAATGAGAATGATGTTCAATTATACGTAAGAAATGATTATCTTGTATGGAATACTCTACGATAATACAATATTTTATGCTAAAGTATTCTTCATGTAGATTAATTAACTATTTAGCCATTCATATATGAGAGGGTACGTAGGATGACTGTGTACATGGAAATGCTTTATAATCATTGTTTTTGTCCATTTATGTTCAAAAGTCATAAACCTCGGCTAGCCGGTAATCTTTCTAATAATATAATGTAGTCTATGATATGAACCTCACTTTGCTTATGAGGTTTATCATAACCGTTAAAACTGTTATCTTTTATTTGTCATATATATAATATTCTATTTAAAGAGTCGGAAACTTAAATATGTATTTTTAATATGTAAATTTTATAATTTTTTTTATAATATATATTTAGAGAAATTATAGCTATAACTTGTATTTTAAAAATTGTATAAAAAACAAATGTGACAAATACCAAAAAAGAAATTATTAAAAAAGATCATGATTTCCTTAACTAGTAGGTAATTCATATTTGTCGTATACTTTCTCTCACTAGATCGAAATAGTAGTTAGCTAGTTGCTTAGCTAGTGTGCGAAAAGGTAAATATCGATTTGGGGCCACAAATATCTATAAGAAAAAAAAAAGTTCACTACACAGGATTAAAAGAGATGCACAGAGACTAGTCCTTCAACCTTATATAATGGATATTTCTCTATTAATTATCAATGTGAGATACTCACATATAATGTTTAATGGTTTTAAACCAACACTCCCCTTACATGCGAGATCTTTTTTTATTCAAGATACTCATATGTGATGTGTTATAGGTCAGAGCATTTTGCTTTCCTTTACATATGAGATCCATTTTTATTTGGCCCTATTTATAATAATGGTCCAAGCCACTCGACCTTACTCTGATATCATTTTAAATAAAGATTTGGGAAACACCCATCCTAAGAGAAAGTTCTTCAAAATATTAAGAAAGTTCTATCCTAAAATTATATAACTATATGGGGTAGTTCCTAAACCTATAAAATAGTTATTTTTTTATTAATTTATCAATATGAGAAACTCATATAATGTATTATTGATTTAGTGCTTCAACACAAAATCCCTTAATAATGAAGAACATTATAAAATGATTTTCTAATACGACCTTTGAAATAGTCATATACGAAATTTAAATTTTCTTCATGTCCTTACCTAATGCATTGACATATCTGTAAGAGATTACTCCATATATGATAAACCTTTGCCATTTTACCTACATAACATATCCTAAAATTTTACGAGATAATTTAGCAAAAGAAACAGATTTGTGGGGTATAAATTGTTCCTAACAAAGTTTGACATAAATAAGCAGACGTATACATACCCTTATGTCTCGACTTAAGGTTATGGAGGTGTTAACTTGAGTAGCAGTAGAAGTAGCACTAGGGGTCCTAGGATTATGACTAAGCCCAAGGATGCTGCGCTTCTGCTTTTGTCTTTCACGGGCTTTATGATTTTGAAACCAATAGAACACATTCTTCCCTTCGATCTTCCCGTACTTGCTTAGCTGCTCAGTAATTTGTTCTATCTGTTGCGCATTTGGTGTCCGCATGCCCCCTCTGTACAGCATCTCTAAGATCCCTATCTGTTCTTGTGTTGGATTCCATCGCGTTCCTCCTGGGTGAGATTCCACCTACCATACATAATTTTCATGTAATTAGCATACATAAAATGTCAAATATTAAGTGTTTGGAATTTACTAAATCAAATTTTTGTTGATTAATAAGAGGCATAAAAAAACAATAATGTATGGAGAATTTAATACAAGGCCTTAAGCATTATTAGGAGTTTTTTCACTAAATAACCAAGTTGAAATTTACAATAATGTGGAAGTAATCAACATATAAGCATGTAGTCGTTGTTGCAAGTATCCATGATTTACTGAGTCAATTAAACTAAGAGAAATTCTCAATTTATATTTGATATTTGATATCTGAGAAATTTTTATTTTCTTAGTTTTATTTATATATTTGAGATTATAATGTCTAAATCTGATATGAGTTTTTCTGTATTTCTATATCTGATATAACAATATATATATACCTAATATACAATAGTTATATCTAATAAAACAATATCTACATCTGAAATCTAAATATCATGATATAATTTATATCAGGTATAAATTAAAAAAGCCTCATTAAACTAAGAATAAATGCAAAACAAGTTCATCTTCATGCAGAGAATTTATGAAACGAAGCTAAACAAAATCATTATGAAATTATGAACGTATATATTTCCTAATATATTTGGGGCGTCTCGTTTTTGTCACATCACACAAAATTTGTTACAACGGCTAGCTGAGTTTCTCTCAGAGGTCCGGCTTTAATGCATATTTATTAAGTAAATAAGAATAAGTAACCAAAATCATGACATTAAAACACTAAGTCATACGAAGTAAGTATATCACCAAAGAGTTGAAATCAGTAACCTGGTGGGAAGCCAAGTCTTTCTTCTGTTCAGAAGAGGAAACAAGCATCCTCGGTCCACTCTCGGGTTTGATGAAGCTCTTGAGATCAAAGCTAGAATTATTAACGAAATTGTTGGTGGCAGCCTTAGGAGCAAGAGGCCGAAACCGTTTGCACCCGAGCGAAAGGGTGGACTGGGGTTCATGAGACTGATGGCTATCCCAGAGCCCACGTGCAAAAGGGTGCACCTTCATGCTACTACCACCCATGACGACCAAGGGTTGAATGAACAATGAAGAAAGCCAACGTGATAAGCCTCTAATTATATAGAGATATGATGATGATGATGATGATAATGGTGATGGTGATGGTGATGGTGAATGATAATAATAATGGGTAAGTCGTATATAAAGGTAAAAAAAAATATATAGGGGAAAGAGAAGGACAATGCAAGAGAATGAAAGAAGAATGATGATAATAAAGGTGAGAAAAGAAAGTGGGAAATGAGGTGGTGCTCGGAAGAACCAAGACCGAATGATGAGGGGAGGTTGACTTATGATTTCTAATTCCATCAAGAATTGAATTCGGAGGAAAAAGAGAGGGAAGGACAAATAAAAGGGGGAAAAAAGGCGAGTGACTGAATGAATGAGAATGATAATAATAGATGGGAAATGAGCGTGTGGGTAAAATGTATGCGTGTGTTGTTGAGGAGTCTAATCAAGAGGAAGGGGGGACGTGTTTTTCCTGCTTTCATCATGATATTGAGTGTGTGCTTTTCGGTGGCCTTTGTTTGCCTCTCATGTCAGTAGGGCTAAGAACTAACTTTTTTTTTTTTTTTTTTTACTAAAATGTATACATCGAGTGTATATATATTCGATACGGATAAATTCAGATTTGGATTAACCGGTAAAGTGGTTTAAATGTGTATTCAACGCTCCGTATATGGTTATAGGAGTTTTTCAAGAAACTTTAACTCGTAATAGGATTAGTTGAAATCTATTACTTTCTCGATTTCCCTAAATTCTAATTTGTTAACGTGGTAATAGAAATCAGTAAAAATCTAAAAAAAAAAAAAGGACTACTCAAATAAATATAAGTTTTATTTAAGAATAAGAGAGATATTAGAGAAGGAAAATTGATTCTATTCCTTTTAGGTATCATTTTTTATTTCATTCTATTTCATTCCTTCAATCTAAACAGAGCGTATATATAATTGGATCCTATTAATTGAGTAGGTAATATTAGAAAAATAAATACAAAATTGATAGAAAACTAACTCAGAAAAACAAATAAAATAAAAAAGTTAGTAGAGCTTGGAAATACAAACGAATTACATATGCATGCACTAGATCATTAAGAAAATTGAAAAGATTTCTCCTCCAATCTCAAAACTTAAGAAAAAAAATATAACACTATAAGCTTTATATGATACGGATTGATGTGAGTATAAGAAATGGTTTAAAAAATGAGAGAAAGTAGTGAAGGCCCGCTGTAGAGAACGTTGAAAAAACAAAACCAAATCAACCTGAAAGGCAATATGATCTACATTCCTCTTCTTTGGGAACTGTAGTCCCAATTTCCCAAACAGTGTAAAACTACGATCACACTTTTCTTTTGTACCTCTTTTGTATAGTGTTATATTGACTTTAGTACCAACTACCATTAATTAGAGATAAGTACTAATATTAGTCATTTTTATGTGCTCAAATCTTGCTTTTGAAATACTAGATTTGGCCTTACCAATCAGTAACGAGGGACAAGTTTTTTTTTTTTTTTTTGTTTAATGTAACTTTTTAAAGGTCCTCATTTAGATTTAGACGCATGCTTAGAGTTTATATAATGAATGTAATATTGTGTATACTATTCAGGAATAATAATTGAAAGATTTTTGTAAAGTATAGAGAGGATGACTTTTTAAAAATTATTTTCTTTGTTTCTATATATTTAATTCATTTAAATAGAAATAAGTTTTTTTTTTGTTTTCTGGTTCGTTGAAGTGTACGAGAGAGAAATATTGTGAGACTAATAGGGTGTTTATCATTGAAAAGTTGTGGTTTTTAACTTCGTTTACCATTTTTCGTGTGGAGTAAAATAAAAGGGATAAATTAAAAAGAAAAAAAAATTGTTAAACACTGCCTAAGAATTCCTCTATTGTCCTATGAAATGACCATTTTGTCTTTTCTTATCCATTAGCTCTAACTCTCTCCAACTCTCATCCCACGTTTCGCTAACCAATATCGCCAAGCACCATTGCCAGATTCCACCACCATGAGTCTATAGGAATTTAGATACGTTTAGCGGAATTGCAAGAAACAATTTCTTAGCATCTAAACAGGATCTCACGCACATGATAATATGAATTATCAATATACAATAACATATCCTTGATGCGTGAATTTCTCAAAGCAATAGGGCATGTCTTTCGGAGATCTTAGAACCTCTTTTAGTATAGGTCCACAAGCAACGATCGGATCTCCCATGTATGCTAGTACGGAATCAAGAACAATTCTTGATTGCTTTTAGGGTTTGAATAATAATGTGTACGGAATCAAGTATTTACATATATGCAATATTTACTTATATGTAACATTTACTTATATAAATTATTTATCTATATGCACTAGTGGAAAAATCACATATACTACATCATATGCTCCGGTTCCTTTAAGTAATCAAGCATAAAGTTTTTGGAATTACATTCAAGTGAATAATATGCTACGGGCTTCTGTGTATCAAAGCATATAAATATAATACTCTGAATCTATGAGAACCAAAGCATAATGTTTTAATATACTCAGGGCTTCTTGAACCGGAGCATAAAACAAATTTCTTTAATCCCTAGCATTCCCTTGCTCTCACCGCGCGTACAACCTTTCAAAATTTAAGAGTTCTATCAGCCCAATTCTTTCTCGGAATCGTGCATTCCCTCTCACCCAAAATCGTGCGCCTTCCCCACTCTCAAATTAGTGTTCTATCAAACACATCTCTCACCTAGATTTTCAACTTCTCCGCGTGAATAGGTGGCAAATTATCTGGGAATCATAGCGGCTGTTCATGAATTGGTATGTTTAATAGTGAATTTGAATATATATTAATCCCCGTGTGAATTGGGTTGATGCTTTCCTTTAATTACATAAATTGGATTGACGCGTAAATTGGGTTTTTTTCTGAAAAAATTAATTTAATGGGTATTTTCTGCTACTTTTGATTTGGGAAACCATAGATTAACTTGTCATAATATTTTAAATACGGAGTACTTAATTTTAGGTTGCATCTCATACGCTATTATATTGTAGAAATTAGATATGCAGAGCAATGATTAGTCATTATGTTTGGGAACTTATGGTTAATCAATGCTATAAATTAAAGAGGTGGATAATCGTGCTGCTATTGGTTTGTCAATTATTTTTTTCTCTTTAGAACAACAGAATGAATGGATGTTTATGGTTTAGCCTTATTTGTTTCTTTTTGTTTTCATTTCTTTATTTCGCTTGTGTTCTTGTTTCGGGCTTGTTCCAAGTAAAATGTAGCAAAAAATCGAAAAGAAATTATTAAGCACGTAGATAATATAATTTAAACCAATGATATGACCTATAATTTTGGGGAAGTGGAGGCTTTCATGATTGTTCAGTATATTTTGGTTTGAAGAATTAAGTTGTGTTAGATTTGGAGTATGTGATCAGACTCTCTTTCCAGCACCCATGAATGTAGTATGTAAAATATTGTTGGAGTACATTGGTTATTAGTGTCCCTTTGCAATGTGCGTTGAGGTGTTAGGGCTTTGTTGTCGGTTATTTATAGTAAGACTTTCGATCGTAATACATTCGAATGATGAGGGTAAGGTATATATTTTGACAGTGATTATGAGAGTTCTTGATAATTTTATTATTTATGCTATTTTTTTTTGCATTTGGTTTTTTTTTAAACATTATTTGTGGAGGAGTATTTGTTTGATTTGTTTATCTTTTTTCCTACTAGTACTGATGTTGGTTGGTAATAGTTTATTTTTCTTCTGCTATCATTGAGTCATATGGTTGATATATTTTGGATGAACTTGAGTTATCTAATCAAATTAGCTAGGATGATAACATATTTATATAAGAAAATCTTGATTACTTATCTTTGAAAATTAGCCTAGCTACATCAAAAATTGAACTGCTACACATGATAAAATGAATGCTATGCTTGGTTCAAAATTAACTACATTGAAATATGTTCGTGAATTTATATCTGGAGAGATGTTGAATGTATCCATAGTACAAGTCTTCATGAGGTAACATGTACTTGTACTATTGTTTGTTGTTAGTTAAATGTTTCAAGTTTATCGTCTAACATAACTTATTTGTTGTGAGTTTAGTGCACTTCACGAGAATTTGAGTGAATGCGAGTCTATTTTGAAAGTTGGGTGGTTATTTTCACAACTGATTTGTGGCAAACATTACATGACAAACCAACCAGGGTGAAGGAGTATATATACTGAACAAACTTTGATAAAGCCAATCAGAGATGGGGACAAGTTTATTATGGCTCCGTATATTGAAGAGTATGTCTTTTGTTATCGTTATCTAAGTTATCCTTCTCCCATTTATTGACTTTAAATTCGTGTTTATAAACATTGGTCACTCCTAGTCATATGTCCTTTGACTCATACATTATATCAATTCGATTATGTGCGTCTACAACCACCTCGACATTTACTTATCAAATCCTTGTTGAATAGGTACCTTTAAGCTGAAAAATTGCGTTTTAATTCAATTCTTAGCTTTAATATCACAATGATATTTTTCTTATCAGAGTGTAGTGTAATGAAGAAATTGCGTTGAAGTATTGGATTACATTCAAGAGCCATATTTCCTAAATGGAAATAAGCTATGGTTCATGTTTTTTGAATTTAAATGTTTTTGGAAGGCCAATCATTGATTGACTTTGATTTTGACATGAATATTTGTTTCAATCTCATTTAGTGTGCACAATAAGAAAATAGGGTGGTTTGTGGCTATTATGTTATGAGATTCGTGTATGACTTAGTCTCTTCTACTACAAAAGTCGATTATGTAGAAAAAGTATATCTAATTTCTTTACTTACATTTGTTTATATATACATATTAGGAAAGTATTCCTAGCTTATATAAGTATATATATGATCATGGAGGATGAAATTATATGGCCGATGTTATTAAATCGAAAGATTGAAGTGGTAAGACATTGTAATGTTGTTGTGTGTTGATTGAATTGTGGAAATGTTGAATTGTGGAATTGTAGAATTGTTGTATATTTGAAAAGATTTTTAAGATTAAAAAATTGGGATAATTTTCATTTTATAGAGGAAATTCTACCGAATTTTTCGGAAAACTTTCCTAAATAACCAGAAATTGTTATACTTGTTTAAATATAAAGATATAATTAATTATACATGTATATATGATAATCTAAGTTTAGGTTTTCGACACACCGAGAGAAGAGTCTTTTACCATTGACGAAATCAAGGAAATAATAGACAAGTTTGCACGGTTTCTTGCCAACTGCATTTAGTTGTTATGTTTAGTTTAGTTGTCATACATTGTAGCAAATTAGTTGTTTTTAATTTAGTTTGAAACTCAAATCATACATAATTATATTTGAAGACTTTTTTCATATAAAGAGTATTGAAATCCTTTGAGTTCGCCTTATTCTAATATTTGGATTGCATAGTATTCCCATTAACAACAATTAGAATTTACAAAAAAAATGGTGATTTTATGTTGTGGGCCTTCAAAAATCCGGAGCATAAAATACTTAATTTTTTTTAAAAAAAATTGACTTTATGTTGCGGGCCTTCAAAAAACCATAACATAAAAATGGACTCTATGTTGCAAGCCTTTAAAAATCCGCAGCATAAAGTCCATTTTTTTTAAAAAAAATTAAGTATTTTACGCTTCGGTTTTTTAAAGGCACGCAACATAAAGTCACCATTATGCTTCGATTCAAACCGCAATATAAAGTCTTTTGCAATATTCTCCTATTAAATCTACTTTAGGTTAAAACCAGAGCATAAAACCTTCAAAAAATTGCATCATATAATGTTATTCCACTAGTGATGTAACACTTACATATATACCTTATTTACATATATGAGTCATTGTGTTAATTAAATAACTTACCATAACTTAATTAACCTAATTATTTTCATTGCAATACCTCACATGATTACATCATATTTGTCCAATCCATAGCTTATATGCGTGGCCTCATTGGACTCAGTTAAAGTTAGTAGTACGTTAATCTAATTATCATACATATAACAATTGGTTTCTCACAAAACACTATAATCACCTAAAATAAACAAATATATTATCTCCATAATTAGTCCTAATTATATGTAGTTGTTACACTTAATGAGGACATTTCCTTCAATCTCCCACTTGTCTAAAAACAAGTATGTAACCATAAACTCCTTAAGTATCTTAATATCGAATTTGATCGCATGATCACATCTCATGTCATCCATACTAATGTTCAAATCATTTCTTGAAATTTGAGCTTGAACTATCGAAACAAATGATTAAATCTTAATCCATTTGAGCATGGCCATGCGTTTTTTAATTCTTACTCTTCATGGGGCCCAAGACACCAATCCTAACAATTAGGAGGACTTATTCAATCTTGTGCAACCAAAACTCCCACTTAACTTTTAGTAGCCCTGAGCATTCCCTTAATAACCTCCTTTTACGGCACAACGTTTGAAAATGTCAAAGGCATACTAATCACCAAATGATAATAGTGTCGTACTCATGTCAAATGAATCCACTAAATATAATATTAAAATTCTTATAAATAATTTAAAGAATATCAAGAAGGTATATTTAATATGTATCCATATACATATCCATGTAAATGACTAGACATCTTCATGTCTCTATAGCGATGAAATAACACTATCAATCAAATTACAAACTAGTCCTTGAATGAATCATTTATGTCCAATTTAATGATTTGAACTAGGGAATAATAGTATTTTATAGCTTTGGTTCACACAATAGGATTTCATTTATCAAATCACGCATTTGACATATTTATCGAATATTATAAAATACTTTAGACCTTTTATCTAACACCAAACCATAGTTAAATAAGAATAATCATTTTATTGATAAATATAAACAAATGTATTTAAGTGTTTTTATGTCTTTGACTAATTCTACAATAAAATAGTACATAACTAAAACCAACAAACAAACATATTTAAGTGTTTTTATATCTCCAATATGCTTTATCCCTAAGGCCCTAGCATGACATTCATGGTTGGGTTGAGGCAATCGTTCATTTAACAGATTAGTAATGCTATTATTCGTCTGAATTTTGCTTTGAACTCTTCCAGCTCATTGCCCCTCTATTCAAATGAAAGATAAAACCAGATTGAGATTAGAAGTTATCTTTGTCTGTTTAGAAGCTTTACCTATACAACCTTCCTAGTATTTTTAGCATCTCTGAAACCCTCAGGTTGTATCATATACATATCCTTTTTTAAGAAACCATTCAAGAAAGCGGTTTTGACATCCATCTGTCAAAGTTCATAATCATAAAAGGCAGTTATCGCTAGGAGAATCTGAATGGATTTAAGCATTGTGACAAGTGAAAAAGTTTCATCATAGTCAATACCATGAATTCGTTTGAATCTTTTTACAACCAATATAGCTTTGAAAACATCAACGTTTCCATCCTTGTCTATTTTCACTTTGAAAACCCATTTGCATCCAACAGGTGTAACCCCATCAGGCAAACCAAGTCCCATACTTGATTTCCATACATGGAATCCATTTCAGATTTCATTGCTCTAAGCCATTTTTCATAGTTTTGACTCACTAAGGATTCTTTGTAGATAGTAAGTGTAGCTAGTAGGTTCCTGAAGTTCTAAAATAAAAATTTTATTATTTTTTATTAACAAGAATTCCATAAACCTTTTTGGTGGGTTTCTTGGTCTACTATACCTACGTAGGGCAACAACAGGAGAAATTTTCTTCTCAAAAATTTGAGAATTTTCACTCAAATTATATTCGAGTGGAGAAGTAGAAGGCTCATGCATTGAATGCACTTCCTCTAGCACAGGGTCAAGCATGGAGAAGGATTATCACAACCTCTACTGCAGACAATGGTAGAAGTGCTTCCACTTCTAAAATGGATTGATACATATCCTTGTTGTGCTTCTCAAACTTCTTTGAGAGATATATTACTCCCACTTACCTTTTTAGAATGAAAGTCATTTTTCAAAAAGGTACCATCCTTAGAAACAAACACTTTATTATCTTGACAGTTGTAAAAGTAATAGCCTCTTGTTTATTTAGGATAACCTATGAAGAAACATTTATCGGCTTTGGGTTTGAGTTTTTCTGATTGTAAACTACTTGCATAAGCTTTGCAACTCTAAACACGTAGAAAAGATAGGATAGGAACTTTTCATCTCCATAACTCATATGTAGTCTTATCTACAGCCTATGATGGAGTCCTATTTAATTAGTGTAAAAGTAGCAGTTTCGAGCGCTTATCCACAGAAGGAGACTGGAAGTTTAGCAAGACTCACCATCGATCGAATCGTATCTAATATATTTTGATTTCTCCTCCTAAAAACACCATTCAACTAAGGTGTTCTAGGTGGAGTTCGTTGTGAAAGAATCCATAAAGTTTCAAATGATCACTAAATTCATGGCTTAAATATTCACCATCATGATCTGATCGTAATGCCTTTATTGTCTTACCAAGTTGGTTATCTACTTCTCTTTAAAACTCTTTGAAATTTTTAAAAGATTTCGACTTATGTTTCATTAAGTAAATATCTCTATATCTACTTAAATCAACAGTAAAGGTTGTGAAGTAGGTTGTAACCTCTCATAGCTTTTTTACTCATTGGTTTACATACATCTGTATGTATTAAGCCTAATAGTTTATTGGCTCTTTCACCTTTTCCAGAATAAGGTATTTTGTCGTCTTTCCCATGAAGCAAGATTCACACACATCAAATGATTTGTAATCAAAAGATGTTAGAAGTTCAACCTTTTGTAACTTCTAGATGCAATTCGAGTTGATATGGATTAAAAGACAATGCCATAGATAGGTAGAATTAGTATCATTTGCTCGATGTTTCTTTCTTTCTATATTAAGAACATGTTTATCTTGAAGACACAAGTAGAGCTCGTCGATTGTTTGGCAAGAGGGAAGATGATCCTTAAGAAGTAAATAATTGGAAGATATTCGATAATCAATTCTTATCCAATCAAGTGCTTTAACGTACTCTCCTTTGTTCTTCAGCATATCACCGATGATATTCGCCCATCTAGCTTCTTCTCTGTGACTCCCCACATCTTTCACGCTCTTGTACGCTCTCCTTGCTGAAGCTAGATTTGGGTCACTCCACCCCATTCTGGATTTCACGTTGCGGGTAACTTTTTTGGGGTTTTTTTTGTCAACAATGTAAGTAGATATAGATGAAAACATTGATAGTTGTCTAAAATTTTCAAACTTGTGCCAAAATATTGCATTTTTAAGGGGTGGGCCCTTAGGCCCCATCGGGTTAGGTCTTGCGAGTTGAGATCTTTTACCTTTTTCGCAAAAATTCTTATACTAGAGGAGATGACTAAATGACCTAAATCAGATACTGATGTTTTATTTTGTAAAATTAAGAATTGGAATGAACATATGACGAATGACCTACTACTACTTACAATGTTATGGGACACAATACACAACATGGGTCATGAAGCTATATACTCCTCCATTCTATTTTAAACATAGACGGACAATCACAAAGGAGGTCATTTTTTGAAGAAGGCTTTACAATAAAAAAAAAACAAAAAATTTTCTTTTCTACATGAGCCAATGACGACAATGGCCAATCCATAACAAGTCGGGATTTAGTGGGTTCGGCGCCTAGAATGTGACGGTGGCGGCGGCGGTGGTGGTAACCAATGGGTTTAGATGAGAATGAAGAGGAAGGAGGATAAAAAAGGAGAGGGAAACAGTTGAATATGTGAATTAAGGAATTAAAAAGTGCAATTTGGTCATTTAATGGGGCAATTCGAGAAAAAAATAGGACGGTGAGCAAATAAAAGTAGATGAAGTGAGGACTTCGTATAGTTTATGGTATAAATTATTCCAAACTGTAGGGAATATTGCTGCAATGTACTCCCTTTGTCCCTAAAAATTGTCCCAATTTGACTTTCACGGTTTTCAATACACGACTTTAAATTTTTTTATCTCCAAATTTGTAAGGCAAAAAATTATGAAAACTTGATATTCTAAAAATTTACATTGAGACGCATCCAACAAGATCCCACATGAATATATTATTTCTTATAACATGATGAGAATTCTTGGTCAAACTTTTCAAACTTTAACTCCAACTAGTAGATTGGGGCGTTCTTTTAGGGATGAAGGGAGTATAAAGAAGTAAATTTGTAAATTCAACTAGATAACAACAATAAGCTATGACATAATGGAAATTGTAGAAAAGATTGATACGGATAACAGATAGTACATTATATGAACCCACTCATGCCATCGTACATCCCCAAGTGTCGACCTTGGTTTGTATTTTTCTTTTTTTGGTTAACCGTTTGTTAACCCCGTAGAACGGAGTTTTTTCTTTATGTAAAGTTTAGGAAAGAGAAATTTAATGGGAGACCATACTTAATATGGACATGTCGTAATTGTGAGTCGTGATGTGAATTCAGGTCAATGTATTGATTTTGGGTTGATTTTGTAGGTCTATTTTTATTGAGTCGGGTTAAAACGAGTCCATTTGGCCTTTCAAGTCAGGTCGGGCCACTAGCAGGTTGGGTTAAATCGTTTATCTTCTTTCTCATGTTCAGGTTGGGTTGTACTCTGTTCATGTCATGTTCAGTTTGGGTCAACCTGTTGAGTCGATTGCTAGTCAGGTTGCAATGATTTGTTTAGGGTTCAGGTAGATTTTTGGTTCGGATCATGTTTGGTTCGTGTTGATATGTATCATTTTTTGAACGGGTTATAGCAGATTGATTTTTATTCAAATAGATTTCTGGTTTAGGTAATAGGTAGCTCCGTTCTTTTCTTATAATTCCAACTGATTTTACCATACAAGTTTAGTACCTTCACTGAACTTGAAAAAAATATCTCTTTAGTACTATCTTTTTTAAAGTGACAGTAATATCAGATGGTCAATCGATAGATATGGGGTAGTCAATCATTACATAGTATTTTATACTGATAACTTAACATTATGTTGGTCACTGAAGGTCATATTAAGGAAGAAAAAGAGAACTAACCACAATAGAATGAGCTTAAACCACAACAAATATATGAACTTAAGAATAAAAATCCAAATAAAACTTTTAAAAAAGTATCTAATGATTAATAAAGTTATATTATTGATTAGTAATACACCACTTAAATATTTAGGAAGTTTTTAAAAATTTATGAATTTAGTTCCACATTATATACATTTCTAAATTAATATAATACTTTACAAAATTATCTTAAATCGAGTCATAAATAGGTTGGGCAAAATTAGGTGAGAAATAGTCAGGTAGTTAATAGGTTAGGTGAAATCGGGTCACATTTTTTTATCAGTCAAGTCATATTAGTAATCAGTCGGGTTATTATCGATTTTGGGTTGTATCTGGGTTGGGTTTGTTATAGGTCAGATTACCTTTTGATCGGGTTTTAAATGGGTCAGGTCACATCCTGGTCAAATGCATACCGGGATCGAGTCTAATTGATTTCGGGTAGACTTTATGTTGAGTTGGGTCAATTTACATGTCTTACTTCTCATGTCATAACCAAGTTGGGTATATGTTAGTTTTAGACAGTTTCAGGAGTTGGGTCAGTTTCAGACAGTTTTGGAAGTCGGTTCAGATTTTGATATCCCTAAATGTGAAAGCAATTGAGTAAAGTTGAAATTCCACATGTGCATTTATATTAAAACAAAATTAGAGGGATACAAAAGATTACTGGGTTGTATTATGGGAAGAGTAAACAAATATGTATTTATGTTTTGTCGAAGCTATACTAGAAATATTAGAGGACATTTGGTTCATAATTAGGGAATTATCCAAATTGTTTGGTTTTCTTTGATAGGTGACAAAAAACAAAAACCCCAATAAGCTGATACCTCTCACTAGTAAATCCAATCCATTTATATATGTTAGTCAGACTCTTTAAGGAGGAGGATAAGAGAATCCCAACCCTTAAGTCCTTGTAGGGATTTGATCCTATATGCCTTTGAAGTCATGAAACCAGGCCTTCATTACTAGGCGAAGCTTTGACTTTTTTTCAATTTTTAAAAAAGTAATATAAACATAGGTTTCGAGTCAAAATATTTTCAAAAATAAGTTTCAACAGTTTCAGATGAAAATCACTACCTAGGGTAGCGATTTCACACAAGTAAAATCGCTGCCCCATAAACGATTTGGGGTCAGCTTGAATTGGACTACCCCAAATGCTATATGAGTATTCTTCGAAATTCAAACCAAAATTGCTACCTTAGGCAGCGATTTAAAAAAAAATTTATAGGCATTAATTTAATAACTTTTATTTTTACTGAAATAGACTTATTTTTACCAAACTTTCACAAACTTATTTTTGAAAATATTTTGGTCGAAAACTTATTTTTGAACTAAGTTTAAAAATAAAGCTTAAAAAAATTAGTCCAAAGCGTTACTTGGTTTATCCAAGTAATTTGGTTGGTAAGAGAAATCTATGAGAACCCTTATGGTTTTGTGTGGTACAAGAAATAAGAACTAACCCTCTCTTATCATTATTGTTGTTTTTAAGTATAGCTCCTCCCCAAACATCGTAAAACCCTAACCCTCGAGTCCTCAGCATGTCAACTAACGCCAAAGATAAAGTTTTGTTTAATGTAACAAATCAACTTAGTATTGATTGACGATTTAGTACGTGAAGCTACAATCACAATTGTTAGATGCTCCCTTCACCATGGTGATTATCTAATTAGACTATTACACATTTTGAAAATTTGGTCTTTCTTAACCAACGCAAGGGTAGTTTAAGGAGCCACTTTTGAGGGAGAGATCGACACTTTATCTCTACGACAAGACCCTTCTTTGTACTTGTTACCTTCCAAAAAAAATAAACCCTCGTGACTAGATTAGGGGTGTTAGTTTGGGTTGTAGGTATGGGTTCGGTTCGGTACCAACAGATTCGGTACTATCGGGTCGGGTTGAAACGTGTTAATTATTTTTGAATCTATTTGGTTTGGTTTCGGGTTAATAATCGTATTAGGTTCAATAGGTTATTTACTTAATTGGTTTAGTTTGTATTCGATTCAGGTTTGACCGGTTTGGGTTTTAATGGCTCAGGTTTAAACGGGTTAAGACGATTTATTTCGAATTTGACTTGACTTTGGGGCGAGTCGAATTTGAACGGGTTAAAACAGTTTATTTCAACCATTTTGTGACTATTTGGTTCGATTCATGATTATTTTACAATTATATTGTAAATCGTATTTGACACGTTAGTTAAAATTCATGATTCTTTAGTTTCTATTATGCACTTGTCAATTCTTTGACAATAACCAGCGTTGTTAATATCAAGATTTTATTTTGATATGATGGGCTTGGAAGGATCTCTCGAACCATAAAATAGTGCAATCCTACATAGTACATATTTAAAATTATAACTCTAAAACTTATCAACAATATTCCTATTTTTTAAATTTTTTTGTGGAAAAAAGGACAATCTATAAACCTATAAATTGTTAAAAAATTATAATCATTCTTATTGGAAACTAATACAAATAAAGTATAAAGGTACATGTTATTTCGATAGAAACATTAATCATCATATCCAAAATCATAATTTTATTCAAGATCGTTAAAACCATCTAATGATGCTCCATTAACATTTAAATAAAGTATGAAGCCCTAAAAATCAACTAGTGTACCAAACACTTTAGATTAAATTATAAGAAATAACTAACTATAAATCTATAAGTGATATACAATTGACTAAGATTTTGCATCTTAGTAAAGCATCATAACAAGATACTAATGAAATTACGAGAATATGAATTTTATGATTCTATCTACTTAGAATTTAAATAATTTAATCAACAACATTATTATATTTGAGCTTTTTTAATTGTTTTTGTGTCCGAAAAGATAAAGTGGATACCAATTAATAACAAATGAAAGTCTATTTTATTAGATAGTCTTTAGACTTCTTTTGCATAATTAATTTTTTTTAATTTTCACAAATTAGTTTAAATAAAAATAATTCTAAATTCTTAATTAAATTTTTTTTCTATGCTTGTCATTAATTTTGTAGAATTATCTTATTTTTTAATTAGAGTGTAACATACGTATTTCACATATATTGAAAGACACGATCATGCTAATTTACAAAAATTGAAATTTGAAATATTTTTGTTTTTTCTACCAAAAATTGAAATAGGTAACTTTTAAAGTTGGGGATGATAACTTGAAATGCAATTATAACCTTGGCAATTGAAAAAAACTTTTAAAACTTTGTAATTCTAGTATTAGAGGCACCTTCTAGCCTAATCATAGTTAATATTCTTATGTTTTTATATTCATTGTTAATAGCTATAAGTAGTTGATGCTTCTTAGTTGGAATTTTGCGAAATAAAAGGTTGTTTATTAAGAATCTTAATAATTTGTAAGAAATGTGATTTGAGTATGATAACTCTACTATTGGATTTCTAACAAGTTAATTTTGAACATGTCTTAAATTGGGTTAAGGGTCACTATCTATTAGGCCTTATCGGTTTCTTGTCGGGTTGAATCGGGTTCAAGTTGTTACTAATCGATTTACAATCGAGTTGGCTTGTTAACGGCTCGGGTCATTTCGGAATCGCGTATATTCGGGTTGGAGCCTATCAGGTTTGGATCGGGTTGTATTTCGAGTTAAATTGGTTTCCAAGTTGGATTTGGGTTGAGTCGGTTTGAGTTACGGATTACACTTTTCAGATTGTAAAGTAGTTCGAGTTAAAACGGATCGGGTCGGTAAAGTTAAATTCACAATTTGGGTTAAAAATTGACACTCTAGCCTAGATGATTGAGCACCGTCATCGAAAAATACAAGTGCTAAGGTAATACTAGGTAGACTTCCAAAGAGGATTTGGTTTGATGTAAACTATTTTCCAGGAAAATGATTTTCCGCTCTTTTCCTATTTCCTTTGTTAGGTGGTGTAGGAGGATAAAATTATTTTCCCAAATATTAACAATAACTCTCTCGAGTCTTGATGGAAACAATTTTATTATAAACAAAATGTTTTCCTCCTTTCTCCTCAAGTCTCTTTTAACTCTTCTCCTTGTATTCTCTCCTTTCACTTTCCATATTCTTTTGTAGAGCGTTATTTACCGTTTTAATTTTATCAAATCGCCCCCAAATTTACCATTTTGACCTCAAATAGAAAAAAAATACTAACATGATTAACTCTAATATAAATAAGCATGATCTAAATATTAATAACACTAATTACACATGAATACTGTAATTAAATGTGATTAATAAGCACTAATTAAACAAAAAACCAAAAAAAGGGGAAGGGCCATTTGAAATTTCAACCTTGGAGTAGCCATATGATTTATCCGGCTACCCTAAGGGGCAATCGTCTGAATTTTCTGTCCATCCTTGGGATATCCTGAAAAATAAGACAACTATCCCAAGAGCTAGCGGTAAATTTAAACGACCATAGGCCAAAAAAAAATTTCAAAAAAAAATTACACGAAGGCTAGCCTCCTTTATAGTACGGCGACTCATGGGATGGGTTGTGCAAATAGAAGAAGGGAGAAAACTGGCACTTTGATAAAAACTAGTTAACGGTATTACACAATTCCTTTTCTTTTTTACAATAATTTTTCATGTAAGCTCCGTTTAGTAGGGTGTAAAACGTTTTCTCCGAAAACTGTTTTTCCATTTTACATTGTTTGGTTGGGAGTAAAATATAGGATGTAAAACTTATAATGTAAATTCATTTTACACCCTATTGAAAACATTTTCCTTCAAAATAGGGAATAAAACAATTTTACATCCATTCACTCCAAAAAAAAAAAAATACCAACTAACAAACAACTCACGCATTACCAACTCATGCATAAAGGTAGGCACGGGTCGTACTGTGCCCGTCATGGACCGTGTCAGCTCCTGCCTGACCTCTTGTCATGTTGTACCTTACCTAATTGTGGTGGTGTCATGCTATATCGTGATACCTTTTCCTAAAACTTAGCTAATGGCCTAACACGACTTACGTTCTTGGTTGATTTGCCAAACAGGTAAATATATTCGCAATCAAACAGGTAAACCAATCGATTCAACCTATTTGGTTGACTTGCTTATTAGATTGTGAATATTCCTTTATAATTAGCTTAAGGTCTTTTTATAATGTTGAACCAAATTTTTTAGGGATTTATGATTTTATGGAGATATTCTGTATAATGTAATATATTATTAATATATTAGAGAAATATACTGTAGAATTTATAAAAAAAAATTTATTATAGCATAAAAAATTTAGCTAATGATAAACAACTAAAAAATACAACGGAAAAAAAGTTAAAAAATGACAAGAGAATACAATTAGAAAAGTTAATAAGAGTAATTGATTTTCATTTCAACTAAACAACGAAAAATGTTTAAATGTAAAATTTTTTTCCATTCAACTAAACAACGGAAAAGTTTCATTGAAATGAGTTTTCCACCATAAAAAGTTTTCCGTGGAAAATCATTTTCAAATGAAAACGTTTTACACCCTAATAAACGGAGCCGTAGTGAGCCAAAGAAAAGTACTTCACATCTATATTTTTCCTTGAAATAAATCTACAGAAAGTCATTTTACATTGAAAAAGTTTTTATTTTTTTATTTTTTTGGGTAGAAACAAATGAGGCTTAAGCTGGTACAAATGAACAAGTGGTGAGTGTCCACGAAATGCCCATTGTCATGCGGCAAGTTCTAGCAGAATAAGAAATTATTGAGCTTTATAAAACAACTCCAGAATAAACCCCTGCTACAGATTCAGAAATATAATTACCAACACACAGCCTAACAAGCGAAGTCAGCACTTAACAACATACGCACGACCAACTATGACAAAGCCGGAATTTTATACAAAAGAATTCCATCGAAGCATAATTTGAATGTCACTTTGAAAGGCATTCCCACCTCTTGAAAGCACAAATTTAAATATAGCATGCATAGGTTGACGAATGAGAACTTCATCAAGGAAAGATATTCCATGGTTAGAAGTAATAACCAGATCAGTATGTGCCCAGATTCCCTGTCAAAGGGACTAGAGAAAATCTGCACATCCAACAAAGAAATGAGATGCGAATGTTTACTTGAACTGGAAAGTGACAAACCAACTATAGAGACTCACCTTTGAAAGGTTGACACATCCTGCAATGACATTGTCGAACTTAGCATTTGATGATAATGCTATAGTGCCATGTTCCCTATATAATTTTGATAAAATACCAACTCTCTACTAACGTTACAGAGGCCTAATTCAGCCACACCATAAATGGGGTCCACCCCTGGAGATTTGGTGGAATACCAATCTCAGAAGTTCAAAACCCAAGTAGCAGCATAAATGTGGAGTATTGAAAAATAACAGTTCCAATTTCCTTCAACAAAACTTCCATGCAACTAGTGATTGGTTATTGCATTCACCTCGTATGATTGGTTATTGCAGGCTTATCAAAGAAGATCATCCATCTCTATAAAGTCTCCTTCTAGGATGGATATTAAATGCCCAGGGGTCAAGGAATTGACCATGTCTGTGCCGCCAGCATGTGCCGATGGTTTCACCTACCATGACATAGGGAAAAGGTAAGAATGAGGAAAATAGAAAATCTGAATAAGAGTTGACAAAAAAGAAAAATACAGAACAAAGTCCACATGTCCCATAAACGTTGAGTCTGAAAGCAAACTCAAATCCAAGGGAAGGAAAAACAAGCAGAGGCGAATTCAATAGGAAAGATGTACAACCAAAAGAGCAATTCCACAACATAGGGCATGAAAACTGCAAAAAGAGGAGGTTTAGATCTCACAATCAAGCACACATCAAATATATATAAGTTCTTCACATTACAATCCTCACGTGCCTTAGCAAACATTCCAGTATGCTTATAAGACATATTTTCTAAAATTCGTGTTCAAGCAAACTGCAAATATAAAATATTCACGAGAAATTCTTAAATGCTTTAGCAAACATATGGGCACTAACTACACATGGCAAATGGAATCAAGCAGTTGAATGCCATAGGACTTATTGTGAAAAATGACCTTCTAAAACCACGCAAGACCAAAAGGTTGTAAAATAGTAGCAAAATCAAATTTTCTGACAAGAAAATCAGTTTTCCTAGTTGGACTATTTTCCTTTGCCTATCAAATCTTTATGATGCATGACTTCCACAACTTTCCATGTAAAACCCCTGCCTCCCCCTTCCCTGTATTATGAGCATTTGCTGGATCAAAATACTACAGTATGAGCCAAATCCTTCATATCAGAGTCCTGTTTTTCTCACTAAAATTAGAGAAACTCCTTCACCAGAACAGTTTAATTCACCCAACTCTTTTTCTTCCTCATTCTTTCTCCTTACCACAACCTCACTGAAATCTTCTCTCGCCATGGGGCCAAGTCATCCCGTTTTCCACATCCCTTCCGTGTACTGCTCTTGTACCAACACTGATCTTAGTCAAAAACAATTCATCATTTCTTAACCGCTAAATACCCACCACCTACAAACCTATGCCATAGGGATCAATTACTAGCCAATCATGATATATCCGTAAATCTTACCCTTCTTCTCATCTTCAAGGCCACGTCCATTGGTACTTACCGTTTACATAGGCCAAGCATCCATAGCTATCACGGGGACCAACAATTTTAAGCTTCTCCATGGACTAGGAGTTTTCAGATTTGTGGGTTTGGGAATGAGATATTTCTACAAAGCTTTGTATGGTAGGATCAGAACCAAGTAAGTGATTACCTTACTGGTAATAGTTTACAAGCTGATGTAGTAATGAATGTCCTACAATTTTGACTTGAAATTCTCTATCTGCAACTTAAAAATTCATCAAGTTGGAGAATATAAATTAGGGTTCAAATAGAAGCAATTTTATCCAAATAATACAGCTCGAAGGCTTTTCTGCTCAAATTCACATCATGAGGGCGGTAATAGTTAATTAGATGAAGTTTAAGACACACAAATTTTGCCTGAACTTCCCAAACTTACACCAATAGGAAAACTTTCCCTTGGCATTTCCAGCAATTGTTGAAAATCACTGCTCCAAAGTGTCGGTGCTAATTGCATCTCTATATTGGACACCCTTTCGAAACTAAGCAAGTGGGCCATCACTAAACTGATTAATGGACTGAATAGAAGTTGCCAAAATAACTTATATACAACTAAAATTTTGCTTAATGCCTAAAAAAACATTATCAAAGACTTATTACATACTGGTGCCATTCACACTAGAATCCCAAAATATTTTTGCAACTAAGAAACATATCACGCAAATCAGAAACACATAAGAAAATAGAAAATTTTAAAGATCCTGTAGGCTGTAGGCAATTGTATCACTTCTTAAAGGGGCAGGTATAAAGCCTAGTGATGTGGAAAGACAGCAAGGCTCTGATGATTGAACATATCCGTAAATTTTAATTTTTAAACAAGTAGAGTGGAAGATTGCAAGAATAAAACTGTTTCCCATGGAATGTCATAGACAATAAAGAATGTAGATTACTGGCTCAGAGGGACTGAGAATCAAAATTCTTCACTTCATCTATGTATAGCCTGTTTCCTCGGATTTATTAAACCAACTACAGTAAATTAAACTAATCACATCTCAAGTATGGAGGTGGACCATGGTAACAAACACAAAAATAAGGGGGAAATGGGACACATAAGGCAGGAAGTTAACATTTTTGGAGATTAGAAATATTACGAGTCAAGAGACAAACAAGCAGTAAGTTTTTTCGTTGACTCGTAATTCAAGAGACTCTCTTCTGCACAACTATATCCTAATAAGTCTTCTGATGACACATAACAGTTGGAAATATTAACTGTTGACAATATTAAAAATAACATTTTGCTAAGCAATCAGAGACATTAAATATCTTCCACGAAAGTAGAGCATTGTAATGAGCAGCAAATCCTAAAATATGTGTATACCAACTAGATAAACAGGTTAAAAATTGCACTCAAGGGAAAGAAACTTCACCAGATAGTTGGGCTCTGTTTCTTCTATCAGTTTTGTTGGTTGATCCTCTATCTTACTATTAAGATATAAGCAATCATGTAGTTTATCTTCATCCAGAACAGATATAGTACTTCCATCATGTTGAATACCAATATGGCGTACAGTTGCAATGCTTTCTTCAGCACATGAGCTTAAGGCATGCTCTGAAATGCTGTTTCGGCCACGTGATTTGACAAACACTCGGCATACAACAAATGAGGCCTGCAAAATATATCATATGACTAAGGTCGCACAATTTTTTCAGTAAGGAATCACATCTTCAAGCACCAAATCCTTCCCCAAAAAGAAAAAAGAAATATTCCACAGTAATTGATGAAAAGTAGGAAATCTATGCAACTTTAACACAACCTAAAGATGATCTTAGGGTATTCATCATCATTTCTATCACTTCAACCAAGTTTGACCTAAGAGGCCTGAATTAACTCCTTCCCTTAACCTAATATGGGTACCATCTCCACCATCTTCTCATTTCATCTCCTTTATTTACAGCCAAGATGCAACTTCTCTGACACTAAATGGTAAAATTATGAAACAAATATATTTATTCTAATTTTTGCAGGGGACTTTCTTCTGCTATTTTTTTTTTCTAACTCCCTCTCCTCAAGTACCATGAATATATCAAAAGTAACCATTTTTACCTTTCATCCATCTGTCTTCTTAGTATAAAATTCTTTCTTTCTTCACCTTCCCTCTGTACCCTTTTTAAATTTCCTCAATTGGATATAGACAAGAAAAATCAGTGCAATACCATATTTACCAAAGAGTACATTAGGAGGATAAAAGTGGAAGTAGAGAAATTATTAAGGAAATAGAAATTAAGAAAAGTTGTTGGGCTAGATAGTATTCATATCAAGATTTGGAGATGCCTAGGCAAGGATCTGGATGATAAGCAAGATACTGCAAGATTGGTGGAAAAACATCTAAGTGCCTATATTTATAAGAACAAAGGAGATGTACATAATAATTCAAATTGTAAGGGATAACGCTTAAAATTACGAAAAACAGCTATAGTTTACAGAAAAGAGCAATAGTAGATAAAAGGTCGTGCACAAGGCTATTGCTACAACAAGATTTTGGGGAAGGTCCAACTATACGTGACTTTACCCTTATTCTCATGGAGCATAGGTTAAGGAAATATACAATACCTCAAACAATCAATTTGGGTTTATGCGATCAACTACACAAGCTATACACCTTATGAGACAAAAAAGGAACATTATCGAATAAGAAAGGAATTACACATTTTATTCATTGATTTGGAATAAGGAATTACACATGGTATTCATTAATTTGGAGTACGCATATGACAAGGTACCAAGGAGGTGCTTTCATGGGCAATAAAGTAACAGGGCATAGCCAATAATACATCAACCTAGTTAAGAATATGTACAAGGATTTTCACAAAAATGTTAGATGTTGTGAAGGAGTGACAAAGGACATTCCTATTATAATCGAAAAATATCAAATATCTAACGGGAAAAAAATGTAAAAGACAGCGTTTAGGATTCATAGGATGGAATCATGGAAAAAATAACATGATACAAATTCATGAATAGAATTTTATCAGATTTGGAAGCAATTGATGAAGTACTTGATTTAGAAGGAATGTGGTATTAGACTTAATTCCTTAGAAGTTTTGTATGGCTTGTTGATTGATTTTTCAGCAAAGGTGACAATTTGCATAGTAACTAATCAAGAAATGAAAAGAAGCTAATTTGCATGTGGAATTTAATTGACTTGAATTCTATCCCTTCTAGGATTCATTATATCTTTACTAATACTATTTAGATTAGGAATTGCGGAGTTTTGCCAAAACTTGTATGGAAGAGGTTTTGGAACATTTCACTTTTCCTAATGTAATCCTAATTGAGCAAATCCTTTCCTAGTCGTAATAGGTTTTGCTTGCATGATTTACAATTCTATTTAGGATAAATTTAACATGTTTTGAAGAGTTCGTTTAGGAATCCTATTTTTTGGTTTACTTGCCTATATAAGGGCATTTCTCAATGTTTGTTAAACTTAAAACATTTGTTAAACATTAAAAGTGGTGGTTGATTCCTTTGATTTTCATAACTATCAATTTTGTTTAAGTTTTGTTGGTGGAGCTTCATTTAGGCAAATTCAAACAATTTGATCCTTCATGTGTTTACTTGTTTGTGTGGCATTTAGAGTAGCATTTAAAGTGAAATATCCACACTCTTATTTAGTCTCAACAGATCAAATATATCAAACAAGGTTTCTTTAGTATACAGTTCTACAGTATTCGCTATTTGTGGATGATATATGTTTGGTGGATGAGACTAGGGCAAGGGTGAATGGTATGTTAGGGCAATGTCGACAAAAACTAGAATCTAAATAACTTAAAGTCAGTCAAAAAATAATGTATGGAATGTCACTTTAACTCATCTAGTCCATATTCAAGCCTAGTGTTGTTAGTAAAGAAAAAAGATCGCTCCTGGCGTTTTTGTGTCGACTATCGAGCATTGAACAAGGGAACTGTGCCGGATAAGTACCCAATTCCTGTGATTGATGAGTTATTGGATGAACTTCACGGTGCTTCAGTGTTTTCGAAATTGGACCTCAAATCAGGTTATCATCAGATTCGGGTGAAGAGGAGTGATGTGCCAAAAACCGCGTTCAGGACTCATGAGGGACACTACGAATTCTTGGTGATGCCATTTGGCCTAACCAACGCCCCGACAACGTTTCAATCACTAATGAATCAAGTGTTCCGACAAAATCTGCGGAAATTCGTACTTGTCTTCTTCGATGATGTCCTAATATACAGCCGAAGCATGGAAGATCACGTAGCTCATCTTAATGTGGTATTAGGGGTAATGCGGAACAACAAATTGTATGTAAACAAAAAGAAATGTGAATTCGGCCAACAGAAGGTGGCATATTTGGGTCATGTGGTGTCCAAGGATGGAGTTGCGGTGGATAAGAGCAAAGTACAAGCAATGATAGATTGGCCTTTACCCCGTAACTTGAAGGAACTAAGGGGATTCTTGGGCCTTACCGGGTATTATCGAAAATTTATCAAAGGATATGCCCATATTGCGGAACCCTTGACTCAGCAGCTTAAGAAGGACAACTTTGGATGGAGTGAACAAGCCTCAAAGGCTTTCCAGCAGCTTAAGATGGCGTTAACTCAAGCCCCGATATTAGCTATGCCTGTCTTCGAGGAACCTTTTGTGGTGGAAACTGATGCCTGTGGCCATGGTGTGGGGGTTGTCTTGCTGCAAAAAGGACATCCTATCGCATACTTTAGCCGCGTTCTGGGAAGTAAGGCAGTAAATAAGGCTATTTATGAGGAGTTGATGGCAATCGCAATGGCAGTGGAAAAATGGAGACACTTGCTGGGAAACACCTTTATAGTGCGAACTGATCAAAAGAGTTTGAAGCATCTACTGGAGCAAAGAGAGGTGGGGCAGTCATGCCAAAAATGGGTGAGTAAATTGTTGGGGTACTCATTTGAAATCCAATACAAACCCGGTTTTAGCAACGTAGTGGCTGATGCCTTGTCTCGGGAATTCCCTAATGATATCTCTTGTTCTACCCTATCTTCGGTCTGTGGCGTCCCTTGGGCCCAAATCATGGTTGTTATCCAACAGGATCAGTTCATAGCCGACCTTAAAGGAAGATTGGAGCAGGGAGAAAAGGTGCCAAAAGGGTTCACTCTGGAGAATAGCATATTGAGAGACAAGGGGAGAGTTGTGATACCACGGATATCGAAACTGACATTAGCCTTGCTGCATGATTACCACGACTCGCCGGTGGGAGGCCACGGGGGTGACTTCAAAACATATATGAGATTGGCAGCGGAGTGGTACTGGGTTGGCATGCGAAAGGATGTTGCAAAATACGTAAGAGAATGCAATGTGTGTCAACAAAACAAAGCTTCTTCAGTTAGTCCTATGGGTCTCCTACAACCGCTACCCATTCCGGATAAAGTGTGGAAAGACATCTCGATGGACTTCATAGAGGGACTTCCGAAATCCGGGGGATGGGACATAATATTGGTCGTGGTGGACAGGCTGTCAAAATATGCCCATTTCCTACTCTTACGACACCACTGCCTTAACAGTAGCTCAAGTGTTTTTGAAGGAAGTGGTTCGATTGCATGGTGTACCCTCCAGCATTGTATCTGACCGAGATCGCATTTTCCTTAGCACCTTTTGGAATGAATTATTCAGATTACAAGGTACAAAGTTAGCACGTAGCACAGCATATCACCCACAATCAGACGGAAGTGGTAAACAAGGGGCTAGAGTCCTACTTACGGTGTTTTGTGAATGGGAAGCCAAGAACTTGGGCTACTTGGCTGGCCTGGGCAGAATTTTGGTACAATACGGCGTTTCACACAGCTACACAGCATACCCCCTTCAAGATAGTGTATGGCAGGGACCCCCCTCCACTGATTCGGTTTGTACAGGGGTCAACACCTAACTTTACAGTAGAAGAACAGTTAAAAGAGAGGGATGCGGTGTTGGATGATCTCAAATTCCATCTTTTAAGGGCTCAGGAATATATGAGGGAGTATGAGAATAGAAAGAGGCGAGCTGGAGAATTTGAGATAGGTGAGTCAGTATTCCTCAAGCTTCAGCCCTACTGTCAGCACTCAGTGGCAAAAAGGGGATAAAAAAGTTGTCTCCAAGGTTCTACGGTCCTTACAAGGTGATACAGAAAGTCGGTAAATTTGCTTACAGGCTACAACTGCCAACAACTGCCAGAGGAAGCCCAGATACACCCCATGTTCCATATTTCACAATTGAAAAAGGCCTATGGACAGTACATACCACCTTCTCCTCTGCCAGTGGGCCTTTCCCGCGACTTGGTGCTGGACATCACCCTGAGGAGGTGCTAGGGGTAAGGAACCAGGGACTTGGACAGCAAATAGCACAGGAAGTATTAATCAAGTGGATGGGGTTAGAGGAATTTGAAGCCACTTGGGAGTCCTACCATGAGATTGACGCACGTTTTTCGGACTTCCACCTTGAGGACAAGGTGAAAGTTATCATGGGGGGTACTGCAGGAGGAGAAAGGGCAAGCCAACACACATGGAATGAAGTAGGCAGCATCTTTCGGAGTGCACATGCAGAGAAAAGGCAGTTAGTTGACAAAAGGAATAATATTCTGTTAATAGTAGCATTCTGTTAGGAAGTCAGTGCAGGGGATGTTTGTATATAATGAGGGGAATGCGTGGTAGTGGGGCAGAACATTTTTTGTGTAAGAAAAGTTTGGGAGAGCCCTTCCTCTTGAATGAAGGAATTGTATTAAATCAGTCTATGCAATACAGTATCCATATATTACAGTATTTTTTCCATAATAGCAGCCTATGCAATACAATACCCACATACTACAATATTACATAATCATCTCTATTACATTGCATTATTCCCATACTATAATACAACGTGCTCCACCTTCCTGGGTTGCTTTGCACGAGCACCAGCTCGTCTGATCGTGATCTGCAGAGGAACCCCAGCATATGGAGTTACTTGTAATAGAATATTTTAAATACCACGGATTGGCTCTTTAAAGATATAGATATTAATAAAGATGTCGAAACACCGGGTTATTATGTGATCCATGGGTTTCCTTAAGGTTAAAAGAGATTCTGGGGGGGGGGGGGGGGGGGGGGGGGGTGTTAGAAAAGAATACATAAAGAAAATAAGTATAGTATAGATGCGTATGTTAAAGTAGAAGCAAGAATCAACTACAATGGTTTGGGCATATGTGATTAGTAGAGTGCATTGATGCAAAAGGCGGAGATTGGAGTAATAGAGATCTCAACCATAGTCCATGAAAGCCAAAAATGACTTAGATAAAGGGAGTTAGAAAAGGATTGCAAAATAAAGTGGCACTAGATAGGAGTAAATGGAAGAGGACGATCTATGTGGATGATCAAATGAGATAGGCTCTCAATCTATAAAGACAACTTCATCTTTTTGGAATTGGCTTTGTTGTTATTTGTAGTATGACTAGTACAAATCCAACAAGGGAGGATAAATATTTCTCCAAGAGCATTTCTATAACTATAAAACTATAGAAAGCTTGTTGCCGAGCACATTATAATTACTTAAATTCCAATCCAAAATAGGTTATTGTTTTAGTTGACCACCCTTTGTTCAATAAGATATTAACATGGCACCCACATGAACAGCACAAACCAACTACGTAAAACAATAGAAAACATCAATGGTTTGCTAAGAAAGTAAATATGCGTAAAACAAAAACCAAAGCCATAATATTAATCCCAAAGAAAGGGCACTTTATAGCATCATACACTCTTCTATTGTCTCGTAGAGCCCTTAAAAATTTTCCTCTCTCATTGTTTAACTAAAACAGTTCTTCAAACGACTATGCAGATAACATGTGTTAGAATCGAGACTGTGACACCATGAATCAAAATAATGATAAGGTTTCATACTTGGATTTGGCCAAAGTTTTTTTAATCAAAATAAAATCTAATTACATGGATCTAAGAACAACCCAAAGGGTAAAGAATGGAAAGGATCTAGATGAGATGAGGTTTTGTGCGGCCAAATAAAGCAACTCATGTAGAGAATAGAGTATAATTGGGCATCGCACTCCACTATAATGTGTCCAAGAGACCAAGAATAGTGAACGATTCCCGAAGTTGATTGAAGTTGCTCATACACGGAGTTGCGTCTCCAACTCATAGCATAGCTTCATCACAAAAGTAGGTCTCACTCTTGGCCAACTGTTACAGAATGAAGAGATGTATCAAATGAGAAAAGGGCTCGGAAAGTAGCTAGCAACTTCATTTTGCAGCTCATGATGTTAAAATATGGTAAGCCTAGGTCCAGACCTCAAAGGAAGAGGAGCAAAAGGAAACTAAATAGAAAAAAAAAAAAAAAAACTAGAAGTGCAACATGTGCAAACCCAGGTTTAAAGATATTATTTAGAAAATATTATATATACAGACACAAATATACATGTATGTTACTGCATGTGCATGTGATAATAACTGTCCATTCATTTAGCATTACTAAGCAACATGGGTAAATTAAGAGGGGGCACAAAAGAGATGAACTGAGTAATTAATTCATGAAGTCCAAGAATCAAAAATAAGGAAACTAAACAACTGAATAGTGGCAGGAATAAAAATTATTTCAATCAACAATAAACATACTAAAAAATAAGATGGAAAGTAAATAAATTCCTGCCAAAAATATCTTTCCTTTTTTTTTTATCAAATTAATTCTCTATTTTCGTTAAAATTTCTAACAATATTACCAGTGATCATAATCTTTCCATTTTATTGGAAATACGCTTTCGTCAACCTTACATTATCTCTTCCCTATTTCTCTTCTATCGACTACGGCCAACACCTAGTAGTAATCCTATTGGCATATTTGATCTCCCATTGTCTTCAATCTTTTTCCTATCGGTTTAAATAGCATTGGTAGTCTTATTAATGTTTTCTATAATCTTTTGTTTCAATCAAATCTTAATATTTTGATTGTGAGTATACTAATAGTTTAAATAGTATTCAAAATTCAATTCTAAGGGTAAGTTTTTCAGAATACTAATATAAATGTCTTTCACTTTCTTAGTTTATCATATTTTCCTAATAGCACATAAAAAAATAAAAAAAAAATCAAACTTTACTATTTTAATAGGATTCTATTTTTGTAGATTGTTGAACTACTGAATATGTTTAGTAACAACCGGGCTTTACCTAATCAAGTTTATTACTAAATTTAAATGTTTAAGAATAAGAAAGGAGACATTTGGAATCAATAAATGAAACCGATACAAATTATAGGCATTTAAACACTAAGGAATACATTACTACTTATATAAATTCAAAAAAAGAAAGCAGCAAGGAAAGCCATAGACCTGCATCCTCACAATTAGCTCAAATTGCTACAAGGGGTCATAGCTTGCAAAGACAGCCTTCAATGGACTCCTCAACTACAATTAAGGGCAAAGAACTCCCTTATTTTGTACTCCTATTTTATAATGGAGTTTCTACGTTATATATCATGATATTCTAGAAGCAGAACTTTAAGGGTACAATCTCAAAACTTTAAAAACATTTGACACCAAAGTAGAATTTCCTGTTTATTTGGCAACCCTCTTTCAATAAAACAGAATTTATCCTGTTTATTTGGCAACCCTCTTTCTATAAAACAGAATTTATCACACTTGAAATATAAGTAGCACTCCCCTTCATCTTAACTTAAAGTTCTACATGTATCCATCAAGCTGATCTGAGGCCATTATTTTAGCTAATGCAGTCTTTCAGAGCTATCACCCACAGTAATATTAGACTCCCAAAGATGAATTGCCTGTTTACAAGGTTACTCTCTTTCTATCATCTGTCCCCAAAGTACTACAGCTATATATCTAGCTACAGACCTCTGATTGTCATTTAAGTTTAATGCAGCCTTTCAGAGCTATCAGCCACACTTGTATAATAAGACTCCCAAAGTGGAATTGCTCGTTTACTTGGCAACCCTCTTTCTATCTCATTTGCCCACAAAGCACTACAGCAATGCATGTAGCTAAATCTTCAACCATCATTTTATCCAATCCACCTTTCCAGAACTATCAGTGATGCTTCAACAACTGCTTTAGAGATTCACTACTGATGCTTAAATACCTATCCCTAATTTTTGCACTATCAAATAAACTGATGGATCCATCAAACAGAAGCCTACAATATAGTATCTAATGCTTTCACTACGCCAGACAAACCCTGCATTAAACCAACACCTTTTGCTATCATAATTATCATAGATTATTAAAATTCAAACACTACAGCGATTGAGAAGGAGACAGAACCTCATCCTAATCTATACCTTACAAATCCAAAGTAAATAATAAATTTACCCTTCTCCTTGTACAATCGTCATTATCATCAAAACAACAATTCGGTTTTTTGATTTTCAGAACAGGACATAGTTGAACATCCAAGATCAACAATTAGGCAACAACATAACCCCAATCAAACGCTTAAATATATATCCCCAACTGAAAGCGTACATATCCCCAATCAAACACGAATATCCCCAATTAATTACAATAATACACAGAATTGCAAAGAATAAAACCTCCAAACATAAAAAATTCTCAAACATTAAAAGCAATGAGAAATCAAAGAAACCCAATAAAATTAGAGAAGTTACCTTAACATTGTCGATAAGAGCATACTCATACATGAACCAATCAGTCCGAACAGCAGTTTTACCATTACACTTATCTAAATAAAATATGAAGCACTTCCTCCTTCCCACAATAACATTACCACCACTTCCCATCACATTCCTAGCCCTACCTTTACGCTTCCAAAATCCGAACCCGGCTCGTCTCCGATTTGCCCTCTCCTCCTCAGCTTCCTCGACCCTCTCAGTGTAGCAATACCAATGCCGCTTCCTTCCCCTGTACCCAAACCGGAAACAGGTCACTTCCGGGAGTTCAAACGGGTTGTAGTTGTACAAATTGGTCTCCTTTATTACGTTGTAGAAGTCGGCATCCGACGTCGAAGGAGTGGAGGTGGAGGTTGGGGATGGTGGTTGTAAAGGTAGAGTGTGGTGGTTCTTGTGGAGGAGGTAGTAGGAGAGGAGTTGGTCCTCCGACGGATAGAATCGGCAACCAGGTGGTAATGAAGAAGACGATGTCGCTTTAGGGTCTCCCATTATTCATTGAAGATTTGAGGGCTTTGATTGCGAGATGGGGGAGAAAGGGGAGAGAGAGTAGAGAGGAAGTGAGCATATTTTTATATGTGGGGTTTTCTGGAAGAAGCGTGATGATCAAGCTTCTTTCTGTGTTCTCTGTTTTGCGCTCTTGAACTTGAGCGTCTTCCTCTTCGTTGACCTTATCCCAAGAAGAACCTATATTATGACAAGTGCACTTCTAGCCATCGTATTTTTTTTTTTTTTTTGTTTCATCTAAATATTAGAACAGTCAAAACCAGACCCGACAAGTTATCCGAAACCGACCCTAACCGACCTGATTATGACCCAAAAAGTGAGACCCAAAAACCGACTAAACTCGTTCTAAAGTCAACCCGAAACCGATTTGACCCGATATTCGAAGACTCAAACCCGATCCTTGTCTGACCTGTTAGGGACCTGGCCCGTTATAAACCCGACCCCATTATAGAACCGACCAAAGAGAATCTGAAATCAATTAAACTCGGCACATAACCGATATGACCCAATTTATAATATCTCGTGACTCGAATCAACTTCGATATATTAACATTTGAATATATGTGAATGTGAACTAATCTTGCCCTGACTTATTTTTACTCAATTTCTAATAACCTTGAAACCAAACATTTTTCATTAATGACCGAATACGAATTTGATAAAGCTTAAACTAGATTTCAATCGAAATTGAGACGACCCATTCACATAATTGACTTAACTCGAAATCTACCCGAACCCGAAATAATCCACTATAACCCATTCAGAAATCGACCTGATGTTACCTAAATCGACATTGACCCGAACTGAATACAACTTGACCCGAACCCAAATCAAACCCGTGCAAGCAAATAACCGATTTAACCCGACTCGGTGAAGACCTGACCCAACCCGATCCGACCCAACAGGGCACAATGACTTAATTTAACTCGAACCGATAAGAATTGACCCGCGGTAGGTCAACTCAAAATCGACCCATAGACCCGATTTGACACTCCTACATTTAATACTCACTACAACTCGGGAAGTAGGGCATTGCAATTTTTTTAGTAAAATTTGGTATTAATAAAAAAGAAATGTATAAAAATTTATTGCAGTGTATAAAAAAAGAAAGTATGAACGCCCCTTTAACTAAAAAAAGTTAATATTTGCTCTTTTGTTCAAGTGGACCAAATAATTTTTTAAATTATAATAACTTTTTTATTGTTATACTTTTATTATTATAGTGACCTTTTTTTTTATTGTTATAGTAATCAATTTTTTTACGTGAAATTTCTAGCGTTGGATCTTATCATTTGAAGGGTCAAGATTTCTTCTTATTGGATCTTATCATTTGAAGGGTCAAGATTTCTCCCCATATACATACATACATATACATACATACATACATACATACATATATATATATATACATATATGTATATGTATACATGTATATATACATACATGTATACATTTATGGTTATTTATTTAAAATTTCGATTATAGAAAAAGAAATGATATACATTTACCTTATTTATTTAAGATGTATTATGTTTTAAAAGGGTCGAATGATATTTGAGTTTTAATAATTTTCAATGAGGTTTAATAATTAAAGCAAGATCTTTGTATTTAAAGAATTTATTAAAGGAGTTATAAAAGAAGAGTTATTATTATTATACATTACAGTTTGATTTTATAATCAAGAAGGGTTCATGTTTCAAAGTCCACTTGTTGGCAAATGAAAAGGAAACTCCAAGGATAAATCTGTGATTGGATAACTAACTTGAGGGTGTGCACACTTAAGATCAAGGAGGGATATAAGAAGAGGAAATTAATTTATTAAGTGTTTTAATAATTCTATTTGTATTGGATTATTATAAAGGAATGTTTAAAGTTTATTAATTATCAAGTTCGAAATAAAGTAATTTAAAAGTCAAACTATATCTTTTAGCATATATATGTATACAATGTTTTTTTTACACTGACACGTATTTCCTATTTGTTTTTTATTTTCCCTACTTATCATTTATGGTGAGTAGATTTGCAAGAATAAATGGGCATGGGAGGATTACATCAAGGGACACATATCAACTAGGAGTTTTCATAATTTTTCTCATTCAACTATTGTAATAAAGTATTTTTTCCGCTGCAATATAGTAATTAATTAGCACAGTCAAAGCATGGTGACATGTGGCGGTAATACCCCTAAGTTACTAAAATTACTAATTTTATTATTATTATTATTATTATTATTATTATTATTATTATTATTATTATATTAGTAATTTGGGGGTGCTATAAAGTGGTATTAGTTTTCCAGGTGATGAAAGATTAAAATTAAATAATAAACTTGTGGTTAGACATAACAATAGGCATGTAGGATAGAGTTTCGCATTCTCATGTATAAAATAAATTATTTTCATAAAAACTATTTTAGTTTTTGAACGATGGAAATGTTGATGATCAAGTGTAACACTCTCTATCTAAGGAAAGTTCGACCAACATGAGGGAGTGTTCCGGTAAGTAATAGTAGGAAAGACTCACATCAACGTCACATGTAACTTACATGTGAAACCATTGGCTTGATTTACCCACATAGAAGTCAAGTACACTATTAAAAGTTTCAAAAATAAAATAGTTGTAAAATAAAATAATTCCAAGCATACTTAAGTATAATCAATGAAGGTCGAATTAAATGACCAAATTAGATTAATTGTTGCAAGTTTAGGTTATAAATTTTCTCAAGGATAGGAGAAAGTATGTTTCATGTGAATTAAATAAAGCATGTGAATTATGTGCTTAAATGTATCTAATTTTTTTTTCAGATGCCATTAAAAGCCAGGTATTTTAGTCGAGAAGTTTGTTACATTGGAAAAGAGTTAAAAGAATTCGCCGATGTAGTACAAGATTATATCGATTTACGTGTAAAGTATGAAGATGAGAAACTAGGAGGAGAAGCCTATAAAGTATAAGCCTTTAAAAGACAAGTATATAAATGTACTCAAACTAGACCAAACTAGGAACTTCAAATATCAGAGCTTCCAAGGAGATTGGTTAGCCACACCAAACCACCTATTTCATGATCTAGCGTGCAACCCAATCTATCATCATCATCTGAACATGTAAAGGACTATGGTTCGAACAATTAAACAAGGACCTATGATAGGATTAGGAAAAAATCCCTAGGAGGAAATTTTAAGTTATTTTTTTTTCATAAGACCAATCATTTGTTTATATTGAATAAATTGTGAACATCTTGGTTATTTGAATAAAGTGAATGTTTGTTTTGGGATTTATATGTTTCAAGTGTTTGAATATAAATTCAACATGATTATTTGATTGTACAGGCAATATTTCGAGTCGAATGCTTAACCGAAACACTCAAACCACCTAAAGTGGCCTTAGGAGGACAATCAAGCGCTTAACCACTTTAACTCAACCTCTAGCTCAAGTAATGACTAATCAATTGAATAGGCAGCCAGAAAATGACACCTTTGGGGCGATCTTCAAAAGAATTTCTAGTAGCCAACCTCCGAGCTATAACAAAATAGAAGACCCGACAAGCCTAGAAAATTGGATTAGGGAGTTTGATAAGTTGTTTGATGCTGTAAATTATCCCAAGAATATGAAAATAAATAGTGCAGTACTTTACCTAAAGGAAGTCAACTAGTGGTAGTCTCAATCTAAGGAAAACATTGAAAGAACTCCTGATTTTGGGTGGTCAACCTTCAAAGAAGCCCTTAGAAATAAATTCTATCCTCCTTACCTTAAGAAGAAAAAGTGCATGGAATTTAGAAACTTTAGAATAGAAACCATGACCATTAATGAATACTATGCTAAGTTTATTGAACAAATGAGATTTGCTGCAGAGGTAGTCTCGACCAAAGCCATGAAAGCACAGATGTTTGAACAAGGCCTAACATTAACCTTGAAAGGGAAGCTAGGAGGGGTCACTTTCGAAACCTTAGACGAGGTGTATGAGAGAGGAGCCCACTTATATAGGATTAGGGGAAGAGAATTAGAGAATTAAGTCTCGAGGGAAAGGAGAAAGGGGAATTAAAACTTCCATGAAGGTGACAAAAGGGCTAGGATCAATGGAAATTTTTAGGGGAAAAGAGACTTTAAGGGAAACCTTGGGAAGGAAAAAGAAAACCAAGTGAATGGTGAGAAGCCTAAGAGAATTTTCTATTACAAGAAGTGTGACTAGAGTCACCACGAGAGGGATTATAAAGGTAACCTCGTAACCTACCATTTCTGTCAAAAGTTGGGACATCAAGAGTATGAATGGTATAAAAAGGCCTTTGGTGGCCCTAGTGTCCCTGCCCAAAATGGGAAACCTCCTCAAAATGGTCATCCTATTTTAATCCCACCAAAATTCTAAACCTACGTTAGGTGCAAATTCCAATCATCCTTAAAGCCGAGTGTTTGTTATGAATAGCCGTGAGACTAGATCCACTTTTGAAGTAGTAGCTATTACTCTCTCTATCGGCAATTTTCCTATAAGAGTTTTTTTTTTTTTAATTTAGGATTATCTCATTTATTCATTTCTAAGACTTTAGTAGGAAGTTTAAAGTTAGTAGAATCAGAATCCATTTCCTTAGACGTTGCTTTACCGTACAAGGAAGTTATGAGTTATACTAAGTTGTATTCTAAATACCTCTAGTAATTTTCAGAGTTGAATTTCCATCAGACTTAATATAATTTGAAATGGGTGACTTAGATGTGATCTTAGGTATGTAATGGATTAAGCTTAGAAGGTATCCTTGGTTGGACTTAATAAGGTCATGGTGACTTATCAAAGAGAAGGGAAGAAACCTGGATCAAAGATTATCTCTGCCTTATAAATAATGAAATGTGTGCAGAACTGCTATCCTTTATACCTATGTAATGTTTAAGAAATTTGGGAAGGAAAAGATGGAAATAAGCGAGAGATTCCAGTTGTTTGTGAATTTTCCAAATTTTTCCAAAAGAGATTCCAAGAATTAATCCAATTAAAGATGATGAGTTCACCATAGATTTAATGCCAATCGGACCGATATGATCTCTAAGGCCCTCTATAGGATGGCACCAGCTGAATTGAAGACTCAGTTGGATGATCTGCTAGACAAAGGCTATATTAGGCCTAGTTTGTCACCTTGGGAAGCCTTAGTGTTGTTCGTCAAGAAGAAAGATGGAAGTTTAAGGTTATCGATTATGGAGAATTGAATAATGTGACTGTGAAGAACAAATACCCACTTCCGAGGATAGACAACTTATTTGATCAGTTGAAACGGGTAGGGATATTTTCTAAGATTGGTTTGAGGTCTAGATATCACCAGCTGAGGATTGCCGAGCAAGACATCCTGAAGAGTGTGTTTAGGACCCGTTATGGACACTATGAATTTATAATAATGTTATCTGAGTTGACTAATGCACCAGCTGTGTTTAAGGATTTGATGCACCAAATTTTTAGGCCCTACTTAGATAGGTTTGTGGCTTCATTGATGATATTTTGGTGTCCTCTAGGGATAAGGAATATCACAAAGAATATTTAAAGGTGGTTTTTGACGACCTTGAGGGAAAATCAATTGTATGCTAAACTTTCTAAGTGTGAGTTCAAGATGGAGAAAGTAGCCTTTTTGGGACATGTGATATTTAAGAAAGGCGTATCCATGGATCTAGCAAAGACTCAAGTAGTAAGTGAATGACCAACACCAAAGAGTGTATTGGATATTCAGTGTTTCTTGGGATTATCAGGCTATTATTGGCGGTTTGTGAAGGACTTTTCAAAGATATCTAGACCCATGACTAGCCTTATGAAAAAGGAGTATAGGTTTGTGTGGACTCTAGAGTGTGAAGTGGCATTTCAAACCTTAAGAGAGAAGTTAACATCAACACTAGTCTTAGCCTTACTAGATGGGAGTGAGCAGTATGAGGTCTATAGTGACACATCAAAATTTGGGTTGGTTTGTGTATTGATGAAAAATCAGAGGGTTATAGCTATGCCTCTAGGAAATTGAAACCATATGAGGTTAAGTACCCGACTCATGATTTAGCAGCGATAGTTTTGTCTTTGAAAATTTAGAGACATTACCTTTATGGAGTAACTTATAAGATCTATATGGATCATAAGAATTTAAAGTACAATTTCACCTAGAAGGATTTAATATGAGTCAAAAGATATGGTTGAAACTTATAAAAGATTATGATTCGGAGATTCAATATCATGAAAGGAAAGTAAATAGTGTGGCAGATGCATTAAGTAGGAAGTCGAACCATCCGGTGAATGCAATAATTTGGCCCGATCAATTATGTATAGAATTCCAGAAAATAAACTTAAAGGTAGTGGAACAAGGAGAAGTATAAGAATGTATTAATTCTATAAAAATTCATCCATCCATTTATTATGAGATTTGGGAAAGCCAACCAAAGGACGAAAAGTTGGAAAACATCAAAGAGAAAATCCAAGAAGGACATACCCTAGATTTTTTTATCACTAATGATGGGAGTATTAGGTTTAAAAGAAGATGGTATGTTCTATACAATAGTGGAGATTTAAAGAATATATTGATGGAAGAAGCTCATAGTTCACCTTACTTTATGCATCCTAGAAGAGATAAGTTGTATAAGGACATGAAGAAGACATTTTGGTGGCCAAATATGAAAATGGAAGTATCCGAATTTATGGCTAGGTACCTTACTTGTCAGAAGGTAAAGATTGAGCATAAGCGCCCACAAGATAAGGTTTAACCATTGGAAGTTCCTACCCATGAAGAGCTCTGCCTAGAATAAGGCTCGCTAATGATACCATTTGGGTGGTTGTGGATAGATTCACTAAGACTGTCATTTTCATACCCATGAAGAGAACTTGGATGATGAACCAATTAGGAAAAGATTTTGTGAAATTTGTAGTGAAGTATCATGAGGTACCAAAGGATATAGTGCCAAACATAGATTCGAGGTTCTTGTCCAATTTTTGGAAAAGATTGCAGAAGACAATGGAAATAAGGTTAATTATGAGCACAATATTCCACCCCACTACCAATAGTCAAATGGTTATCATGCCACTATTATCATCCTATATACGACCCAATAAGTGATAATTACAACCCAATCTAAAAATTGTCAAAAAATACAATATTTATCGTCTTGTATACCACAAAAGGTAAATTACTCTGAGAAAAATTGTTATGGACATACGAAGCCCATTTGTTCCAGGACACATTAATTTCTTCAGTGATGAAAGGCTGCTCTTTGAATATTATGCATACCTAAGATTGTTGAACATAATTAAAGTAAATATAATACAATCTATTTCAAAAGTAAATCACTAGTATAATGTGAGAATTAAAATAGTGAGGCTTAGAGTGGTTTAGGTACATCATGGGTCAAAATGTTGTTTATAAGCCATTTCTACCCAAGAAGTTGTTCTTTAGCCTAAATGCCTCCTATGTGAGCTACTTCAACTCAAATCGATATAATTGAAGCGTTTTACTCAAGTTTTAGGTGAAACAAGTTCTTTTCTACCCAAATTCTAGTTTATTACCCTAAGCGCTTTCATATTTGAATTATTTTGACTCAAAACAATATAATTAAAGTGTTTAGGCTTATTTTATGTGAAACAAGTTCTTTTATACCCAAATTCAAGTTAATTACCCTAATTGATTCATATTTGAGCTATTTCGACTCAAAACGTTATAATTGAAGTGTTTAGGCATATTTTAGGTGAAACATGTTCTTTTCTACCCAAATTCTAGTTTCTTACTTTAAACACTTCATAATTGAGATATTTACTCAAAATGATGTAATTGTAGTTTTCTAGGCATATTTTAGGTGAAACATGTTATTTTCTTCCTAAAATTTCTAGTTTCTTACCTAAAACGTTTCATAATTGATCTATTTTGACTCAAAATGATGTAACTAAAGTGTTTGGGGCATATTTTAGGTGAAACATGTTCTTTTCTACCCAAATTCTAGTTTCGTATCCTAAACTCTTCATATTTGAGTTATTTCGAGTCAAAATGATGTATTTGAAGTATTTGGGGCATATTTTAGGTAAAACATGTTCTTTCCTACCCAAATTCTAGTTTCTTACCCTTAACCCTTCATAATTAAACTTTTTGACTCAAAATGATGTTATTGAAGTATTTTAGGCATATTTTAGGGGAAACATGTTTGTTTCTACCCAAATACTTATTTCTTACCCTAAATGCTTCCTATTTGAGTTATTTTGACTTAAAACAATATAATGGAAGTGTTTTAGGCATATTGTAGGTGAATCAAGTTCTTTTACATCCAAATTCTAGTTTATTACCTTGAATGCTTCCTATTTGAGCTATTTCGACTCAAAATGATGGGTTTGGGCTATTTTAAGTATATTTTTAAACATCGATTCTTATATCCAAAGTGGCCTCACGACACAACCAACCAACTGAAGAGAGAAAATTGCACGACATTAAATCCTCTTGTAGTGCCTTGCAAAGTCATAATAAAATTTTTTGAAGTGGTTAGAAATCAATAAGTGTACAACATCAAAACCTAGATTCTACATGTGTATTACCTCATGAAGACTTGAATACCAAAAATATTCAATTGAACTCCCTCTAAAAATTGGGAGATAGCAGCCTAGTCTAGCCATGTTGTTCCATCTTTAATTTAGGGGAATAGAGCTTGATCTAGGGTCACAATAATGGGGCCCTCTTCTTTTATCGAGGCCACAAAAGCATATAACCAATTATACTCTTGACTAAGAAAAATATAATATTTCATTTCCTAAACTTAATATCTTTACCATATATAATAATCACTATTTAAACTACAGTAATAACATAACAATTTTGTTGAGCTACCATAGAAACTCACAATATACATCAAAAACTCAAAAGCTCAAGTTAATAGAGTACGTTCTTGTGAAAAAAGTTAGGAGTAGTTAAATGAGTAATGTTCGTAAAGTAATACTTAAGCAATGCCATTATGTTCTTGTTCATTTTTGGTCTCATGTTAGATGAAAACCCAATTAAAATACAACCCAATTCAAAAGCCTTATAAAAAATAAAGATGGTGGTAATGGACGAGAAGGCAACAATACTTGACGAGGAGGAGATGGTGCATGGGACAAGAATGGAAGGAAAATGGAGGAGATGATGAGTGGGTGCTAGGTTAGTGGCGAATGGAGGAGATGGTGCATGGGTGCTGAGAATTGACGAGGAGGAGATAGTGCGTGGAAGCAAAAATTAAAGAAGAAGGTATGTTGAGAAATTCGGGAGGGTTTTGGTGAATGAGAAAAGTCAAATCGATGAGGAAGGTATGCTGAGAAATCATCCATCTTTTTAATTTCATATTAACCTATTAATATGCGCCAAGTTAAGGAAACAACCTGTCGCATATTAATAGAATAATAATAACTAGCGGTGGTCTAATCTAAAAATGTCACATATTATTACCAATATTAAATAATTAGCGGCATTTTTTCTAATACATTGCTAATAAATAGCACAAATTAAATTAATTATACTAGTGGATTAGCTTGAACAATGTCTTGATTGGGATCTAGATGTTGTCTCACGTACATAAATGTTCTCTCGTGCACATTGGTCACACCATAAAGGTTGACCTCTGCTTCTAGTAACGCATCTAGTTCTTCCAAAATCAACCCCTAAGCCCCCAACATGTTGTGCAGGTAGTATGATGCATCACGTACAACTGAAGGATTGCAAGATGTAACTCTTTCAGCAAAGTGTCAAAATTATTCCAACTCTTGCTTTGATCAATCAACTTTAATCTAGGTCTAATATTGGCTCTCTAATGGTGGATATTTTCCAAAAAGGATGGATTTGATCCAAATGATGATTTCTCCCTATAAGTAATATTTTATTTGGTTATTGTTTAGAATCTATCAGTTAGCTCTTTTAAAAAAATAGATTAATAATCTAAACAACCAACTTCCAATTAAATGAAAGAAGTGGATCTAGGAACACCCTACTTAACTTTAACTATGATTTGTTTACCAGAATTTGATTTGTAAATAAGTCTGGGTTTGAATTTGAAAAGTCTCTTTGGCAAATTTCATTGGAAATATTTTCAAAGAGACTTTTCAAATTCCTATACCTTATCTACCAACCATGTGTAGAAAACAAAACACACCCGCATATATACCTAAACTTCACCCCCTAACTCCCTCATCTGTTGTATCTCTTCCAAAATTACATTCAAGCAATAATGTGAAACGCGACCATGAAACTAGTGAAATATGAACTCGTGGTACATAGTCCCATGATGACGTCTTGACTCTCAAGGTTGTTCTCTATTTTTTCCATTGAGTCTAAAGAAGTTTATCAAAGTGTTCAAAAGTATATCAAGAAAATGGTTGGAAGAATTGAGTCAATCCTTCAAGGCATCGTGTAAGCTCTCAACTCTATATGTCATTATATTCTTTAACTAAAAGACTTTTTTTTCCTCATACTAAACAAATCTATCGGCATGAGGCAACCAATGATTCTCCATATATTACACTATTGCATGGGCACCATGCATAAGAATCTTTGAATCGTGTCACAACATTGAAGTAATATATTGTAGTTCTAACATGCACAATTCTACTCCACTCAGCCATTTTCAAATTTGTTGATCGCACCTTGTCTTTGAATAAGTGGTATGCCTTTTTTCTACGCAGTTGTTGATATGCCATGTACAAAGTAAATGGCGAGACTTGGAAAACAACTCTGCTATCAGGTGAAAAAGATCTCCCTCATAATTAGTGATAGTGACCTTTAGGTGGATATTGAAACCGATGAGATGCCTTACTTGATTCATCACCCAATAATAACTCTCCACTTTCTCACTTGTCGATGAGACTTAGGCGACTCACTTGTCGATGCCCGACTTGATATACCATCAAATAATGGTTGTGAAACCCCCATGTAGAAACATCTTCTAAGTACCAAATATCATGATTCAAATTCTCCCGTGTCTTCACCCTATTTGCATTCACTAGCATTTCCCTTCGTGTTGAACCTCTAAGCATTTGAAAAATCTCATTTTATTTTTATACCATAACGATGACAAAACAACACTTTTGGATGCAATCACCAGCTCGAGGTTTAATATTTGCTGAAACTAGCATAAAACCATACTTGATTACTTCTTCTTGAGCCTAAGTCTTTGCCTCATTCTATAGCGGCATACGATGTTCTTTTTTGGGCATTCTGATATGTGTTTCAAACAACATTTACACAATAGGACGAAACTTCTCTTAAGTATTGGTGATTTCAGTGACTTCAGTGAGTGTAATAAATAGCGTGAATAAGTTCAAATATGATTGTATATAGTAAGGGCAATATCGATAAAATGCGTGCAAAATACATGCGATAGGTAGAGATTCATAAGCAATGTTTAACAATGCTTGTTATTAAATCTTTACTTTTATTTGATTTTTTTTTTCATTTTTAGGTTCATTTGGAATTATTCCTATGACCTATGTTTTTGCTGGATTTAAATGAAACTTAGTTAAGAAATGCTACTTTTAAGATTTTAATGTACTACTTGGCTAAAACATATTAGCCTAGTATTTTGTAAGAGAGTAACTATGTTAGACTTATGACCATACATAACATTAGAATGATATTAGTGTATATTCCAAGTTTATATAACTATTTTGACATAAGATTATATTCATAATATAAGCCATATCATGTTGAAAGTATAGCATACTTTGGTCTCACAAAGATAAGATTCATTTTCTATACTAGTTCATTGTTGGGGTTTTACTTAAATTTATATAAAAAATTAAAAATGAATGGCTTTATTGGAAAAACATCTGTTTTATAGGTACACTATGTTTAGAAATGAAATTTAAGAAATTGAATGATTTTAGATCGTTTTATGTCAAAAGTCAAGGACTTCCCTACTTTTAAAATACAAATTATTTATAGTATGAGTAAATATAACTGAGCATGAACCTATAAGCATCATAATCACTAGCTTATTTAAATAGTGAGATATTTACTATATTTACAATATTCCAAATTATTTTTGTAGAATGTTTCCAATACTTTTGAAATTAAAATGAACTCGAATTTCAAACAATGACTATTTCAATGATCTTAGAGATCCTTTAGTTATTTTTAAGAGCTACTAATACTTAGTTTATTAAACTAAAAGGATTATGATACATAATTGAATTAATTATTACAATGTGAAACAAAAGTTGTTCGATACTCAAATACATTTTCTATACCTAAAGCGTATATGTGTATACATTTTATATTATTCATAATGAGATTTCAAATTATTTAAATATAGATATAAAGTATTAAACAATAGCTTGGAACAAACTAGCTTTCTAAACTAATAGTATTTAAAAAAAAAATACTACTTTTCATTTGTAAATTCTCTAAGTTACTAATATATAACTCTAATTTCTATTATTTTGAGTTTCAAACTATTAACGAAATACTAACCACCAAGATCAATGTGAGTGAGATTTGACTTAGTAATGGTACACATCTGTTCACCCAACTTGATTTAAATGGATAATTGTAGATGTTAAGAAATGAATTAGTAATGAAGAGAGGGATCATGCATGTAATCTAGTTTTGTAATGAAATTTGTAGCAAAGAGGCTTTATTTATGGTAGTAAAACATCATGAAATATGTTGTATACTTCTATTTGTTGATTGTTTAATGAGTCGTTGTAAAGGAGGATGGGAAATGTTGTGGCATGTGTTAATCGAAAGATTAATTTGGAATGACATTATATTATTGCATGTAAAAGAATTATTGTAATTGTATATATGTTGTGAACAAGTTTATACTTTGTTTAAGAAATGGAAAATATTCAATTTACAAAGGAAACTCTAACGAAATTTCTGTAGAATTTTTAGTCATAACGTAATCCTTGTCAAATGTTGGTGTGTTTTATGATTGGTTTTTGAATCATTTAATCCTTCCTTAAGCAATGTGGGTTGGGAATCATAAGCTATTTATAAAAGGTTGAACCAACGAGTGTTAACTAATGAACCTTAAAACTTTGAATAGTTTTATTAATTCTGAATTAGTGTTAGATAGTTATTTTCTCCTTTAGTTAAAGACATGATAACTTGGTTGTAAAATTCAGAAGTGAAACGATTCTCTAAGTTGAGAATGAAGGAGGAGTAAAGATATTCAAGTTTAATACTCACTAGCCTGCCCCGGCTCAACACCATACTTCTTACATTTAAGAGTTGCTCTATTCTCCTTATCACCTTCTCCCTCTCCCTTTTACTATTTTGGCTAGGCCTAGCAATGCCTCTCTTCATCCTTGGTGGTTTAAATTGATGAAGATTATCTGTCACGCACTGGCCATTATCCCATGATTAGGGATTGGATGAATGTTCAAATATTATCATGCTTTATAAACTTTCATTAAGTACCATTCACTAACATAATCATTTGGATCAACCTTATCATGGTTCATTACAATAGAAACAAGTTCATGCTCAGTTTATATTTCTAGGATTGAAGAGTAGTTTATTATATCGCTATGTTGCAATCCTCACTATATAAAGCTTTCTTATTCTTGAAACAAAAAGAAATAACAATTATAAAAAATAATGAATTGAACTTATTAAAGTCAATTTGAATATTAAAGGATGAATCTACCTTTAAACAAAGTTAAGATGTGCCTTCATCTCTTCAATGCCAAAGTTTAGTTGAAACTCTCAATAAAATTAGAAATATTGTACCCTTCTTCATATTTGGATTAAATTTATACTTAGTCCATAAATTTTGATCAACAAGATTTACAAACCATGTCATAATAGGATCCTTCCTAAAGTCTTTCCATTGGTTTCCTAAAAGTAAATGGATCTGTGGTGGCATTACATGCTCTCTAAAATAATATGTACATCAGTTGCCCTATGGGGATTATCTTGGAATTTTCGCTCAAATGCCAACATCATAACTTCCTCTTAGATCCAAAACAAACTTCTTTGAGAGCTAAGACAAACCCCAGCCACGGTTTCATGCCAAAAACTTTGTGCATAAGTAAATGAATACATATAAGATTTATATTTTGAAAAATTGAAATAAAAATAATGTACCTTTGCTTATCTTATATATTGGTCCAGTTGTTTTTTCTACTGTCCTTGAAAAGGTGGCTCAAATCCTAGAAAAAGAAGCTCCAAGTATTCTAGTCTCTAGCACTAACTACAATATAGGCTAAGGGAAGTACTTCATTATTCCCATCTGATCCAATTGTTGACAATAAAATTCCATCGTAATTCCCTACTAGATGAAACCCATTAACTCTAATCAGTGATCTGCAACACCCATCAGTCCCTTGTATTATGCAGTGAAAGAGATGAACATAAAGCTAAAAAGAAACTATCTATGGACTCAGATTCATGTCATGCACAATATGTTGGAGATTCAAGTTTTTTTTTCTCTGATCACCTTTGCATATGAAGGAATAGAGAATAAAACCTGTCATTCCAGCAAATAGCTTGTTGATCACATAAGGTTTCATAGCAGGGGATTGCTTCATGTAAACATTAAACTTCTTGAACAAGATTTTCAATCAAATATTTTCCTTTGATGTCATGATTTTCCCTAACATCCTCTATAACCTTAGGAGCAACCCATTTGACATACCCTATGAAATTAAAATCCTCTAAACCCCTACATATGCTACTCAAGCCATATTTTCTTAATTGTACGTGTCCTACATCAACTGGCCTGCTGGGATGCAACCTCCAATCACAACATTGTGTTTGCAAAAGTCATATTCCACATCACTCTATCAGAAGTTAGCACAATGCTTGAGAAAGACTTGCATATAGTCCTTTAATGTGTCCCTTAAATGTCCTTTCTTAGTGAAGATCATCCATGATCTGAGCTTTGTCTTCCCAAACTCTTCTATTCATATATCTCCCCATTCTTATATAAGATGGCAAAAAAATATTCATCATCATAATCATAACCAAAACTAAACCATTTATTAGGCTGCCAAGTGTTATGGATCATAAGGGAAGTATAGTCATTATCCAATTCAATAATAGGCAAAAATTCTTAATGCTTTCACTATGAGAAATAGAGTAGTCTTCATCTTCAAATTCATCATCTAGTGAATCATGAGTCTCATCATTATATGGTGAACCATCATCACCATCTTCTAGAATGTTGATCCTTATGATGTTTTGATGATGACCCAAAGCAAACTTGACTAATGTCTTTGTTTAGTTCATGTCAAGATGAGTTCCTAATCAAGTTCCCATTACCTAAGTTCCTTCACACTTACATAAATCCTAAACTTGATTTAGTCTTTATGTCTTCACTTCTATGAAGTTTCAGCTCAGCAACTTCAAGTGGTTCTCCTCTTGTTCCTACTCAGGAACAATGTGATGCATGGCTTGAATAGCTTCTTGTTCCGTTAAGGCTGCTGCATCTTCTCTTCACTGCTCAGTTGTGTTCCTACTCAGGAACTCAGTGTGTTCCTACTCAGGAACTCAGTGTGTTCCTACTCAGGAACTCAGTGTGTTCCTACTCAGGAACTCAGTGTGTTCCTACTCAGGAACTCAGTAATGCACAGGAACTTAACAAAGACATTAGTCAAGTTTGCTTTGGGTCATCATCAAAACATCATAAGGATCAACAATATTCCCCCTTTTTGATGATGACAAACCTAGGCAAACTTAAGGAGAAAAAATTCAAGCAAGCAAGCAATTATGCAAAAATTAAAAAAATAAACTTAAGCAGAAACCAAATGTTATTTTCCAGAGAGATTGCAGCTAGGAACAAGGAACTTTAGCCTTCAAGTTTGTCGGATCTTTTCCCCCTTTTGGCATCAGCAAAAAGTACAAATAGAGACAAATGACTAAACACACCACTACTCTTAAAAGGGCAGTTAGTTAGAATCAGAAACAATGGGAAAGAGTCCTACATATGCATAATAATCAGGCAGTCATAGCAAGCACAAATAGTCATAAAGTTCCAAGATGTCATAAGCCAGTTCCTAATTAATACAAGCCAAAAGAAAATGTTCACCCAAACACAAAATAACAGAAAACAAAGGAAATTGTTTCAAATTAACACAAACATCAGTAAAAGAGGGTGAGGAGGTAGGGAAGGCTAAGGTTCAGCTGGGTTTTCGGCTTCTTCTGCTGACACTTCCTCAAAGGCAACTGAGTGGATTGTGTCGAGGATCAGTTGGTGGTTCTTTGTCAGTTGATCTTTGTGTTCCTCTAGTTTGGTAGCCAAAGAAGCAATAGTTTCCTCTAGAGCAGTGACCTTGCTCACTAAGAGAGCATTAGAAGACAACACTTCAGCAAGGGAGTTCCTTAGTTCCACCACCAAATTGTCCATCTCTGAATTGGTGGAACTAGGACCCCCAAAGGTAGCAAAACCATAACATGTTGAAAAGGGTGTAGGAACGGCAGGAGTAGTAGATGAGGTTTCTTGAGGAAGAGGAACTGGGGATTCAGGAATCCTTAAATCCTCTACCTCAGCGTTAGGAGGAACAGGCTCTTCCTCATCTTCATCAAGAGTCACCATGACTGGTGACCTGGGAATTTTAACTCCTTGGGAAGCTATTCGCATGCTCTTCCTCGTCCCTTTCACAGGAACTTCCTGTTTGTCCTCCAAAACAACCTTCTTCTTCTTCCTTACAATCTTCTATGGGGCAACGGCATCATCAATTTCTATGGCAGGTTCCCCCTCAACATGTACTTCCGGGTGTGCCTCAGATGCAAAGCAGATGACCCCTTTAACAATTTTGAGATTTATTCCCAAAAGGGTACCTTCTTGTATAAAATTTTCTGGTTTTAGATCAATGTACTCATCCTCATTATCAAAAGAAATACCAAAACTTTGAAAAACAAAGGTTAGGAGTGACCCATAAGGGATAGAGAGATGAGGAACACAGTGATCTAGGTGACAGATCATCAAGGCAGGAAAGTTAATGGGAATTTTTTGAGATAGGCAGTAGATGATGGTAGTGTCTAGAAGGTTGACAAGGCTGTGTTTTTGTGGTCTAGGAAGAAGTCCTCTTCATACTAAATTGAAAAGCAGTTTGTGTAGAGGGGAGAGCACATTGTGATCAGTGGAGGAGACATTTGGAGTTCCTCCAATGTATTCTATCATCTCAGTTTCGGGAACACCATTGATTGACAAGCTTATCCGACCCTTAAAATATGAGCAATGTCCTGTATTTGGGACTTTAAACAACTCGGCCAGATAGGCACCATCAAAGGAGATTTGGGTTCCTTTGACCATCCCTGTACATACTCCCTTTATACACTTAAAAGATGAACAAAACTCGTCCATCACAGCAGGGAACACAACATTCTTAGCACACACATCCAACAAATATATCCAATTTTGAAACTTCAATAGATCAAGGAGATCATTAAACTTACAAGACATGCACCAGTCCAAATTGAGAGCAAAACCTAGCATGTATTTATCCCTTTTTATGCGTTGAGGCTTTTGGGCTTCCTCTGGTTCTGGTTCCTCGGTCTCGGGAATGTCACCGGTGCTGGCTGCGGCGACCTTTCTCTTTTTTGCACGGCGAGGGTTCGGTGGAGAGTTTGGATTTGTTGGGGAATTTGGAGGAGGTACCATCTGGAGTGGAGGGTGTTCCATCAGGGTTGGGTTTTCTTGTGTTTCCGTTGTTGAGTTTGCCATGAGCGGCGGTTGATGTGGTGGAGGTGATGGGATGATGGTGAGTTCCATGGGTGCTTTTGATTTTGCGGTTTGGGGTTGTGATTTTTGTGGCTTTTTCCGTGTGGGAACAGGTGAGTTGAGGCTTGTTTTCATGGTTTGAGGTAAGATAGGAGGAGGAAGGGGAGGAGTTGGTGAGGAGGGAGAGATTTACGGTGGAGTTTATTGTGGGGGAGGTAAAAAGATTTATCTTTTCCGTTTTGACTTCAATTTTGGTAGATATTTGTGATTAATTCAAAGCAATAAATTTTTTTAAAAAAATAAATAAATAAATAAATAAATGAAAGTGTGATAGGGACGGTTTGTGTGGGTGAGAAAAAATAGGGAAGTTGGAATAGCAAGTCTAGAGATATTTTTCAGGAATTGTTATCCAAGGAAGAAACAGAAAAAAAATTATATAAGGGAAAAGGTAAACAGAAGAATAAAGAACAAAAAAATTAAAGAAACAATGCTTGTACCTACAACATTAGGAACACGGAACAAATCAACATGGCTTATGACTCTTTTTCCTTTTTAACTAATTTGTACAAGTAGTCATGCACTGATCATACTTATAATTAGGAGTTCCATCACAAAGTACAATTCTAAACTATGTTTCCACACCAATGTTGTGTATAATCATTTGTACTAAAAGATTATTGCGTACCTTGGAGGAACTTCAAGGACAATCAATTAAGCTTTATCATTCCGAGTTCCAGTCGCATTTTCTCATGCTTGTCTCTACTCAAAGACTTAGTTAAAATTTCAGCTATTTGATGATCGGTTTGACAAAAGGTCAATCTTATTAAGCCTTTTTCCACATTATCCTTCAAAAAGTGATGCCTAATATGAATGTGTTTGACTCTAGAGTGATGAACTGGATCCTTTGAAATACATATAGCACTTGTATTATCACAGTAGATGGGAACACAATCAAGAATAATGCCAAAGTCACGCAACTGTTGTTTTATCCACAAGAGTTGGGAACAGCATGCGGCAGCAGCCACATATTCTTCTTCGGCTGTGGATAGAGCAACAGTATTTTGTTTCTTGGAACTCCAAGAAACCATGCAAGGACCAAGAAATTGAACCATACCTGAGGTACTCTTGCGATTGACTAAATCTCCAGCATAATCGGCATCAGCATAACCTTTTAGATCAAATGTGTCACTTGTTGGATAAAACAGACATAGATCATCTGTTCCTTTCAAGTATCTCAAGATCCTTTTTACAGCAGTTAAATGAGATTCTTTGGGATTTGATTGGAACCTTGCACATAAACCAACACTGAATGCAATGTCAGGTCTACTAGCAGTTAGATATAACAGTGAGCCAATCATTCCTCTATATTTTGTTTGATCCACACTTTTCCCTTTGGGATCTTCGTCTAGTCTTGTGGTTGTTCCCATTGGAGTGTGGTTAATCTTTGCATTGTCAAGTTCATATTTCTTAAGGAGTTCCTTGACATATTTTTGCTGGTGAATCATAGTTCCTTTCTCAGTTTGTTTTATTTGTAAACCGAGAAAGAAGTTGAGTTCCCCCATCATGCTCATTTCAAACTCACTGCTCATTAGATCAGCAAAATACTTGCACAAAGATTCGTTAGTTGCACCAAAAATTATATCATCTACATATATTTGTACAACTAAGAGATCAGTTCCTTTGGATTTCAAAAACAAAGTTTTGTCTATTCTTCCTCGTTTGAAATCATTTTGCAAAAGGAACTTGGAAAGTCTTTCATACCATGCCCTTGGAGCTTGTTTTAACCCATATAGAGCCTTATCAAGCTTAAAGATATGGTTAGGAAAGTTTGGATTTTCAAATCCAGGAGGCTGTTCCACATAAACATTTTCCTCTAAAAATCCGTTTAAGAAGGCACACTTAACATCCATTTGATATAATTTAAATCCCATGAAAGCAGCAAAAGCAATTAATATTCTAATAGCTTCTAGTCTAGCAATTGGAGCAAAGGTTTCTTCGAAATCAATACCTTCCTGTTGGTTATATCCTTTAACAACCAACCTTGCCTTGTTCTTGATAATTGTGCCATGTTCATCTAGCTTGTTCCTGAATACCCACTTGAGACCAATCACCTTCTGATGTTCCGGCTTGGGCTCAAGGTGCCAGACTTTGTTCCTTTCGAACTCATTTAACTCATCTTGCATGGCATTTATCCAGTCAGCATCTTCTAAGGCTTCTTTATGATTTCGAGGCTCAATGATGGATAGATAGGCATGAAAAGCACTAAAGTTCCTCAGTTGAGATCTGGTTTGTGTTCCTTTGCTAATGTCACTGATGATGAGATCTACTGGATGTGACTTTTGATGTTTCCATGGTTTGGGTTGGAAACTTGAAACAGGAATTCGACCAGAATTTTCTTCAGCATCAGGTTCTTCATTTTCATTCAAATCTTGAGCTTGTTCCTCTGCAGGCTCTTCATCTTGAGGATCAGGTACAGGAACTTCATTATTTACAGGTTGTTCCTGCTCCTGATCTTGATTTGCTATTATGTGTTGCTTAGGTGGTTGAGAAGTGTCCTCATCTTGGTCTGTGGGACGAATCAGACCAATTTCAAAGTTGTGATCTTCATGTTCCTGCATACTAGAGCGTGTGTTAGTTTCATCAAAAATTATGTGTATGCTTTCTTCGACACACAGTGTTTCCTTGTTGAAGACTCTATAGGCTTTGCTACTTGTTGCATATCCAAGAAAGATAGCTTCATCACTTCTTTCTTCAAATTTCCCTATGTTCCTCTTGCCATTGTTGTGTATAAAACATTTGCATCCAAATGCTCTCAAGTGTGAGATATTTGGTTTTCTTCCTTTTAGTAGCTCATAGGGAGTCTTGTCTATCAGAGGTCTGAGCATGACTCTGTTGATGATGTAACAAGCTGTGTTAATAGCTTCTGCCCAGAAGTTCCTTGGAAGACTAGTAGAGATAAGCATTGTTCTAGCCATGTCCTCCAACATTCTGTTCTTTCTTTCCACAACCCCATTCTGTTGAGGTGTTCTAGGGGCAGAGAAATTATGATTTATTCCATGTTCCCTGCAAAAATCATCAAACTTGGAGTTTTCGAACTCTGTTCCATGGTCAGATCTTAGATGTATTAGTTGATAACCAGTTGACTTTTGAATCTTCTTAGCAAATGCTACAAATTCATCAAAAGTCTCATCTTTGCTGGATAAAAATATAACCCAAGTAAATCTAGAAAAATCATCAACTAAAACCAAGACATATCTTTTTCCACTTCTACTTTGAATTCTCATGGGACCACACAAATCCATATGGACGAGTTCCAGTGGCTTTGTGGAGGTCACCATCATTTTAGATTTAAAAGAAGATCGAACCTGCTTTCCTCTCACACATGCATCACAAACTTTGTCATTAAGGAACTTAATTGAAGGAAGGCCAACTACCAAGTTCCTTGATCTTAGTTTGTCAATTAATGAGAAGCTAGCATGTCCAAAACGTTTATGCCACAGAAGTGGATCATCCTCAATAACACTCAAACAAGTTAGATTGTTCCTTGGAACAGTATTGAGGTCCACTGTATAAGTGTTCCCTTTTCGTGTTCCTTCCAAAATAACTTTTCCAGTGTTATTGTTGATGATTTTGCATTTTTCAGAAGTAAAGCTTACAGAGTTTCCTTTGTCACAAAATTGTGATATACTTAGCAGACTGTGCATTAATCCTTCGACTAGGAACACATTGTCTATTGAATGGGAACTTGACCTTTCGACTTTGCCTATGGCAATAATTTCACCCTTTTTGTCATCTCCAAAGGTCACAGTTCCTCCATTGTAGGACGCTAGTGAGAGAAGAGAAATCTTGATTTGTCTCCAGTCATGTGCTTGGAACAACCACTGTTGAGGTACCATGAGTTGTTCCCCCTCACTAGGACCTGCAAAAGAATTAGTTGTTAGGATTAGGAACCCAGTCCTCCTTGGGTTCCTCTGTTGTTACAATATAATCACATTTCTTTTGCCATATTTGTTTATCATGATTTTCATTTTTAGCAGTACTGTTTTCTTTCTTTTTACAAGTTCCATTTAGGTGATTACAATGACCACAAAAGGAACAAATTTTACTGCTTGGGAGTTCCACATACTTTTTCTTTTTGCCATTTTTCTTTTTGTAACCAAGACCTTCCGTCCTTTTGGTTTGGGCATCAAGAATCCATTTGGGAACACCCAACTGTTCGATCCTCTTATCTTTTCTTGCACACTCAAGTTCCTTCTCAAGTTTCTCCTTTTGTTCCTTAGCTAATTTCAAATCGTTTTTTAAATTTTCTAAATCAGCATTAAGGGTGACTAGAGGAACTTCAATAGAGTTGCAAGAATTGATATTAGAATACAACAGCTTGTATTGAGTCAATTCGACATTTAATATAATATTATCATTTTTGACTCGTTCAATTGTTTCTTTGAGCAAAATATTTTTGTCTAGTATCTCAAAGAATCTTTGTTGAACATCAGACCTGATATTATTCAAGTAATTAATATGATCTTTGCAAACATTTAATGCTTTATCACTTTGAGCTTTCTTATTACATATTTCTTTATAATCGTCTAGAGTTTCTAAGAGTAAAGAAATAAGTTTTTCTTTGGACAAGGACTTAAGATAGTCTGAGTTGATAGTTACCTCATTATTGATTGTGTTTGAATCATCATGTTTGGCCATTAAACATAAGTTGGCTGTTTCTTCCTGAGGCTTTTCCTCTTCTTGATCCGAGTCAGATTCTCCCCATGCAGCAATCATAGCCTTTCTGTAGTCAGTCTTTGAAAAGGAGGGTTTGTTGAATCTTTCCCTGGCTTGTTCCTTCCCTTTACCCTTTCCTTTTTCTGACTCCCATAAAGGACACTTGTTGATGAAATGATCCAGGCTTCCACACTTGTGACAAGCACCTTCTCCTTTGGAACTTTGATTTCTTTTAAAATTCCTTCCCTTGTTGTCACCAGTCTTGAAATTTCGATACATCTTTTTGAGTCTTCTTACCAGCATAGAAGCTTCTTCCTCATCAGTCTCGGAATCATCAAGTTCCTCAGCTTTGAGTGCTAGCCCACGATACTTGGAACTTTCAGTGTTGCTAGCTCCTAAGTGCAGCTCGTGAGTCATAAGGGAACCAGCTAGCTGCTCAATGTTGAACTTGGTGAAGTCCTTTGTTTCTTGAAGAGCAGTCACCTTGGCTCTCCAACGTTCATCTTGAGGAAGACTTCTCAATATCTTTCTTACCTGTTCATCAATAGGGATATTTCTTCCAAGGGAAACTAACTCATTTGTTATGTTAGTAAAACGTGTAAACATTTCTTGAATAGTTTCTTTTGGATTCATTTCGAATCTTTCATATTTAGACATTAGCAGATCAATTTTGGAACGTTTAACCTCATTTGTTCCTTCATGTGTTACTTGGAGTAAATCCCAGATTTGTTTCGCATTCTTGCATCCCATTACACGATTGTGTTCATGGGGTCCAAGACCACAGTGAAGCAACTTTACAGCCCTTGCATTAATTTCCATTTTTTCAAAATCTTCTTTATCAAATTCAGAAATAGGTTTAGGAATAGAAGTAACTTCAAAGTCTCCAACTTCTATGACACGCCAAACTTGGTAGTTCTCAGCCTTGATAAAGATTTCCATCCTGTTCTTCCAGTATGAATAGAATTTGCCATTAAACATAGGAGGTCTTTGCGTAGAGTAACCTTCTTCAAGTTTCTCGTGGGAATTCATCTTTTACAGGAACTTAACTCGACAGGGTAGCCTGCTTACTCCGAGAACCTCGCTCTGATACCAATTGTTGACTTGATGAATTCTACAAGAGAGGGGGGGGGGGGGGGTGAATTGTAGATGGGAACATAGAATAACCCTTCTTCTTCTTTTAGATACTCTCAAAGAGTCATTACCCTATAATTAGTTCTAGTTGGCAGAGGGTGGTGAAGTATCCCATAAACCCCTTGTAATGGTAGTGGACATAGGCATCTTTTTGGTATATGATAAAGGGTCATAAGAAAGCTTTTTGAGTGGAGGTTGAGATGAGGAAATTAGAACTTTTTGGCTTGAGGTATGAAGATGTAGTATAGATTGAATAACAAGGGCATTGCTACTGAAAACGTAGGATTCTTTTGTGGGATGGTTATCAAGAGTAGGTGTTGTCTGTATATTAATTAGTTGGATTGAAGGTTTACTATTACTGATAGACACTTAGGAGGACTTAAACTTAGGGCTTCTCCTTACAACTTCAAAAGCCAATTTGTTTAGAGTTAGGAGGGGAATAAACAACCTCAACCTTCTTATTAGCACTAAAAAACTTCATCTTGCCTTTTTCTTTTTTCTAATTACTTTTTTTTAATTTTCTCTAATGTCTTTTTCTTACATTTTTAGTAACTTAATGATCTATTTTCCTTGTTCTTTTCTCCTAGGTTCATCCTCCTCAATTTCAGGAAATGAATTATTCATTTCAATTCATTTGTAATGTGTAAACTTTCAACATTAAAGTGTTCATTCTCTAATTATGCACTCTCCTAAAGCTAGCTTTTTCTCCACATTTACCCTAAAAAACATCATAATTCAAAGGAGAATAGTTTAGCTAAGGGTATCTTAGAATGTTGTGGTGGCGATGGTAAAAGCTGCTCCATTATCTTGTTGTGATTTCCTATCATACCAAGCTTGTAGAAAGGATTAGTTTTAGTCAAATCCCCTAACCCATATGTAAAAATGGTTCTTGTCATACAGCCTACTAAACATCTCCATAAATGAAGAAAGTTTAAGATTTGGTATGAGGAAGAACAGGAGAAGATATGTTTTGAGTAATGTCGTATGAGTGAGAAATAAGGAAGTTGGGTTGTTTGAAATTACATGGGTAGGGGCATTAAATGATATTTTAATAATGTAAAACACATGTTTAGGGTTTAATTACACCTAATTAATGTTTGATTAACAGAGAAATCACATTACTTAATTAGTGCTAAGTAAAGTAAGCCAATTCTAAAATGGTATAGCTAAGAATTTCCCTTATTTTGAAATAATTCATAATTGAGATCATTAAAGGAGGAGTGGTGATAATTAGATTCTTCTCCTTAATTTTCCTTAAGAATATAACTATTTAAATGTAGGGCTATCAATTTTAATTCTCTAATCGAGTTTAAGTTGCCTTACAGACATGTAGGCATTTTTCATGTCAAATTGATATGCCATGTTTAGTTCTAGTCTTATTATTTTTTGGTTAATTCAATCCAATCCTAGCAAAATTTAAGTCAAGTAATTTTTGATTTGGAAGGACTAAAGAAATAAATCTTCAAACTACTTTTGTTGTACAAATGATCTCAGTGAGTATTAGAAGCAAAAGATCAACCCAAAATGAAACAAACTAGCAAATCCATACTAAATATAGGTATCCTTGATGTAAAATCACGAGATTACGACAATAAAATTCCACTTCATAGATCATTTAAATGATTATAGGAAAAAAATCCTAATTTTATGCAATAGTTAATTCTAATTTGCAATAACTTATGACCAGATTATGCACTTAAGCTAAGAACCTAATACCCAATCATTCATGTAGAAATAGATTGAAAACTAACGCAATAATTGATCACAACACCCAACGTATCCAAGATAGAACAAAGGATGAATATTTTCTTACAAATTTCACCTGGTAAAATCTTTCCTAAGGGTAACCCTTATTATGCTAGGATATAGGCACACCACCAAGCACAATCTAACTCTACTCGTCAAGTTGAGCTAGTAAAGGAAAGCTAATTGATTCTCAAATCGAGAGAACAAACAATCTAAAGAAAACTTGAGTTCTTGATTAAAATTTGAATGCTTTTCATGGTTACAATAGCTCCCTACTAATAAAATTAGGGTTAGTTATCCAACTCATGTCCAACTAAGCATTATATAAGCTTTCTCAGGCCACCTAAGAAAACATGCAATCCTAAGATTATGAAACACGTCCAAGATAACAAGAAACACGTCCAAGATAACAAGAAACACATAACTATCTTCCTAAAATATATGAAACAAACTTCTAGGTTTTCTAATTTATGAAAGTCAGATTTATTGACTTAAGAAGACTCCTAACTGGACTAAAAAACCAAAACCCTAGCATGCCTCATTGCCCTTACTTCCTTCCTTCCTATCTTACATGGTAGGCTATTAGGGGTGTTCATTAGCGGGTACTCAAAAATCCGGGTACTTGCTTTGTCGAGTATTTAAAATGCGGCCCATAACGCAACCCGTGAAATTCGGGTACCCAAATTTCCCGGGTTGGGTCACGGGTACTCGAATTAAAAAAAAAAAAAAACTGGACAATGGATCACAATAGTCACAACTCAACTTTAAACCCTTGGATCTTTGTTGCAACTTGGGCTAAATATTTATTTCAAGATTTTTTTTTTGTATATTTTGCTACAAACTTTCTATATTCTTTAGATTCCAACACTCTAATTTTTCATCACATGCATGAAGGAGCCTACATCAACTCTCGGCATTGCTTCTATGGTTCTATCCTAGTGTCTATGGACTAACTCAGAGTATCTACATTCTATTAAACCAATCACATAAGCAAGGCAAGTTGTCTAGATCAGCCTCATCTCATTAGCAAATACTAGAATGAGTCTATTGTATATTTGTATCACAATTGACAACTTTCATCTGCTTCCTTGAAAAGACCATATATAAATCAATAATTTGTCTCATTTTCCAATAATCAACAACATTTGTAATAACAAAACAACTTAATATCTCAATTTTCCATAGCAAAACAACAAGGTTATATTCCACAATGCAAAGATACAGAGGTTCATTCAATGTTGTATAATAAAAAATCCAACAACACTTATACATTGCCATCAACATCCAAATGTCTCATCAATTATGATCGTCGGTTGCTCCTTAACCAAATCTTTCATATCTACAAAATAAAAAATAAATATAATTTAATAATGATCATTATAAAATCATGGAGTACAATACAATAAATAAAAGTATTTTATTAAAAGGTTGATAAATAACCTTCTTTTATTTTCTTCAATTCTAGCAAGTTCTCCTCAATAGAAATATGTTCATGAGAAGAACACATCCAATCTTGAGAGCTAATGAGAGCTTCCACCATATTAGTACTCAAAGAGGTGCAAAAGAATCTAGAACACGACCTCCCATGCTAACTGCATATGTTAAAGTAACGGTTGAAACTGGAATTGCAAGTATAACACGTGCCATTGTCCTAAGAATTGGATAACTTTTTGTTTGTTCTGACCACTAAGCCAATATATCAAAATCATCATCATCAGGTTCAACATTAGCCCCTAAATACTTCTCTAACTCAAATTTTTTTTCCCAAAAATATCCAAGTCCACATTCTCACTCACATAAATACTTCTCAACTTAGATGACTTGGTGGACTTCCTACATTGTAACCTACCCTTATTACAATGAGTACTAGAAGTAGTAGAAGAAGAAGTCCCTTTTTCATTTGTATAACAATCATACGTTGAATGCAATGTATCATTATATTTTCCTCTTGAACACAAGCCTTAAACTTTTTGAGCATAGTAGGAGAACCCCTCACATACTTCACATTAGCATCGACTTTTAAAATATATATATCATCTTTCAAGCCATCTTTCACCACTAAGTTAATTATATGTGCAGCACATCTCATATACAAATACTCATTACTCGATAAAAGACCATTCCCAAAGATTAAAGATCTTTGCCAAATATTTTATGGCTAGATCGTTTGAACTAGCATTGTCAACTATGACAGCCAAAATCCTCTTTAGGCCCCATCCAAACAAACACTCTTCAGCTGCTTTACTAATAAGCTCACCAAAATGACCAGCAATAGGGCAAAAGTTGCAATATCCAATCATCATTACTGAAATGAGCAGTTATAGGACAAGTTTTGAGCAGAGGTCCATGTATTTATGGTTAGATAAACCCTAGAAGATAAATTTTTGAAACAATCATGTAACTTCTTCCTTTGTTCTTTGGAAAGAGTATAACAATCCCTTATAATAGTGGAACATGAGGGAGGTACAAAGTCAAGGATAGCAACATTACAAAAGTGTCAAAATCCTACACACTCAACAAAACTAAATGGCAACTCATCAACAAGTATCATCTTAGCAAGTGCTTTCTGATATGGATATCAAGAAGAAGGGCAATTCATATTCGGATCCAATTAACTTGATGGTGTGTCCGAGTGGGTTTGATTTGCAAAAGGGTCAAACTTGGGTCACATTGATTAAAATGGATCAAGATCAAGTGGATTTGGCAATGAAATAAATTAGTGTTGTTAGAAGTTGAGATTGAGTCAAACTCAACTTGCTTGCTTTGACTAAGTCTTTGCTTTGACCAAGTCTTTGTTTTGACTAAGTCTTTTGCTTGCTGCCCAAGTCAGTCATTAGAGTCCTAGTCCTAGTTAGTTTAGGTTTCTTTTGTTAGAAATAGGGGGTCTTATGCATTTGTAATTCATTCAACCTTTTCAGAAAATAAACCTTGTATTCGTGAGAATTCAATTAGAACTTGAGAGATTCTTGTTCAACCTTAATTCTTTGTTTCGAGTGAATCATTCAAAGGTTAAGAGGCCTTAAACTTTGTCCCGAGTGAATCGTTCAAAGTGAGAGGGTTAGTGATGTTCTTCCAGAGATTGGTTGAAGGTTGTTAACGAGACTTGCACAATTTCCAGAGATTGGTTCTTGTTCAAGCCATATCCTTCGATCCTAAGTCACATTCAATTAAAGAAACTTAAAGAAACGTGAAACCCCCTCCTATTACGCATCAAATTGGTATCAGAGCTTGGTTTTAAGTAGGGAGGAACGTCGTTGTAGGAGGACCTGCTCGTCGTTAAGAGCAAAGGTGAGTTTACCCAGATTCGACCACTTTCTGGGCGGAACTTTGGAGAATGATAACTTCTGCGTGCCTTGTTCAAATTGGGCGATTCTTGAGCGAAAATTGGGTGAAATCTTATAAGGAATAAGCATATAAAATTTCAGGAGATTTGGAGGTCGTTTGCTATAATTTCGAAGCAGGAACATTCAACAGCACCAAAAAGGAACCAAATCCGGGGAGGAAAATTTTCAAACTTTAAAGAGAGTTCAAGATTGTGTACGAAAATCAAGATTCTTGGTTTTCTGGTATATTTGCTCCATCTAGGAGGAAGTAGTAACGAAATATGGAGCAAGAAGGGATGTCTCTCAAGAGTATCCTCGAAGCCCTAGAACGAATGGAAGCGAGAACAAAAACACTCATTGATGCGGTAGTGGCTGATTATTCAAGGCGGCTAGATCCAAATTCCATTCACTACTATAAAAAAAAGAATGATGAGGAGGAAGACTCGGAATCTAATCAATCCAATCCACACCCTAGCCAACAAATCGATGATAAAGGCATCAAACTAGATGACTTCGATGGACTAGGTGATCCGGAAGATTACCTTGAATGGGAAAGGCAAGTGGAGAAAATTGGAGAATATAAGGGGTTTGATGAAGCGACAATATTCAAAATAGCTTATATTCGATTGATCAAAAGCGCGGGCACGTGGTTAGAAAACCTAAAATCTAAAAGAAAGAAGGCTGGAAAATCCAAAATCACTACATGGAGCGAGTTGAAGAAGAAGCTTCGAGCTAAATACGTTCCTAGTGACTTTGAGCAAGAGCAATTCATTAAGCTCACAAACTCGTTCCAAGGAAGCAAAACAGTCAAGGAATATATCGTGGAGCATGAGCGTTTATATGCGCTTTGTGACCTTGAAGAAAAGGAACCTCTGAGGATTGCAAGGTTTCTAAAAGGATTAAATCGAGATATAGCAAGAAGGTGTGAATTGCAGTCCAAAAATTCTTACCACGAAGTATGCAAGCTTGCATTGAAGATTGAGCAACACCTTAAGGAAGAAAAGGGTGGAACATCAAGACCATATTCTAAACCTTTCACCCCTCATAATGATAAGGAATCCACGAATCCTACTAACACCGCAAAGATGGATGGTAAAAAGCCTTTTGAGAGAAAGTGGCCTGAAAATAAGAAAGATGTTCCGATTTCAAAAGAAGAAGCAATGAGTAGAGTGAAGTGCTTCAAATGCCAAGGGAGAGGACATGTAGCGTCCCAATGCCCCTCAAAGAGGGCCTTGACCATGGAGAAGTATCTCGAAATGGAAGAGGAGGAAAGGCACTACAATTTTGTTGCTATAGAAGAGGAACACACCTTAGAGCAAGAAGGAGATGAGGATGAGGATGAGGATGCTTTTGCTGATGAAGAACACCAAACCTTGGTGTTAAAGAAAGTGATGCTCACAGAGGTGAATGAATCAAATGAACAAAGAGAGAATCTGTTTCATACGAGGTGTGTAGTTAAAGATAGAGCGTGCAATGTTATCATTGATAGTGGTTCATGCACAAATGTAGCCTCAAGTGAGATGGTTCATAAGCTAGGGTTGCCAACCAGAGATCATGGGAAACCATACAAACTAAGTTGGCTTGATGATTCAAAGGGTCTAAGAGTAAAGAAGCACGCACTAGTCACGTTTTCCATTGGAAACTACAAAGAAGAGCTATGGTGTGACGTTATTCCAATGAGCGCTTGTCATCTACTACTTGGGAGGCCTTGGCAGTTTGATAGGAAGGTGATCCATGATGGGGAAGCAAATACCTACACATTATTGAGCGGAAATAAAAGAATCAAATTAATGCCCATGTCACCTAATGAATACTACACAAGCTGCAAAACAAAAGCACAACCAAAGCCTACCATGTTTATCTCCCAACAAGAGTTAGACAACGAGATTATGGAGAATGGGGGATTGTGCTACCTTTTGGTGATTAAAGAAGCCCAACCACACGGGAACATGGAGAATGGTATTCTACATGCATTGCTAAAAGAGTTTAGAGACGTGTTCCCTAAGGAGCTACCCAAGGGACTGCCACCTATCAGGGGAATCGAGCATGCAACTGATCTAATCCCAGGGGCACCATTGCCTAACAAACCAGCCTATAGATGTGATCTAGAGGCATCTAAAGAACTTCAAAGACAAATTGAGGATGCTATCATGGTTGTAGTTGACAGATTTTCGAAGATGGCTCATTTCACTCCAATGCATAAAACAGATGATGCTCAACATGTAGTAGATTTATTCTTCAAGGAGATAGTGAAATTGCATGGTATTCCAAGGAGCATAGTCTCGGATCGAGATTCGAAGTTCTTGAGCCATTTCTGGAAGTGTTTGTGGAAGCTTGTGGGGACTAAGTTAATGTTTAGTACCTCCCACCACCCTCAAACAGATGGTCAAACCGAGGTCACAAATCGTACCTTAGGTCAGTTGCTAAGAGGATTAGTTAGTAGAACTCAAAAGGATTGGGATAACAAGCTAGCACATGCTGAATTTGCTTACAATCGGTCTCACTCCTCTACTACACAAAAGACACCATTTGAGGTTGTGTATGGTGTTAATCCGTTTTTGCCTATTGATTTGCTTCCATTAAAGAAGACAGATATTCATGTTGATGCTAAGAAACGTCTAGAGGTTTCTTAAAGACTTGTGCCGAGGTTAAGGAAAGAATTGAAAGGATGAATGAAGTGTACAAGACGCGGTCTAAAAAGAACCGAAGGCAGCCTATCTACAAGGTTGGGGACTTGGTATGGTTACACTTAAGGAAGGAGAGGTTCCCAGAGAAACGCAAAAATAAACTAATGCCTCGGGCAGATGGTCCATTCGAAGTTATTGAGGCCTATGGAGATAGCACATATAAGCTTGATCTTCCTAGTGAATATGGCAATGTGAGTGCTACCTTCAATGTTGGAGATCTTTCACCGTATCTTGAGGATGAGAATTTGAGGGAAAATTCTTTTGAAGAAGGGGGGAATGATATGGATATCAAGAAGAAGGGCAATTCATATTCGGATCCAATTAACTTGATGGTGTGTCCGAGTGGGTTTGATTTGCAAAAGGGTCAAACTTGGGTCACATTGATTAAAATGGATCAAGATCAAGTGGATTTGGCAATGAAATAAATTAGTATTGTTAGAAGTTGAGATTGAGTCAAACTCAACTTGCTTGCTTTGACTAAGTCTTTGCTTTGACCAAGTCTTTGTTTTGACTAAGTCTTTTGCTTGCTGCCCAAGTCGGTCATTAGAGTCCTAGTCCTAGTTAGTTTAGGTTTCTTTTGTTATAAATAGGGGGTCTTATGCATTTGTAATTCATTCAACCTTTTCAGAAAATAAACCTTGTATTCGTGAGAATTCAATTAGAACTTGAGAGATTCTTATTCAACCTTAATTCTTTGTTTCGAGTGAATCATTCAAAGGTTAAGAGGCCTTAAACTTTGTCCCGAGTGAATCGTTCAAAGTGAGAGGGTTAGTGATCTTCTTCCAGAGATTGGTTGAAGGTTGTTAACGAGATTTGCACAATTTCCAGAGATTGGTTCTTGTTCAAGCCATATCCTTCGATCCTAAGTCACATTCAATTAAAGAAACTTAAAGAAACGTGAAACCCCCTCCTATTACGCATCACTTTCCTAATAGCATCTTGGTTAAATCGCCATAGTTTAGGAATATTAACGGTCTCAATAGTCCCATCATCATTAGCCTTTATCTTAGACTCAAAATACAAAATTGTTTGCTTTTTGTACAAGTTAAAGTGAGCTTTACTACACCTTACAATACGACGAGACATAGCATTAGTTCCATTTCTAGATTCACAACTAATTAGGGAACCACAGTAAATGCATTTGGCAGGTTTTTCATCCCCAACAATTTTACTAAAATGATCCCAACAAGTTGAGGTTTTTTTCTTTTACTTCCAGTTGAAGTTTTAACTTTCGGCTTCTTTGCCCTCTTTGTCTTCAAAGACTTTCTACTAGTATCCTTCACACTATGTGGTTCCTCACATTCGCCTTTTTTTTCTTCTACTATTTTAGAGTTACTCGCCTCTATACAATCATTAGATGCACCACTCTAACATTTTCTGAAAATGCACAAAACAATCAAAGGGTTACTGAGTATGCTGCAAGTTTATGAAATGCACAGGCCAAACTGATCATTGATCTGACATGACTGGCACATACCAAAATAATCAAAATGCACAAGCACTGGTCTGAGCAAAATGATCAAAATGATCTAATTACCCGTCAGATGTTCGGGGAATCACGAGTATTTAAGGTCGGGTTTTCCTGACCTATAGGCTATCCTTCTCCCACCAACATTACTATCCAAAAAACGAATCCCACTTTGTTCTCTTGGTTTGCATTCTCCTCAAATAACTCATTAGTCCTCTTCAACCCTCTAACAACCAACTGGATGAACTTAAAATCCTCTATCAAGCTGGACGGTTTTTTTAACTCTTCAAAGATTCCAAAGCTCTTGCTATCAACTTCTCAAACGGCAAAAAGTCAAGTTATGCTCTTGTCAAGTCAAGTAATCTTTCAGTTTGTTGCAAATCTTCATTAGATGCAAATATCGTGAGTCTTGGAATAGCAGGTTGAATGAGTTTCGAGTGGACTGGTTTACTGGCCCTACCTCAAGTTTTATGAACCAGTCAGACGCAAGTCAATTGTTTACTGGTCAAACTTGGAAAACAATTCCATCTGCGTTAACTGGGCTCCTCAGTCCTCACTGTTTCTGCCCCAAGTGTTGCACCTTCATCTGTTTCTCTTGAAGCTCATCATTGTAAAGCAAATATAATGACCTTCACTTTACATCATAAAATTGAACCCTAAGTGTACAAGGAAAAGCACGAGGACAAGGGCTGAAGCTTGACTCAACTAGTTTCAAAATCAAAATCAAGAGTCCTCGATTGAGTATTATAACGATTCTCCAAACAAACAAAATAATACGAGACATTCAGCAAAATAACAGAACAAGAACCAAAAAAATGTCAAGTTGCTGATTAAAAAAGTATTTAAAGCCTATACTACCAGAAAGAACTTCCAATCAGATACTGCAATCCAATGAAGCTGCATCTTAAGAAACCAGATTATCATTAAGTGACAAAGAGGCCAACTGATCAGCAGTATTGCCACCTTGCTGTTGTGTGACATTCCTCAGAACTTCCATAGCCTCTGCAACTTTTGCCTTCAACGCATCTGGAGACTCCAGCAAATGCAGAACCTCTGGCTGGTCCATCTCCAAAAGCATGCCAGTCACCTTAGCAGCATGATCATGCTCAATAGCATCCACCAGGGGATACAAGCTTTCTCCAAGCATCTAAAGATATAGGAAAAGATTATCAAGTCATTAGAAAGCTCCAATGACCCTTGACAATGAAATAATATTATTTCAGATCACATGTAACATACCGTTCTTTGCTGCTCAGGAGATGCATTTGCCAGGGCAGTTGCCAAAGCAGTGATGGGTACAGGCTGAGCAATTCCTGCATCTCGCATGGGAATACCAGCCATGTCATAGCCAGCAAGCATAGACCCAGGCATTGGGACCTCTGGCATGTTCCTCCCAGGTGGATAACGGTAGACACGCCCTCTTGGAAGCATCTGAACATCACAAAACTCAAACATGATGTACCCAAACCTATAAACATTAAAGACCAACACTGACAGAATAGTAGCATACCTGCTGTTGCATCATGGGTACAGGTTGCTGACTTTGCTGCACAGGACCTGCACCACGTCTTCCTCCTGGGCGCTGACCCTGTTGCCCCTGCTGCATAAACGGCATAAAGAAGTTGGGCATAGGAGCTGCTCCAGGTCTCACTCCAGGTACAAGCTGCTGTTGATAACCAAATCCAGCCTGTAACAGTTTCACGTTGACTTTAATAAACCCCTTTCAAAATACAGTGACATAGAAACCCATGCTAAGCTAAAGCAAGTCTTAGACAGAGAAACAAATGCATAAACAAACAAATTGAAAACCCCTAGAACATCAAGGTCAAGCTTATATCTAGATGTTCAAATTTTAGATGTGATCCCCATTAAAAACAATGCACACAGCAAGAGAGAAATGTTGCCAAAAATTTGCAAACCAAGGTATTGATAATAATTAGTACAATAACTATGAAATCTTACTTGTGGAGGAATCATAGGTGGAGCTTGCCCATAGAAAATCTGTTGTCCAATACCTGGACCTCCAGGAGGATAAATTGGCATCTGAGGACCAACAGAAGGTGCCATGGCAATTGGCCTCATTTGAGAAAACTGAGCCTGCAATATAAAAGTAGCTAGAATAAGCCAGGTAATATTTTTAAAAATGGTGATCTCAAAAAAACAAAATTTCTGTCTCCTTTATTAATGTTCACTAATGCGCAAACTGTAGCAAAGAGACAGAGTAATACAAGTATTCCTTGATATCCTAGAAAGAGAGTTTAAGTAGAAGACAATCGAGAGATGGCAGGAAGTGGAAAAATAAATTAGTGGAAGGACACAAAAGATAGCAGCTAGTTCTGAATAGTTGAATCCAAATTTTAACATCACCAAATTTTAGCTCTAACTGAACAGGACATGTTTTATAATAGCCAAGTTATTCCCCGTATTATATAGAAAATATACGTACAGACTTGGCAGAAAGTAGTTGATTGACATAAAACATCCTGCAATGTTAAAAGAATGAACATGTAATCCGTAGATTTATGAAGTTTGCTATCCCATACTATAGTTGTCCCAGTATGGTTTACCATTACAATCCTTAACTTGTTCCAAAAAAGCACTTCTAAAAAACATGCAAGCCATCACCAAAGCAAGAATACTGTAGATTGAGAAATTACTCATAAAAAAAGAGGTTTATGAAGGAATATACCTGCAAACGAGCTCTTCTTTCTTCTTTTCTCTGCGCAAGTGCAACGTACAAGGGCTTGCTCACAATGATTTTTCCATTCATCTCGGTAAGCTGTGATGCAAAAAATCCAAATTTATGGTTCAAAAACTCAGTAACCACAGTCAAAATAAAAGTACCCCAAAAACCTTGATGACTCACAAAGAGACACACTTACAGCTCTAGAAGCCTCTTCAGGGCTAGAAAATGCCACAAAGCCAGAACCCTTGCTAATACCACTGGGATCGCGCATAACCTGTAGACAAACAAACAACAATTTTAGGCAATGTTTAAATCAAAGAACATTAGTCATGTTGAAAACCAAGATACCTTGCAAGATGTAATTTTTCCATACTCTCCAAACAACTCCTTAAGCTTCTCATCATCAATGGTATCATCCAAGTTCTTGATGTATAAATTGGCACCCTGGTACTTGTCAGCAGCTTCCTTCATGCTTTGCTCAAATTTTCCCTTTAGCTCCTGCTCTCTTTCAGTTTTCTTCTGCGCCTTCCCAACATACCACTCTTTGTCATCAAATTTCTTACCATTTAAAGCTTCAACTGCTTTGGCAGCATCTTCAGCATTGTCATAGTTAACAAACCCAAAACCTTTTGATTTCCCATCTGCATCCCTCATCACCACAGCACTGGTGATAGGTCCATATTCACCAAACACTTTTTTCAAGTCATCATCAGTAGTTGATTCAGACAGATTCTTCACATAGACATTGTTGAATCTTGTTCCACTCATATTAGTATCCCTTTCCTGTTTACGAACAAAATGCCCAACATACACCTGTTTATCATTGATCAGCATCCCATTTAGCTTCTCAATGGCTTTTTGAGCAGCTTCTTCAGTATCAAATTGCACAAAGCCATAACCCTTGGACTGGCCATTAGAATCTGTAGCAATCTTGCATGATAGGATGTTCCCAAAAGAAGAAAATGTATCATGCAAAGCTTTGTGGTCAATGGCTTTGTCCAAGTTCTGCAAGAGTACAAAAGATTATGTGTTAGTCCACCATAAGGAGTCAAATCAAAAGCCAAAGAGATAGCTATTAGCACCAAAAATTAATGCATCACCTTGATAAAAATATTCCCAGACCCACTTTTGCGAATACTAGGATCTCGGTGAGAGTACATGACTCTAATAGGCTTTCCATTCAGTGGAGTGAAGTTCAAAACATCCAATGCTCTTGCGGCTGATAGAAGAGGAAAAATAACTAAATCAATAAACAAGTAAACAAGCATACAATTGACAGAATGGCCAATGATATTCTCTATGATCTAGAATAGAAAAATTCCTATTCAACTAACTGCCAACTTTGAAGCCTAATCAGATTGATCCCCAAATGGTAAATTTACTAAAATTAGGCCACCAATCCCCAACAAGGAATTGAGGAAAAGACAAACATAGTTGGCATTTGGCAACAAACCCAAACAACTGTATCAGTTCCAGTTAAGCAAACGCGAAATCTAAAACAACAGGCAGCAAAAACTCAAAAGCCTATATACCCCTTAGTTACATTGCAATCCATACTAGTAGCCAAACAATACAATCTCCCAGTGACAAAGAGACTAAAAAAGATTTCAATTAAGAGTTAACTAAATATCACAAGACCACAAGGTAAAATATTATGACACAATTGCATGGCACTCGATACTAACATGTGCAATGTCAGACTCGATTGAAATTTACTAATATCTTAATTTAATTAAAATGTGCATTCTGGACATAAGAACATCTTGACTTCTGTGCCTCTAGTACAATGGAATCATAAACTACACAGCTGCAAAAAGGCTGCTCCGAATGAAAAATAAACACAGAACATACTAATGCAGTGAAAATTACATAATAGCCCTTGTCCATATTTTTTTAAAAGACCTGCATTTATACTGTTCCTAACTTTACAAATTCATATCTTAAAGCAAAATGTAGGATCGACAAGCTATGGAAGAAACACGGACATTATCACATGATCATCGACCCATGAGAGGATGACCAACAGCTTCCTGTGCATTTGCCCAAAAAAAGAACAGTATTTTGGCAGTAACATTCAGAAGTCAGCGTACTACATAATCTTGACTTCATCACAAATCACCCGTTAACTTGCCAAAATTCAGTTAAATGTAATGACAACAAGTCAAAGCAAGCACTAACCCATAATGGAGACAAGCATACATCAATTACAATAAACAACAAGCATCCCAGCCACACAGTCTGACTCTGGACTCGCAAGTCAACAAATTGGACAAGCATACATCAAAGCCAATCAAACAAGCAGCAACCCAGTAAAACAGTCTAAACTCTTGAAACACAAGCCACACATAAACTTGACACAATACATAAAAATACAATGCCAATACGACGCCTACTTAACGAAGCATGCGCATTAATAATGTAGACAAGCAGACATCAACAACAAATAACAGAGCAGCAACCCATTAAAACAATCTCAACCTCTTCACAACATATCACTCACCTGCCAAAACTCAGGACAACGCAACCCTAACACGATTATGCACACGTCAATCAACTATGCATAAAAACATACCACCAAACAAAATCAAGCACGCAACGCCACAGCGAAAACAATAAAAAGGTGGAACCATTTTGGCAGTAATACAAAAACAATTTATATTAATTTCACAATGAAATTATTACTACAACAGTGCGACTGACGATGGGAGGGGAGGGGACGAACCTTCTTCAGGGTTGCTGAAGTTGACATAACCGTAACCAAGAGATCGACGAGTAGACAAATCTCGACAAACCCTAACAGAAACAACTGCACCCATCTGGCCAAATAGATCGTACAGCTGCGAGTCATTCACGTTAAAGTCAAGGTCACCCACATAAAGCGACGTCGTAACGAACGCCCCTGCAGTACCAGCACCAGCACCACTCCCATTCGGGTTCGCCACTCCATTGGGAGCCGAACCCGAAACCGCACCCGTAGACGGAGCAGTCTGAACTTGAGCCATCACTAATAAATCAAATCAAAAAAATTTCAATATTTCTGAAGGATACAAAGCTCTCTAAATCTCCACGAACAACAAAATTGGTAAAGGTTTTCGGGGATAGAGTGAGGAGAGAGAGGGGAGATAAATCGTCGGGAAAAAGTGACGATAAATGAGAGGAAGAAAATTTGGAGAATATTTTTGGTGTTTTTGGAAGTGGGAGGGCAGACAGACGGGAAGACTGCACCACAACCGGGAAAGGAGTAACCGCTTGGGTTAATATAGTATAAGGAATGACGGGAGAGTATGCGGGTGGGCTACCGAAAAGAAAACCCTAGTGCGTCATTGAATGAGAGTGAATCTTTGCCGTTGGATTGGATTTGGGGCATTTGGTCGAGTGACCGTTTCTGTCCAGAGGAGTGTGATACTGACTGATCTCACACTAGCGAGTGAAATCAGAGGCTTTTAATGCTTTTTAGGATGTAGGATTAGCCGCTTAAGATAGCTGGGAATTTTTATGGAGTGGGATAGAGTAGTTAGTAGGTCGGGAATTCTTTAATTCAAGTGTTAAATAACATTTCACGCTTAGGGCATGCTTGGATTGAGGGTAATACACTAGGAGAGTAATAAAAGTCAAACCATGAAAAATAAGATTAGTTGAAGTGATTTATAAGAGAAATGTATCGTTGATAGTGTGATGAAAGGAGAACTAATACCCTTATTTGAGAGGTAATAGGTACACTTCATATCCTTAAGGTAGTAATTACCACCTTAATGAGGGTAATAATCAATCTCTCAATTCCTTCTTCTTCCTCATACCACCATTATAATATCTTCCTTTCTATCTCATCCCTTTGTCACCGTCTTTATTTTACATTAATTTTTCATTAGTTTGACTATTATTACCCCTTAATCCATCTTTCTCAATCCAAGAATGATCTTAGGTTACTATTATGCAGGAGTGAATAGGAATTTTTGGCTGGATAATGTTCATTACGAATTATGACTAATTAAATGAATCTCATATGAAGTATCGGGTTCCTAAATTTCATCTTCAAATGAGAGTTTGTTAAGAATATACTTTCTCATTTGATTGACAAAAATGAAATTGTTATTATTGTTATCTGAATTATTAAACATCATCAACAATTACTTTAGATCGCCCATAAATTTCACGTGAAATTACCGTAATGCTCAAAATATTTTAATAACCTAAATCACTTAAATTTATTTCACATAAAATAGTTTCTCAATACACTATGTCGCGAAAGCACGATAGATGTTAGAAGAGGCGATAGCTCCGGCGCCGACAACAGAAGCGGTAGCTTCAGTGCTGGCGGCAGAGGTAAAGCTTTAACAATTTTTTTTAATATTTTTTTTATATGTGTTACGTTAATAAATAATTAAATCATAGTTATTATAATAAATTATAATCGAAAAAGTTTAATTTGTAAAAATAAAAAAGTATTTTCCGTTTATTTTTTTAATTTGTTTTTGTATTGAACTCATAATTTTAAATAATATGTATAATCATTGTGATCTAAATATATGTATATTATGATCTACATAAAATAAAGTAAAAATGAATAATTAATTATTTTAGTATTAGTAAGTAAAAAATGAATTTAGTTATACTTATTTAGTTAATGTATTAAGTATTAATTAGGAAGTATTGCAATTCATGTAAAGTTATTCCATTTACTTAAATAAATATTAGTATGTGACCGTGCTAATGCACGAGAATCTTCTAAAAGTATGAATTTAAAATATTTTTATTAACTATTTTAGAAAAAAGTTTGATAATTAACATTAAAATAATATTTTAAACTATATTACGTCTTGAACAATTTATAGCACTATTAAGTAAAGTTGAGAAAATATAGCAATTAATAAAAAAATCAATATAATTATATTAGTAATTTTAGTTGGATTTTTTCTAATTTGTCATGTCTTTTATAGCTTCTGAAAAAAGATCATAGATAGTTATTGTTTTCCTAATTTAACTTTTTTTTAAAAAAACATTTCTAATTTGTATGATCTATTATGGTTAGTTATATTTTATTTATGTAAATAATCTAATATATTTTATATTAAGGTCATTGATATAGTTATTCAAGTTTGTATCAGTTTTTTTTTTATTATTTGGTTTTTATTTCACCCAAAGGTAGTTATTTATTTGTTTTTTCTTCCAAAGCAATTTTTTCCACACAAAGCAATGAAAAGTCGTAGATTGTAATTTGAAGGCTTCACATTCATTATATTGTAGTTAATTTTGACAGTGAATAAATAAATATAATAAATAAACTAGTATAATTAATTAAACTAATATTCTAAAATTGAATTAAAACAATTTCTAAACAATGTCTTTCATGATATGATGGATGGTACTTTATGTATTAATAAGTAACTTTGAAAATGAAATTCATAAAAAATAGTTATACATAATGAATGAAATGGGAATAATTAGTATACTTAATTAGTTGGTTTAGTGTATGTATGTATTTAGTAAATTTCATTAGTTTATATTATTAAGTATGAAATGTTGCTTTTTTTAAATATTTAAGTGATTATAGTAAACGAATGATACGGATTAGTAAGACCATAAGCTTATTAACTAAGCTAATTAAGTATAGTAATCATTTGATATAAGAGTTTGCTTATAAAGTGAGGTTGTTTATCACCGTTAGTAATTAGTATATGTTTTCATATGACATTTTGTATCTTTAAGTCGAACTTTGGAGTTCCATTTTAACAATTTATTTTGTTTTTCTTGATGTAATTAGGAATCGAGCTACCTACAAGGGAAAGGGAAATCTTTACCTGTTTGCATGTTGAAGCAGCACTTCTAGAATGATTCTAGTCCTAAGCATACACGTACTTGTGGTGTGTTTGCCTCGATGTTGAAGGAGAGGGTAGCTGCTTGATATGCGCAATCCCTAGTTGTGGAGAATGAAGAAAAAAGTGGTGACAATTGGGATGATGATGACTTTGAGGAAGAGGGAGATGATGATATGGCTGAGCACGAGGATATATTAGAGACTGAATTAAAGGGTGTTGACACCGACCCAGGAATTACTGCTCATAAGGGTAAGGGTGATCAATTTGTTAGTAATTCTAGTATAACCTCCTCTTTTGTTTCTAGTCAAAGCTGGAAAAGGACAAAGGTTAGTGAATCTTGGATTGTGAATCCTAGATTGTGAAACATATGGTTCCTGGTGGGTCGGATGATGGTACTGTCATTCCTAGCCTTTTGGGCCACATTGCTAGGCACATTTGGGACGGTTATGAGAAGGAAGCCTCACCTTACGAGGGTATCTTGAAATGCTAGAATAGAGAGAGAGAGAGAGAGACTGTGTGTGCACAAATTTAAAGGTATGGTATGAATCATAGATGACTATTGGTTCTCCTATTTGTGCACGCTTAGATAACATCGGTGTGTCCCACCTGCCTTGGGTCATGTTCAACAATATTAATTCTACCCTATTATCAATCTTTGTAAAGCATTGGTAGCATGACACCAACTCTTTCCTATTCCCATTTAGTGAGATGACGATCTTATTACATGATATACAAACGATCCTTAGGGTTCTAGTAGAGGGTAAAAAAGTTAGTGAGAAGTCTGATGTTAAAGATCTAAAGACTAATTTTGCTTAGATACTTGTTGTGAGCATTAAAAAATTAACTAGTCGTAAGTATTGGCAAGGTGGTGGACTAAATATCAAGGTTGTTGATTATTTATGTAAGAAGGTAGTTTCACCTAGGCATGTAAATACTCAACTAACTACTTATTGCTTCTTGTCCTTGGTAACTCATTGTTCCTAGATAAGAGCGATTATAGGATGAGGCTACATGATATTTTTGAGGCAAAGGTAGCAATTACTATGGGAACATACTATTGGGGACCATCTACTCTAGCATTCTTATACCACTAGCTCGAGATAGCCAATCGTACCAATTGTAAGAAACTCACTAGTCTTACTTTGTTGCTGACTTGGATCTATGAGTACTTTCTTGCCTTTCATCTCCATAGAGATTGCATTCCCATTGAATATGGGTATCCCTATACCGGTTACTAAGAATGTCCACATGGCTACTAATTCCATGGAGCGACATAAGGTGATTCATAGGCAACTTGATGAGATGACTGATAACCGGCTTTTAGCGTCGTTTACTAAAAGACTAGTTACACAAACAATATTTATAACAATCTACGAACCACACGAGTATAGTGGGGTAGGGGGTCGAACCACGAGGACAAAGGATATCAAGACACTTAGCTATTTAACACAACTAAACTTTTTGTTTTGAAAAGCAACTAAACTAATGACGCAAATATGAATCACGATAAACTAAAGAGGAAAATCAAATGGAGAAAAATGGGGACAAAATTAGATTCACCCTAGGAATGGTGATTTCAAAAGAGAACATGATAGGTTAGAGGAAATCAAACAATAACTAGCGTGGACACCCAAGTATACGAGAGGAAGTTGGTGATTCCACAAATCACATCGAACGACCTATAATCGCCCTATGTCTCCAAAGGAGTTGCATGACAAGATTCTCATTGGGTTTCGAGAGCTACTTATTGTCATCATTCCTATAACCTTAGACAATGAAGAACATAGCTTTTTCTAGGGTTTCACTAATCAAACCCCCAAAAGAACTACTCACACATATTTAAGGTATACGACATGATGATATTCAGTAAACAAACGCAACAATCATGAAAAGAAATTAACGAGAGCAAAAATAAATCAGAAACTATTCTAGATGAGCGATAAACATTAGACTAATCAATTTCCACGATCAGAATCCAAACAATAAAATCGAAAACTTGGAGTATATATGTTGAGAAATCAGAAAAAATGGAAAACTAGGGCTTAATAAACTAAGAGAGGTTTAGAGACTAAGTAAAGCTAAAACTAAAAAAATTAGGGTTCCCCCTCTCTTCTAAAAGAGGGGTATTTATAACAAATAATAAAAGAAATCCGAAAACCCTAAATTGTCTTTAGGCGGGCCTAAAGAAGAAGTAAAATTTCCGGAGAAAATAGGTCAATTTGCCCGAATGACGGACCCATTCGGCAGAATACAACTCCATTCACCCGAATCCTTTCCCATTCGCCCATTCCAGCAACTCTAATGATTCATTTTGATTTCCTTCTTTGTGCACCATTTGCCCGAATGGAGACCTTCATTCGTCCGAATGGAAGCTCATTCGCCTGAATTCAAGCCATTCGGCCTTCCCTAGTGACAATGGAACACAAGCCTCTCTACTGGACTGCCATTCAATCGAATGGCTATCAGATTCGGTCGAATCTGACTCTGCATTCCTCTTTTCAGCTTCTTCAAGTGACTTATGTTTTCTGAAATTCGTGGGATCTTCAAGAGTGACTTGAAATGTGTGCCCAAGCTATGATACGCATGTCTAATCTTGATAAGAGTGTCAAAGCCTTGAATACGTCGCATTTCACCTCAAAATCATCAAAAACACCTGAAATGACCTTAAAACAACTTGAAGATAAGATCAAGGTGAAATCAAGTGTAATAAGTATAAAATCAATCTAAACCGCGAGACTTAACAATAAAATAGGGTAGTAAACGTGCTCTAAAACGAGCACATCAATGACTAAGTTAGAGGTAAATTGTCATTGTTGTTATGTCCTAATTTTTTATTTGATTGATCAATGATAATCGTTTTATTTACAGGTTGAGTGGTTGCCTTATTTTTATGACCCAACTAAAAAGGTACAGAGGACTACATTTTTATGTTACTTGCAGTATCGGGACATTATTAAGGCCTATATGCCCGATTGATAATTGTGCCAGCTAGAACATGTGCAAGCGTAGGGACGAAAATTTTAAAGGGTCAAGGAACCCAACTAGGTTTCAGGTTAGTGATTCTATGAGTGAATCACCATTAGAGAACCCGATTTTTTACAATCCAACCTTCCTTTTTTGGTGAAGAGAAAAGAAGGGACTCTCCCCCACTAGTGCCCTACTATATTTGTTCATCAATAAGGATTAAATACGTGGCTTTGCAAAATCAAAAGGGTTAAGGAGTCACCACCAAACATTTATGGATTGTTTGGACATCGTTGGGCTTAGATCCCAAAATGACTAATGTAAATGGTCTACAGGCCATGAGAAGGTTAAAAAAATAAGCAACTTATTTCAATTTGTGAATGTTTTCAAGCAATTAACATTGCAATGGAGAACAAATTAGATTTAGTCTTAGGCAAACATGCAATGAAAAGTGGAAAACACACTCTAAATTAAGCCGATTAGCAAGTTAAGATTAATACACATAAATCTATATTAGGTGACCCCTTTGTTAATTGTCCTTAAGATTAATGAGTATAAATGTCCAATTGTCCATTGTTTATCTTATGAGGTGTGTCATTCAATTAATAAGTCTTAATTATATCATAAATAAATGGTGATCATGCAAGGTTATTACAATATAAGAATTACGCAACAAATTACAACAACCACAACAAGAAATGATGTGTTCATTTTTTAGCACGTTTACTACCTCGTTTTAGTGTCAAGTCTCATAGTTTTATATTGATTTTATACATATTATGCTTGATTTCACCTTGATCTTATCTTTGAGTTGTCTTAAGGTCATTTCAGGTGTTTTTGGTGATTTCAAGGTGAAATACGACGTATTTTAGTCTTTGACACTCTTAGATACGCGTATCATAGCTTGGGCAGACATTTTAAGTTATTCATGAAGATCCCACGAACTTACAAAGACATCAGCCACTTGAAGAAGCCGAAAAGTGGAATGTAGCTTCAGATTCGACCGAATCTGCTTGTCATTCGGTCGAATGGCACTTCAGTTTAGGAGTTTGTGTTCCATGGTCACGAGGAAGGCTAAATGGCACTCATTCGGGCGAATGAGCTTCCATTCGGCCAAATGATGATCTCCATTCAGGCGAATCATGTACAGAGAGGGATTCACCAGAGCTGCTTGAATGGGCAAATGGAAGAGAATTCATCATTTGCTCGAATGGGCCTTGCATTCGGTCGAATGATAGTGTTTTCTCTGGAAATTTTACTTTTTCTTACGGCAAGCCCATAGACATTTTAGGGTTTCCAGACTTCTTTTATGCTTTGTTATAAATACCCCTCTCTATGAAGAGAGGGAGGACAGCTAGGTTTTATTAGTTTTATAAGTTTTAGCTTTGTTTAGTCTCCAAAATTCTCTTGATTCTAGTTTTCCATTTTCGGTTTTCTCAACATATGTACTCCGAGTTTTGGATTTTATCGTTTGAATTCTGATCGTGGATATTGCATTGAAGCTTTTGTGAGTATCAATCTATTCTTTACTTTTGAATTCGTTCGTTATATTTCTTTTCATGTTTAGCCTAATGTTTATCGTTCATCTAGAATAGTTTCTGATTTGCTTTTGTTCTCGTTAATATCTTTTCATGATTGTTGCGTTTGTTTACTGAATATCATCATGTCGTATACCTTAAATATGTGTGACTAGTTCTCTTGGGGGTTTGATTAGTTAAACCCTAGGAAAAGCTATGTTCTTTGTTGTCTATGGTTATAGGAATGATGATAATAAGTAGCTCTCAAAACCCAATGCGAATCTTGTCCTGCAACTCCGTTAGAGACATAGGGCGATTATAGGTCGTTCGATGTGATTTGTGGAATCACCAACTTCCTCTCGCATGCTTGGGTGTCCATGCTAGTTATTGTTTGATTTTCTCTAATCTATCATGCTCTGTTTTGAAAGAATCATTCCTAGGGTGAATCTAATCTCGTCCTCATTTTTCTCCATTTGATTTTCCTCTTAATTCATCATGATCTATATTTTCGTTATTAGTTTTAGTTGTTTTTAAATCTAAAAAGTCCAGTTGTGTTAAGAATTGAGTGTGTTGATATCTTTTATCCTTGTGGTTCTGATGCGTAATAGGAGGGGATTTCACGTTTCTTTAAGTTTCTTTAATTGAATGTGATTTAGGATCGAAGGATATGGCTTGAACAAGAACCAATCTCTGGAAATTGTGCAAGTCTCGTTAACAACCTTCAACAATCTCTAGAAGAAGATCACTAACCCTCTCTCTTTGAACGATTCGCTTGGGACAAAGCTTAAGGCTTCTTAACCTTTGAATGATTCACTCAAAACAAAGAATTAAGGTTGAACAAGAATCTCTCAAGTTCTAATTGAATTCTCACGAATACAAGGTTTATTTTCTGAAAAGGTTGAATGAATTACAAACGCATAAGACCCTCTATTTATAACAAAAGAAACCTAAACTAACTAGGCCTAGGACTCTAATGACCGACTTGGGCAGCAAGCAAAAGACTTGGTCAAAGCAAAGACTTGGTCAAAATGAAGACTTGGTCAGCAAGCAAGTTGAGTTTGACTATCTCAACTTCTAACAACACCAATACACACGGCCAAGTCATATCAACTAACAAACTCTTAGCTAATTAACTGAAAATTTCAAGAAAACGCATAACTAACAAACCCTAATCAAGAAACTCAAGAATCTTCAAGAAACTTTATTTCATACATGCGTTCCTTCGTTTATTGCCAAATCCACTTGATCTTGATCCATTTTAATCAATGTGACCCAAGTTTGACCCTTTTGCAAATCAAATCCACTCGGACACACCATCAAGTTAATTGGATCCGAATATGAATTGCCCTTCTTCTTGATATCCATATCAGGTTCGACCCCCTACTCCACTATACTCGTATAGTTTGTAGGTTGGTATAAATATTGTTTGCATAACTAGTCTTTTAGTAAACAATGCTAAAAGTCGGTTATCAAAATGGCGCCGTTGCCGGGGATAAGGCGTTAGACTTTTTCTGTTCTTGATATATTTGTTTTCTTTTTGTTAGTAGTTACCTTTGAGTTTGCTGTTTGCATGCCCCATAGCACACGTAGGCCAAACCAACCAATAACACCTTATAATCTTGAGATCCAACACTTGAGTAGACAACACCCATCAAAATAAACCTCACATTCTGTTCAAAACACACCCATATCCACAATGGCCAATGAACATCAGTTGTTTGGTCAGTTTGTGACTCCTAGCTCACAAGAGTTCCAAGGAGGTGTAGTGCTTCCTGTTGCTACTACACTATACCAAATACACACTCAGTTCACAAGAATGGTTAAGGAAACCCCTTTTAGTGGTTTAAGAAATAAATGTCCTCTTCAACATCTCGAGGCATTTTTTGACATTTGTGGACTTATCCCTCCTTGCCTCAATAACCCAGACTATGTGCGAATGCACTTATTTAACTTGAGTCTAGCAGGAGATGCCAAAGATTAGTATAAATGCTTAGAACCCAACTCAATTGTTAATTGGGCTCAATAGAAAACAACTTTTCTAGAGAGGTTCTATCCTACAGTTCGAACGCAAGATTGACGTAAGAAAATTGCATCCTTCACTCAAGAGGATAATGAGAACCTTAGTGCTACTTGGAGTCGATTTAAGAGAATGATTAGAGCATGCCCCCACCATGAGTACGAGGAGAACCATCTCAACATATTTTTCTATGATGGTCTCAATGACTCTACCAAAGCACTCCTAGACTCAGCAGTAGAAGGCCAACTCTCTAAAATTCCATGCACCCAGGTAAAAGCCAAAATTGAGGAAGTTGCTAAGAATAGTGCTTGGGGAGGAACAAGGAGTCAGGGTTTACCAAGAGGGATGATTGGCACAACCAACTTGGACACCATTAGCGCTAACATTGAAGCAGTTATCGATAAAAAGCTGTCCAAATTAAGCCTAGCCGGTAGTTCGAACACCCTTCAAGTGCATGAAAAGCACTTTGCATGTGCCATATGTGGGGGTACCAACCATGATACATCCTATTGTGGGGGTTTTCACTCAGAGCATGTTGCAACAGTTGATTATGGAGGTTACAACCTAGAACCGCAGGTGATGAATTATAATGGTTATGGATATAATCCTGATCATGTAGCAGCCCTTAACTATGATGGACAAGGACAAGGAGTAGGGTATGGACAACAACCTTTCCCAAATCAACCATACAAATATCCTTTCCATTTGAATCAAAACCAAGGAAACTTCCACCAGGGATATAATAGAAATGCTCAAAGTGGGTTCAACAACCCAGGTTTTCAAGGGAACCAATCGAACAGGAATGTACCAAGGCCAAATGTATACAGACCACCAGGGTTTAATCAAGGGCCTAGAAATGGTTCAAATCTTCCTTTCCCGCCTAGTCAACCTTATCATGTGGCTTCTCAACCACAACAAAGTCACACCTCAACCAATGACCATTTAGCCTCCCAAGTAACAACATCTCTTGCTCAGCAGAACCAGAGTCTCACTCAGATAAATCAGACTCTCATCCAGCAGATGCAACAACTCTAAGCTCAGCAAAAGTTGTTTAAAACTCAACTCGCCCAAATGGCTAGTCCTCCTGCACCACCGCTATTCCCATCTCACCCTTAACCTAACCCTTCTACACAACCTCCACCTTAGCACCCAAACCCAAACCAACACACTGTGAAAGCTATCCACCTGAGATGAGGGACTTAGTATGATGGTGTTTCATATCCGGTTGATGCACCTTTGGTACAGGTGGATGATGAGATGAGAGTGGATGTAAATGAAAAAGAAGAAGAACAAGGTAAAGGGTCGAGAGTTGAAAGTGAAAGAAGTGGGGATGATGAGGAGGAAAAGATAAGGAGTGAGAAGTTGGTGGAAAGTGAGGAAGAGAGAAAGAAGAGGATTGAGGAGAGAAAGAGGTTAGATCGTTTATATGCACCCCCACTTCCTTTTCCCTATAGTAAAGTCGAGAAGCAGCTTGATGATAAGTTCAAGAAGTTTCTAGAACACTTATAAAAGATGGAGATGAAGATTCCATTCCTTGATGGAATGGCACAGATGCTAAAGTATGCTAAGTTCTTGAAGGACTTATTGTCCAACAAGAAAAATCTTGAGGAATAAGTAATTGGTATCCCCCATTAAGTTAGCTCCATTTTACAAGGAAAAATGCCTATAAAAGAGCAAGATCCCGGTCCATATAACCTCCAAGTAAAGTTGGGAAATTTTGATCCCAAAGGGGCGCTCGCCGATCTAGGGGCTTCGATTAGTCTTATGCCTCTATCCATCGCCAAGAAGCTACCCTTTAGCCTTAGACCTTTAAGGAAAACAATCCAATTGGCAGATAGGAGTATAAAAGTACCGTGTGGAGAGCTTGATGATATACCTATCCAAGTGGGAGAACTAGTGGTCTCTTGCGATTTTGTAGTGATGAAAATGGAAGAGGATCCTTATACTCCACTCATCTTGGGAAGAGCCGTTCTAAAAATGCTCCGGGCAGTTATTAATTGCCATGATGACACCATAACGGTAGAAGTAGCCCAAGTGAAGGTAGTCTTCAAAATTTCCCTGCTTTTAAAGAAACCTATGGTTGAACAAGTCTGCCGCTTTGAAGTGGATGATAAGGAAATTGAGGATTGTCAAAGGGAAATAAAAGTCAAGTATTCAATGAATGATGAGGATACCTATACAAGAGATGAGTAGTCGGAGAGCCGATTAGATAGGGCTCAGGAATATAAGGGCGAAGAAGCAGAATTTGAGCAAATGTGTAAGGCTAAGGAAGATATTATCTATAAGGGGGAGAGTCCTAAACCTTATCCCCAAGTAAGTTTGAAACCTCTACCTCATAGCCTTAAATATGCCTATCTTGATGATGATGAGGGTAGTCTGGTCATAGTGAATTCTTAGCTCGATGACACTTTATTGGAAAAAATACTTATTTTATTAAGGAAATATCGAGATATCATCGGGTACTCACTTGGTGATTTAAAAGGGATTAGTCTAACACTTGTTATACACCGAATTCATCTTGACGATGAGCATTTCTCTTCAATTAAGCCACAAAGAAGGCTGAACCCCAACATAAAAGAGGTAGTTAAGGATGAAATCCTCAAACTCCTCAAGGCCGGCATCATCTACTCAATTTCAGATAGTAGGTGGGTTAGCCCTGTTCATGTTGTTCCGAAAAAGGGAGGAATGACCATTGTCGAGAATGATAAAGGTGAGATGATCCCAACTAGAGCCACTACATGATAGCGAGTTTGTATCGATTATCGCAAACTCAACAAGGCTATAAGAAAGGATCACTTGCCTTTACCCTTCATCGACGAGATGCTTGAGAGATTGGCAAGGCACAAGTACTATTGTTTTCTAGATGGTTACTCGGGTTTCTTTCAAATTCCAATCCACCCCGAGGATCAATAGAAAACAACGTTCACTTGTCCTTTTGGGAATTTTGCCTATAGGAGAATGCCTTTCGGTTTATGCAATGCTCCATCAACTTTCCAGAGATGCATGTCTGCTATATTTGCTGATATGTTGGAGGATTTCATGGAAGTGTTCATGGATGGTTTTTCTGTTGGAGGTTCTTCTTTTGACACTTGCTTGACACATCTCGAGAAAGTTTTATTACAGTGTCAAGAAACGAAACTTGTGCTGAATTGGGAGAAATGTCACTTTTTAGTTCAAGAAGGCATTGTCCTAGGCCATAAAGTGTCCTTCAAAGGCATAGAGGTAGACCCTGCTAAGATTGATGTGATAAGGAACCTTCCTGTACCTACCTCGGTTACAGGAGTACGATCCTTTCTTGGACATGCAGGGTTCTATAGGCGTCTTATCTTAGGATTTTCGACTTTAGCTAAACCCTTGAATGAATTGCTTTAGAAGGATGTCAATTTTAACGTCAAAAGTGAAGAAGAGATTAATACTCACAATAAAGCTTGAATGCAATTTCCAAGATCAGAATCTAAACAATAAAATCGAAAACTTAGAGTACATATGTTGAGAAATCAGAAAAAATGGAAAACTAGGGCTTAATGAACTAAGAGAGGTTTAGAGACTAAGTAAAGCTAAAACTAAAAAAATTAGGGTTCCCCCTCTCTTCTGAAAGAGGGGTATTTATAACAAATAATAAAAGAAATCCGAAAACCCTAAAATGTCTTTAGGCCGGCCTAAAGAAGAAGTAAAATTTCCGGAGAAAAAGGTTAATTCGCCTGTCCATTCTCCCGAATCCTTTCCCATTCGCCCATTCTAGCAACTCTAATGATTCATTTTGATTTTCTTCTCTGTGCACCATTCGCCCGAATGGAGACCATCATTCGTCCAAATGGAAGCTCATTCGCCTGAATTCAACCCATTCGGCCTTCCCCAGTGACAATGGAACACAAGCCTCTCTGATGGACTGCCATTCGACCGAATGGCTATCAGATTCGGTCGAATCTGACTCTGCATTCCTCTTTTCAGCTTCTTCAAGTGACTTATGTTTTCTGAAATTCGTGGGATCTTCAAGAGTGACTTGATATGTGTGCCCAAGCTATGATACGCGTGTCTAATCTTGATAAGAGTGTCAAAGCCTTGAATACGTCGCATTTCACCTCATAATCATCAAAAACACCTGAAATGACCTTAAAACAACTCGAAGACAAGATCAAGGTGAAATCAAGTGTAATATGTATAAAATCAATCTAAACCGCGAGACTTAACAATAAAATAGGGTAGTAAACGTGCTCTAAAACGAACACATCAATGACTAAGTTAGAGGTAAATTGTCATTGTTGTTATGTCCTAATTTTTTATTTGATTGATCAATGATAATCATTTTATTTATAGGTTGAGTGGTTGCCTTATTTTTATGACCCAACTTAAAAGGTACAGAGGACTACATTTTTATGTTACTTGCAGTATCGGGACATTATTAAGGCCTATATGCCCGATTGATAATTGTGCCAGCTAGAACATGCGCAAGCGTAGGGACGAAAATTTTAAAGGGTAAAGGAACCCAACTAGAATTCAGGTTAGTAATTATATGAGTGAATCACCATTAAAGAACCCGATTTTTTATAATCCAGCCTTCCTTTTTTGGTGAAGAGAAAGGAAGGGACTCTCCCCCACTAGTGTCCTACTATATTTGTGCATCAATAAGGATTGACTACGTGGCTTTGCAAAATCAAAAGGGTTAAGGAGTCACCGCCAAACATTTATGGATTGTTTGGACATCGTTGGGCTTGGATCCCAAAATGACTAATGTAAATGGTTTACAGGCCATGAAAAGGTTAAAAAAATAAGCAACTTATTTCAATTTGTGAATGTTTTCAAGCAATTAACATTGCGATGGAGAACAAATTAGATTTAGTCTTTGGCAAACATGTAATGAAAAGTGGAAAACACACTCTAAATTAAGTCGATTGGCAAGTTAAGATTAATACACATAAATCTATATTAGGTGACCCCTTTGTTAATTGTCCTTAAGATTAATGAGTATAAATGTCCAATTGTCCATTGTTTATCTTATGAGGTGTGTCATTCAATTAATAAGTCTTAATTATATCATAAATAAATGGTGATCATGAAAGGTTATTACAATATAAGAATTACGCAACAAATTACAACAACCACAATAAGAAATGATGTGTTCGTTTTTGAGCACGTTTACTACCCCATTTTAGTGTCAAGTCTCATAGTTTTATATTGATTTTATACATATTATGCTTGATTTCTCCTTGATCTTGTCTTTGAGTTGTCTTAAGGTCATTTCAGGTGTTTTTGGTGATTTCAAGGTGAAATGCGATGTATTTTAGTCTTTGACACTCTTAGACACGCGTATCATAGCTTGGGCAGACATTTCAAGTTATTCATGAAGATCCCACGAACTTACGAAGACATCAGCCACTTGAAGAAGCTGAAAAGTGGAATGTAGCTTCAGATTCGACCGAATCTACCTGTCATTCGGTCGAATGGCACTTCAGTTTAGGAGTCTGTATTCCATGGTCACTAGGAAGGCTGGATGGCGCTCATTCGGGCAAATCAGCTTCCATTCGGCTGAATGATGGTCTCCATTCAGGCGAATCATGTACAGAGAGGGATTCACCAGAGCTGCTTGAATGGGTGAATGGAAGAGAATTCATCATTCGCCCGAATGGGCCTTGCATTCGGTCGAATGATAGTATTTTCTCTGGAAATTTTACTTCTTCTTACGACCGGCCCATAGACATTTTAGGGTTTCCAGACTTCTTTTATGCTTTGTTATAAATACCCCTCTCTCTAAAGAGAGGGAGGACAACTAGGTTTTATTAGTTTTATAAGTTTTAGCTTTGTTTAGCCTCCAAAATTCTCTTGATTCTAGTTTTCCATTTTCGGTTTTCTCAACATATGTACTCCGAGTTTTGGATTTTATCGTTTGAATTCTGATCGTGGATATTGCATTGAAGCTTTTGTGAGTATCAATCTATTCTTTACTTTTGAATTCCTTCATTATATTTCATTCCATGTTTAGCCTAATGTTTATCGTTCATCTAGAATTGTTTCTTATTTGCTTTTGTTCTCGTTAATATCTTTTCATGATTGTTGCGTCTAGTTATTGTTTGATTTTCTCTAACCTATCATGTTCTGTTTTGAAAGCATCATTCCTAGGGCGAATCTTATCTCTTCCCCATTTTTCTCCATTTGATTTTCCTCTTAATTCATCGTGATCTATATTTTCATTATTAGTTTTAGTTGTTTTTAAATCTAAAAAGTCTTGTTGTGTTAAGAATTGAGTGTCTTGATATCCTTTGTCCTCGTGGTTCAACCCCCCCCCCCCCCCTACTCCACTATACTCGTATGGTTCATAGGTTATTATAAATATTGTTTGCATAACTAGTCTTTTAGTAAACGACGCTAAAAGCCGGTTATCAAGAAATAAGAGACAAGAGTCATTAGACAAGGTTAGTTAAAATTCAATTTACATATGATGTATGATGAGTTGGAGAGTATGAATGATCAAATGGAGAAGGCAGCCTAAAAAAATTTTCCCCATGATGGACTCCAACGTGATGATGAGTCTATTTCATATAGCATTTGTGATTTTTCCTTAGAACATTATAGACTTGAATGTGCAAAAATAGAAGTAAAAAATATGACTTATAAAATCTAAAGCATGAAATAAGCCATATGATAACTCAAGCATGTAATCAAGAGTGATACACACCTAGGATTTGTTCTCGAATATGGGCCAGATATTGAGTCTAGTAAGATTGGAGATGTCCAAATCTTTACATCATATAATAAAGAGAAAATAGATAAAAGTGACATAAATAACTTACAATAAGTAAAATGCGAGGGGAGGGGATTGATAATAAGTTAAGAGGAGACCAATCCATGAGGATGGTTCCTTGATCATGATGCTCAAATTTAGGGTTTTGAGACTTAGCATAGTGAAGTAAAAGTTGCTCCTAGCTCTTTACATCATAAGTAAAAGAGGCATTAAAAGTAAAATATTAGAGTCGATCATAAAAAATCATTAAGAGTGATGACTCTTTGGTTGATTAAAGCTCATCAAAAATTTTGTAAAAACTGAAATAGATGTTCATGTAGAAGGGTTTGCACCTTCCACAATCATCACAAAAATAGGCTAGTCCAAGATCCTAGATGGATGTAGAACCACCAAGATCAAGGACTAGCAAGTGAAGGGAGTAGAAGTAGACAAAGCCATAAATAAAAATAAATTTGAGAAGGGTCTTAGGTGTTTACCGTTGAGGATAATTCCTTTGCTTGAGTCTTGGTTGAGTGTATGTTGATGGAGTATTGGTTTCTTCATGTTGGAAGGCAAAATGTATGCCTTGAATACTTATAGTTTTGTTTAGGAGTTTTTAAAAGTGATTTTTTGGTAGAGTAATGTTGCTCTAAAATTCTCAAAACACTAACCCTTTGCTATAAAAATAAAAGGGTGATTATAGGAAAAAAAAGTCAATTTCTAAGCATTGGATGCCAACTTAGTGCGTTAAACTCTAGCTTAGGGCATCAAACGTTGGTTCTAGGCATTGGATGCTCAAGAAAGGAATCTTTGGCTCAAATGAAAAGAGGCTTGGAAGGAGATAGGAGAGCTTTGGGGTGGTGAACAAGGATGGGTGTCAGATGCCTATGCTGGGTGTTGGACGCATGAATATATAACTAATCAGATTTTGATTCAATTTGGGCGTTTGGAGCATATTATATGGTTCGACACCTGATTTGTGCGTCAGATGCTGGTCCAAAGTTCAATGCACTAACTAGGTGTTGGAAGCTTGAAGCTCAATCAGATTTAGTTTCAGTGTTTGACGCTAACTTCAAGCATCAGGCAATTATGCTCCGAGAAACTTACTTTTTGTACGTTTTTGGGTTTAATTTTTCAGTAACTTTTTTGGTATTTTTGGGTCAATGTGTTTGGGCCAATGTTTTTTTGTGCTCAGGTTTGTGTTTGTGCCTTTTTTGGGGTTTGACTTTGAGGTGATTTTGGGTTTACATACACTCAAACTTGACCTAAGCTAAGTCTACCTACAAGGGTTGGTTCGTCATCGGATTGCTACACGGGGAGACACATTTTCGTGTCTACAGAAGCCCCCACTTTGACCGAGTCTTGGATAAGACGAAGGTCAAAGTATGACTCAAGACAAAGAAAGACTAAGATGCTTTAGAATCTCAAATGTCCTTTATAATGCCGGTACCTGTAAAACTAATATGGGTTAGTCCACAAGAAAATATGACAGTCAATGCTGAACTAGTTCTGCTGAGGATAGGAACTTGCGACAATAGGCCTCAACGCCTAAGGTTAATGTCTTAAGATACTCTACTAGGGAGATAAGTGCTTGATAGGGTTATATATCAGTCGTCACGACATCGACTATCAACAAAATTCTAATAGCTACTGAATTCTAGCAGTTCAACAATAAGCTAGCTCAAACTAAAGCTAGGATTAGGTTTAAATCTAACTAATATCTAATGCGAGGTTATAAAAGACTTGTTGTATAAAGGTAAAAGCATTAGGGGTTTGGGATTCAACACCGATTCCTAACACAAATGAGCTAAAACTGGGAATTGGACTCAAACTATGATAAAATAAGGCTCACTAACGCACTGCCAACCTATGAATTTAACCTAAACATGCTATGAGAAAGGGATTTCAACAAGATACCAACATCTTGGTCATCTTCAAGGAAGGAGAATTACAATTAAGATTTCTTGCCTAATCGTATTCTAAAGCATCTAAGCAACATAATAGATTTAAATCAACAATCAATACCTCATAAGTCAACAACATTTAACATCTAGTCACTACCTAAATCTACATTTCTCAATGTCATCGACCTAGGAAAGCAAATGGAAGAAATCTAGATGGCTAATCTAGACTCAAACCAAAACCTGACATCAAATCACACATTAATCATTAAGAAACCAACTCTATATTTTAAACATAATCCATGCTCAGGATCGAGTTTTCACTCTATCCCCTAACTAATCTAACTATTCATATCTAATACTAGCAAACATCGCAATATAAATAAAGACTATCATACTACCAAATCTCAAACAAAAGATTAATAATACTATGAAAAAAAGCTAAAATAGTCAAGAATAAACTAAATAAAAACATAACAATAGGAAATATGAAATGTAAAGAAAGAGAAAGGAAAGGAAATACTGAATTTTATAGATTGAATTGATGTCTAACAAGCATTGATGTAATCCTATCTAATATATCAAAACTAAGACTAAACTAATCTAAGACTTATGTGAAAGAAAATATGAAACCCTTAACTATGCTAAGACTTTGTGAAAGAAAATATGAAACCCTTAACTATGCTCTCCAAAGACTAAACTAGCCTAAAACTATGTGCTAATGAATGAATGAATGCCTTATGCCTTGCTACCCTTTTCCATATCCCCATAAAAGAGTTTGAGTTTAGCACAAAGTAGCCTAAAATAGGCTTAAGCGGGTGCTCAGTTTAAAGGCAAGCGCCTGCTCATAAGGCCAAAATTTCATATTCCAAACCGTTAGGTTTTAAAGAGCCCTGTTGCCTTTCTTTTGACACCTACTCATAATTCTCTGTACTTTAATTGCCATTGAATTGAGTGGCTGCTCATGACAAGTTAAGCAACCTCAGGCCTTTTTCCTCTTGAGAGGCCTCTTGGTTTAATTCTTAAGCGATCTCTTAGCTTCTCTTCTCGTTTATTCTACTATGCTCTCATATATTCCTTGGTTCTCGTGCTCATGCCAATTGAATAACTACATTGAGACGCGAAAACAAGCATAAAAGTAGAAAAGACAGCGAGAAATTAAGGAAAATATGACAAGAACATGAAGAAAGCTCCTAAGCCTAGACCATGCACAAAGTGATGCAAAATGGGACAAAACAAGATGAACATGGGTTAAAAAGAGTATAAAACTCTGCTAGGAAGATGCAAATTAGTGACATAAATGTCACTCATCAAATTTGCCCAAGCTTGGCTCTTGCTCATCCTTAAGCAAGATTCTAGGACAAAGGAAAGAAGACATCAAACACTAACAACACTAACTAAGGAAAACAATAAACCTAACTCACGTTCATAGGAATCATGGTTGATTATGCACTAATTATTGAAAACAAAAAATCAAGACGGAGGATTAATCAATATAAAAAAGCGTGAATAGTCCACAAAATAGAAAAATGAAAAAAAAATTATTAGTTGATTAAGAACATGCAGTTTTGTAGTATAAGGAATGTACTAGGGCTTTAAGTGACCTTGTTTTTGTCGTGTTGGATTAAGGTCATGTTTATTATAGAAATGACGCATTATGGAATGGCTGCCTGTATATATTAAGCTATATAGTATATCTATAAAAAGGTAATTTTTTTTAACTTGATAGTATTGGTTTTGGGCACTCAAAGTTTGTCTCGACCCGACGCCAAGGTTTTTAGGGTCAAATCCCGACTCAGCTCAATAAATGTCACTTCTAGACTAACTATAATTTAGGACTGTTGGGCCTAGTCCAATTATTCTAAATATTACAGACTCATATAGTAAATGGCATATTGTTTATAAGTTTGTTGACCATAAATTTTGAACATACCTAAATGACTTCTAAACTATGGTTCAATGGCAAGTCTAGAAATCATATGAATATATATGATATACTTCCTGATATCACATTATCCCCATGAAACTATGGTGATCATGTTCAAATTTCTTGTGGATGAAAATTTCAAGGAATCATTGCATCGTGTTATGATAACTTGCATACAAAATTTGACAGCGTTATCTATGAAAAACAGTGAACATTAGCCAAAAAACCTTGGCGTCGGGTCATGTTTATTAATTCTTTACTCATTTGATCTCCAGAATATAACATTTTTGTTTTTATAAAGCACCATAACATATAATATATATTATATTGCATAATTTATATTACTTTTTTTTGACATTAAAAAAGTTATTGGCACTGTAATATGAGTACATACTTACTATACATAGTGCATGCAAATGAAACATTTAAGTAAAGGAGTAGATTCCTAAATATTTTGGTCCATGTAACATTGAGTTGGGAAAAGAATAGGACGTATAAAGGTGAAAAAAACTGACCAAGTAAATATATATGGTGTATATTTGATAGAGATGAAAATTGAATTGATAGCTCATGATCGAACCAATAATTAAAAAAGAAATGATAAGTGATAAGTGGCGATAGATAGAGCACCACTAGCAAATGAGATTTTGAAAACATGTATTCAAATCTAAGTATAGAACTTCTTTACTTCCTTTCCCCCTTTTATTTATTTAGAAATATTTCTATTATATTGTTAGTAAACCAGATTATTTCTAAATGCTCTTAATTTTTAAGGAACTCATTCAAAACTTACTCATTACTTGGGGATCTTGATTAGTCCAAGGATGGAAAAAGATCGTTCGTGGATGTATGGGGGCATTGAATCATCCAAATTTGTGGATGAGGTCTTGGAATTTTGTAGTATTACTGTCGAACATCAGGCTAGGATAGGGGAAATTGGATTCTATTGCCCATGTGTCAAGTGTGGCAATGTATCAAAGGTTGATAACGTTGACATCCTTAGGGAGCATATACTTCGGCGTGGATTTAGGCCTCAGTATCATATTTGGGTTTGGCATGGTGAGGAGGGAATTTATGAAGGAAACACTATTCCATATAATGTCCATGTTGAAGAATATATTGCTCATGTGGTGGAGAATAATGAGTATGAGAATGACAAGGATGATGCAAATGAGGACAGAAATCGTGTTGATGAGATGATGGAAGGGGTTGAGGATGAGTTAGGATAAATCATGTGCCCTTTCGGCTTAGAGTACTAGAAGATACATGCTTGTTCGAATGATTGTGTATTGTATTGGAAGGAACATGAGAACTTATAAGAGTGTCCGCGTTGTGGGTTGTCGCGTTACAAGCGTAAAGGGGCTCGTGGTGCTAAAGGTCCCCCATCTAAGTTGTTATGGTATCTTCCAATAATTCCAAGATTTAAGCGCTTGTTTTATCTAAAGAAAGATGCTACAAATTTAAGGTGGCATGTAGATAGGGTGAAGAAAGGCCGTCTCCTCACACATCCAGCTGATTCTCCCGAGTGGAAGACTATTAATAGATTGCATAAGACATTTGGGGATGAAGAACGTAATTTAAGGCTCGGACTTTGTACTGATGGAATGAACCCGTTCGGGACTCTTAGTTCTCAACACAGTACATGGCTGGTACTCTTAGTTATCTATAATTTGCCTCCTTGGTTGTGCATGAAACGTAAGTACATTATGATTTCGCTTTTGATCTCTGGTCCTAAATAACTTGGAAATGATATTAATGTGTATCTTGCACCCCTTATTGAGGATTTGAGAAAGATGTGGAATGAAGGGGTTTCTGTGTATGATGCACATGCTAATAAAATGTTCACATTGCACGCAATGCTTTTATGCACCGTCAATGACTTCCCGGCATATGGTAACTTATCCGAGTATAAGAATAAAGGGAAGAAAGCATGCCCAATTTGTATCAATGACATGGAAGCTACGTGGATTCCTAAGTCCAAACATGTCTTCATGCCCCATCAGAAGTTTCTCCCACGTGATCACCCCTATCGTAAGAAAAAAAAGGCATTCGATGGAGAGGTTTAAGAGCATATAGCTTGTCAACCATTAACTGGGTATGAGGTTTACGAATAGGTTAAGGGGGTTGAAACGGTTTTTGGTAAACCAGGACAAGGGGGTGAAGGGCTATGGAAGAAAGAGTCAATCTTTTGGAAGCTTCCATATTGGAGAGATCTACAGGTTAGACATTGCCTCGACGTTATGCACATAGAGAAAAATTTTTGCGATGCAATACTCGGGACGCTCATGAACATTCTAGGTAAGACAAAGGATGTGAAGGCCGTGTGAGATTATTTAGAATGCAAGGGGCTTCTCCTAGAGTTATGGCCATAAGTTAAGGAGGTAAAGAAAAGAAATAGAGCCAAAGAAGAACATGACATGAACAAGGGAAAGGGAAAGGGTAAAGAAAAGGTGACAAGTGACAAGAAACATAATATAGAAAAGAAGATGGTTAAAAATGCTGATAAGATTTATTTACCACCGGCTTGTTACACATTGTCCAAAGAAGAGAAGCAGTTTTTTGTGAGACTTTGTATGGTATTAAGGTTCCATCAGGGTACTCATCTAACATGAAAAGATTTGTGTCCCTGAATGGTGAAATGAAGTTGGATAGCATGAAATCCCACAATTGCCATGTTATGATGCAAGTGTTCCTACCAATTGCAATTCGGGGGTTACTTCTAAAACATGTGAGATATACTATTACCGAACTGTGTTCATTCTTCAACACAATATATTGTAAAGTGCTTGATCCCTTTAAACTTGATGCCCTTCAAGCGAATGTGATTGAAACTTTATGCAAGTTTGAGATGTATTTCCCACCCTTCGTTTTTTGACATTATGTTGAATTGTGTTGAACAATTTTTTTGGATTAAAAATTTGGAAAATGTTCATTTTACAAGGAAAAATCTGCCGAATTATTTCAAAAACTTTTATAATTAATTAAATTTTGTTCATGACGCAACTTTGAAGAAATATTCATGTTTATGCTTCAAACCGTATAAATTTCACTTTGAGGAAATATTAATGAGTTGGTAAGAATTGAGTTGTTTTTGCTTTTATCCTTCATGCTAAGAATTGAACAAGTAATAGAGATTGGTAATCTAATTTTGTGTTATTATATGGTGGCTATATTTAGGTTTTCGACAGATCAAGAGATGAGCCTTTCACCATTGACGAAATCAAAGAAATAAGAGATAAGTTTGCACGATTCCTTGCCAATAACTATATTTAGTAGATAGATTTTTGTATACGATGATCCCTATTTATATTTGTTATACATTTTTGTAGAAATTTATGTATATTATTCTTAGTTGAATAATATTTGCATTGTTCTAATATTATGGTGGCTGCATTGTTCTAATATTTACATTGTTCTAATATTATGGTGGTTGCATTGTTCTAATACTTTATGCTCTGGTCCACTGAAAACTGGAGCATATAATGGGTGTTTTAGTTTGTTCATGCTATGTGCAGGAGATTTCTTCAGCAAGACTTTGATAGTACCATTGCCTTCTATAATCATGAAAGGAAACAAAGAAGTGAGGTATACACTCTCTGACATGAATCCTTTGTTAGTTTTATGGATAAGTAAAAGTTTGAATTTAATTCTCTTTATTTTGTCTTTCTCTTGTTGTTTTCTACTTTATATCTTTCCTTTGTGACTGTGACTTTTCCACCCTTAGTTACTTCTTCTGAGCTTGTAAGTCGTGTTCTCTGATCTGTAGCTTCTATTCCTTGTCATTAAAGAGTGAACATTTTTACCCTAGGGACACTCTCCATACTTGATTGGCTTTGGTTCCATATGTTGGGGAGAACTTGTGATTTTCTCTATTATCCTTAGCCATCTTAATAAAACATGTCACAATGTTATGCTTTAGTAGAGTTCACTGCTGCCAGAATGGAATCACGTCAAGGGACAAATGTCAACTGCTAGAAGTAGCAGCCGACAGCCTTACAAGTAGTTTCTGGAGCCATCAATCTTGAGTGATTCAGTAAGCTCTTAACCATCTGCTAACATTTCTTTTTATGAGTTTGGTGGAGTTAATTCTGCCTCCATGCATATATAGAATTGTGTGTATATCATTGTTTTGTATCAAACTATCAATGTATTGTATTGATCTAATACTTGCATCAAGTAATATATATTTCCATTAACAATATCAGATCATCACGCATTTTAAAAAAAATATACATATAGACTTTATGCTCCGGTTATCAGTGGACCGGAGTAAAAGTGTATTTTTTGCTCCGGTTCAAAACGGAGAATAAAATCATTTTAGATATGCTTTAGTTATATCTACTTTGGGTCAAAACCGGAGCATAAAGCCCTTAAAAAACCAGAGCATATAAGGTTTTTTCCACTAGTGCTTGTTCAAACCTTTGAGCCTTTAGCTTCTCATTGGGTACTACCTCAGGAGCAAATCTAGCTAAGGTGGTGAATAGTTTGAAATGGTCATGCTACCCATCTAAAGGTTAATGAATTCTTAAGCCTTTTGCTTCCTCAAGTTGGGGGGGGGGGGGGGGGGGGGGGGGTAAAACTTGTCTCTCAATTCTATCTTAAATGTTTCCCACCCAAAGTCTAGTTAGGATTTCATTTGAGTATAGTTGTCCCTCCACCATCTCTTAACGTTGTCCTTTAGATACATTGCAGCATGGTCTAATCTCATAGCTTTAGGGCAGTTCATGGCCTTGAATATTTTATCAAAATTTTGCTCCTAGTTCTCCAGAAAAGTAGGGTAAACTCCTCCCTTGAAGACAGGGGGTTTCACCGAGGCTATCTTCATGAACATCTCTGTGTGAGGGTCACACTGTTCCCCACGATTCTAGTTTAGTTGTTCTGCTAGCGCTCGGATTGCATTAGCTAAGCCACATCATTTCACTAGTTGAGTAATGTCTATTTGCTGCGGTTTTTTAGCTTTAAATGTTGCGGTTATTGATACGAAGCACATATAGGTGAAGCACATGGAAAAACAACAAATGCTGCGGTTTTTTAGACGCAGCAATAAAAATAACAAATGTTGCAGTTATTAGAAAAAACACAGCAAATATATCTATTAATTGTTGCAGTTTTACCAAAAAACTGCAGCATATATTTATAAAAAATAAAAAAAAAATTATTTGCTGCGGTTTTTTGGAAAAACCCCAGCAATTAATAGATATATTTGCTGCGATTTTTCTAATAACCGCTGCATTTAATTGATTTTTTATTTTTTTATTCTGAAATTTATATGTGCTGGGTTTTCTAATACAACCGCAACACATATAAATTAAATGTTGCGGTTATATTAGAAAGTCGCAGCAATTGATGGTTTCCAGAACAAAAAAATTTAATAGGTCATTTTATGTGTTAATTACATACATATAAAAGTATATTATTAATAAATAATATCTCTCAAAATTATTAAATTTTCAAATCTAATTGTTATATACTATTGCAACACAACACATTTAATCAAGAACATAATCTAATATAAGCTAAGAATATCATGCGTAATGTGTTAAATAATATGTCATAAAAGATAAGAAAAGTTAAGAAATGATCAACCGTGAAGCATATAAATCAAAAATTCTATTATAACCACTCGTTTTGGCACGCAAAATCAAGATCTACAATATTTTACACTCCAAATAAACAACCAGTTCATTCTTCATAGATTTTGGGTGCTATTATGAGGTTTTGGAAAGTTCGGAGAGGCATATCTCTTAGCCCGGTAGTCCGAATGGCATAATTTTTTTTGAAACCCCCTACTTTTAGAAGTACTACACAACTATGTTACCCTTTAGTGGCCTCAGTGATGTCTGATTTTAGATATTGAAAAAATCTTTGAGAAGCCATAAAATTGGCTACGGGACTCCGAATGGGGCTTATAATATGTCTAACTTGTGTATTTTTTTGAGATCTACCCACCCTAAATCTTTCTATGGGGGATTTGACCACTTATTTTCTCTAAAAAAGGCTTCTAACACCCTATAATCCATGAAATTTCATTTTTAAGGGTTATTCCTTCATAAACACGACATATAACATGCAGATCTGAACATATAAGAGTTTTTCATCTTCATATTTATATATTAACAAATTATGAAAAAATTAAAAACTAGGGTTCAAGGCATATCCAAACCGTTAGATTTTGAACTTTAGAGCATGTAGACTTCTTCAAAATGCTTCACTACGCCATATCCATGGAGGCACGAGTGGGAGAGAGGAGTAGGTTTCAAATTGCATGAGGAAGAAAGTTAGGTAGTGGGTGTTATAAGGTTAGGGCTAAAGACGAAAAGGGGGATGTTAAATTATGGGGTTAGGGCTAGCTAGAGAAGGCGAAGGTTAGTAGAGTTAGGTTTTTTTTCGTGCGCTAAAATGTTGGGAGTCTGGGAAAACCTTTTCGTGTTTTGAAATGGCCTGAAAAAGAAAAGGTTGGATTTATATATTAATGAACAAATGCTGGGGTTATTTAAAAAACCACAACACTTACAACAAAAGTGTTGCAGTTTTTTAAATAACCGCAGTATTTATTCATTAATATATTTATATTTTATAGGCCATTAATAAATGCTGCAGTTATTTAAATAACCGTAGCACTTATAACACAAGTGCTACGGTTATTAGAAATAACCGCAACACTTATTACCATGATATTTTTCCAAAATTAATATATTCGTCATAAATGCTGCAATTTTTTAAATAACCGCATCACTTATGGTTATAAGTGCTGCGGTTATTTAAAAAACCACAACATTTAGGTTCATGTGCTTCGAAATGTATTTAACCGCAGTAATTGAGACGAAGCAATTAAAGTGTTTTCTACTAGTGTTTCTAGCCATGGTTCCTTTATGCCTGAAGGGTACAATAATAAGGTTCAAGCCTTCTAATTTGCATACAACTACTCAACCCATAATTCCAATTTGAATTCAAACAATAATTGGTGTAGAGAAAATCCAATACAACACCTTTAAAGTCCAAATTCCAATTCCAATTCACAATCACATTCATATTTATTACGATTTAAACAATAAAAAAACAATATTTAAATATTCTAAACAAATTAAATAATTAAAATTGTTCCCTCCCTATGAAATTCTCACTCAATTGGTAGGGAAGTAAGTTAAACCTCGAAAAATGATTGTTTATAACTATTTGAATGGATTATAGCTATTTAGATAACCTAATATATGAAAGTAACTAGGGTAGCATAAGTAATAGTTTAATGAAATTAAGAAAATAGAATAATATTTTATATATTTAAGTACTAAAATGTTTCATTAATTTTATAATAATAAAGTAATAAAGAATCTTAGAATAAATATGCTCTAGCTACTTATTTAAGTTCTAGTACTATTCATGGAACAAGGTTTGCAGTTTTATCTTTCTTTTCGTTGTACTCTTCTAATTAGAAATCGATAACCTTCTCATCACCTGAGTCTTCATTGATTATAGCCTTATAAATGGTTTCCCTATTCCTAGTGGCCCGCTTTCTAGCATGTGGGTCCCCTAGTTCTAGTTCTAATCATTCCAAGTTTTTGTCATCAGATGCAATATCTAAGGTGTATAGATGAAATATTCTTCTATAAGTCTTCGGTTTATCCTTCTTTCTAGCCATCTTAAACTCATACCAATCTTGATACCTTTCTTTTGATTGCTCCCGTTTAGAGTATATAATTCTTTCCATTGACTCTAAGATGTCATTACTGACTATATTATGCTTTTGTTCACTCCTATTCATTGAATGTTTACTCATTTCTATACCTTATTCCAAAAAAGTAAAACAAAAATAAGAAAATCATACAACGAATAATAATTAAAGAGCTTAATGATTTAACATAAACTTGTAATAAAATGCTAGTCACATGCATTCCCTTCTTAAGCTATCGAAATCTCACTTGGAAATTTTCAAAGTAAAAGAAGATAATCAATATTATAAATTAAAGTTAAAACTTTCCAAAAATAGTTTAAGGTTTAGGCACCTAATCAAAATCAATTGGCTCATGTAGTGTCTTAAATCTAACCTAAAGCTCTTATACCACTTAGTAACCCCCCGATACTTATCTTTTTCCAAAAGCCAAAACCTTGAGAAACTACCGTTGTGCTATCGCCACGTTTTCAAATATGAAGGCTTAAAACATAATTTTGTAGAAAAAGAATTAAAAGTTTTATAAAATAAGGGGAAAAGAGAATATTAGAGAGAGATGTAGATGGTAATTCTTTGTTCCTATATCTAACCTATTTTAATTTAACCATCTATATATATATATATAAACAATTTAACCTATGTGGACAATCAAGAGTCCATTTATGAAGGGTTACAATATGAACTAATGGCATATAAGGGTTACAAGGAAGCTAACAGGATAGTCATATTATTAAGGATGTTACAAACAATAATGGGCGTACACAATTATTATTTTATAACATTCCCCCTTGGATGCCCATTATCTAAAAGAGATTTAATACGCTTATATGCTGCCTCATTAAAAACCTTTCCAGGAAAAACCCTGTGGGAAAAAACCATGGATAAGGAAAAAAGAGTGCAGCACGAAATTACTCCCCCTCATTATTATTTCACTGGAGATCTTTGAGACGACGCAATCCAATACGATAAACTAACTTTTTAAATGTTGTGGTTGGGAGAACCTTAGTGAATAAGTCTGCTAAATTCTCACTTGAACGAATATACAAAACATTTATCCCCATTCTTTTGAAGATCATGAGTGAAGAAAATTTTGGGTGAGATGTGCTTTGTTCTATTAACTTCGATGTATCCTTCCTTAAGTTGAGCAATACAAGTTGCATTATCCTCATATAGAATTGTTGATGCCTCTTTCCCATATGATGAACCACAAATTCTTTTAATATGTTGAATTACTGACGTTAGCCATACACATTCATGACTAGCCTCATGAATTGCCAAAATCTCAGAATGACTGGAAGAAGTAGCTGCAATGGTTTGTTTCATGGAACGCCAAGAAATGGCAGTACCACCATATGTGAACACATATCTAGTTTGTGATCGAGCATTATGTGGATAAGATAAATAACCTGCATCTGCAAAACCAATCAAATTTTCTTTGGACATCTTAGGGAAAAATAAGCCCATATCCTTTGTACCTTAAAGGTAACGAAGTATATATTTAATCCCATTCCATTGCCTTCGGGTTGGACCTGAACTAAACCTTGCTAATAAATTAACTGAAAATTATATGTCGAGTCATGTATAACTTGTAAGGTACATTAGTTCTCCAATTGCACTAAGGTATGGTACTTCAAGACCAAGAATTTCTTCATCATTTTCCCAAGGTTGGAAAGGATCCTTCTCTACTTCCAGGGATCTTACAACCATAAGGCTACTCAATAGATGTGTTGTATCCTCTTTTAAGAACTTTTTCAATGTATGTTGATTGATTCACAAGGATTTCATTATCTAGGTGCTCTATTTGTAACCCTAAGCAAAACTTTTTTTTCCAAGATCTTTCACCTCAAATTCTTTCTTTAAACAATCAACAATCATCGAAATCTCTTCAAGAGTTCCAATGATATTCAAATCATCATCATACACTGCTATTATAACAAATCCTGATATGAATTTCTTTATAAAAATACATGGACCGACAGGATCATTCTTATAACCTTCTTTTTACAAATACTCACTTAGACGATTATACCACATATGCCCAGATTGTTCCAATCCATAAAGAGATTTGTTCAATTTAATACAGAAATGTTCTCGAGAACTAGACTTTGCTACTTCTAGTAGCTTAAAACCTTCTGCGAGCTTCATATAAATGTCATTATCTAGTGGGCCATATAAATAAGTTGTGACTACATCCATCAAACGTTAGTCAAGTCCTTCTCTTATTGCTAGACTAATTAGAAATCTGAAAGTAGTAGCATCCACCACAAGAGAGTATGTCTTCTTATAATCAATACTAGGTCTTTGTGAGAATCCTAGCCTTGTGCAACTAATTGTGCCTTATGTCTTACAACTTCACCCTTTTCATTTCTCTTTCGCACAAAGACCCATTTATATCCCACTGGCTTTACACCTTCAGGTGTATGAACTACAGGTCTGAATACTTCTCTTTTTCCAAGAGATTTTAACTCTGCTTTAATTGCTTCTTTTTATTTTGGCAAATCATTTCTTTGTCTACATTCTTTAATGGATTTTAGTTCATGATCCTCATTATTAACCATAACATCTAATATTATATTGCATGCAAAAGTATCATTAATATCGATTTGATTTTGGTTCCATATAATTTCTTCATTATCAGGTACCTGAATTTCTTCTTGTATTATGTCTAAAGTCTCTTCTAGAGGCCCTTCAGAAGATTTTTCTTCAATTTGACCATCATCAATCATTGCTCCTTTTCTTTTTTGAGGATTCTTATCTTTGAAACCTATTGGTCTTCCACGTTTTTGACGTGGTTTAGACTCATTAGCAAATTTTTTTTTCTGAGACATCTATTTTAAATGGAGCATTTACAGTTGGAATATGTGATTTAGTCACTCTTTTGGGGTCAGCAAATGAGTTTGGCAATTGATTTGCTAAACTTTGTAAATGAATTATCTTTTGAACTTCTAGTTCACATTATTTGGTTCGAGGATCAAGAAAGGATAATGATAATTCATTCCATTTAATTTCCTTTTCCAACTCTCTTTTTTCTTCCCCTAATGTTGGAAAAAGTGTCTCATTAAAAAGGCAATCTACAAAACGAGCTGTAAATAGATCCCCTGTTGTAGGCTCTAGGTATTTTATTGATGAGGATTCAAATCCAACATATATCCCTAACCTCCTTTGAGCTTAGAGCGTTGTGGTGGAGCTATTGGGACATAAACGGCACATCCCAAATTTCTTAGATGGGAGATATTTGGTTCCTGACCATAAACCAATTGTAATGGGGAGAACTTGTGATAACTTGTTGGCCTAATGCGAATTAGTGCTGCTGCATGTAATATGGCATGTCCCCATGCAGAAATTGGGAGATTAGATTTCATAAGCAATGGTCTACCAATTCACTGAAGACGTTTAATTAATGACTCTGCCAAATTGTTTTGTGTATGAACATGTGCTACAGGTTGTTCAATGCTTATCCCAATAGGCATGCAATAATCATTGAAAGCTTGAGAAGTGAATTCACCAGCATTATCAAGACGAATAGTCTTAATAGGAGTAGATGGAAAATGCGTCTTTAACTTGATCAATTGGGCAAGTAATCTCGCAAATGCCAGGTTACGAGTTGATAATAAGGACACATATGACCATCTAGTCGATGCATCAATTAAACCATAAAGTATCTAAATGGTCCACATGGGGGATGTATGGGCCCACAAATATCTCCTTCTATACTTTCCATAAAAGTAATTAATTCAAAATTTATCTTAGCTGGTGATAGGCAAATTATCAACTTGTCTATCGAGCAAGAAACACAAGGAAAAATATTATGAAGAATCTGTTGGCTCTTCAAAGAATGTCCACATGAATTCTCAATTATTTTTCTCATCATTATTGAACCAGGATGGCCTAACCAGTCATGCCAAACGACAAAGTTATCAGTAAACTTCAGGTTTAATATAGCATGAGTTTCAATAGCATTGATTTTTGTGTAGTACAAATCAGTGGAGAATGTAGGGAGTTTCTCTTAAACATGCTTTGTGCCTTGAGTTATATTCGTGATTTGAAGAAATTCATTATCTTCTTCATTGATTGTCTCAATATGATAACCATTATTGCGAATATCCTTAAAACTCAATAAATTTCTTTGAGACATTGGGGAGTATCACTGTTTTTTAGGGCATCAATTATTTTAATATTAGTTCCCCAAGGTGATGTGCTCGTTTTAGAGCACATTTACAACTCCATTTTAGCGTCGAGTCTCGCGTTTTTAGATTGATTTTATTCACATTACATTTGATTTTACCTTGATCTTGTCCTCGAGCTGTTTTTAGGTTATTTCAGGTACTTTCGATGATTTCGAGGTAAAATATGACGTGTTTGAGGCTTTGACACTCTTATTAAGAGTTTAGATGTGCATATCATAGCTTGGGCACGCGTTCCAAGTCACTCTCGAAGATCTCATAAATCCAGAAGCCATTAGGCACTTTAAAGAAGCTGTTCATCAAAGTTCAGGTTTAGATTCGACCGAATCTGACATCCATTCGGTTGAATGGAAGGCATGGATACAAGCATATGACTTAAGTTCTCGAGAATAGCCGAATGAAATCCCATTCAATCGAATGGGTAACCTCCTTCGGTCGTATGGTGGAAAGGGTGAGAAAACTCGATGCTTCCGTAATAGGCGAATGCACTCTTCATTCGGCCGAATACACTTATCATTCGGCCGAATACACTTATCATTCGGCCGAATACACTTATCATTCGGCCGAATGGTCTACTCTCTAGCAGATTTTGGTTCTTTCTTTAGTCGGCCCTCGAGGGTTTTTCTAGGGTTTTACCCCCTTATGTCCCTAGGGTAAAAATACCCTCTTGCTCTGTAAAAAAACCCTTCATGCCTACTTTGAGAGCTCTTATGCGTCAACCTAGAACATCACTTTAATTATTTCCATTTCATTCATGCATTAGTTTAGATTTACAACTGTTGTTGTTCTCCTTTTCAAGCTTTGTATTTCGGATTCAGAATTACTTTCGTTCACGCAATTTCAATCATGTAAGTTATCGTTTCGTTTATTATTCTATTTCGTTTGATGCTTTCGTTTATTACTTCTGTTAATTTAATTACTCTTTCTGTTTTCATGTTTTTGTTTATGCATATGTGTGAGTAGTTTTCTTAGGGTTTTGATTGGTGAAACCCTAGGTTGATTTGTTCTTCATGCGTAAAGTTAGGGTTTGAGATTATCGATGATTGTTTGATTGATATTCGATGCGAATCTTGTCCTGCCACTCCTTTGGAGACATAGAGCGATTATAGGTTGTTCATGTGATTTATAGGGTCACAAACTTCCTCTCGTTATCTTGAGTGTCATGATTTATTGTTGATTGATTTCCCCTAACTTAGCGTATTTGCTAGTTCGATTGTCCTTCCTAGGGTGGAACTAATCTATCCCTGTTTTTCTTTCATTGTATTCTATCGTTTTTTTCTTGCTTCACTTTTCTGTTTTTAGTATAGTTTAATCAATTCAAGTCCCAAATAAACCCTTTACATCAAGTCTAAAACCTATCATCCCTTTTCCTTGTGGTTCAACCTCCGACTTACCATTACACTAGTTATTGTAGTATTAGGGTGTTTATAAATATTGTTTGTATAACTAATCTTTTAGTAAAATGACACTAAAAGAACGGTTATCAAAAGGGCGCCGTTGCCAGGGACAAGGCGTTGTGTTTAGATTATAGTATTGGTGAAATTTATTTTTGTTTTCTTTATATTATTGTCTCTTAATTTGCTTAACACTGCTTACGCTTGGTTTCTAGTGTTGTTTGCATGTCCTATAGCACATGTAGATCAAATCAACAGCTAGAACCATACGACCCTGAAATTCAATGCAGTAAATGGCGAGTTCCACCCCAAACTCTATTAGAACCATATACTTCCAACCCTCCCACATCACCAATGGACGAAAACCAACAATTATTTGGTCAATTTGGGACACCTGGGTCTCAAGAATTTCAAGGAGGTGTAGTGTTACCCATTACCCCAACTCCTTACCAAATACACCCACAGTTCACCGAGATGGTGAAAGAAACCCCCTTTTGTGGTTTGAAAAATGAATGCCCCCTTAAACACTTAGAAGCATTCTAAGATATTTTCGGTCTCATTCCTCTATGCCCCAATAGCCCAGATTATGTGTGAATGCATTTATTTCATTTGAGTTTAGCTGGTGATGCTAGGGATTGGTATAAATTCTTAGAGCCAAACTCAATCATTAATTAGGCTCAATTAAAAATAGTTTTTCTAGAAAGGTTCTATCCCACAGTTCGAACACAAGATTGGCGTAAGAAAATCGCGTCATTCACTCAAGAGGATGATGAGAACCTTAGTGCTACTTGGAGTAGGTTTAAGAGAATGATTAGAGCATTCCCCCATCATGAGTACGGGGAGAACAATCTAAATACATTCTATGATGGTCTAAATGACTCCACTAAGGCACTTCTAGACTCGGCTGTTGGTAGCCAACTCTCAAAGGTCCCATGCAATAAGGTGAAAGCTAAGATTTAGGAGGTGGCCAAAAATATCTCTTGGGGAGGAGTGAGAGGTAATGGACTACCAAGGGGAACAATTGATTCAAGTAACTTGGACACGATTAGCTCGAAAATTGAGGCTATCATGGATAAGAAACTGTCCAAGTTCAAACTAGCTCAAGGTAGTGCCAATGTATCATTGGTTAAAGAGACGCCCTTTTCATGTAGAATCTGTGGGGGCACCAATCATGATACATCCTATTGTGGGGGTTTGAATTCTGAGCATGTAGCGGCTGTTAACTATGGGGGGGTATAACCAAGAAGGAACCCCAGTCATGAACTATGATGGTTATGGGTACAATCCCGATTATGTGGCCGCTATGGGGTATGGTTGTCAAAACCAAGGGTTTTCTCAACAAGGCCCTTACAAAAATCAACCCTTTAGACCTCCCTTCAATCCAAATTCTAGCCAAGGACACTCCCACCAAGGGTACAACTCCACCAATCAAACAAATAGGAGTTTTCCTAGGCCTAATGGGAATAGACCGTACCCTCAAGTGCCAAGGCCCAACCCTAACCTACCCTATCCATCTACATAGCCACCACCAAACCCGCCTCAAAATAATGATTACCTTTCCACCCAAGTGAATCCTTGGCGCAGCAAAATCAAACCCTCTCCCAGATAAATCAAACCTTGATAAATCAAATGCAACAACTTTAAGCACAACAAAAGTTATTTGAATCACAGCTTGTTTAGATGGCCAATCCACCCCCACCATTGCTATTCCCTTCTCACCCTCAACAAAACCCATCCACCTAACCTCCACCACAAAACACTCCTGACTCCAATCCTAAACATCACACATGCAAGGTGATCTTCCTAAGATCGGGAACCTCATATTAAAGTCTAGTTGCACCTCCACGAGATGATTTAGGGGAAGGATCCTCAAAGGATAGTGGTTTTCAAGGAGAAACTGAGCATAAGGAGGATCTTGAGGGGAGCAAAGAGAAGGAGGGTAGTGAAGAGGACTCCGAAAACAATGGTGAGGTAACATGGCATGAGAGGAAGAAGAGGGATGAGGATGAGAGATGGAGGGAGATACAGGAAATGAGGAAACTTGAGCGTCAACATGCTCCGCCTCTACCTTTTCCTTACAAAAAGGTAGAGAAACAATTGTAAGAAAAATTTCTTAAATTCCTAGAGCATATGAGGCCACTTGAAATGAAGATACCATTCTTAGAGGCCATGGAGCAAATGCCTCAATATGCAAGTATCTGAAAACCCTCTTAGGGAACAAGAGGAAGCTTGAGGGCAAAGTGATTAGTTTGCTAGAGCAGGTGAGTGCTATCATTCAGGGGACGTGGGCAAAGAAAGAAAAAGCTAGAGGGCCCTTTGTGCTCCCAGTCATCCTTGGAAAACTCAATTATAAGGAAGCACTTGCTAACCTTGGGGCCTCCATTAGCCTAATGCCGATGTCCATTGCCAAGCACCTAACCTTTGAGCTCAAGTCATCAAAGAAAACCATCCAACTGGCCCACTGTAGTATAAAAGTGCCATGTGAGGAGTTTAAGGACCTTCCAATCCAAGTAGGGAACATAGTGGTTCTATGTGACTTCGTGGTGCTTGATATGGTTGAGGATCCTTATACCCCCCTCATCTTAGGGAGGGATGCCTTGAAGACTTTGGGTGCCTTGATAGACTGTGAATAAGAGACTATCACTGTGAGGGTGGCCCAAGAAAAGGTAGTATTTGCCTTTTCTAAGTCTTCCAAGGAACCCATGGTCGAGCAGATCTGTTCCTTTGAGGTTGTTGAGAATGAAGCTAAGCAAAAGGTTGAGGGGTGTGATGTTTTTGCTGCCCCAATGTTGGTTGAGGTGTCAGATGAGGAGGAGACAATGGCACCATTTTGATAACCATTCTTTTAGCATCGTTTTACTAAAAGATTAGTTATACAAACAATATTTATAAACACCCTAATACTACTACAACTAGTGTAATGGTAAGTCGGGGGTCGAACCACAAGGACAAGGGATGATAGGTTTTAGACTTGATGTAAAGGGTTTATTTGGGACTTGAATTGATTAAACTATACTAAAAATAGAAAAGCGATGCAAGAATAAAAAATATAGAATACAATGAAAGAAAAATGGGGATAGATTAGTTCCACCCTAGGAAGGACAATCGAACTAGCAAATATGCTAAGTTAGGGGAAAACGATTAACAATAAATCATGACACTCAAGATAACGAGAGGAAGTTTGCGACCCTAAAAATCACATGAGCGACCTATAATCGCCCTATGTCTCCAAAGGAGTGGCAGGACACAATTCGCATCGAATATCAATCAAACAATCATCGATAATCTCAAACCCTAACTTTACGCATGAAGAAAACCAACCTAGGGTTTCCCTAATCAAACCCCTAAGAAAACTACTCACACATATGAATAAACAAAAACATGAAATGAAATAGAACAATAAATGAAACGATAACTTACGTGATTGAAATTGCATGAACGAAAGTAATTCTGAATCCGAAATACAAAGCTTGAAAAGGAGAACAACGAAAGCTGTAAATCTAAACTAATGCATGGATGAAATGGAAAGAATTAAAGTGATGTTCTAGGTTGAGGCATAAGAGCTCTCAAAGTAGGCATGAAGGGTTTTTATTACAGAGCAAGAGGGTATTTATACCCTAGGGACATAAGGGGGTAAAACCCTAGAAAAACCTTTGAGGGCAGACTAAAGAAAGAACCAAAATCTGCGGGAAAGAAGATCATTTGGCCAAATGATAAGTGTATCTGGCGGAATGAGTGTCAATTCGACTATTTGAAGAGTGCATTTGCTTATTATAGAAGCATCGAGTTTTCTCATCCTATCCACCATTCGACCGAAGGAGTGCATACATTCGGCCGAATGGGCCTTGATTCGGCCGAATGGGAGTTCATTCGGCTATTCCCAAGAGCTTGAGTCATATGCTTGTATCCATGCGTTCCATTCGACTGAATAGATGTCAGATTCGGTCGAATCTAAACCTGAACTTTACTGAACAACTTCTTTGAAGTGTCTAATGGCTTCTGGAGTTTGTGGAATCTACGAGAATGACTTGGAACGCGTGCCCAAGCTATGATATGTGCATCAAAACTCATAATAAGAGTGTCAAAGCCTTGAACACATTACACTAAAAACAACTCGAGGATAAGATCAAGGTAAAATCGAATGTAATGTGCATAAAATCAATCAAAAACCGCAAGACTCGACACTAAAATGGAGTTATAAACGTGCTCTAAAACGAGCACATCAACTTCCCCCAAGCTAAACCTTTGCTAGTCCCTAGCAAATGAACTAGTAAGGAAACACCATGAGTAAAGCACATGAAGAGAAAGGCGAGCAGAAAACAAGACAATGCCAGCTGTGTACGCGCAAAACTCTTCCCTAGACATGGGTGTGCAAGTACAATGGGCTCAAAAGAGCATAATACCAAGATGAATAACGCTTTCCACAGACTCGGGATCACCGGAAAAGCTACAAAACAAGCTATGCCACCCACTACCTAATGAGGTCACAAGTCTACGCTACCCAGGCTATTTCCCAAAAGATGTGGGAAAATTCTAATACACTCGTGTGTTTAATAAGGTATGTGTTTCGCTCAAAATCATCTGACTAAAGATGAGTCTAGAATTAAACACCTAAACAAGGAGAAATCTTGGGAATTGTATCTTATCTACTCTCCAGCATAGAACTTGCTAATTAGGCTAAGTCGAACAGGTTTTAAAATGGTTGCAATGTTGGCTAGGATCAAGGTAGGGTAAAATTTGGGGATGTGGAGTTAAAATAGAGGATAGTAAGCAATCCATGGTAATGAAACCAAGGACGGCTATGACTTCTGACAGCATTGCCACTCCCAAAGTCCTCAAGATACACATAAATGAACTCTAATACATTACACCAACTTTATTCTCGAATATTTCTTTTTCCTATTTTTTTTCTATTTCTTTTCTTTTTGTTTTCTCTTTTTTTCTTTTTGTTTTCTTATTTTTTTTCTTTTCTCTTTTGTGTTTTTCATGCTAATGTTTCTAAAATATACTAAGAGTAATGTATAGAGTCATATCATCCGACTACGACTTTTCCAACCGAAATCATTCATCACAATGCAATGGACACCACTTCACTGTGATCACTTGACTATCCTCTAGGTAAAGAGACGAAATATTTGGCTCATCAGGAGTTAGGTAGTGTAGCTACAAAGAAAAGGTAAAGGCACAAAATTGGCTTACCCTAAAGTCATCAATATTCATTGTTGACAATTTGGTCATGTAGCTGTAACTACAAACGTGTTAAAACCATAAAATATGAGTTGATAACAAGGATATATGTGACCATCTAGTCGATGCATCAATTAAAACTACAAAAATATCTAAATGGTCCACATGGGGGATGTATGGAGCCACAAATATCTCCTTGTATACGTTCCATAAAAGTAATTAATTCAAAATTTATCTTAGCTGGTGATAGGCGAATTATCATCTTGTCTATCGAGCAAGAAACACATGGAAAATTATTATGAAGAATCTATTGGCTCTTCAAAGAATGTCCACATGAATTCTCAATTATTTTTCTCATCATTATTGAACCGGGATGGCCTAACCGGTCATGCTAAATAACAAAGTTATCAGTAAACTTCAGGTTTAATATAGCATGAGTTTTAATAGCATTGATTTTTGTGTAGTACAAACCAGTGGAGAATGTAGGGAGTTTCTCTTAAACATGTTTTGTGCCTTAAGTTATATTCGTGATTTAAAGAAATTCATTATCTTCTTCATTGATTGTCTCAATATGATAACCATTATTGCGAATATCCTTAAAACTCAATAAATTTCTTTAAGACATAGGGAGTATCACTGTTTTTTAAGGCATCAATTATTTTAATTTTAGTTTCCCAAGGCAATTTTATGTTGGCTCTTCTGGAGCCTTCAATGATATTTGTACTACCTGATATGGTACTCACATTAATTCTTTTCATCATCAAATGAGAGAAATATTTTTTATTTTTAAGTATTGTATGAGTAATTGCACTATTAGCAAAACATAATTCTTCACCATTCATAATAAATTGAACTTGAGTAGTATCCATATTCTTTATGAAATAAAATACATGTCAAAAATTAAGAATAAAATTAATGATGATAAAATAATAAATCAATAAAAACACCCAAATAGTTCATAAATTCATAAAGCATAAAGATTCCTTATTATAACCATAGAAATTAACATAAGTAAATCACTAGGTTAAGTCTAATACTTAAGGCTTACACAAATTGATATAAATTTAATTATTTCCTTCTAGGCTAGTGAAGAAATCAGCAACTTCTTGGGTTGCATTTCCAAAATCAAAATTATTCCTTTTCGGGGAAATAAGGAAATCAAAAACTTCTAAATGATTTGCATTGCCAAAATCAAAATCACTTTTACCATCTTCAAGAACAAGGTTTGCCTCAACTTTCATTCCTTTCTTCAATGATTCTTGGTAAAGTTCAACGAGATGCTTTGGAGTTCTACAAACCGAAGACCAATGGTCTTTTACTCCACAACGGTAACATATATTGGTCTCACTTCTATCTATATCAACTTTATCATCCCTACGTTCCCACTTCTGGTGAGAATGTTAGTTTTTGAAATGACCTCCACGGCCTCTACCATATCCATGCCCATGACCATGACCGCGACCTCTACCTTGACCACCCCTATTGGAATAGTCTCTGTTTTTAGTTTCTTTCCTATAATGGGTTGTCACATTCGCGTCAGGGAATGGAGTAGAGCCAGTAGGACGTGATTCATGATTTTTCATTAATAGCTCGTTATTTTGCTCAGCCATAAGAAGACAAGATATTAATTCGGAATATTTTTGAAATCCTTTTTCTCTATATTGTGTCTGCAGGACAATATTATTTGCATGGAAAGGGAGTTTGTCTTTTCAAGAATTTTTGCATCAGTAATATTTTCTCCACATAATTTCAATTGAGAAGTTATTTTGAACATAGCTGAGTTATATTCACTAATAGATTTAAAATCTTGCAATCTTAAATTCAACCAATTATAACAAGCTCTAGGGAGTATCATTATTTTTTGGTGGTCATACCTTTCCTTTATATTACTCCAAAGGATTTGTGGGTCTTTCACATTCATTTTTAAGCCCTTCATGTAGATGATGGTGAAGGAATATCATGGCTTTAGCCTTATCTTGAGGTGTTGCCTCATTCGCCTCTTTGATTGTTTCACCAAGAGCTTTAGCATCTAGGTGTATTTCGGCATCTAACACCCATGATAAATAATTCTTTCCAATAATATCAAGGGCCACGAATTCAAGTTTGGCAAGGTTTGACATATTTCACTATAAAATAATATTACAAGATAAGTATATATAAATAGTATCCAAAAATATATACTAAACATTATTAGCCAAATTAACAACATGATAGTGAACATGATTATGAAAAATTATAGCAATAGTATTTAATACTTATAAATTATAATTAGCATAAATATTACATAAGCATACATGTAGGCAAATAACACAACATGTATATATAAATTTAATAAGGAGTATAAAAACATAGATTACACATACCTTAGTCATATTAGACATCACAGAAAGTAAATAAAAACATCTAAAGAACACTAAAAAAAACTGTAGATACAATATTGTTAAAAAAAATAAAATAACTAACGTTAAACACCATGCATACAAAATGCTATACAAAATGCATGTGCAATGGAGTTTGACATAAATGTATGTTGTCATATAGGAATGGAAGAAAATCAACACTGTAAATCATCATTGTAGAACACTATTACGCAATAGAATACAAAAAACAAAAAAATATCTCGTTAAAACTTTGCAAATAACAAATCATCATGATGTTACACAGAGAGTAATATACTAATCTATTATGACTTACAAATTTTTATTTAATATTATTATAATCGTTGTAGGCGAAGATCATACTTACATGATGATATACGATTCTCGGTAAATGTTTAGTAATCTTACTCAGTTGGATAGCAATGGTGCTGATAACGTGTTATAAAATAAGGGGTAAGGAGAATATTAGAGAGAGATGTATATGGTAATTCTTTGTTCCTATATTTAACCTATTTCAACTTAACCATCTATACATATATATACATGGTATAAACAATATAACCTATGTGGACAATCAAGAGTCCATTCATGAAGGGTTAAAATATGAACTAATGGCATATAGGGGTTACAAGGAAGTTAAAAGGATAATCATATTATTGAGGATGTTACAAACAATAATGGGCATATAAAATTATTATTTTGTAACAAAAAGACTTAAAATAAAATTAACCATCAAACCAACTCTTAAAACATTAAAAGTTTAAACCATTAAGGCTCTTACTGCAAAGTCCCAAAATTTCATCAAACTTAATTCCAAACCAACAATTTAAAATCCTTCATAATAATCTAAGCATTCAAGAAAGCTAATTTAAATCAACACTCCAATTAACCACCCATGCATGAATGTCTAACCAAATACCTGTTAGAAATATTACAAGTGTAATTATTTGATCATTATAATGTCATTAAAAGACGAAGGCCATGACCAAAGATCACACACAAAGCACATAACCAAGTTGAATACATACGGAATTACAATATATAAACAATCGAAACAAGTGTATAAATGTAAATAAATATAGCATGGTTTAAAGTATTATGTAATATTTTATTCAATTAACTCACAATTTAATTAATAACTTGGACTAAGTAATAGACAAGGTTGTCTCCCCATGTCCTAATTAGGACATCAAAAATAGATAAATAAACCCATACACTCTTGTGAGAGGGCATCAAAAACAATATAAATTCATACGGTAAACGGGTGTGACTCTGTCATCATAGCTAGATGAGATCTCCACTAACCCTAATTTTAGTTCAAAAATTTACAAAAGAGAGTCATTGATCACACATACTCAAAGTAAAAGCCATGGATAATACCTTGTGAAGCACCAACCCCTGATTGTTCTAGATGTGCACTAGCCCAGGATTTTGTTGCTTAACCAATTTCCATTTATATGATTATAATTTTTTTTGTTAACTTCAACTCCTTAAGACAATCACATGTAGCTTATTACAATTAGACAAACATCCTCATACATAACAACGGTTTAAACAATGAATTCTATTCTCAATATTATACCTGTTGGACAAAGTCAACTAACCTCGTCATTAAGACATGAACAAACTACTTACTCAATCCATACAATAGATTATGAAAGAGAGAAATTAAAAAACCTTATGGATTAATTAATAATTAATTCCATTTAAACCATAAATCAAATTTCCTCAACTAGGCGTAATCAAAATGTGATAAGTATTAATGATTACAAATCAAACACCACATAACAATACCACATCGCGCTTCTAAAATAGAGGGCATAAATCATTTCAAATACATAACCAAACAATTTCACCCAATAGGTTCCCTAAACATGATACTAAGTTTTCATTTTATCCTAGATCATGCTGCTAAAAGAAAAATCTTCGTAACTTGTCCATACCTTGAGTAAAATATATGGGTGGCCACTTTCTCTATTATCAAGCACCTTCTATAAAGTGTTCTCCTACATTAAATAATACAACCTAAATCAATATATACTAATAACCAAATTTACAACAACCATACAAAATTTTCTAAGGCTTTAAATCATCCCAAAACACGTATTCCTTTTTTTCTTTTTTTAGGTGTAGTAACATAAAAAGTTTAGATGCAAAAGACATGGCAAATAGAAGGTATCACACACAGCCAACCTTATTAAAATTTTGGCCATCTCAACCCCATGTTCGAAAGTCCATGTGATGAAGTTTTTCAACACTCAAAAGGAAGGGAGCTCGGGCAATCATTCACACCTTCTTAAGTTCTCACCAAAATCATAAGCTATATAATAAGATATTATAAATCTAACTTCCATATCAAGGTAGTTGATGGTACAACACCAACATCTCTTAAGAATATTTTCCTTTAATTTTATGTGTTCAGTTATGATACCAGATATCTTGTTCTCATTTTGTGCATGCTTACCGCTTCTTAACAAAAACAAGTAATTAGGGGAGCAAAAGAGCAAGGACAGTTTACCACTAATCAATAACACCAATATATCTTAATAATGTTAGGCAAGAAGTTGGATGCAGGTTGCCACTAATAGCGGTGGCTACGGGGCTGGTCCAGGCAAGCCACTCTGCCGGGCTAGGAGATTGGGGACTAGGATAAGACCTGTCCTTAGGGCGGGCTGGTCCGAGTTGTGGTTGGGGTTGTGATTTTGGATTCATACCGGATAAAACCAAATCGAATTGAATTATGAACCGAAATCATGAATCGAATCTAAGTCATGATTCGACTCGTAATGAATTCCGTATTGAATTGAATCGAAACTAATTTCAACAATGACATTTAGAAATTATAATAAATGAATTATTTTTAATGTAATTAAACATTTATATTCATGAATATCATAATGACATATTCATTAAATTAATTAAGCTTATATATTCACCTAATTTAATTAATTTATCGTGTTCATTACAATTTAATATACTCTAATATAACTAAATGAATATTAGGGTCATAAATGTACGAGAAAATCTTAGTTGCATGATCAAAGGATGCTAGAATGTCACAAATAAAGATAGCGGTAGTCCACTGGGAATCCATAATAAGTTCGTTAGGAGTCGATCGAGTTTCGTTATAGAGAGTGGTCAAAACCTCATGGTACTTAATGACGTCCATTAACGACCTATATGTGGAGTTTCAATGGGTCAGTATATCGAGACACCATTTCCTCTTCTTAAGGCCTCTCTCCTTACACAAGGCCATATACTTTCTTCTAACCGAGGTCGTAATCCTAATCCATTTAATGAGACTTCTAATAGGGTTAAGCAATTCACTCAACTCACCTAATCCTTCTTGAATAGATAGGTTCATAATATGAGCACAACAATGTACATAATTTGAGCACAACAATGTACATAATTTGAGCACAACAATGTACATAATATGAGAACAACAATGTACAATAGATAGGTTCATTATCAAGTTATTAACTTTAACTAATTAATATATTAACATTATCAAGTGAACTTTAACTAATTAATATCATCAACTTTATTAAACTAACTAAATATTAAGTTAAATTTAACTAATTAACATCATCAACTTTAACTAATTAACATATTAACATTATCAAGTTAACTTTAACTAATAAACATCTATCTTGGCTCTTCTTCTATTAAATCTAACGAATGATATTTTATATAGACATAGTGACCACTTTTTAACTTATAGTGACCAGATAATTTTTTTTTTCCACTAATAGTAACTTTTTTTGTTATAGTGACCCTTTTTATTATTATAGTGACCCTTTTATTAATATAGTGACCATTTTTTTATTATTATAGTAACCATTTGTTTTACTTGAAATCTCTAGTATTGGATCTTATCATTTGAATGACCAAGATCTTTTCTTATTCTTCTTATTTTAAGTACTCTTCTCATTGGAAGAATGGTAGCACATTTAAGTTTAAATAAAAAAGCCAGCTAGCATCCAACCAATTCAAGTACTTTGGTTCAAGAAAAAACTAAATCACTTATAAGATTATGTGCTTCAGTTTTCAATTAAACCAAAGCATTTGTTGGCTTGATGTTTTTATTTTAGAGCACATTTACTACCTCAAATTAGTGTCAAGTCTCATAGTTTTATATTGATTTTATACATATTACGCTTGATTTCACCTTGATCTTGTCTTTGAGTTGTCTTAAGATCATTTCAGGTGTTTTTGATGTTTTGGAGGTGAAATGCGACGTATTTTAGCCTTTGACATTCTTAGACATGCGTATCATAGCTTGGGAAAATATTTCAAGTCACTCATGAAGATCCCACGGAGTTCAGAAAGCATCAGAAGCTAAAAAGAGAGTGCAGAGCTTCAGATTTGACCGAATCTGAGAGTGATTCGGTCGAATGATGGTCAGTCATGAGAGCATATGTTCCATTGTTTCTGGGAAGGCCGAATGGCACTCATTCGGGCGAATGAGCTTTCATTCGGCCAAATCAGAGTCTCCATTTGGGTGAATACTAGACAAATAGGAATTCTGAGGAGCCTCTAGAATGGGCAAATTGAAGAGTATTCGGGCGAATGGACAAGCATTCGACCAAATGGGCCTTGAATTCGGTCGAATAACAGTGTTTTCTTCGGAAAAACTACTTCTTTTTAGGGTCGACCCATTGACATTTTAGGGTTTCCAGACCTCTTTTACTCTTTATTATAAATTGGAAGAGAGGGAGAACAGCTAGGTTTTATTAGTTTTATGCATTTTAGCTTTGTTTAGCCTCCAAATTCTCTTAGTTCTAGTTTTTCAGTTTTCGATTTTCTCAACGTTTGTACTCCGAGTTTTGGACTTTGTCAATGGAATTCCAATCGTGGACATTGCATTGAAACTTTTATAAGTATTAATCTATTCCTTACTTTTGAATTCGTTCGTTATATTTCATTCCATGTTTAGCCTAGTATTTATCATTTACTAGAATAGTTTCTGATTTACTTTTGTTCTCATTGATTACTTTTCATGATCTTTGTGTTTTCTTTATTAAATATCATCATGTCGTTTATCATGAATATGTGTGAGTAGTTCTCTTAGGGGTTTTGATTAGTGAAACCCTAGGAAAAGCTATGTTCTTTATTGTCTAAGGTTGTAGGAATGATGACAATAAGTAGTTTTGGAATCCAATGCGAATCTTGTCCTACAACTCCTTTAAAGACATAGGGCGATTATAGGTTGTTTGTTGTGATTTGTGGAATCACCAACTTCCTCTCGCATGCTTGGGATTCCATGCTAGTTATTATTAGATTTTCTCTAACCTATCATGTTCTGTTTTGAAAGCTTCGATCCTAGGGTGAATCTAATCTTGTCCACATTTTTCTCTATTTGATTTACCTCTTAATTCATCGTGATCTATATTCTCGTTATTAGTTTTAGTTGTTTTTCAATCCAAAAAGTCCAGTTGTGTTAAGAATTAAGTGTCTTGATATCCTTTGTCCTCGTGGTTTGACCCCTTACTCCACTATACTCATATAGTTTATAGGTTGGTATAAATATTGTTTGCATAACTATTCTTTTAGTCAACAACCTAAAAGCTGGTTATCAAAATGGCGCCGTTGTCGGGGACAAGGCGTTATATTTAGACTTTTTCTGTTCTTGATATAACTTTGTTTTATTTCATTTTTGCTTACTATTTTTACTGTTAGTAACAACATTTGACTTTGCCATTTGCATGCCCCATAGCATGCATAGGTCAAACCAACCAATAACACCTTATAATTCTGAGATCCAACGCTTGAGTAGACAACGCCCATCAAAACACACCTTACATTCTGTCCAAAACCCACCCATATCCATAATGGCCGACGAACATCAATTGTTTGGTCAATTCGGGACTCTTGGCTCACAAGAGTTCCAAGGAGGTGTAGTACTTCCTGTTGCTACTACACCATACCAAACACACCCTCAGTTCATGAGAATGGTTAAGGAAACACCTTTTAATGGTTTGAGAAATGAATGTCCTCTTCAACATCTAGAGGCATTTTCTGACATTTGTAGACTTATCCCTCCTTAACCTAATAGCCCTGATTATGTGCGGATGCACCTATTTCACTTGAGTCTAGCTGGAGATGCCAAAGATTGGTATAAATGCTTAGAACTCAATTCAATTGTTAATTGGGCTCAACTGAAAACCGCTTTTCTAGAAAGGATCTATCCTACGACTAGAACGCAAGATTGGCGTAAGAAAATTGCATCCTTCACCCAAGAGGATGATGAGAATCTTAGTGCTACTTGGAGTAGGTTTAAGAAAATGATTAGAGCATGCCCCCACCATGAGTATAGGGAAAACCATCTCAACACATTCTTCTACGATGGTCTTAATGACTCAACCAAAGCACTCCTAGACTCAGCAGTAGGTGGCCAACTTTCTAAAATTCCATGCACCCAGGTAAAAGCCAAAATTAAGGAAGTTGCTAAGAATAGTGCCTGGGGAGGAACTAAGAGTTAGGGTTTACCAAGAGGGATAATTGATACAACCAATTTGGACACCATTAGTGCTAAGATAGAAGCAGTCATCAATAAGAAAATGTCTAAATTAAGCCTAGTTGGTAGTTCAAACACCCCTCCAGTGCGTGAAAAGCACTTTTCATGTGCAATATGTGGGGGTACCAACCATGATACTTCCTATTGTAGTAGTTTGCATTTCGAGCATGTTGCCGTAGTTGATTATGGAGGTTACATCCCAGAACCGCAGGTGATGAATTACGACGGTTATGGGTATAATATTGATCATGTAGCATCCCTTAACTATGGTGGAAAAGGACAAGGAGTAAGGTATGGGCAACAACCTTTCCTGAATCAACCATACAAACCTCCCTTCAATTCAAACCAAAACCAAGGAAACTTCCACCCGGTATATAATAGAAATGCTCAAAGTGGGTTTAACAACCAAGGTTTTCAAGGGAACCAATCAAACAGAAATATACCAAGGCCAAATGTATATAGACCACCAGGGTTTAATCAAGGGCCTAGAAATGGTCCAAACCTGCCTTTCCCGCCTAGTCAACCTCATCATGTGACCTATCAACCACAATAAAGTCACACCTCAACCAATGACCATTTAGCCTCCCAAGTAACATCTCTTGCTCAGATAAATCAGACTCTCATCCAGCAGATGCAATAACTCCAAGCTCAGTAAAAGTTGTTTGAAACTCAAGTTGCCCAAATGGCTAGTCCTCCTGCACCACCGCTATTCCCATCTCACCCTCAACCTAACCCCTCTACACAACCTCCACCTCAGCACCTAAACCCAAACCAATACACTGCGAAAGCTATCCACCTGAGATCAGGGACTCATTATGACGATCCTTCATATCTGATTGATGCACCTTTAGTACGGGTGAGTAATGAGATGAGAGTGGATGAAAATGAAAAAGAGGAGGAGCAAGGTAAGGGGCAGGTAGTAGAAAGTGAAAGAAGTGAGGATGATAAGATAAGGAGTGAGAAGTTGGTAGAGAGTGAGGAAGAGAGGAAGAAGAGGATTGAGGAGAGAAAGAGGTTAGATCGTTTATATGCACCCCCACTTCCTTTTCCATATAGGAAAGTAGAGAAGCAGCTTGATGATAAGTTCAAGAAGTTTCTAGAACACTTACAGAAGATGGAGATGAAGATTTCATTCCTAGATGCAATGGCACAGATGCCAAAATATGCTAAGTTCTTGAAGGACTTATTGTCCAACAAGAAAAAGCTTGAGGAAGAGGTAATCAGTCTCCCCCATCAAGTTAGCTCCATTCTATAAGGGAAAATGCCTATGAAAGAGCAAGATCCCGGTCCATATAACCTCCCAATAAAGTTGGCAAATCTTGATCCCAAAGGGGTGCTCACAGATATACATATTCAAGTGGGAGAACTATTGGTCCCTTGCGATTTTGTAGTAATGGAAATGGAAGAGGGCCCCTATACTCCACTCATATTGGGAAGAGCCGTTCTGAAAACACTTTGGGTAGTTATTAATTTCCATGATGACACAATAACGGTAGAAGTAGCCCAAGTGAAGGTAGTCTTCAAAATTTCTCCACTTTTAAAGAAATCTATGGTTGAACAAGTCTGTCTCCTTAAAGTGGATGATAGGGAGAGTGAGGATTGTTAAAGGGAGAGAGAAATAGAGGTTGGGTAGTCAATGAATGATGAGGATAGCTGTACAAAAGATGAGCAGTTGAAAGGCCTAGGATTATGAGAGCGACGAAGCATAATATGAGCAACTTTATGAGGTTGAGGGAGGTATTATCCATAAGAGGGAAAGTCCTAAGCCTTCTCCCCAAGTAAGTTTTAAACCTTTACCTCCTAGCCACAAATATGCCTATCTTGATGATGATGAAGGTAGTCCGGTCAAAGTGAATTCTGAGCTCGACGACACTTTGTTAGAAAAATTACTTGTTTTATTAAGGAAATATCGAGATGTCATCGGGTACTCACTAGGTGATTTGAAAGGGATTAATCCAACCCTTGTTATGCATCGGATTCATCTTGATGATGAGCATTTCTTCTCCATTGAGCCACAAAGAAGGCTGAACCCCAAAATGAAATAGATAGTTAAGGATGAAATCATAAAACTCCTCAAGGCCGGCATCATGTACTCAATTTAAGATAGTAGGTGGGTTAGTCCTGTTCATGTTATTCCGAAAAAGGGAGGAATGACTATTGTCGAGAATGACAAAGGAGAGATGATATCAACCAGAGCCACCATAGGATGACGAGTTTGCATTGATTATCGCAAGCTCAACAAGGCTACAAGAAAGGATCACTTCCCTTTACCCTTCATCGACGAGATGCTTAAGAGATTGGCAAGGCACAAGTACTATTGTTTTCTGGATGGTTACTCTGGTTTCTTTCAAATCCCAATCCATCCCAAAGATCAACAGAAAACAACATTCACTTGTCCTTTTTGGACTTTTGCCTACAGGAGAATGCCTTTCAGTTTATGTAATGCTCAATCCACTTTCCAGAGGTGGATGTATGATATATTTGCTGATATGCTGGAGGATTTCATGGAAGTGTTCATGGATGATTCTCTATTGGAGGTTCTTCTTTTGACACTTTCTTAACACATCTCGAGATAGTTTTACTAAGGTGTTAAGAAACAAATCTTGTGCTGAATTGGGAGAAGTGTCAGTTTATAGTTCAAGAAAGCATTTTCCTAGGCCATAAAGTGTCTTTCAAAGGCATAGAGGTAGATCCTACTAAGTTTGATGTGATAAGGAACCTTCGTATACCTACCTCGGTTACAGGAGTGTGATCCTTTCTAGGACATGTAGGGTTCTATAGGCATCTCATCTTAGGATTTTCAACTTTAGCTAAACCTTTGAATGAATTGCTTTAGAAGGATGTCGATTTTAACTTTGATGAGAGATGCCTCAATGCCTTTAATAGGCTAAAGCAAGCTCTGATATCTGCACCCATTGTGTAAGCTCCTGATTGGAGTTTGCCATTTGAATTAATGTGCGATGCGAGTGATATCTCTATAGGTATTGTCCTTGGGTAAAAAAAGGAAGGGAAGCACCACATCATATGTTATATTAGTAAAACACTAGATCTAGCACAGCGCAACTACTTTACAACAGAAAAGGAAATATTGGTGGTAGTCTATGCTTTTGAGAGACTGTGCCAGTATCTGATATGTTCAAAAGTTGTAGTTTTCACGGATCACTCGGCTCTGAAATTTTTAATGACGAAGAGAGATGTAAAGACGAGGTTGATCCATTGGGTGTTGCTATTACTGGAGTTTGATTTTGAATTGAAAGATAGGAAAGGCAGTGAAAATGTGGTAGCTGACCATTTGTCTAGGTTACCCGAGCTTAATAATGACTCTTTACCTATCCAAGATGAAATGGTTGAAGAAACCTTGATGACAGCAATAGTAGTTGGGAAAGCCCCTTGGTTCACAGATATTACGAATTTCTTAGCTTATGAAGAACTTCTAGAGTTCGAATCAAGGGCTATGAAAAGGGCTTCCTTTGGTAAAGTCGGGAATTTCTTTTGGGATGACCCCTATTTGTTTCATGCCTGCGCCGATGGCATAATTCGCCGTTGTGTCACTGAAGAGGAAGTTCCCAAGATTCTAACTCATTGTCACTCATACGCGTGTGGCAGCCTCCATGGTATAATGAACACTGCTACTAATGTTGCCACCGTGGGTTTCTATTGGCAAACATTACATAAGGATGTTGAAACATTCGTGAAGAGCTGTGAGAGATGCCAGAAAGTTGGCAATATCTCAATGAGGAATGAAATGCCTCAAAATTACATCCTTAAGAGTGAAGTTTTTTATTGTTGGGGAATCGACTTCATGGGCCCCTTTGTGTCATCTCACGGGAACCAATATATTTTGGTAGGGATTGATTATGTGTCTAAGTGGGTGGAGGCCATCGCCTCACCTACAAATGATCATAAGTAGTTATGAAGCTTTTTAAAAGCATAATCTTCCCTCGATTTGGTGTTCCCAAGATAGTCATTAGTGATGGGGAAAGCAAAACACAAACTGAATAAATTGTTAAAGAAATATAGAGTCGTACACAAAGTCAGTTCACCCTACCATCCCCAAACTCAAGGACAGGTGGAAGTAGTCAACAGGGAAATAAAGCGTATACTAGAAAAGGTGGTTAACCCAAACAGAAAAGATTGGTCTCTCAAGTTAGATGACGCTCTTTGGGCCCATCTTACATGTTACAAAACCCCAATTGGTACCACCCCATTCCGGCTGTTGTATGGGAAGTCTTGCCATTTACCGGTGGAATTGGAATGTAGGTCTTGGTGGGTGATCCAAACCCTTAATTTGGACCCTACTTTATTCTACGAGAAGCGAGCCGCCCAATTAAGGGAATTGGAAGAACTAAGGCTCGACACATTCCATAACATGCATATCTACAAGGAAAGAACTAAGTGTTGGCACGACCAACATATTATTCAACAAGAATTCCTTGTAGGAGATAAAGTGCTACTCTTCAATTCAAGAGCAAAGTTATTTCCCGGGAAATTGAAATCGAGGTGGTCTGGGCCATTCGAGATTTTGCAAGTATTTCCTTATGGAATGGTAGAGTTAAAAGACTATCATGGAGGTAGTTTCATTGTGAATGGGCATCGATTAAAACTCTTCCATGAGAGTAGCCTTCACGACGTCAACACCGTTGAGCGAATAAGGTTAGATGATATTGAAGTTGAATGATTGGTGTAATCATTGGCTATAACGAGTATCTTAACTTCGAATCATCATTCTTCTGAGTTTTGTTTTGAGTAGTTATTTTAACTTTGATTTCTGTTTTTGTTTGATTACCCTAGCTACGTCGAGCTAAATGATGTTAAACAAAGCACTTACGGGAGGTAACCCAGTTTTATTTGGATTTTCATGCCAAATAATCATAGTACCAATTTTGATTTGAGAAGGCGAAAGTCATTTGATCATGCCAAGCTTAAAATTATTGAATAACCATTCCATTAGGCCAAATGATAGATCCATTCGGCCGAATAAGCTTGGTCTATGAACTTAATCAAAGTTTGGTGAAGTTCTGGAAGTGTTGAATGTGTAGTTAAATTCGGGCGAAGGAAGCTCATTTGACCGAATGGATGCCCCATTTGGTCTAATAGATCTACAAACAAAATTATAGGGCGCTCCTGGGAACCCTGAATGGACACTCCATTCGCCCGAATGGAGGTCCATTCGACCAAATACATAAGTGATTTGGGGGGCAGCGAAGAATCCTTCGTAGTTCTTCGAAATTCGACCGAACAGGGCCTTCCATTAGGGCGAATGGAGGTCCATTCAGCCGAATGAGTGCTCCATTCGGCCAAATGAAAGGCCAAGTCTATAAATAACCCCTCATTTCCACGGGTTTCTTCACGAAATTCTCACAACCCTAAACGCACGCCCAAGCTATTCTTCACTCCCTCACTCACTCATTATTCCTAAAACTTCTCATTTTACTTCTCAAACTTAAATCAATCACCATGGGTCCAAGAAAAAGCTTGAGAAATCCCTTCAAAAGATCCAAGAAGCATGGTGAAGGGCCTTCTTCAGGAGCGGCACAAAAAGAACAAGAAACCGGTTCTCAACCACAACTGGAGCACCAAAATCGACTTCCTGACCAGGACTTATGGTTCGATGAAGATCATCCATCGGTGGTTTTTGTATCTCTGGAGCAATATGAACGTTTCCAACGGCTTAAGGTATGAAAAATTAACCCTACTCATTATTTAGACCTTTCTATTATACAAAGAATGGGCATTTATGATCAATTTGTGGCTTTGTTGACGGCATGTGGCCTAGAGAGCTGGATTAATATGTGGCACCCGACTCATAAGCTTTTAACTTATGAGTTTCTTAGTTCCCTAACCCCATGTCAACGTGAAGGTAGGTTGCATTTGTCTTTTCGGTTAAGGAATGCAACCTACTTCCTAGACTAAGCTGCATTTTGTGCCGTTTTTGGTTTTAATAATGAACCTATTCCGGATAAACAACCGGACAACTCTCGAGTTTCTGAATTATTGCCTAAAATTGTCGGTCAGCTTGTTTTTCGAATAGGAATATATATGCATCTGATGTACAGCACCCTATTCTTCGTATATTTTATAAATTTTCTAGGGAGACATTATTCCCTTCCCCTAGCTCTCACTTAGTTAGAACACGTGAAGTGCACATTTTGCACCATTACCTTGCACCGCACAATGACACGGCACTAAGCCTTCCAATGACGCTGTGGAAGTTTTTAAACAACACAGCCACCCTAAATGCAAACATTCACCTATGTCTAGGGGGACACGTGTACTGCATCACTGAGTTCCTTAATGTTATAAACCCTATAGAATTCAGCGATAGATTTGCCGCTTCCACCACCCTTCACGAGCAATGCCTCGTGCGAGCCGACTTTATCTTCACTGACCATATGCGATGGCGGTACCTTAAAAATCGCACCATTCCCCTTCCCTGTCCTTAATTACCTCCCCTCTTGTAGTTTAGGGACTCGTATCTCTTAGACGGTGATGTGTCGAGATACGCTGTCGAGCCCCCACTTGTACCTCCTCCTCGTCGTCACACCCTTTCCATGCGTGACAAACCTAGGGCTTCCACTTCGGTCTTACCAGACTATGACAATTCAAAGGATGAATCTAAATCTGATATTATGTCCTCCCTAGGACGCATAGAGAGACGACTTGACCAGGTCCTCACCACCCAAGCCCATCACACCACCCGACTCGATCACCTCGAGCAAACCTTCGAGCGGGCACACTACCCATAGTATGACATGGCCTACTGCTCCCATATGGTCGGCAAAAGCATGGACACCCCTTCTTGGTACCCTCACCATGAAAAAAATTAACAAAATATCATTAAAACATGGGTTTGACCGGTTGTGGGTGGGTAGGCGTAGGTTTAATAACTTTACCCCAGCGGCTCCTAGAAGGGCCTTAGATGACTATGGGATGGATTATACGGGTGGGGAGGAGGAGGATAATGAGGAGGATGACCAAGGGGATGATGAGGGTTTCATAGGGGATGAGTAATGGTAGACCTAAAGGCCTCCCTTAGTGCCGAGGATGGCTTCAGCCTAGCTTGGGGGGATATCCATTGTCCACTACTCATTATTTTGTTGAGTGTCTTTTGGTCTTGGCTGTTGGTTTTAGTGTTGTGTATTTTTGCATTGTTTTGTGTTTTCGTGTTCTATTTCTTGGTGTTGTTTTGTTTTGTGATTTTCTTTTTTGTGTTGTTTTCGGGTGCTTGTATAATAAGCTTCATGTGCTACTGCGCCTACGTACTGGTATGATTAGTCGCTTGAAAATCCAAATTTATTTATTTTGTTATATTTGTGTTTGTTTTCCTTTTTTCCATCATATGCTCCCTTTTGTCCATCATATGCTCCCTTTTGTCCATCATATTCTCCCTTCTTTCCATCATATGCTCCTTTTTCCATCATATGCTACAAATCCTTCTTTCCATCATATACTATAAACAAGCATCCAAGCTTCTGTCGTGCACTTTACATTGATTATATGCAAACTCGTATTCCCCTAGCCCTGTGCCTCTTTTGGGTCTGAGTTTATCGATTCTTTTTCACTTAACTTGGGGGATCTGAGCTTGCTTGGTATGTGGTTTGGATGACTACCTATTGAAGCGCATTTCGACTACTCATGTCCTTTTCTCCTAAGAGACCTCTTGGTTCAATTCTCAAGTGATCTCTTGGCTTCTCTTCTCGTCTTTTCTACTGTACATCTCTATTCTTTGGTTCTCATGATTATGCTACCTATATACCTGAATCAAGCCACAAAAACACACATAAAAGTAGAAAAGATACGGGAAATCAGGAAAATAGGACTAAAAACATGAAGAATGCCCCCAACTTTAGGTCTTGCTTTTCCTCAAATAAGACTCTAGGATAAAGGTGAGAAAACATTAAAGCATTAACAATACAAAACAAGAAAAAACAAAGAAAATCTAACTCACTTTTGTAGGAATCACGGTTGATTTTAGCAATAATCAACAACCCCTTTAAACCCCCTAATTACTTAAGAGGATGAGTATGCTCTTGTAAGGGTTTCTTATGAGGTAACCCATAACTCTCAAAACAAAATAAAACTAAGGCAAGCATTTCAAATACTAAAAAGATAAAAATAAGAGAAATGAAAAGAAATAAAAGGAAGATGCAACATGTGGGCATTCATGGGACAACATCATTATGTATATTTCCCTTTCTAAATAGTTAGAGAAGACATGCTAAAGAATGTACAAGAATGAATAAAGGATAACCAAGAAAGAGTTGGAAACTTTAGTTCTCATGCACCTAAACTGAAACACAACCACACTCTTCCCAAGCCTCATTTCCATCCTTAAAGAGTTAGCTTCTCATTACTCCTTGAGGGAGTTGAACAAATAACACGATATGGGTAATGACATATGACTCAACATCTTAATTGCCATGCTTACTCAATATGCTTGACCTTTACCTTCCTACACCGACAATGACTCAGCTTCCTAGAGTTGAAAAGACTTTAGGGGTAGAATATAGGTAAAATAGGAAAAGGATTAGAACTAAATAGGGAAAGGCTTAGGTAATAGTGTGAGGCTTAGCTTCATGAATAATGTAATTCTTATGATCTTACCCTTTACCTTATTTCAAAGCCTTCCAAGCTTGTTTAAGAATATATCTGAGTTTTTTGTTCTCTGATTCCCAATAAACCTACAAAATCCTTCTCATCTCATTTCCTCTTTTCATTATTTTTTTATTTTTTTCTTTATTTTTCTACACATTTTGATTTTTTCTTTTTTGTTTCTTCTTTTTTTTTCTTCTATTTTTTTATTACCAAAAGAGTCTACAAAAGGTGAGTATCTCTTAGGAGATGTCATTGGAAAAAAATTGCTACCCTTTTAAGCTTCATAACTCCTAAATCACCATTAATACATTCATAACAACTTTCTTGCATAAGAAATCCCATAAAGAATAAGGTGGTGAAGGTACATATTGGGTCAATGTCTATCAATAGGCTAGTTTTTTGAGAAATATAATATTAAGAAGGTAACAATTTATAGGAAAGATAGAATGTACAAGAAAGGAGGAATTGCTAATGGTTAAAAAAGAAGGAATAGGGTTCAAGAATGTCTTTGTCTTTCCCTAAAAAAGTTTGGTCCAAGTTTTGGGTAGGTATAGGGCAAGTTCTTGATCAAAGCATGACAAATTAAGGATCCTTGCCACTCAATGCAAATCATGTTGAAGGCTATAAAAGATTTTCTCACCAAGGGTTTGCAAATACTAATCCTAAGAATTTCACTCAGCTAGGGAAAAGGTGGGGTTCTTAGCCAAGGGTCATAATCACGATTATTCCATCTACCTTAATAAAAGTCCATCCTAAACTCTTTCCAATACAATTTAAGTCTAAACCATGTAAACTCTTAAGATTTAGGAAGGAAAATATTCAATAAGATGAGTGTTCTATTCATACCTAGCTCAATCCAAGAAAAATAAATCAAAACAAAACAAACCATTTGCCTTATAAAATAAAAGTCAAATGTTTTTGGATTTTTCAAATTTTGTAAAACAAAAACAAAGAAAAAGAAAACAAGAAGATGCATGCACGGGAGTATGATATGGGAGAGGTCAACTAACGATCAACAAAATTATACAACTAACCATGGTAATCAAAACCAATGGTTTCTAGTGAATTATACATGGATTCTACAAAAGATGAAGAGAAAAGGAAGCTAAAGCCCAAACCTCTTGGAACAAACCCCCCAAGCTTAAGTGAATCATAGCTCTCGGTGCAAGAACCAAGAAATAAGAAGGGAGGGCTAATCAATTGTTGTATGATTAGCTAGTACTGGGACCCTTACCCTTCTCACTCCTCTCCACATTATCATGGGAGGAGAAGTTATAGGTTGGGTCAACATCGAGACCTGGTGCATCGGTATAGGGTGGCCAATCACATCACTTGTGATCTTGATTATTCTTGTTGGGCGGCACACCCTTTGGGCCATCCCACCAACCTATATAACCAAGGGGCTAACCCAGTCCCTCATACGGGTAGGTAAGATTGCCTCGATAATCACTCCCCCATCTGAGTGTAATCATAATGGGAAAAAAGGGGGAGTAACACCAGGGACATTAGGACCCGTCCAATAGGGGTATGTAGGTGTGCCATCCCCACACTAAGAAAGGATGGGGCCGAGATGAGGAAGGTCATATCGGTAGGTGAAAAGTCCCCACGTAGAACATGGTAGTTATAAATTTGATTCTTATGAATCATACTACCCCTTTGGGCCTCAGCTTGGCCCTACATCATCATGGTTAGCTTCCTAAACTCCTCTTTTAGGTTAAAAGAGGGGGAGGGAGCTTAGGATGAAGATTTACCTTTCAGGGTTAGAGATAGCGCTGCTTGGGCACTGGAGGCACGCGGTTCTTACACCTAATGTGCAGGAATCTTCCCTGTGTTGCCTCCTTACCACTTTATGCTCATAAGCTTCTGGTTTGGAAGGTATTATCTCACTACCCTCCTCATCTTTCACCCATAAACCTTAGAGTCAGGATTATATTGGATGAAGTATATCCTCTTCATTGCATTAATGTCGATGTAAATAACATTTACATCGACGGGGGTTAGAAGCTTGCATTGCTCTGCAAAACCCAAAGCATAAGAAATAATCGTTACCGTTTCCCCCATGTGGATGTCCACAGTTAGGCCACCCCTTTTATGCTTAATGCACCTAGCTAAAAAATGGATCCCAAATTTGAGCATGCTCCCTAACCTCTTCTTCCCTATAGCTGTCATCCACAACAGCTCAATCTCATCCCTTGTGGTCTTTCCCAAGTCATTTTAATAAAAAACAGTATACCCAAATATTCTGTGAAAATCCTTAGACATGAGTGGATAATATGAGAGGCGTGGAAGCTATAGGACTGATAATTTATATCATCGATTATGGTTCTCCACCAACCTACCTCGTTATAATTCATGAACTGTCCAATGTCTAAAACATAAATGTTATTTGAGGGATCTCATTTAAATATTTGGTTCAACCGGGTAAGGGTGATGGATTGAGGTTGGTTAAACAACTGGAAGGTGATTTGAAAATCATTATATTTGAGTTCGTTCTAGGGAGGCTAGGAATTCGAATGTGAGCGTCTCGTACGTGTAACTATGGAGTTCAGAGAACTCGGCCCACCCCAACTATGAAGTATTTTGTAGAGGTCTTCTACTATTCCTAATTTCTCTAGAGAATCAGGTACTCAAAAGCTTACGGCTCTTAATCTTATTATAGTACAATTTGTGGTTAGGGTTTATAAATATCAAGGCAGGCAAAGTTGGTTGTGAGAATTGGAAAGCACTAGTGGATTTTAAGGTCTTAGATTTATTCCTGACAAACATTTTTCCTAAATAGATTATGAAATCCCAAATCAACAATATCCTAATTCTAAAATTCAAAGTTCATAATCCAACTACAATAGACTAAAACCAAAATTCCAATGCAAATCTCAAGATCACCTAACTAATATGTCTATCCTGTTATTTTCTAGGTTCAACCTACACTATGTTCCCCTAAACAAATTACTCCTAAATATATTAACAGTTAAGCCTAAACTTATTTCATTACAATACTCACAACAAGTTATCAACAATTTTTAGAAAATCCAACATAAAATTTATGAAAAAATCTACCAAGAATTGAAAAAGATTAAGTATGTAAAGAATACCAAAATTCTAAACAAAACTTGCTCCAATTTATTCTTGAGTCCGAGATTCTATGATAGAAACCCAAACCACCAAAAATTCAACCAAAAACTTAGGTTTTAAATTTTTGGTTTTTTATGAGAGTGTGTATTTTCTGAAAAAATTTATACCAAGTTGTAGATCAAGAGGAGAGGAGGAGAGGAGGGGAGGTGGAGAATGATGGTAATTTAGAGCAAAAAGGTGGGGGAATTGAGTGACTTATGGAGGAAATTATGAGAGGGAGATATGGGGTATTTAGAGAGAAATAATTTTTGGGAGTTGAAGATGGTAAATGAGGAAGAAAAGGGACTGAATCCGTGTTTAATGAAAATGGATTTTTCGACAAATGCACGTTGAGCGAGCACTTAGAAGGAAGATGAGTGCCCGTTCATAAGCTCCCAGATGGCCATTTTTTCTTCTGAGCAATCGCTTAGAAGGAATATGAGTAGCTGCTGAGTCAAGTTTTTTCCCAAATTTTCCTTTTGAGCGGGCGCTTACTCCTTGCTTAGTGCCTGCTCATAAACTTCTATTTCCTCTCTTTTTTCTTCTGAGCAGCTGCTCAAAAGGATTTTGAGTAGCCGCTTAGGTCAGGTTTTAAGCCAAATTTTCTCTTGATTAGGCGCTTGCTAACCGCTTACTACCCATTCACTAACTTATTTTGGTCTCATCCAAAATTATGAGCTAAGCAAGCGCTAAGTGTAAAGGCAAGCGGCCGCTTAAAAGGCTTTTTTCGAGATTTCAACTTTTCTCATGAGTTTTTGCAGAATTCATGTTTGCAAGAATTTTTGGCCAAGTCTTTCTTCACTCCCTTTAATTACTTCTACCCCAACATTCTCTCATGCATGGCCTCTTAATCCTTTGTGCATTGTACTTGAAACGCGCAAATCAATGTAGAACAAATTCCAAAGCTAAAACTACAAAATGGAAAGAAAGAAATTGAAAAGAAAGGTAAGAAAACATGGGTTGCCTCCCGCAAGCGCTCTTCTAGTGTCACTAGTTTGACATTATGCATGATTGTCAGACAGTTGAGGATGGATTAAGCCTAAGCATTATTGAGATGATGTTCTCATCCTTGAAGCGAGTATTGCACACTACTATGGGGTCTCCCATCGTGAGACTACACTTCTCCACGAGCTCATTATTCCTACACTTATGTTCTACTTCATCTGTTCTACATAACCTGTGAGCACACAGAGAGGAACTTATCCTATTTATATCATCAATTACCCAATGGTCCTCAAGTACTCATGTATGAGGTTCATGAGTTGAGTTGATTTGCCGCCATTGAGTTTGCAATCGAGGATTATCGGATTTGTAGAATTTTCACCCAAATAAACATGTTTTAAATGAGAAGACAAGGGTTTCAGTTCTACCTTAAGAGGTGTCTATCTATCCTGCACTTTCTCTTTAGCACTCATAAGCTCCAATTGGGAGCTGGGATCACCAAAAAGGATAACATTTAGTAGGAGCTCTTCCTATAGGATCTCAACTTCATTTTCCACTCTCCAATCTTTTAGAAACCTAGAGAAGGATGGTACTTTCGCTAAGGCATCTATAAATGGGATTTGGATTTGAACATCCTTAACCATTTGGAGGAACTTCCCATATTTCTCCTCGAACATACCATATGTTAGTCTCTAAGGGTAGGGAATGGGTGGAATGTAAGGTTGGAGAGGTGATGCAAGCTTTCTATCCTCTTCCTCGGGATCCTTAATTGTTCTACCCTCTTCCTTGTTAGGTGTTTTCTCACTCATCCTAGTTACAAGCATAGGGTCTTTTAGAGTCATTCCATTCATAGTCACTATGGCATTAACATGTTCAATAGGATTTATGCCTTGGCTAGGGATCAAGGGTCTTGGGCCATCCTTAAGGGTATTAGCTAGCTAGGCAATTTGATTTTCATGCATCTTATTATGGGTTTGCATTTTCCTTGGGCTTTCCTCAATGTCACTGTTCTTCTTAGTTTTGGTGGCCATAAAACTCTCCATCAAAGACTCTAAGTTAGACTTTTAAGGAGGTGGTTGTGTTGAGGGGAGATTAGAATTAGGTTCTAAATTAAAGCTAGGTGGGTTTTGTTGGTTAGGATGTTGGAATTAGCCTTGATTCAGGTTTTGAAACCTATTTGTATTCTGATTAGGCCCATGGTTCCCATATCTTGTCCTCTAAAATTCCTCTGCCCTTGGTACTCATAATTCCTATTGCCTTGGAAATTTCCTTGGTTTTTGCCACTAAAATTTCCCAGCTCGTGATTTTGAAAGTTCCCTTGGTTATGCCCACTAAAGTTCCCTTGCCCCTAGTTCTGGCCATTTCTCTAACCAAAGTTAGGGTAAGCTCCCCATCCTAGATTATAATTATTAGAGTAAGGATCGAATTTGGGCTTAGGAGCCATATTGTTCATGGAATTTACTTGTTCTATGCCATATGGTGCATAAATTTTTTAGGTTAGAAGATGACACTACACGGTTTTATGATCATAATCACTTCAAACATCACAATACAACACCTACATTGGAGCATTAGAACTAGAAGTTGGTGGGGATTGCATGCCTTGCATTAGACTGTTCAACACAACCTCATTGAACTTATTAGTAAGAGTATCCAACTTAGAAGATAGTACACTCATAGAATCTACTTTATACCTTCCTCCTCGTTCGGGTTGTGCCCTCTTACCTTCATTCCAATCAGCAAAATTCTCGATGCCTTCTCAATCACTTTGAATACCTTGGTTGGACTCAGTCTCATTATAGCCCCACTAGCGACATCGAGGCTTATCTTGTTTGGTTGAGACAATCCATTATAGAAGTTGTGAAGAACTAGTTACTTCTCCATTCCATGATGTGGGCATGCTTTTATCTACCCTTTGAACCTTTCCCATGCTTCAAATAAGGTTTCATCTCCTTTTTCACAAAACTTTATAATTTTTGTCCTTATTTCAGCTATCTTTGATGGTAGGAAGAACTTATGTAAGAATGCTCTTGTCACCTCTCCCCATGTCCTCAAATAGTGGGGCTCCATCTTCTCGAGCCTTTCACTAGCTTTGCCCATGAGAGAGAACTTGAATAGACTCAATCTAATGTAATCCTTAGTCACCCTATTTTCTTTGACTGTATCATAGTATCTTATGAATTTAATTAGATGGGTATGTGGTAACTCATGTTTCTCTCCTCCAAATGGATGGATTTCCACCAAAGTAACTAGTATTGGGTTCAACTCAAATTTATTAGTCTCTATAGTGGGTTGCACTACACCACTTTGTACTTGGTAAGCTCCAGGAGCTCCATATTGCCTCAACGGTCTATCTATACCGCCTGCCATAGAGAAAAGTGGATTTGAATAAGGGGAAAATGAAATGTGGCTAAACTCTTCTTCTGTAAGAGTGGGGCTAGTCTTGATCAGCTTCTTTGCCTTTTGCCTGGAATGAACTACTTCCTACTCTCAACCCTCTTCTTATAGCTCGAATTCTACACTATATCTCTGGATTCAGTGGAACTAATGGATAGGCTCTGCTACTTGTACTTATCAGCATAAAAACTTAAAGCCAAGTAGAAGATTATTAATGAAAATCACAATGTAATTATAAAAGAAACCAAGTAAATGAAACAAAATTAAAACATACTAGACTCGTAAAAACCGCTAAACACTTTATATTAAACGCTAGTCCCCGAAAACGACGCCATTTGATAGGGTTAGGGATCGGTCGTCACAACACCTACTATCAAAGAACCTTGACTTCACTAATTATAAGTAACGGGTAAGTAAGGGTCAAATCCACAAGAAATGGCTCTTAATAGTTACAAAACTTCAGCAATTTGACTACAAGCTAGTTCTAAATAAGGTAAGAAAATGGATAAACCAAATTAAGAATGAAAATTGCGAGATTCTAAAGGTTTTTTATTTAAGGTAAAAACTTTACAAGTTCGGGATTCAACATCAATTCCTAACACAAATAAGCTAAAATTGGAAATTGGACTCAAAATGAGACAATATGAAGCTCAAAAACTCACTAGCAATCTATGCATCGGATCTAAAACATGTTGCAGGGAAGGGGTTTCATCTAGAAAACAACCTCTAGGTCATCTTCCAGGAAGCAAGCACTACAACTGGGATTTCTTTCCTAATCATATAAAAAATCATTCCATGTAACATAAAAGAATCAACACAACAACCAATAGCTTGAAAGTTAACAACATTTATCATCGGGTTACTACCTAAATCACCATTTTTCAATGTATTCAACCTAAGAATGCAAATGGAAGAAAACTATATGGCCAATCTAGGCTCCAACCATAACTCGACATCAAATCACATAATATTCATCAAGAAACCAACACCAAGCTTTAAACATCATCCATGCTCAGGATCGGGTATTCACCTTGACCCCTAACTAATCTAACTACTCATATTTAGGACTAACAAACATCACAAAATTAATAAAGTAAGACATATTAACGAATCACGATCAAGATTAACTACTATTATGAAATAAACCTAGAACTAACAAGCATAAACAACAAAAAATACAAAATATAAGCAAGAGAAGGGAAAGAAAATACTAAATTGTATAGATTAAAATTGGTGTATAAGAAGCCGTGATGGAATCAAGTTGAATATAGCAAACACCTATAACAAAATCTTCAACTAACCTAAGGAAAATTATGAATGAAAAAAAAAACCCTAGAACTCTCTTCTCTACTCTAAACTTGGATAAAAATAATGCTTAATGACTGCCTCCTGATTCATACCCTCTTTTGCCTCCTAGAATGCCCGTAGAAGATCAAGTTTGAAAAGAACACAAAATTTGCCAAAATAGAACTGAGTGGGCACTTATTTTAAGGGTTAGTGCCCGCTCATAAGAGGAATTCCTACTTTTTATTGAACTAAGTGGCCGCTCAATTCGACCTTCAAAGTGCCCATTTTTAACTACTTGCTACATGCTTGTAAAGTTCTGTCTGTCAACTTCCATTAAGCTGAGCGACCGCTTGAGTTTCTGTTGAGTGACCTCTCGTAAAAGGGAATAAAACTAGACAAACTTGAGACAAAAAGAGTATGAAACTCTGCTAGGAAGATACAGTTGAGTGACATTTATTAGTGTTGAACCTTGTAGTTAGCCAAAAGATCTACATATTTGCCTTAGAAATGGACCCTTTGGTCGCTGATTAGTTCATGAGGTACCATTTCTACAAATGATTTTTCCTCCAAGAACTGGGCCACTTGCTTAGAACTCAAGGATTTATAAGATTTGGATTTGACACACTTGGTGAAGTAGTCAATTGCGACCAAGATGAATTCATGACCTCCTATGCCCGGAGGAACTATTTTTCCTATTATGTCAATATCCCATGTAGAGAAAGGCTAGGATGATGCATAAGGATTAAAAAATGATAGAGGAATATAATGAAGATTTTCCCAATCGCATTTTATGGTCATCCAATAGTACCTAAGTCGCACTATTTTCTAGACTAGCATTCGACCATTCATCTGAGTCCCACATATTCCGTCATGGACTTGAGATATCATAGTAATGACTTCCTATTTGTCTATATATCTCAAATGAATGCCCTCAGCGGTATGCTTGTAAAGTTGATTGCCTTGAGTGATAAACTGAGCGGTAAGGAGCCTTAAGGCTCTCTAGTCACTTTTGGAAAAGTTTGGGGGTAATCCTTTTGTTGTATGTATCATAAGAGGTCAGTGTACCATGGTTCACCATCCTCTACATCAGCGTCCAAAATGTTGAAATGAATTCTCAGATTCCACTGAAATAGCGTAGTCCCAGGTATTTTCAGATTCCACTTAAATGGCACAGTCCCAAGAATTCTCATATTCCACTAAAATGTCACAATCCTAGGAGTTCATAGACTCTAATGAAATGTCATAGTCACAGGGGTTCACGGACTCTAATGAAATGTCATAGTCACAGGAGTTCACAGACTCCACTGAAAAACAATAGTCATAGGAATTCTCAGATTCCACCAAAATACAATAGTCACAGGAATTCCCAGATTTCGTCAGAATATTGCAATCATAGGAATCCTCAGATTTCATCAAAATACAACAGTCTCAAGAATTCTCAGATTCCTTCAGAAAACTACAATCTCAAGTGTTCACAAACTCCCCTAAAACACAACAAACTCGGGAATTCTCATATTCCATACACCTTAGAGTTCCCATAATCCACTTAAAAAAATAGAAGACTTTAGAGTTTACAGATTACATCATAACAAATTTCAACAACAAAGAAGGCTCAAACACAAATACAATTCAACAGGAAGTTCACAGACTTCCATATCAGCACAGTAGTTCATCAAAGCACAATAATAGTGGAAATTCATAGGTTTTCACTACATTGCTGAAATTCTCGGAATTTAGGCTTATATCTGGCTTTAACCCTCATGACATAGCCTAACACTAGTTCAAATCCCAACCAGAACCCTACAAGGCCTACATTGCCCTAAACAGCAAAAAAAAAACCTGCTTTTCCTAAACTCAATGGTTTCTCAAACCGAATAGAGATCAAAGCCTAGATCCATAACCTAGCACAATCAAATAACTAATTTGGAACCAAAAACTCAAGCCATCACTATCATATTATCACGAACAAACAAGGGGCTTAAAAACAGACCCACTTCATCAAACTCAACCAAAATGGGAATTCATTACTCACAAACTTACAATTCATCATCCTTGAGTATAATTTAGTATAACCCAATAAAAAAATCAAGCCAAAACACATGCATCACAAAGTCCCATAAAATTTCGCACTCAACCTCATACATCACTAAAAATTGCCTCTAAACCTCTCAAAGTTGTCACATTTTGTGTAAAAACTAACATACATACCATATACATAGACATACCAAGCAATTAACCAACAATTGCAACAATTCATTGCAAAACCAAAAACCCTCAAAATCAATTTGGGGTTCATCACAAAACCAAAAATTATGCTAAAAATCAAGGTAAATTCAAGTAATTTGGATTTTGTAAGATGGTGAAGCTAAAGACCTTGTAGATCAAATCCTTGTAAGGAAAAATAAGCAAAGGTTTTGAGTAGGTTTTAAGAAGAGCAAATGCTGAAATGAAGCCTTTACACAAAGTCGAGCAAATTTAAAACCTACAGCACATGCGCTGAACATTTGAAGCCTCGCATTAAGCGTCAGTCTCTTGCGCTGAGTGCCTAGAGCTCCAACGCCAAGTACACATCATTTTTGCTTGACGCCTGACCCTTTTTCTTAGTGCGGGCTTAGGACCACCCCATGTTACCGTTATTTTCTTATTTAAGGGCAGAAAGCTGGGAATTTCTCTCCCAAAACCCGCACGGGATAATTAACTGAATTTTAAGCTTGGGGTGAACAGACCAAATGCCCCTTTAACCCAAAAAGGCATTCCAGATGCTCGGTTTCTAAAACCTAAAAAATTGAGTCACCCCGCAACACTGCAAATGACTCATAAGAACTTCTATGACCCAATGACTCTGTCTCATGGCTCGGGAGACATCCCTAGAATACGTAATGGCTCGGGAGGCGTCCTTAAAATATGCATTGGCTCAAGAGGCGTCCTTAGAATACTTTTATCTTGTGAGGTGTCCCTAAAATACGCATTGGCTCGGGAGACATCCCTAAAATACCTAATGGCCTAGGAGGCGTCCCTAAAATAGGTATAATGACTCAATGGCTTGGGAGGCATCTCCAAAATATGCAAGTCATCTCAATGGCTCAAGAGCCATCCCTAAAATATTTGCTCCCTACTTCTAGTGCCCAAACTATAATAAAACCTGACTAGCTTCTAGTCCCACCGTCTGACGCACAGCTAGCGCCAAACACCCTAGCCTTATGCGCCACCTTAAACCAAAAGTGCTCCTGGCCCACCTCAAGCCTCTGTGCATTTGAGAAAAATATTACTTCTCGACGCACTAGCTCGGTGCTTGACACACAAGCTATGCACTTGACGCTTGATCTTGGCGTCCAATGCCCAAGAATATGGATTTTTGGCTTATAAATACCCCCTCATTTCTCTGGCCGAAGAGGTCGGCAAATTTTCAGAAAAAAAAGCACTATTACTTTAATGAAATATTCCCTCACAAACATAAAACACTCACAAGCAAACACAATTACTAATCCACAAAGCAACCCTCAAGTCCAAATCCAAGGAGCAACCATTACTCCTTCAAAGACTCAACAAAGACTCAACCAAAGGAACTATCCTCAATGGTAAACATCTAGGACTCTCAATCTCATTCAATACATTTTATTTCTTTGTTTACTTTTACTCCATTCACTTTCTAGTTTATGGATCTAGTGGTTTCCATCCACTCAAGACCCTTTGATTAGACCTATTTTATGATAATTGTGTGAGGTACAAACCACTCTCACATGAACACTTATTTCCATCTTTTTGGAAACCTTTGATGAGCTTTAATCTAGCAAAGAGACTTCATCCTTGATCTTCTCATTTGATCAACTCACACACTTTTGTTTCAATGTCTCATTTTATCTATGATGTGAAGAGCAAGGAGCAACTCTTTCACTATGTCAAGCCTGAAGATTCTAACTTTTAGCATTCTATTCAAGGAACCCTCTTCAAAGACTAGTCTCCTCTCAAATATTCAAGCAAACCCCCTCTCCCTTGCATCTGACTCATTGTAATTTACACTATCTCTTTTGTCTATCTTGCACTTAGCCTATGACGCTAAGATTTAAGCATCTTAAATCTAGCTAGACTTATCTCTTTGACCCATTTTCATGAGTAAACCCTAAATGTGAATCATCCTTGAATACATGTTTGGGAGTTAACCTTAAAGCTCATTTCTTGCTTTAGATTTCATAATCCTTATGTTAATTTCTATTTGCAATAGCAATGTCAACTATGTTCCATGACTAAATCACTTGTCATTTGAACTAGATCCATCCCTTCAAATTATAGCATTATCATGATGAATAATCTCTCTAAACTCACTTCTTCATTTGATCAAGCAATCTTCTCTAATTCATCATGCATTACTCTTACTTTGCATTGCCTCTAACCCTAACATTTTCTTGTCTATTGTTCATGTCTCTTTTTAATTATGCACCCTTTATTAAATAATTCTTATCTTATAATTACATGTCCACCCTTTATCTTATGTTTATAAACAAGACCTATTATTTATAACCACGCCTAATAAGATTATCTTGTATAACCAACTATAGGGACCCTAAAACTTATGGACAACTAATGCAAGTGGTCACCTAATTACATATATATGCATTGAGCTTAAATTTCTCAACCAACCTAATTAGAGTGTGCTATATCTTATATGTGCATGTTTTCCTATGAACTAAAACTGATTTGTTTTTTATCTCTAAGACAATTGTATTGCACACACCCTTGGATTGAGATAAGTCTTGCATTCCTTAACCTTCTCATGGTTCGTAGAGCACTTATGTGAGTCATATGGGGATTCAAACCCCAGGTTTCCAAATAGTCCATTAAATATTTAGTGGTGACTCCTTGACCCATTCAATTCCTCTAAAAGCCACATAGTCAATGCACAAACTTATAAAGGACTAGTGGGGGAGATCTCCTCCCTTTTTTGTTCACCAAAATGGGGAAGTTGGGTTTCAAAAATCCAGCACTCTAGTGGCATTTCACTCATCAAATTGTCCACTCGAAACCTACTTGGGTTCTAGACCCTTAAAATGAAAATTTTAGCCCCCTATAATGTGCCCCCTATCCCCCTATACGAGATCGGTAAAGTTGTGGCCTTCTTGTATGTAGTTCCCTAACATCTAATTTCATTTCATGGAAGAAAAGGTACATAAGTGAAGTCACCATTCCAATAGTACAAAAAAAATAACCTGTAAGAAAATTTAAGCAGCCTGTCACACATCAGAAACAGGTGGCATATGTAATGATCAAATGAAGAAAAAAATTAAACACTATCTCACCTTGTAAATAGGAAAACTTGTAATATGGTCCTTCAAAAGGTATTATATTACTTGAAAATGCACATTATGGGGAGCAACAATATAAGACTACTTCACCTGCATAACGCTCTCATTTGTCAAAAATAAATTTTAAAAAAATCAAGACCTTACAGTGCTTGCTCTAATTGAAATTACACCTACAGTGCTTGCTGCAAACTTAACAAATGCTTGTGACAAATACGTAAAAGTAGAAATGAACACCAAAGTATATAAAATTAACAAAAGAGAGCTAATTAAACTTTAGGTCATTAACAAAGTAGAGACAAAAGTAAGATAGAAAATGAGTTGATGCTAAAAGTAATAATGTAAATGTGAGCTTACGACAATCGGCAACTATAAAGCTAAAAAACCTTCCAATTATGCTGATGGAAAAAAAAAACCATTTTAGCCTTACGATGAAAGACCTTCCAATAGGAATACTCTGATACAGAAAAATTCACTCATGCAAGGGAATATTGCTCTAACAAGCGTCTCTTATGCAGAGCATGTTTCCTTCTCCCTAAGCTAACTTGTAATATTCAATTTCCCCTTCCCTATCATATGTGAACATAAAATTGCTTTAGCCATTAATCATATTTAACAGGTACTGTTTTAGCCAATTTACTTTTCAATTAACCTCTTTCGCAATTTAGTGCCGTAAGTCATTCTTGTGATTTCAATTCTTTGGATGGCAAGTCTGTCATGAAAAAAGAACATTTTAAAAATATAATCAAAGGAAAAAATATTCAAGCAATGGTAGTAAACCTAGTCCAATAGTAGCAGGAGTAGGATTACAGTTACACATAGTTAAAAACAACGCATGATATTGCTCCTCTTCCAAAATTGAGGCATGAAAAAGATGGGACACAATCGTAGTTCTTATAAAAAAATCCAGATGCCAAAATAATGCAGAATTACAAAAGAGAGAAAGAGCTCTTACTCTTCCTAACAAGAGGAATCATCTTACTCAATATATGGCGCTTTACTGACTTGAAAAGGAAAAGATATATATTATCATATTCAAGAAACAAAACTCAATGGCATCATTAAGAAATAACCCCCCTTTAAGATTAAAAACTAAAAACATGCACTAGCCAAAAGAAAGATCAACACTTCAAAAATTTAAGATACCAAATTGCAATACAATAAACTAGTGTTTCCTTATCCATGGTAAACATTGTGCACTTTGGTACATGGAACGGGTACGCAAATGCACTTTGCTACCAAAAATCTTCCTACTTTTGATTTAGAGGAATAGCTTGCCGGCCATAATCTACTCAAAATTCTTCACTATAGCTTTCAATTTGGAGTACCCATGAATCAAAAACACTAATCAAGTCCAAACCTAGAAAACAAAAGCAAAAAGATTCAAAATTAAGGGAAATTTAATTGAAATTAAGTTTACTTCAAACAAAATAGAGAATAAAGGTACAAACCTTGAAAACTAAAGCAAAACACCAAAATTAAGGGAATAAAATAGAAATTAAGGAGAATTGAAATGAAATTGAGAAGATTTTGGAACAAAAAGGAGAAAATTTGAAGGAGGATCAAATGAGTAAAAAGGGGATGAGGAGCAGTTAGGTTTGTGTATTGCACGAGGCTAAACTGCATTTTAGGTTTGCTGAAATGTTATTCGCGTTGAAAGTTTTTTAGGGGTTTTCTAAAGCACATGCCTTGCACGTGGTAAAGACCATAAATCTCGACGCTTATAATTGCCGATATATTTTCCTACATAAAATAGCGTCTAGAAAAATATGTGGTAGTATTTTACCCCCAACACTTTCACAAAAGCATCGAGAACTAAGCGTCGAGAAAACAAGGAATTTGTTGTAGTGATAGAATAGTAGGCTTGACAATTCTAAGCGAGAGCCGCTAAAAGAGTCTTGAGGGAATCTAAGTTCGAGAGAATTAGTGAACCCTAGTTTGATGAATTCATGAAGCTCGTTATTATTCATTTCTCAATTGATTTGTTTGTTCATAGTGAACCATTGCCCTATGCTTTAGCAAATTTGCATCGAGTCTTGATAACCGTTCTTTTAGGTCATTTTACTAAAAGAGTAGTTATACAAACAATATTTGTAAACACCCTAATACTACTACAACAAGTGTAGTGGTAAGTTGGGGATCGAACCACAAGGGCAAAGGCGATAGCTTCTAGACTTGGTTCAAAGGGTTTATATCGGGATTGGATAGAACTATACTAATAACAGAAAAATAAAGCAAGAACTAAAATGATAATAAGCTATGGAAGGAAAACGGGGACAGATCAGTTCAACCCTAGGAAGGACAATCAAACTATCAATATGCTAAATTAGGAGAAATCAGTCAACAATGAATCATGACACTCAAGATGACGAGAGGAAGTTTGTGACCCTATAAATCACACGAACAACCTATAATCGCCCTATGTCTCCAAAGGAGTGGCAGGACAAGATTCGCATCGAATATCAATCAATCAATCATCAACAATCTCAATTCCTAACTCTACGCATGAAGAACAAGCCAACCTAGGGTTTCACCAATCAAACCCTAAGAAAACTACTCACACATAGTAATAAAGACTAGGGCATAAAGAACGAAAAAGAACATGATTGAAAGGATGAACGAATTAAATGTAATAAACAAGAAAATGAAAAACGAATACCTATAACAAAACCGACAACTACTCTATCAAAACTGTAAATGAAACAATGATAATAGCAAGAGAAATGAAATTCACGGAAACAATACTTGAAAGCATTAAACGAAATAAAACAAAAAAGAATTGATACCTTGCATAAATGAAATAGCGTGAACGAAAGAGAATCCGAATCCAAAATACAAAGCTTGAAAACGAGAACAACTAAAGCTGTAAATCTAAAATAATGCGTGAATGAAATGAAAAGCTCTTAAAGTGATGTTCTAGGTTGAGGCACAAAAGCTCTCAAAGTAGGCATGAGGGTTATTCACAAAACAAGGGGATATTTATACCCTAGGGACATAAGGGGTAAACCCTAGAAAAACCCTCGAGCGTTGGCTAAAGAAAGAACCAAAAACTGTGGGAAAGAAGACCATTCGGCCAAATGAAGAAAGGATTTGGCCGAATGAGTGGCCATTCGGCCGAATGGGAATGTCATTCGCCTATATCAGAAACTTGGTGTTTTTGCACCCTGTCCACCATTCAGCCGAATGAGTGCAACCATTCAGCCGAATGGGCCTTGATTCGGCCGAATGAGTGTTCATTCGGCTATTCCCAAGAGCTTGAGTTATGTTCTTGAATCCCTGTCTTCCATTCGACCGAATGGATGTCAGATTCGGTCGAATCTGAACCTAAACCTTGCTGAACAGCTCCTTTGAAGTGTCTAATGGCTTCTAGAGTTTATGGGATCTTCGAGAATGACTTGGAATGCATGCCCAAGCTATGATACGCACATCCCAACTATTGATAAAAGTGTCAAAGTCTCAAACACGTCTCATTTTACCTCGAAATCATCAAAAGTACCTGAAATAACCTAAAAATAGCTCGAGGACAAGATCAAGGTAAAACCGGATGTAATGTGCATAAAACCAATACAAAATAGCGAGACTTGACACTAAAATGGGGTTGTAAACATGCTCTAAAACGAGCACATCAACTTCCCCCTAGCCAAACCTTTGCTAGTCGATAGAAAATGAACTAGCAAGGCAACACTGTGAGTAAAGCATATGAAAAACAAGGTGAGCGGAAAACAAGACAATGCCAGCCGTGTACGCGCAAAACTCATCCCTAGACATGGGTGTGCAAGTACAATGGGCTCAAAAGAGCATAATACCAAGATGAACAACATCTTCCACAGACTCGGGATTACTGGAAAAGCTACAACACAGGCCATGCCACCCACTACCTAAAGAGGTCACAAGTCCACGCTCCCCATGCTATTTCCCAAAAGATGTAGGAAATTTCTAATACGCTCGTGTGTTTAATACAGTATGTGTTTCGCTCAGAATCATCCAACTTAGGATGAGTCGGGAATTAAACACTCAATCCGGGAGAAATCTTAGGGATTGTATCCTATCTACGATCTAGCACAGAACTTGCTAATCAGGCCAAGTCGAACAGGTTTGGAAACGGTTGCAATGTAGGCTAGGATCAAGGTACTAGTAAAATTTGGGGATGTGGAGTTCAAATAGATGATAGTAAGCAATCTAAGGTAATCAAACCAAGGATGGCTACAACTTCCGACGACAATGCCACTTCCCAAAATTCTCTAGATACGCATAAATGAACTAATTACATCAACTTTATTCTCAAATTTTTCTTTTTTCTATTTTTTCTGTTTCTTTTCTTTTTCTTTTCTCTTTTATTTCTCTTTTTTTTCTTTTTCTTTTTGTTTTCATGCTAATGTTTCTAAAATAAACTAAGAGTAATGTAAAGAGTCATATTATATGACAACGATTTTTCAAACTGAAATCTTTCACCACAATGCAACAGGCACAACTTCACTGTGATCACTTGACTATCCTCTAGGTAAAAAGAGGGAAAATTTAGCTCATGTGGAGTTAGGTGATGTTGCTACAAAGAAAAAGTAAAGGCACAAAATTGGCTTACCCTAGAGTCAATCGATATTCATGGTAGGCAATTTGGCCATGTAGCTGTAACTACAAACGTGTTATCATCCCTGACCTTTAGAAAAGAAGACTATGATGTAGGAGAACAGACACAATACATAGACTCTCTAACTAGTACTCAATAACAAAGGACTCATAATGGAGTCCTAGAAGGCTCAATCCTCACTAGGCTAGTCGAAATGCACCTCAATAGGTAGTCATCCAAGCCATAAACCAAGCAGGACCAGATCCCCCAAGTCAGGTGGAAAATAGTCAATCATTCGGTCCCAAAACAAGCACAAGGCTAGGAAAACATGAGTATCATAGGACCACTATAATGTACATGCCAGGAGCTTACATGTCGGTTTCACAACTCAAGCACATTAACTTGACACACCTAGACATGCAAAGAAAAACTAAAACAAAAACCAAGGCAATAGTTTCAATAATGCTGATCTTTCGAAGCTTTCAAAACATAAGGACCCTCCCCCAAGCCAGCTTAAGAGCCGTCTCGGCACTTGGGAGAAGAGAGCCAAAAGGGGGAAAGATCAGCATTATGGAAGCTATTACTATACAAACACAAAAACAAAACAAACACCGGCTTATCTCCCGTAAGTACTTTTGTTTAACGTCGGTAAGTTCGACACAATTAGGCACAAGTTTATACAGAAAAAGAAAACAACAAAATCATACCTACAGTAGGAGTGGATTCACTCCTAGCATCTCCATTGCCTCTAGCGTGGGGAGTCAAAACTCTCCACCGAGCCGCACTAGCAGAAGTAAGCAAAGGAGAACCAGGGTCATCTGGAGGTGGGATAAAATACGGGGCTCCCCCAAGCCAGGGTGGAGCCATCGATCTCTTTTTATTTTTTCTTTTTCTAGCCCTCTTTCTTTTGCGGGCTGGCTTGTCAGTTCCCTCAGATATGTAATACATCTTCGCTGGTGGAGTAATTCCCTTTGCAACCTCAAAAACAAGACGCTCTTACACATCCTCCTCATTCGACACCTCAACCATCATTAGGGCAGCAAAACCATTACACCTCTCAACCTCTTTCGCAGCTGCATTCTCAACAACCCCAAAGGAACAAATATGCTCGACCATGGGTTCCTTTGAAGACTTAGAAAAGGCAAACACAACCTTCTCTTGGGCTACCCTCACGGTTATAGTTTCTATTTCACAGTCGATCAGGGCACCCAAAGTCTTCAAAGTATCCCTCCCTAAGATGAAGGGAGTATAAGGATCCTCGGCCATATCAAGCACCATGAAGTCACATGGTACCACTATGTTCCCTACTTGGATCACAAGGTCTTCAAACTCCCCACATGGCACTTTTATACTACGATCGGCCAGCTGGATGGTTTTCGTCAAAGGCTTGAGTTCAAAGGTTAGCTGCTTGGCGATGGACAATGGCATTAGGCTAATGGAGGCCCCAAGATCAGCAAGTGCTCCCTTAGAATTGAGTTTTCCAAGGGTGACCGGGAGCACAAAGGGTCCTCTCACTTTTTCTTTCTTTGCCCACATGCCTTGTATGATGGCACTCACCTGCTCTGGCAAACTAATCACTTCGCTCTCAAGCTTTCTCTTGTTCCCTAAGAGGGTTTTCAAATACTTAGCATACTGCGGCATTTGCTCTATGGCCTCTAAGAATGGTATTTTCATTTCAAGCTGCCACATATGCTCTAGGAATTTAAGAAACTTTTCTTAAAGTTGTTTCTCTACCTATTTGTAAGGAAAAGGTAGAGGCGGAGCATGTTGACGCTCAAGTTTCCTCTGTTCCTATATCTCCCTCCATCTCTCATCTTCATCCTTCTTCTTCCTCTTATACCCATTTACTTTGACATTGTTACCCTCATTCTCTTCACCACCCTCCTTTTCTTCTCTCTCCTCAAGGTTCTCCTTGTGCTCATTTTCTCTTAGACAACCACTACCCTTTGTGGAATCTGCCCCTAAATCATCTCCATTGGCTACAACTAGAGCAGGATATGAGGTTTCAGATCTTAGGAAGATCGCCTTACAGGTGTGGTGCTTAGGGTTGGAGTCAGGAGGGTTTTGTGGTGGAGGTTGGGTAGATGGGTTTTGTTGAGGGTAAGAAGGAAGTAGCAATGGTGGGGGTGGACTAGCCATTTACGCAAGTTGTGATTCAAACAACTTCTGTTGCACTTGAAGTTGTTGCATTTGATTTATCAAAGTTTGATTGATTTGCGAGAGGGTTTGATTTTGCTGCGCAAGGGAGTTCACTTGGGTGGAAAGGAATTCATTAGTTGGAGGTGAGTTTGGTTGTGGCTGTGTAGATGGATAGGGTAGGTTGGGGTTAGGTCTTAGAATTTAAGGGTACGGCCTATTCCCATTCGGCTTAGGAAAACTCCCATTCTCTTGATTGGTGGAGTTGTACCCTTGGTAAGAGTTTCCTTGGTTAGAATTCGGATTAAAGGGAGGTCTAAAGGGTTGATTGTTGTAAGGACCTTGCTGAGCAAACCCTTAGTTTTGACCACCATACCCTACAGCTGCCACATTATTGGGATTATACCCGTATCCATCATAGTTCATGACTGGGCTTCTTGGTTATACCCCCTGTAATTAACAGCCGCTATGTGTTTAGAATTTGCACCCTCACAATATGATGTATCATGATTGGTGCCCCCACATATTCTACATGAAAAGGGCGTCTCTTTAACCGATGATACATTGGAGCTACCCAGGTCGTATTTGAACTTGGACAGCTTCTTATCTATGATAGCCTCGATTTTTGAACTTATCGTGTCCAAGTTGCTTGAATCCATCCCTCCTCTCGATAATCCACTACCACTTGCTCCTCTCCAAGAGCTATTTTTAGCAACCTACTCAATCTTAGCCTTCATATGATTGCATGGGACTTTCGAGAGTTGGCCACCAACAGCCGAGTCTAAGAGTGCCTTGGTGGAGTCATTTAGACCTTTGTAAAAGAATGTATTGAGATGGTTCTCCCCGTACTCATGATGGGGGCATGCTCTTATCATTCTCTTAAACTGACTCCAAGTAGCACTAAGGTTCTCATCATCCTCTTGAGTGAATGACGCAATTTTCTTACGCCAATTCTGCGTTCGAATTGTGGGATAGATGATGTGCTCGTTTTAGAGCACATTTATTACCTTATTTTAGTGTCAAGTCTCGTAGTTTTGTATTGTTTTTATGTATATTATGCTTGATCTTGTTTTCGAGTTGTCTTAAGTTCATTTCAGGCACTTTTGATGATTTCAAGGTGAAAGGCGATACATTCGAGCCTTTGACACACGTATCTTAGCTTGGGCAAGTGTTTGAAGTCACTCATGAAGATTTTATGGAGTTTAGAAAAAAGGGAAGTGAAAAGAGGAAAGAATGGTCTCAGATTCGACCGAATCTGAGAGACATTCGATCGAATGGTTGCAGATTCGACCGAATCTGAGACTCATTCGGTCAAATGGATGACTGTCATCAGAGATCTTGAGCCTTGCCACTGGAAAGGCCGAATGGAACTCATTCGGGCGAATGAGCTTCCATTCGGCCGAATCAACCTATACATTCGGGCGAATGCTTGACAGAGATCGATTCCTCGAAGTCTCTGGAATGGGCGAATGGGATCACATTTGGCCGAATAAGACCTATATTCGGGCGAATGACAGTGTTTTCCTCCGGATCAACTACTTCTTTTTAGGGCCGGCTCCTATGCATTTTAGGGTTTTCGTAGGTTTTTCTTATTTTGTTATAAATACCCCTTCCTCTGATAAGAGGAGGGGGAGCTAGGTTTTATACTTTTATGCACTTTTAGATTTCTTAGCCTCCAAATTCTTAGCCTCCAAATTTCTTAGCTCAACAAACCGGTTCTCAATAACCGGAAGGCTCACAAAGACTTCCCGGCCAAGAGCTATGGTTCGATGAGGACCATCCATCGGTAATTTTGTATCTTTAGAGCAATTCGAACGTTTCCAAAGGCTTAAGGTACGGAAAATCAACTTCACTCGTTATTTAGACCTTTCAATTTTGCAACGAATGGGTATATACGAACAATTTGTTGCGCTACTAACTGCATGTGGGTTAGAGAACTGGATAAACATGTGGCACCCGACTCATAAGCTCTTAACTTATGAGTTTCTCAGTTCCCTAACCCCGTGTCAACGGGATGGTAGGCTGCATTTATCTTTTAGGCTAAGGAATGCAACCTATTTTCTTGATTATGCTGCATTTTGTGCCGTATTTGGTTTCAATAACGAGCCTATTCCTGATAAACAACCGGACAACTCTCAGGTTTCTGAGCTATAGCCTAAAATAGATAGCCGGCTTGTTTATCCGAATAGGAACATTTATGCTTCTGATGTGCAACACCAGGTTTTGCGCATGTTCTTTAAATTTGCTAGGGAGACTTTGTTCCCTTCCCCTAGCCCTCACCTAGTACGAACACACGAGGTGCATATCTTGCACCGTTATCTTGCACCACACGACGACACTGCACTAAGCCTGCCAATAACGCTATGGAAGTTTCTAAATAACACAGCCACCCTGAATGCTACTACTGAATTCTTGAACGTCATGAATCCTGTGGAATTCAGCGAATGATATGCCAGCTCCACTACCCTTCACGAGCAATGTCTCGTACGGGCTGGCTTCATTTTTGCGGACCCCATGCGATGGCGGTACTTGAAAGACCGCACCATCCCCCTTCCTTGTCCTCAGTTACCTCCCCTGGTCCAGTTTGGGCCTCGTATCTCTAAGAAGGCAATGTGCCGAGATACGCTGTCGAGCCCCCACTTGTACCACCTCCCCGCCCTCACACCCTCTCTATGCGTGACAGACCTAGAGCCTCCACCTCGGTCTTACCGGACCATGACGAGTCTGAATCCGATATTATGTCCTCCCTAGGACGCATAGAGAGAAGGCTTAACCAGGTCCTCACCACCCAAGCCCACCACACCGCCCGGCTCGAACACCTCGAACAAAACTTCGAGCGGGAAAACTACCCATGGTATGATATGTCCTATCGCTCCCACATGGTCAGCGAAAGCATGGCCACCCCTTCCTGGTACCCTCGCCATGACAACTATAACGAGATATCACTAAGTCATGGGTTTGACCGGTTGCGGGTGGGTAGGCGTAGGTTTAATAACTTCACCCCCCGGCTCCTAGAAGAGCCTCGGATGACTATGGGATGGACTACACAGGTGGGGAGGAGGAGGTTAATGAGGAGGATGACCAGGGGGATGATGAGGAATTTATGGGGGATGAGTAGTGGTGGACATAACGGCCTCCTTAGCACCGAGGAAGGATTCATCCTGGCTTGGGGGGGATATCCATAGTCCACTACTCGTTCTTTCGCGTGTCCTTTGGCCCTGGCTGTCAGCTTAGTGTTGTGTAGTGTTGTGTTGCTTCGTGTTTTGTGTCTATTTCTAGGTGTTATTTTGTGCTTTGCGCTTTGCTTTTCGGTGTTGTTTTCAGGTATATATATAAGAAGTTCCACATGCCGCTGCACCCAGTACTGGTATGATTTCTTGCGCGAAAATCCAAATTTATGTATTTAAGTTATTTTTATATTTGTTTTTACCCTTCTTTGCATCACATGCCCCCTTTCCCATCATATATTCCAAACAAGCATGCAAGCCTCTGTTGTGCACTTTACATTGACTTTATGCAAACTCGTATTCCCCTAGCCCTGTGCCTGTTTTGGGTATGAGTTTATCAACTGTTTTTCACTTAGCTTCGGAGGATCTGAGCTTGCTTGGTATGTGGTTTGGATGACTACCTATTGAGGCGCATTTCGACTAACCTAGTGAGGATTGAGCCTTTAGGACTTTATTATGAGTCCTATATTGATGAGTGTTAGTCAGGGAATCTTAAGAATGGTGTCTTTTCTCCTCCAGCATAGTCTACTTTTCTAAGGGTTAGGGATGATAACATGTTTGTAGTTAAAGCTACATAGCCAAAGTGCCTACCATGAAAATCAATTTACTCTAGGTTGAGCCAAATTTGTGCCTTTGCTTTTTTTTTTTGTAGCCATGCTATCTAACTTCACATGAACCAAATGTTCCCTCTTTTTACCTAGAGGATAGTCATGTGATCATAGTGAAGTTGATATTTGTAGCATTATAATATAGGATTTCGGTTTGGGAAATGATCATTAGATGATTTGACTACGTACACTAGTCTTAGTGCATTTCAAAGAAGTATGCACATAGAAAGTTCAGAAAAAGCTTGAAAAGCACAAAGAAAAAAAAAGGGAAAAAGAAAGAAAAAGAAAAAAAAGAGAAAAAGAAAAAGAAAATAAACAAAAAGAAATTAGAGAATAAAGTTGACATAGTGTATTAGAGTCTACTATTGGGAACTTTGGGATTGACATGGTTGTCGGAAGGCGTAATCTTCCTCGGTTTTATTTCCTTGGATCACTTACTATCCTCTATTTCAACTCCACATTCCCAAATTCTACCATACCTCGATCCAAACCTACATTACAACCCTTTCCAAACCTGTTCGACTTAACCTGATTAGTAAGATCAGTGCTGGAGAGCAGATAAGACACGATTTACGGGATTTCTCCCTGCTTAGATGTTTAATTCCCGACTCATCTTTAGTCGGATGATTTCGAGTGAAACACATACCCTATAAACACATGAGCGTAATGGAAATTTCCCACACCTCGTGGGAAATAACCTTGGGAGCATAGACTTGCGACCTCATTAGGTAGTGGGCGGAATGAATTATGATGTGGCTTGCTTGGCGATCCCGAGTAGGTGTGAAAAGTTGATTATGCTCTTTAAATCCCATTGTACTTGCGCACCCATGGCTAGGGAGGAGTTTTGCACGTGCATGACTTGCATTGACTTGAGCTTCACTTCCCATGTTTTTCATTCGTCTCTTCATTCATTTTTTCATTCATATTGCCTTAAGCTCTCATTTCACCTTCCTATTTCGTTTGCTAGGGACTAGCAACGGTTTAGCTTGGGGGAAGTTGATGTGCTCGTTTTAGAGCACATTTATTACCTCATTTTAGTGTCAAGTCTTGTAGTTTTGTATTGGTTTTATGTAAATTATGCTTAATTTTACCTTGATCTTGTTTTCGAGTTGTCTTAACTTCATTTCATGCACTTTTGATGATTTCAAGGTGAAAGGCGATACATTCGAGCCTTTGACACACGTATCTTAGCTTGGGCAAGTGTTTGAAGTCACTCATGAAGATTTTACGGAGTTCAGAAAAGAGGGAAGTGAAAAGAGGAAAGAATGGTCTCATATTCGACCGAATCTGAGAGACATTCGACCGAATGGTTGCAGATTCGACCGAATCTGAGACTCATTCGGTCGAATGGATGACTGTCATTAGAGATCTTGAGCCTTGCCACTGGAAAGGCCAAATGGAACTCATTCGGGCGAATGAGCTTCCATTCGGCCGAATCAACCTATACATTCGGGCGAATGCTTGACAGAGATCGATTCCTCGAAGTCTCTGGAATGGGCGAATGGGATCACATTCGGGCGAATGGGATCACATTCGGCCGAATAAGACCTATATTTGGGCGAATGACAGTGTTTTCCTCCGGATCAACTACTTCTTTTTAGGGCCGGCTCCTATGCATTTTAGGGTTTTCGTAGGTTTTTCTTATTTTGTTATAAATACCCCTTCCTTTGATGAGAGGAGGGGGGAGCTAGGTTTTATACTTTTATGCACTTTTAGATTTCTTAGCCTCCAAATTCTTTTAGTTTTAGCTTTCGGTTTTCAGTTTTTCTTCAACGCTTTGTAGTTCGATTTCTTTTCGTGGATATCAAATTGAAGCTTTTGTAAGTTTAATTCCTTCCTTTAATCTTAATTCATTGCTTTATTTCATTGCATGCTTAGTTCTATGTTTGTCGTTTATTAGTATAATTTCTGATTTTGTTTTCATTCTCGTAAATTCCTCCCATGTTCGTTTCTTTTAATATCTTTATGTCTTTAAGCATGAATATGAGTGAGTAATTCCTTTAGGGGTTTTGATTGGTGAAACCCTAGGAAAGCTATGATCTTTATCGCTTAAGATTGTAGAAACGATGTTAATAAGTAGTTTCGGATTCCGATGCGAATCTTGTCCTGCCACTCCTTTGGAGACATAGGGCGATTATAAGTTGTTCGTGTGATTTATAGGGTCACAAACTTCCTCTCGTATTCTTGGATGTCTATGCTAGTTATTATCAGATTTTCTGTAGTCTGTCATGTTCGGGTTTGGAAAGCTTCATTCCTAGGGTGAATCCAATCTTGTCCCCGTTTTTCTCTACTTGTTTTACTTCGTGATTTATCGTCATCTATTTTCTGCTTATTAGTTTTAATTGAATTTCCAACTCCGACTAGTCTGGTTGTGTTAAAAGTTGAAGTCTTGATATACCTTGTCTTCGTGGTTCGACCCCCTACTCCACTATACTCGTATAGTTTGTAGGTTGGAATAAAAATTGTTTGCATAACCTTTCTTTTAGTTAACGACCTAAAATACCGGTTATCAATAGAACCTTTCTAGAAATGTTGTCTTTTATTGAGCCCAATTAATGATTGAGTTGGGCTCTAGGCATTTATACCAATCCCGAGCATCAGCAGATAAACACAAGTGAAATAAATGCATCCGTACATAATCTAGGCTATTGGGGCATGGAGGTATGAGACCGCAAATGAGAATGCCTCTAAGTGTTGGAGAGGGCATTCATTTTTCAAACCGCAAAAAGGGGTCTCCTTCACCATCCGGGTGAATTGAGGAGGTATGTGATAAGAGTTCGAGGCTATGGGTAACACTACACCTCCTTGAAATTCTTGGGACCCAGGCGTCCCAAATTGACCAAATAGTTGTTGGTTTTTGTCCATTGGTGGTGTAGGGGGGAAGGAAATATTTGGTTGTGACGAGGTTTGGGTTGGAATTCTCCGTTTGCTGTGTTGAACCTCAGGGTTATATGGTTCTAGTTGTTGATTTGATCTACGTATGCTATATGGCATGCAAACAAAACTAGACACCAAGCGTAAGTACTCACAAGTAAACTAATAGACAATAATATAAATAAAACAAAAATGACTTACACCAAGACTATAATCTAAACACAATGCCTTGTCCCCGGCAACGGCGCCATTTTGATAACCATTCTTTTAGGTCGTTTTACTAAAAGAGTAGTTATACAAACAATATTTGTAAACACCCTAATACTACTACAACTAGTGTAGTGGTAAGTCAGGGATCGAACCACAAGGACAAGGGGCGATAGTTTCTAGACTTGGTTCAAAGGCTTTATATGGGGATTGGATAGAACTATACTAATAACAGAAAAATAAAGCAAGAACTAAAACGATAATAAGGTATGGAAGGAAAACGGGGACAGACCAGTTCCACCATAGGAAGGACAATCAAACTATTAATACGCTAAATTAGGAGAAATCAGTCAACAATGAATCATGACACTCAAGATGACGAGAGGAATTTTGTGACCCTATAAATCACACGAATAACCTATAATCGCCCTATGTCTCCAAAGGAGTGGCAGGATAAGATTCGCATCGAATATCAATCAATCAATCATCAACAATCTCAAATCCTAACTCTACGCATGAAGAATGAGCCAACCTAGGGTTTCACCAATCAAACCCCTAAGAAAACTACTCACACATAGTAATAAAGACTAGGGCAAAAACAACGAAAAAGAACATAATTGAAAGGACGAACAAATTGAATGTAATGAACAAGAGAACGAAAAACGAAGACCTATAACAAAATCGACAACTACTCTTTCAAAACTGTAAATGAAACAACGATAATAGCAAGAGAAATGAAATTCACGGAAACAATACTTGAAAGCATTAAACGAAATAAAACAAAAAAGAATTGATACCTTGCATAAATGAAATAGCATGAACGAAAGAGAATCCGAATTCGAAATACAAAGCTTGAAAATGAGAACAACGAAAGATGTAAATCTAAACTAATGCATGAATGAAATAAAAAGCTTTAAAGTGATGTTATAGGTTGAGGCACAAAAGCTCTCAAAGTAGGCATAAGGGTTATTCACAGAACAAGGGGGTATTTATACCCTAGGGACATAAGGGGTAAAACCCTAGAAAAACCCTTGAGCGCCGGCTAAAGAAAGAACCAAAAACTGTGGGAAGGAAGACCATTCGGCCGAATGAAGAGAGGATTTGGCCGAATGAGTGGTCATTCGGCCGAATGGGAATGTCATTCGCCTATATCAGAAACTTGGTGTTTTTGTACCCTGTCCACCATTCGGCCGATTGAGTGCAACCATTCGGCCAAATGGGCGTTGATTCGGCCGAATGAGTGTTCATTCGGCTATTCCCGAGAGCTTGAGTTATGTGCTTGAATCCCTGTCTTCCATTCGACCGAATGGATGTCAGATTCGGTCGAATCTGAACCTGAACCTTGCTGAACAGCTCCTTTGAAGTGTCGAATGGCTTCTAGAGTTTATGGGATCTTTGAGAGTGACTTGGAACGCATGTCCAAGCTATGATACGTGCATCCAAACTATTGATAAAAGTGTCAAAGTCTCGAACACGTCTCATTTTACCTCGAAATCATCGAAAGTACCTGAAATAACCTAAAAACAGCTCGAGGACAAGAACAAGGTAAAATCGGATGTAATGTGCATAAAACCAATACAAAATAGCGAGACTCGACACTAAAATGGGGTTATAAACGTGCTCTAAAACGAGCACATCAAGTCTTCACTAAAGTCTCATCATTAGTGTCTTAGTTAACTACACTTCCAACCAAGGCTTTTTCATACAATTTAAACTTTAAAAGCTAATAGAATTGTGTTTCATCCATGAGGATACGATCCTTACTTCCCTAGCCTTATTAGTTGGTGTTGTCGGTTTATTTTTTAGAGGTATACGATAGCCTGTTCAAATTTGATGTCGTTACCAATTGATAGTTATTTGAGTATTGGAAGCAAAGGAACAACCCAACAATATTACACAACAAAACAAAGAAAACCAGAAAATCTACGTATGGAAAGAGACTAAGTATAGGTGTCTTTGATCCAAAATCACGAGATTATGGCTCAATAATAAGCTTCAAGCTAGGTTAGCAAGTAGCTCAGCAATTTACAATTCCAACACTTTTGAATTAGGATAGAACAATTCCACTTCACGGATCAGTTAAATAATTCTAAGAAAACCCCTAATTACATGCAATAGCTAAATTCCAATTCAAAATTACTAATGACCATATTATGCACGTAAGCTGAAAACCTAATGCCCTATCATTCATGTAGCAATAGATTGGAAACTAACGCAACAATTGATCATAATACCCTACGTATCCAAGATAGAACAAAGGATGAATATGACCTTATAGATTTCATTGGGTAAAATCCTTCCTAGGTGGAGCCTTAATTATGCTTGGATATAGGCTAGACCTGATCAACAATAGCCCGGCTCGTTGGCCCGACCAGAAAAAGTACGGGGTTGGATATTAGAAAATAGCCCAAAATTAGGGTTTGGCCTACTTGACTTTGGCCCGAAAATTTTTGGGATGGATCTAGGTAGTAATGCCTAGCCTGATTGACCCGAATTAGACATCTCCATCATGTTGTAATGACTTATATAATGTGTAGAAATTTAAAGAAAGAAACTAATTAAGTAAATAGCTGGAATCTATAGTAAAACAATGATTGTTATGAGAGCATTCGAGTGGATTGTACTCTCCAATACTAATTTTATAAAAATTACCATCATTCAATATCCTTTCCTCTCTACTAACTTCCCCTATATATAACACCACCTCCCTACCTTAGCTTCCATCCCAAGCTAACCGTAACTAACTTACTAGATTTACCTAAAGCTCTCCTTCCCCTAATTTCTGATTCATTACACATGCCAAAATTACCAAAGAAAAATGTAATCTTCTATTAAATTATAAATCTCTCGTTAAGAGTAAACCTGTTCAAATGGGTGGGGGTCGTTAAGGGCCCTTAACCGACCCGTTTGTGAAAGGGCCTAATCAATAATGGGTTTAATGGGTCGGTCTCTTAAAGGGTCATGTTTTATTGGGTTTTTAATGGGTCAAGTCGGGTTAATAATGGGCCTATAATTTCCATGACTTTTAAACACTATAAGGTAACGAATTATTTTCACTTACTTGCCGATGATCCACTACCAAAGATTGGAGGTGATAAACGTATACTATCCCTTCTATAGATAAAAACTATACTCTCTTTGAAGGGTCCAGCCCGACTCGGCTTGTTATATATCTCCTTTGGCCCAACCCGGTCCGTTTTACGTCTTCTTTGACCCGACCAGTTTTGCTTGTGACCCATCCCGACCTTGACTCGACTCAATGCACAGGTCTAATTAAGAGTAATATGGGAAAGTTCAAAATTCAAGTTAGTATACTTAAATTTGAAGTCTACTATTTTGGAACAGAGGTATTGTTATATATATATACTTTATTTTATGGGTTGATATGAATTTGAAGATGGAATGGAATCATCCTCAGTCAAGAGTCCTCGTGAGAATATTGAAAGTGAAGATATTAATCAAGATAAAGTTCTGCTGCTATCACCAAGACCTGATTGTGTTGATGTTGCTTTTATCAAGGAAGCAGATAACAAAGATGCAATTGTTTTATCATTTAGCTTCATAGAAGATAGCTTGCTTCTGGATCTTTGATGAGCAGTTCTCTCCCTAAGAACAGTTCTTGAGCTACAGTATTTCTATGTTTTTTTGGGAATGACATAATGTACTTATTTACGGGAGCAGCTTAAGCCTTTAGTTGAGCAACTCAATAGAGTTAAAAATCTGGCAGTTCCTAAATTAGCGTAGTAAAATAGGCCCGCAAAACTAGATTTATATTGAATATGAGTAGCAATTTTAGGCATGAATATAATCTCGCCTCAAAGAATGGGTAGAAAACTAACCCTTTGGCCAACTTGAACCCGACCTGGCCCCAATTTGATCAGATCCAATACACTTAACTCGCCAAATTGAGCTAGCAGATGAAAGCTAATTGATTAAATCCAAATAACAAACAAACGTGAGTTCTTGATTAAAATCCAAATGTTTTTTACGGTTACCATAGCTCCCTATTGGCTATTAATAGAATTAGGGTTAGTTATCCAACTTATGTCCAACTAAGCATTACATAAGCTTTCTCACCCCCGCCTAAGCAAACATGGAATCCCAAGATTATATAACATGTCCAGAATAAAATAAAATAAAAACACATAACTACCTAAAATTTAGGAAACAAACTTCTAGGTTTTCTAATTTATGAAAACTAAATTTATCGACTTCAGATGACTCCTAATTGGACTTAAAAACCAAAACCCTAGCACGCATCTTTGTCGTAGCTTTCTTCCTTCCTATCGTGCATGGCAAGCTTGCATGGTAAGCTATCCTTCTCCCACCAACATGGCTATCCAAAAAACACATCCCATATTTCCCTTGGTCCACATTCTCCTTAAATTGCTCATTTGTCCTCTTGAACCTTTAATAATAAGGTAGATAAGCTTGTAATCGACTATCAAGGTAGAAGGTTTTTTGAACTCTTCAAAGACTCCAAGGCCCTTGCTATTAGCTTCTCAAACAGCAACAAGTCAAATTATGCTCTTGTTGAGTCGAGTAATCTTTCGTTTTGTTGCAAATCTTCATGTTAGAAGCAAACTCGTGAGTCATGGAATCAGGTTGAATGAGTTTTGAGTTGATTGGTTTACTGGTCCAACCACTAGTTTATGAACCAATTAGATGCAGGTCAATCTTCATTATGTCAAAAAAGAAAAGCAGCTCCTCAGTTCCTCACTGCTTCTGCCCCAGGTGTTGCATCTGTTTCCCTTCAATCATTGTAAAGTAAAAATAATGACCTTCACTTTACACAATAAAATCGACCCCCAAGTGTACTAGGAAAAGGACGATGACAAGGGCTGAAGCCTGAATCAACTAGTTTCAAAATCAAAATCAAGAGACCCCGATTGAGTAAAGCGATTATCCAAACAAACAAAATAATACGAGAAACTCAGCAAAATAACATAACTAGTACCAAAAAAATGTCAAGTTGCCGATTAAAAAAGTATCTAGAGCCTATACTACCAGAAAGAACTTTCCCATCAGATGCTGCAATCCAATGAAGCTGCATCTTAAGAAACCAGGTTATCATTAAGTGACAAAGAGGCCAACTGATCAGCAGCATTGCCACCTTGCTGTTGTGCGACATTCTTCAGAACTTCCATAGCCTCCGCAACTTTTGCCTTTAACGCATCTGGAGACTCCAGCAGATGCAGAACCTCTGGCTGGTCCATCTCCAAAAGCATACCAGTCACCTTAGCAGCATGATCATGCTCAATAGCATCCACCAGGGGATACAAGCTTTCTCCAAGCATCTAAAGATTAAGGAAAAGATTATCAAGTCATTAGAAAGCTCCAATTAACCTAGACAATGACATAAGATTATTTCATATCACATGCAACATACCGTTCTTTGTTGCTCAGGAGATGCATTTGCCAAGGCAGTTGCCAAAGCAGTGATGGGTACAGGCTGAGCAATTCCTGCATCTCGCATGGGAATACCGGCCATATCATAGCCAGCAAGCATAGCCCCAGGCATCGGGACCTCTGGCATGTTCCTCCCAGGTGGATAACGGTAGACGCGCCCTCTTGGAAGCATCTAAACATCACAAAACTCAAACATGATGTACCTGAACCTATAAACATTAAACACCAAAACTGACAAAAATCACTAACCTGCTGTTGCATCATGGGAACAGGTTGCTGACTCTGCTGCACAGGACCTGCACCACGTCTTCCCCCTGGGCGCTGACCCTGTTGCCCCTGCTGCATAAACGGCATAAAGAAGTTGGGCATTGGAGCTGCTCCAGGTCTCACTCCAGGCACAAGCTGCTGTTGATAGCCAAATCCAGCCTGTAACAGTTTCATATTGACTTCAATAAACCCCTTCCAAAATAAAAATGAAATCATGACACAACTAAAACATTAGTCTTGTATTTGGTATATGACACAGGAAGTCAGGCTAAAATCTTTCTCTTAGCAAGTAGGCCAAACACTGACCAACTCACAAGACCATGCCATGCCTATAGTTTTCATGCCTAACATCAAGATCAAGCTTACAGATAGACGTTCAAATTTTAGATGCGATCCCAATCAAAAACAAATGCACACAGCAAGAGAGAAATCTTGCCAAAAATTTGCAAACCAGGTATTGATAATAATTAGTACAACAGCTATGAAATCTTACTTGTGGAGGAATCATAGGTGGAGCTTGCCCATAGAAAATCTGTTGTCCAAGACCAGGAGCTCCTGGAGGATACATTGGCATCTGAGGACCAACAGAGGGTGCCATGGCAATTGGCCTCATTTGAGAAAACTGAGCCTGCAATAAAAGTAGCTAGAATAAGCAAGATAATATTTTGAAAATTGTGATCTAAAAAAAATTCCGTTTCATTTATTATTGCTCATTAATGTACAAACTGTAGCGAAGAGGTAGAGTAATACAAGTATTCCTTGATATCCTAGAAAAAGAGTTAAGTAGAAGACAATCATAAACCACACCAAGAGATGGCAGCAAGTGGAAGAATAAATTAGCAGAAGGATGCAAAAGATAACAGCTAGTTCTGAATAGTTGTATCCAAATTTTAACATCACCAAAATTTTAGCTTGACTGAACAGGACATGTTTTGAAATAGCCAGGTTATTCCCAGTATTATATGGAAAATATAAGTACAGACTTGGCATAAAGTAGTTGACTGACATAAAACATCATGCAATGTTAAAAGAATGAACATGTAATCTGTAGATTTATGAAGTTTGCTATTCCAAACTCTAGTTGTCCCAGTTTGATTTACCATTATAATCCTTAACTTGTTCCAAAAAAAACACTTCTAAAAATCATACAAGCCATCACCATAGCAAGAATACTGTAGATTGAGAAAGTATTCATTAAAAAAGCGATTCACAAAGGCCTATACCTGCAAACGAGCTCTTCTTTCTTCTTTTCTCTGTGCAAGTGCAACGTACAAGGGCTTGCTCACAATGATTTTTCCATTCATCTCGGTAAGCTGTGATGCAAAAAATCCAAATTTATGGTTCAAAAACTCAGTAACCACAGTCAAAATAAAAGTACCCCAAAAACCTTGATGACTCACAAAGAGACACACTTACAGCTCTAGAAGCCTCTTCAGGGCTAGAAAATGCCACAAAGCCAGAACCCTTGCTAATTCCACTGGGATCACGCATAACCTATAGACAAACAAACAACAATATTAGGCTCAATGTTTAAATCAAAGAACACTAGTCATATTGAACACCAAGATACCTTGCAAGATGTAATTTTTCCATACTCTCCAAACAACTCCTTAAGCTTCTCATCATCAATGGTATCATCCAAATTCTTGATGTATAAATTGGCACCCTGATACTTATCAGCAGCTTCCTTCATGCTTTGCTCAAATTTTCCCTTTAGCTCCTGCTCTCTCTCAGTTTTCTTCTGAGCCTTCCCCACATACCACTCTTTATCATCAAATTTCTTACCATTTAAAGCTTCAACTGCTTTGGCAGCATCTTCAGCATTGTCATAGTTAACAAACCCAAAACCTTTTGATTTCCCATCTGCATCCCTCATCACCACGGCACTGGTGATAGGTCCATATTCACCAAACACTTTTTTCAAGTCATCATCAGTAGTTGATTCAGACAGATTCTTCACATAGACATTGTTGAATCTTGTTCCACTCATATTAGTATCCCTTTCCTGTTTACGAACAAAATGCCCAACATAAACCTGTTTATCATTGATCAGCATCCCATTTAGCTTCTCAATGGCTTTTTGAGCAGCTTCCTCAGTATCAAATTGCACAAAACCAAATCCCTTAGACTGTCCATTAGAATCTGTAGCAATCTTGCATGACAGGATGTTCCCAAAAGAAGAAAATGTATCATGCAAAGCTTTGTGATCAATGGCTTTGTCCAAGTTCTGCAAGAGTACAAAAGATTAAGTGTTAGTCCACCATAAGGAGCCAAATCAAAAGCTAAAAAGAAAGCTATTAAGAACAAAATTAAAGCATTACCTTGATAAAAATATTCCCAGACCCACTTTTGCGAATACTAGGATCTCGGTGAGAGTACATGACTCTAATAGGCTTTCCATTCAGAGGAGTGAAGTTCAACACATCCAACGCTCTTGCGGCTGATAGAAGAGGAAAATTAGACTAAAACAATAAACAAGCATACAATTGACAGCATGGCCAACGATATTCTCTTTGATCTAGAAAAGTAAAATTTCTTCGTAACTGACTGCCAACTTAGAAGCCTACTCCCTCTAACCATTTCAAATTCTTTAAAAGGCATTGATCTCTAAATGGTAACTTTACTATAATTAGGCCACCAATCCCCAACAAAGAAGAGGAAAAGACACAAACATAATTGGCATTTGGCAACAAAGCCTAACAGCTGTATCAGTTCCAGTTTCCAAAAGCGAGATCTAAAGCAACAGGCAGCAAAAACTCAAAAGCCTCTGTACCCCTTAGGTACATTACAATCCACACTAGTAGCCAGACAACACAATATTCCAGTGACAAAGAGAGGCTAAAAAAGATTTCAAATAAAGTTAACTAAATACCACAAGACAATAATAAGAAAATTTAAGACACTAGTGCCACAATTGCATGGCATTTGATACTAACATGTGCAATGTCAGACTCGATTTAAATTTACTAATATCTTAATTTAGTAAAAAAAAAAGTACATTCTGGACACAAGAACAGCAAAAAACATTTTCTTGGCCTCTGTTCCACTAGTATAATGGAATCATAAACTGCACAGTTGCTAAAAGGCTACTCCAAATGAAAAAATAAACATAGAACATACTGATGCAATGAAAATTCCATCATAGCCCTTGTCCAGAAAATTATTAAAAGATCTGCATTTATACTGTCCCTAACGTTACAAATTTAAACCTTAAAACAAAATGTAGGATCAACAAGCTATGGAAGAAACACGGATCACACGATCATCGACCCATGAGAAGATGACCAACAGCTTCCTGTGCATTTACCCAAAAAAGAAAAGTATTCTGGAAGTTTTCCATCACAAATCACCCGTCAATTTGACATAATTCAGATAAATGTAATGAAAACAAGTCAAAGCCTGCACTAACCAATAATGGAGATAAGCATACCTCAATTACAATAAACAACAAGCATCCCAGTCATACAGTCTGACTCGCAAATCAACAAATTGGACAAGCATACATCAAAGCCAATCAAACAAGACGCAACCCAGTAAAACAGTCTAAACTCTTTAGACAAACGTCAAACATAAACTTGATACAATACATACAAATACAATGACAATACGACGCCTACTCAACGAAGCATGCGCACCAATAATGTAGACAAGCAGTCATCAACAACAAATAACAGAGAAGCAACCCATTAAAACAATCTCAAACTCTTCAAAAACATATCACTCACCTGCCAAAACTCAGGACAACGTAACCTCTAACACGACCAATCAACTATGCATACAAACTTACCATCAAACACAATCAAGAACGCAACGCCGCAGCGAAAACACTAATAAGGAGGAACATTTTCGTCAGAAATAGAAACAACAATCCATATTAATTTCACAATAAAATTATTACTACAACAGTGCGATTGACAATTGGAGGGGGGTCAAAAGAGGCGATAAAAAATAGGGGAAACGAACCTTCTTCAGGGTTGCTGAAATTAACATAACCGTAACCAAGAGATCGACGAGTAGACAAATCTCGACAAACCCTAACAGAAACAACAGCACCCATCTGGCCAAATAGATCGTACAGCTGCGAGTCATTCACGTTAAAGTCAAGGTCACCCACATAAAGCGACGTCGTAACGAACGCCCCTGCAGTACCAGCACCAGCACCACTCCCATTCGGGTTCGCCACTCCATTGGGAGCCGAACCCGAAACCGCACCCGTAGACGGAGCAGTCTGAACTTGAGCCATCACTAATAAATCAAATCAAAAAAAATTCAATATTTCTGAAGGATACAAAGCTCTCTAAATCTCCACGAAAAACAAAATTGGTAAAAGTATTCTGGGATAGAGTGAGGAGAGAGAGGAGAGATAAATCGTCGGGAAAAGGTGACGATAAATGAGAGGGAGAAATTTAGGAGAATATTTTTGGTGTTTTTGGAAGTGGGAGGGCAGACAGACGGGAAGACTGCACCGCAACCGGGAAATGAGCAACTGTTCGGGTTAATATAGTATAAGGAATAATGGGAGAGTATGCGGGTGGGCTACCGAAAAGAAAACCCTAGTGTGTCATTGAATGAGAGTGAACCTTTGCCGTTGGATTGGATTCGGGGTTTTTGGTAGGGTGACCGTTTCTGACCAGAGGAGTGTAATTGATCTCACACTGTCACACTCTTCCTAGAGTGGCAAAAAATAACTCAATTCGAAAATTCGATCTGAACCCGACCTAAAAATAGTGGATTAGGGTTAAGATTTTCGACACAAAAACTTAAATGGGCTTACATGAACCATACCCAAAATTAAAAGGGGTTAGGTTAAGGTTGGGGGTTTTCAACCCGAAAACTTAAATGGTTCAGGTTCGGATTGGGGGATAGCTGATCCCGAAAATAGGTGACCCGAATACGAACCCGACATGACCTGATCCGTTTGTCACCCCTAACTCTCACACTCTCACACTAGTGAAATAAGAGGTTTTTTTTATTTTGGCAAGGGGGGTTTAAAAAAGCAAAGTAGGGAGTGAGCCTTTACAAATAAGTTGTTTTTTTCGGATTGCAAAGGGTTTCCACTGCACCGAGGCAATATGTTTTTGCAACCCATGTAGGACCTACAGAGATAGCTTGATACAAAGCTTTCCATATAGCTACAAGTTTCACATGGAGAGCAGATGAGGCCCATATAGTGCATTTGACCATTGATGTACATAAAACCAACCAATTCCAGCTTCTGACATCAAAAAATTTTGTTTTGATTTCTTTTGTTTCTATGCTCCATCAATTTCCATTATAAAATACTAGCCATTATGAAGCGAACCCCCCTTCTTGAATAGAACTTTGCATAAATGTTCAATACGCAATACTTCGATGTTGTATGTTGGGTTGATGCGGGGAAACAATATCCTAGAACTCTAATTCTCTCGAATAGCTAGGATTCTAGAAGGGTTAGGGGAGGTTGTGTCAAAGATGATCTCGTTCCTGTGGAGCCAAATGCTCCATAGGGTAAGTGAGAATTCTAATAAATTGTTAAAACATGCCTCCTTTCATGTAAAGAAAAGTTGAAGGTAGTTAGTCCACTACCCATTGCGAGATAGTGGCTCCATGGCATTGAATTAGAGTCCTAGATGAGAAGCCGCCCAAATCCGTTGTGACATGATACACTCTTTGAAAATATGAGAAGCAGATTCATGATCATCGTCACAAAGGGAGCATTGAGGATCCAACATAACTTTTCTTTTCCTAAGAGCCACTTTTGTAGGCAAGACCTTATGGATGATTTTCCAAAGGAAAAGACATATCTTGCTCGAGATTTTCATCTTCCAAAAGCTTTTCTAGGAACCAGGATTTTTATTTTAATAACTCGGACATATTCTCAACTTCATTTCGTAGAAGCTTCAGTTTAGACTTCATCGGGAAGTTTCCTGAATGAGGAAAATCTCCAAATAATGGAGTCAGGAGACCCTAACCTAGAATAGGGAGTTGAAAGAATTTAGACAACAATGCTCTTATCAAATAAATTTCAAATCCTTGCTGCATCCCATTCTCCATTATCTTTTTATTAGTTTAGCCACCCATGTAGGTTTAAGGATAGAATTATCCGTCCCTGTTGGTTTTTACCCCAACTTTTCCTGACAAAAGCCAATTATCCTCCAATACTCTATTTTCCTCCCATCTCCCAATTGCATACCCAAACCTCCTCTTAGTCTTTCCATAGAGGAGAGAATTCCATGATAAATGTAGGAGTGTCTTGAATTTAAGGAGCCTTGAATGTGGTTAAGAATGGGGGATTTCTTACATTTTCCAACGATGACACGTGCCATCGATGAAGAGAGGTTCATATGAATTCTCCTTGCTTGTTAAAAAAGGAAGCACATATTGAGATGCTCTAGATTTCTCATGCCAGGGCCTCCCAATTCCTTCGGGCTTTTAAGAAGAGAATGTGACTTCTAGTAGGTCGGTCTTCTACCAACAGATGAAGCCCACCAGAATTTCAATAGAGATGAGGAGATTCTTTTCTGCTACTTCTTAGGAAGCAGGTAAATGGAAATGACATGTGAAGATAAAGAGATTAAGATCACATTTATGAGCACGAGCTTTCTTACTTGATTTTGCGAAAGGAATTTCTAAGAGAAAATTATATTTGTGACCCGATCAAGAATGAAATTAAGTTTACTGGTAGATCACCCATTCACCTCCATTAGAACACCTACATAAGAATCGAATTCGGGTTTGACTTGAACTCCCAAAGGTTTTTTCATGAATTTTTGGAATTTTCTCGGGGTAATAGGGCTGAAAATAACCGATTATTTTTCTATAGCTGATTATTTCCCCAGAGATTTGGTAGAAAGTGTCAATGGTGTTCCTTACCAATGCATTAGAATCCAGGGTTGCTTTAAAGAAAAATAGTGCATCATCTGCAGAGAACAGGTGTAAAATTCTTGGGCTCCTATGCCCCATTTCAAGACCCTATAGTTTCTTTTATTTCTCCTAGAGAAGCAGTTTCCTTAATAAGACCTCCATACAAAGAATAAAACGTATGGTGATAGAGGATCATCTTGTCTTAGCCTTGCTGATGGTGGAAAATATAGAGAAAGTTCACCATTAACAAGGATAGAAAATGACATAGAAAAAATGCATAACATAATCCAATCTACCCATTTCTACAGGAAGTGTATAGCTTTGAGACCTTCTTGAACAAATCTCCAATTGATTCTTTCATAAGTTTTGTTTAGGTCAATCTTCAGCACACCACTGAAATATTTCCCTTTCTTCCTTTGTTTATTCCAATGAATCAATTCATGAGAAATAATGGTGTTACCCGACATCAAAATTCCTGGGACGAATGCATTCTAAAATTCACTAACAAGACTTTCCATGAAAAGTTTTAATCTGAGGACTAAGCACTTGGAGACAATCTTATATCTGGAATTACATAACCCTATCGACCTAAATTGGGAGACTGAGTCTGGTTTCTTAACCTTAGGAATAAGATTAATAAAGGTTTTATTCCACTTATCCGGGAGGGAGATATTGTTGAAGGCACTAAGAACTGCTAAAACAATATCAGCCTTACAAGTTTCCCAACTTTCTAGAAAAAACTAAGGAGGAATTCCATCCAGGCCAGGAGTCTTTAGAGGGCGCATACTAAACATAACTTCTTCAATTTCTTCTTGTGAAAATGGTTTGGAAAGATGATTAGGGAATCTCTCATCAATAATAGGAAGAGCCTCAAACCACTCCTCATTTGGGTGATCATTTGGGTGATATGGGAGAGTAGTTGAGAGGATTTTTTGGAAATAAAAGATGAACTACTACTTAATTTTATCATATTCAATCGTCTATGATTTCCTTAAGCTTAAAAGACAATATTTCATTTTTGGCTTTCCTTAATTTGATTGATTTGAAGAAGAAACTAGAGGACTGATCACCATAAAGATTCCATCTGCTTTTAGCTCTTTGTTCCCAATACCACCATTTAGTAGTAACAATATAGCCTCATTCTTTTTTTTATCATTTCTAAGGCTTCAGCAGCTTCCTCTTCTAATGCAAGGTGCTTTTGGGTACTATAAAGGTCATCTTGGATATTACCCCAATCAATACTATGTTCCTTTTGGAAATTGAGGCACCAATTTTTAAGTCTATGAAGGACTTTCCCACATTTTATGGAAATCCCTATCGAGATGGATGCCTTACAAGGTTTACTCCATTCTTGTTCGGCAAGACATTTAGCTTCATGGAACTAATATCCCCAAGCTAGCTTCTAGCTTATAGGGACGTCTCCTCTTTCCTTGTGTCGGAGCAAAAATCGAGAAAAATAGGACCATGATCCGAGAGGAAGATAGGAAGATTAATGACTTAAGCATTCGGATATTGGAGTCTCTAGAAGTCATTACAATAAGCTCTATCTAGAATTTCAAAGATTGCATCCTGGTCCTTCCTGTTATTTGTCCATGAAAATTTGACATAGTAGGAGGGAATTTTAGAGAGTCCACACTACGCTCTCCAAGCTCTAAAGGAGAAGGCTCCTGAAATAGGTTTCGATCCAACCAATTTTTGAGATAGATATTCTACTTGGTTGAAATCCCTCAAGAGACAATGTCTTCCTTGAAAATTAGCAAGGAGATTTTAAATACACTCCTATACTAGCATTCAAATAGAAATGTACGTCGATCCATAGATAAAAGACATATACAAAAGAAAATCGAGTTCATCCACTATACTACACAAAATAACATTACATGACGAGAATAATACTTTGAGCATGCAAGAATCCTTCTAGCACAAAAACAGACCACCTGCTGAAACCCAAGGGTTTTCCCCATGGGAGTTAGCAAAACTAGCTTAATAAAAGAACTAACAATAGAGTTTACTTCACATTTAGTTTCACAAAGAAAAATAACATCCATATTAAACTTACTAATACAATTACTAATAAACGGAATTAGAATTATAGGGCCAAGATAATTCTTAGCTCCCCTACAATTCCATCTCTATAGCTTCATTTATTCCCCTGTGGTTCTTTAAGGCCATCCATTGAGCTTGGAAGTTTATTGTAAAAAGTTTACTCTTAATCCTACTTTTCTTTAGAATAATCCCAAAGTAGAGCTTCATACCGTAAAGAAATGAATCATCATCATCATCATCAGATAGTCAATATTTTTTAGCAACACACCCTATGTAGTGTCAAATTTGCATTCACTTCTTTCTCCATTCAACCCCGTCTTCCAGCTTCTTAATTTAGCTGGGCCACTCGCACCTCAGGCTCCACCTCCTCTATGGGGGTCTAGGGTAGATTCCTTCCTGTAGAAGGTTGTTATATGAGGTTTTTAATGGTTCACACTTTTGGTTAGTATGATTACTAGTTTTATTATGTAGGAGAGAGCAGGGATTATTGGCTAATATTATAAATTATGAATAATAAAATGAGCCTAAAGTGATGTGTTGGGTTCCTAATTTCATTTTCAGATGAGAGTTTGTTAACAATGTACATTATCATTTGATTGACAAAAAAGAAATTGTTATTTTTATTATCTAAATTGCTAAAAATCGCCCACAATTACTTGAAATCCAGGCGCCTCCCACAAGATGCTTCTCCCTTTTTTTAAAAAAAAAACTTGATATTTATGTTATTTATAATTATACGTGTTATGTTAATTAATTAAATAATAGTCATTATAATAAATTATAGTAAAAAATTATAATTTATATAAAAAAGAATGTTTAATTTAATTTTTTATTTTTTGTATTGAACTCATAATTTTAAATAATATGTGTAATCATTTTGATCCTTAATTAAAATTAAGTGAAATTGAATAATTAATTATTTTATTATTAGTAAGTAAGAAATGAATTTGGTAGTACTTACTTAGTTAATGTATTAAGTATTGATTAGGAAGTATGGAAATTCATGTAAAGTTATTCATTTACTTAAATAAGTACTATAATATAGTTAAATTTGGTAGTAAATAAATAAATATAATAAATAAATTAGTATAATTATTTAAACTATTATTCTTAAATTAAATGAGAATAATTTCTAAAAAAATGTCTATTGTAATATGATGGTTAGTTCTTTATGTAATAATAAGTAAATATTAAAATGAAATTAATAAAACTTAGTTTTGTATAACAAATGAAATAATAGGAATAATTAGTATAATTAATTAGTTGATTTAGTATATGTATGTGTCTAGTAAATTTCATTAATTTATATTATTAAGTATGATATACTATTTCTTCTAAATATTTCATTAATTATATTAATTGATTGATACGGTATGGTAAGACCGTAGGATTAATAACTAAGTATAGTAATCATTTGATATAAGAGCTCGCTTACAATGTGAAATTGTTTATCACCATTAGTTATTAGTATCTGTTTTGATATGAAATTTTATATCTTCAAGTCAAACATTGGAGTTCCATTTTAACAAATTTGTTTCCTTGGTGTAATTAGGAATCGAGTTACCAACTAGGGAAAACCTTTCCCTGTTCACATGTTGAGAAAACACTTCTAGGATGATTCTGGTCCTAGGCATACACTTTCTCGTGATGTGTCTGCCTTAGCCCCAAGGGAGGGGGTAGCTGCTCGATATAGTCTCTAGTTGTGGAGGACAAAGAATAAAGTGGTGACAATTGGGATAATGATGATGACTTTGAGGAAGAGGAAGAGGAAGATGATGGTATGGCTGGGTATGATGATATATTAGAGGTTGAATTGAAGGATGTCACCACCGACCTAGGGATTACAATTTGTAAAGGTAAGGGTGGTTAGTTCGTTAGTACTTCTGGTATAACCTCCTCTTCTGTTATTGGTCAAAGCTAGATGAGGACGAAGGTTAGTGAATTATGGATTATGAAATAGGTGGTTCTTGGTGGGTTGGTTGATGATATTGTCATTCCTAGTTTTTTGAGACACACTGCTAAGCCCATTTGGGACAGTTATGAGAGGGAAGCCTTACCCTATGAGGGTATTTTGAAATGCCTAAATAGAGAGAGGGCGTGAGCAAATTTGAAGTTATGGTATGAATTGTGGATGGCTATTGGTTCTCCTATTTATACCCGCTTAGATAATACTAGAGTGACCCACCTGCCTTAGGTCATGTTCAACCATATTAACGCTACTATATTATCAACCTTTATAAAACGCAAGTGTAGGGGCTTTTTGTAAGAGTTTTAAAGGTCTTGAACCTAACTAGGTTTCGGGTTAATGATTAGATGAGTGAATTATGATAGGTTTAGGGATCGGTTGTCACGACACCTAATATCAACAAAACCTCAACTTAACCTATTACAAGTAATTGAAAAGTAAGGGTCGAATCCACAGGGAAAGACTCTTAATAATTACCAAACTCTAGCAATTCCACTACATGCTAGCTCTAACTAAGATAAGGAAAGGGATAAATCTAACTAAGAATGCAAATAGCGAGGTTTTAAAGGATTTGTTTAATAGGGTAAAAGCGCAAGGGGTTCGGGATTCAACACCGATTCCTAACACAAATGAGCTAAAATAAGAGAATAGACTCAAAATAAGATAACATGAGGCCACAAACTCATTACTGATCTATGCATCGAACCTAAACATGCTGCAAGAAAGGGGTTTCATCTAGAAACCAACTCTCGGTCATCTTCAATGAAGAAAGCATTACAATTGGGATTTCTCGCCTTATTTTATTCTAAAGCATCCAAGCAACAAAATAAATTCAAAACAACAACCAACAACTCACAAGTCAACAACATTTTACATCGGATCACTATCTAAATCAACCTTTCTCAATGACTTTGACCTAGGAATGCAAATGGAAGAAACCTAAATGGCCAATCTAGGCTCCAACCAAAACTTGACATCAAATCACACATTATTCATCATGAAACCAACTCCAAGCTTTAAAACATCATCCATGTTTAGGATTGGGTTTTCACCTACTAGTAAGGAAATAGCCTTTTGCGACGCTAATTTTTGGCCTATTGCGGCGCTTTTTAGCGCCGCTACACCCTTTACCGACGCTCTTAAAAGCGCTGGCTTTTCCTATGCCTCTAATCCCTATTACGACGCTTTCAAAAAGCGTCGGTATAGTACATCAAAAGCATCGTAAGGTTAACGGAGGCGCTTTTGAGTGCGTATTGGGACACTTTAATAGCATCGCAAACTCAATAGCATCGAGTGCCTATTGGGACACTTCAATAGCATCGCAAACTCAATAGTATCGAGCGCCTATTGAGGCACTTTAATAGCATCGCAAATTTTAATTAAAAGTGTCATAAGATTTTTTAAGTTTTATTGAATGCCATACAAATATGCTCTTTTAGTAACTAATTTTTCTTATATTATACCTATAAATTTTTCACAATAACTTATAAAAACTCAAGAACCATAAGTCATTAATAAGAACAATAAATTATAAAAATAAAATTTTATTAATGATAATCAAATAAGAATGACAATAAGATCTCAAAATACAAAATGATGTCTTAATGACTACTCAAAGCATTCTAAATAATTCATAGTACTTATAATTTTAAAAGTGAAGAAAACTAAATATTTAATTATGAAATGGCAGAGTAATTAACATATACTCTATATGAAAATAGAGCATATCTCCATTTATCATTTTAAGTCTGCCTTTGAGTTTCGTACATGCTTCAAAATATAATCTGAATATAAAAAAGAGCAAAATTAATTTGAGGGAGGTATGTAATAGTCATTTGCATACAGTCAATAATAAACACAAAATCTAAAAAGCAAAAGAAAATTGGTAGTTAAAGTTTCATCAAACATGAATATTGCTTGATGTATCTACTCTAAAGTTACAAAGCTTTAGACTAGGTTGATAAGGCTGATATTTTCTATACAACACAATACCTAACTAGTATGAAGCTATTGATGAAGCAAAGCAATGCTAAGCATGCATCCATTATCTCAATTTGCCATTATATCATACTTTCAGCTATTATAATCTAAATAATCAACACTTGTACTCCCAAAATATAAATAATGAAGGATGGCACAATAAGAGAAATCATCTTACCTTAAAGGCTTAAATGGAAATTCTGTCTCCAAATGACAAGATACAAATGCATGTCTAGAAAATAGAATAGCTTCTAGAGCTTTTGTTGGAACTTCCCACCTAAATTTAGGATTGCACACAAATCATATGATAGCGAAAAAGCCAATACAACATCACATGCCCAATAAAACCTTTTGTACTTAAACATTGGTTACTCAGCTAGTACACTACTTCTATTTCCACTTCACTAAGTAAGGAAATAAGTAGGCAAATAGACTTACATCATCCAACAACAAACTGTTGTTGTAATAACCAAAGTTAGGTGGAACCTACAAGAGATAAAAATTCATTAGTCAACAATAATTCTAAAATAAACAACATTAACATGTAACATTTATAGATGACATTTTTGTAGAAAATGAAAAGGCACATAGGATGAGCCAAGTCCCACAAAGATCCATTTACAGAACTGAATCTTCCCCTTAACTGTCGAACAAATCAATATATATCTTTCATTTTCTTTGGGTAGGAAGCTTATTAATAAGCTGGGCAAAAATTGGGCTAGAGCCTGGAAGAGACCCAGCAATTCTTAAAGAAACATTTAATGTTACTGAGAATGCATAATACAACTTCATAAAATTATATAAAGCTTATTACGGAGCTAGCAAATGCCAAACTTACATTTCACTTCATATTATTAGCATCGAATTTAGGGTCTAGATGGTATTCAGAAACTGTTGCTACAGATTCCTTTTCACAAGCCACAACATCCCAATATTTCAGCGGATCAATACGATAATGTTTTTCCTAGATAGGACAACATGTTCTTTCTCCTGATTTTTATTTTTTAGTTTATTAGCTATATGATTTTTGCTCTGGTCAAGTAGTTCATAAGCCTAATGATTGACTCCAAAATTGAGAGATAATGATGATGGTGTAGAAGACCATGAACAACACTGATTTCCCATTTATCATGATTCCTTAATACATCATCTTTTCCGCCTAATCCTTCATTTTTATTCTTTATAGATCTTATATTTCATTGCAAAGAAAGGATGCTGGCTGACTATCAAGTATCAACTCATATTTGTAATGTTGCGTGACAACTTAGAGGGTACAGGTCAGATTATTGACAACATCTTTAGAATAAAGGGAAAAAATTTCTAAATTTATGAATAAAATTTCCTAGTTAAGGAATTTAGGAGTATGAAATACTAATGGAAAAAATTTTAGATGAAGAACTGCCTAAATTTCAAATACTATAGATATGATTTAACCTGCCAGGATCATCTTCTCATAAAAGGAGGGAATTACATATAAATCAGTCATCAGTTACTCGACAGACTCAATATTGGCAAAGAAGCTGCTACAGGAGAACTTCATAGTAAAATCTTCATGTAAAACACAATAAAACCTTTAACCAGAGGCGAAACTGGGCCTTGTGCCTACATGACTCACCAGGGCCAAAAAAAAATTTGAAGCATTTTTTTTTTAAAAAAAAGCAAAAATTCAGAAATTCCTCCCACTCCCACCTGACTAACCCGAGTTCCTTCGGCTTCTTCCCTAGACCCTAGTTCCTTCCTTGCTTCCACAAATCTGTTCGCCACCTAGCCGCCTCCCGCCTGGCCACCTACCATCCACCCCCCACTGCAGCACTGCATGACCTCGGACCTCCCTGACTCGGTGACTCCCAAACGGCAGTAGACCACGACGCCATTCACTCCAAGACAGTGCTCCGGTCATCCGGTGCGGCGGTGCGTGCAGTGTGCTCCCGGCTCCCCATTCCCGACAGGCGGACAACCCCACTTGGCCACTCCCGACAGACGACAGTCCCCAGACTCCCCACAACCCCACTCGTCCACTCCCGAGTCCCGACAGGCGACAGTCCCTACAGCCCCACACGCCCCCACAATCCACACAATTATGTAATGTTTTAAACTATTAATGTCTTATAACTCTTATTTGAATTTGATAATTAGGTTTTAACTAATTATTTCAATTATTTGTAAATTTGTATAATATGTTAATTGTTAATATGTAAATATATTTATATGTTAATTGTTAATATGTTATATCAGAATATGTTAATTGTTATTTTTGTTAATATGTTATATTGTTATATGTGAATATGTGATCATAATTTCATATGTTTGGATAATTAGAATAATTGGATATGTTTCAATGTTTGGATTATCGGAAAGTTGTGGTGATGCTTTTGTTAGTGATATGTTTCAATGTTTGGAATAATTGGATATGTTTCAAACTTTCAATATTAGTATCAAAATATTGCTTGATTTAGTTGAATATTTACTCAATTTTCAGAATGAAGAGAAAACGCACTCCAAACAAAATGCAAAACATTGCTAGCTTCTTTGCTAAAATGAATCCTACTCCAAATTCTCTTCCAAATCCAACACAAAATGAACAAATTTTATCTCCAGCTCAAGAAAGTGAACAACATTCATCTCCATCTCACTATTCAACTCAAAATTCCCCTCAAAATGAACAAGGCCAATGTTCTCCTATTGCCCCAATCTTTGGTGAAAGATTAAGTGAACATGAATTTGCCAATCTTCCACAAGATCCGGGAAACAGGAGAAAGATGAGTCAATTTCATAAAGATGATAGAGATTTAGTGAGAAGAATTTACATTCAAAGAAAGCCTTGTCAGCCCAAAGACTTTGTATTTTCTCAAACTTCTATTTTTGGCAAAAAGCGTCGCTTTTGTGCCAAGTGGTTTGATACTTGGACTTGGCTTGAGTATAGTGTGGAAAAAGATGCTGCCTATTGTTTCCCTTGTTATCTATTCAAGGATGAAAATGCATTTGGAGGTGATGCTTTTGTTAGTGATGGATTCAAATCATGGAATCGATCGGATTTAATAAGAAATCATGTGGGTAAACATTTGAGTGCGCATAATAATGCAGTGTTAGCTATGGATTTATTCAAGAAACAAAAAGCAAGCATTACACAAGCCTTGACAAAACAATCAACGGAGAGTACAAATGTATATAGGAAGCGACTTGAAGCTTCAATTGAATCAATCCAATGGCTTTTACTCTAAGGGTTGCCTTTTCGTGGTCATGATGAAAAAGAAAGTTCCTTGAGAAGAGGTAACTTTCTTTCACTTTTGGCTCTTATTTCCAAAGGTAATCCTGAATTTTCTCCAGTTGTTTTGAAAAATGCTCCTAGTAATTGTTAACTTACTTCTCCAAAAGTCCAAAAAGACATCATAAATGCATGTGCAAAGGAAACAACTAAAGTAATGCTTGAAGATATTGATGGTGGTTTATTTTCTATCCTAGCTGATGAGTCTGCTGATGTTTCTGACAAGGAACAATTGGCTCTTTGTTTGAGATATCTTAATAAAAAGGGAGAAGTGTGTGAGCGTTTACTTGGTGTTGTGCATGTTGTAAACACTGCTTCTTTGACTCTCAAAACTTCTATTGAATCCTTATTAATGGAGCATTCTTTGTCTTTCTCTCAAGTACGGGGTCAGGGTTATGATGGGGCAAGTAATATGCAAGGTTCCATTAATGGCCTTAGGACTCTTATAGAGAATGAGTGTAAACAAGCTTATTTTGTCCACTACTTTGCTCACCAACTCCAATTGACTCAAGTTGCACTTGCTAAAAGGAATTCAGATTGTGCTTGGTTATTTGTTGATGTACTTGCACCTCTCTTGAATTTTGTGGGGGGTTCACCAAAGAGGAAAGAGTTTCTTCGTGGAAATCAAGTTCAAAGAGTGGTGGAAGCTTTGTCTCAAGGTGAACTTGAAACGGGTTCAGGTTTAAATCAACAACGTGGATTAGGTAGACCTTGTGATACTCGTTGGGGATCTCACTTCAAGACAATCTTGAATGTGCTTGATTTATACCCCGTAATCCTTGGTTCTCTTGATGATATTGCAAAAGTATCTGATGCACTAGATTCTAATAGAGCTCAAACACTTACAAATTTGTTGATGTCCTTTGATTTTGTGTTTGTGGCACACTTGATGGTGAGTATATTTGGGATAACAAATAACTTGAATGTGGCCTTATAAAAGCAAGATCAGGACATTGTGAATGCAATGGCCATGGTTAATGTAACCAAGATTAATTTGCAAAAACTAAGAGATGAAGGATGGGATTCTCATATGGAAAAGGTCACTTCTTTTATTGATGACTATGACATTGCAGTTCCAGATATGGAAGATAAATATGTTGTTCCAGGGAGGAGGTTGTTTAGAGGTAAAGGCCCTCAAGTGTCTAATCTACATCATTTTCGAGTTGAAGTTTTTTTTGGTGTTATTGATCTTCAATTGCAAGAACTTGAAAATCGATTTCCCGAAATAACTAAAGAATTACTTGTGCGTATGTCTTCTTTGAGTCCTGTGGATCGATTTTCTAAGTTTGATAAGGAAAAATTGATTAAGCTTGCGAAATTTTATCCTAATGAATTTCCAAATTCAGAATTTATGTGGTTTGATCATACACTTGATAATTACATTGTTGCAGTTAGAGGAGATGAAAGATTTTGGAATTTGAAGGGTCTTAGTGAGCTTTCAATCAAATTGGTTGAAACGGGATTGTATGAAACTCATGATAGGGTATGTTTACTTTTGAAGTTGGTGTTGCTTCTTCCCGTCACAATGGCAAGTGTGGAAAGGGTATTTTCTGGCATGAAACATGTGAAAGACAAACTACGAACTAGCATGGGAGATCAAATGTTGAATGATTGTTTGATTACTTACTTGGAGAATGATTTGTTTTTGAATGTTAGCTTGGAAGATATCATAAATCGATATCAAAACATGAAAACTCGTCGAGAACTATTGTAATATGTTTGTATTACTATTTAGTTGTATTTTATAGTATTATTTTGAACATTTGGTTGTATTTTGTACTATTTGAATATTTGGTTGTATTTTGTACTATTTGAACATTTGGTTGTATTTTGTACTCTTTGAACATATTTGATTATCGATTGTGACTCAGCAGATAAAAAATCCTGGGTCCGCCTCTGCCTTTAACCTCTTCTAGTTGATAACAAAACCCAAATGATTCATCTAAGATCAAATATATGTGTTCTTATGGTTAGTATGTTATGCATGTCAAAGGAGATTCAAGGACAGAATAGCTGCATAACCTCCCATCCCTCAACCCAAACAAAGAGCTTCTTTACTGATAATTAATTGTATCAGCAACGTTATAAGATTTACTTCATATTTGCACCCCCGAACCAATCTACAAACACGGATAGTAGGACACACAAAAACAATCTCTAATAACTAGCATAAACCTCACCATAACTTTGTCTTTACCTTAATATTCTCCCTTCCAAATCCCAATCAGTTTTTTGTTTTCAGCATCAAAGACCACTTTCTTCCATTCACCCGAAAGACAAAACCCCCTTGGTACACCGCCATTAAACATCTGTCTCAACAACATAATCGGGCAACATAAATTATTTGCTTCTTCAAATAGAAATCCAACTTCTTAAACAAACAAGCAGAAGAATAAATCAACATATACCACTTCAATGTACCCAAAGAATGTAAACAAGTTCTAATGAACCTAAATCACTAAATTTAAGTCTCTACTCACAACTTGAACAAGTCAATCATTAAACCATTAGCATTGAATCAACAATGTACAGATTTATCATTCATCAACACTTTTATTGGTGGGTGCCTCTACAAAAGCGTCGCAGAAAGTAATTTTCCACTAGTGACCCTATCGCCTAACTAACCTAACTACTCATATCTAGTACTAGCAGACATCGCAAAATTGAATAAGCAAGACATAGTACCAAATTCATGAATAAAGTTTAACTACTATGTAATAAACCCGAAATCAATAAGCATAAAACCAAACAAAACAGCAAATAGATGAAAATTATGGAATATAAAGTGAGAGAAAGTGAAACAAATACTGATATATAGATGATGAATTGAGGTTTGACAAGCGTGTTGCGAATTCATGATTACATCCAATAAAACCGTCAAATCACCAAGCTAAATCTAAGAATTTTTTTAGTGAAAACATAAACCCTAATGCTAACCTTTCTACCCTAAAACTAGTCTATAATATAATTCTCTTAACGGCTTAATGCCCTGTACTTTTTTGCTGCCTTTTTTCCTGTAGAAGAGTTTGACTAGAATACGAAAGTTGCCAAAATAGAACTAAGAGGGCGCTTAGTTCAAGGGCAAGCGCCTGCTCATAAGGGAAATTTTGGACTTTTACTAAACTGAGCGGGCGTCCAGTTCAACCATGAGCGCCCGCTCAAGCCTGTAAGCACCCACATGCAAACTGCTCACAACCCACTCATAAAGTTATGTTTGTCAATTCCATTGAACTGAGTGGTGCTTGGGATTCTTTAGAGCGATCGTTCAGGCCTTTTTCTCTTGAGAGGCCTCTTGGTTCAATTCTTGAGCGATCTCTTGGCTTTTCTTCTCGGCTTTTCTACCATGCATCTCTGTTTTTCGGTTCATTTGCTCATGCTAACTAGATACCTACACCAAGCCACTTAAACACGTAAAAAGTAGAAAAGATACGGGAAATCAAGGAAAATAGGAAAAAAAATACAAAGAATGCTCCTAAGCCTAGACCATGCACAAAGTGATGCAAAATAAAACAATGGGACAAACTTGGGCCAATAAGAGTACGAAACTCTGCTAGGAAAATACAAATAAAATGTCACTCATCAAATTCCCCAAGGCTTGGCTCTTGCTCGTCCTTGAGCAAGACTCTAGGAAAAAGGAAAGAAATATTTAGAACTAATGATACTAAATAAGGAAAATAATAAAACCTAACTCACTTTCATAGGAATCATGATTAATTTTAGCAACAATCAACAAGTCCTTTAAACCCCCTAATCGCTTAGGAGAATGAGTGTACTCAGTGTTCTCTCGTAAGGGTTTCCTAGGAGGTAACTCATAAATCTCAAAACAAAATAAAACCAAGGCAAGTATTTCAAAAACTAAATAGAGAAAATGAGAAAAAAAGAGAAATAAAAAGATGTAACAAGTGGGCATTCACAGGACAACATCATGATGTATATCTAACTTTCTACTTAATAAGAGAGGACATGCTAAAGAATTCATAAGAATGAATTAAGGATAACTAAGAAAGAGTAGGGAACTACAACTCTCACATGCCTAAACTAAAGCACAACCACAATTTCCCAAGCCTCATTTCCATCCTTATGGAATTAACTTCTCATTACTCCTTGAGGAAGTTAAACAAATAACACAAAAGGGGTAATGCCATATGACTTGACATCTTAATTGACATGCTCATTCAATATGCTTGACCTTTGCCTCCATACACTGACTATGACTAAACTTCCTAGAGTCAAAAGGACTTTGGGGTAGAATATGAGGAAAGGATCTGGAACAAAATAGGGAAAGGCGTTGGGTAGTGGTGTTAGGCTTAGCTTTATGAACAATAGGATTTCTTAGAATCTTGACCTTGACCTCATTCAAAGGCCTTAGTCTAGTCTCCTCCCCCAAACTTATTAAAGAACATATATGAGTTTTTTCATTTTTAGATTCCCAATAAACCCACAAAATCCTTCTCATCTCATTTGCTCTTTTAATTATTTCTTCCCCTTTTTTTCTATACAACTTTTTCTTTTTTTTCTATTTTTCTTATTTTTTCTTCTTCTTTTTTCTTTTTTGATTACTAAAAAAAGTCATCAAAAGATGAGTAGCTCTTAAGATGTGTTAGTCAAAAAGAAACAATTGCTACCCTTTTAAGCTTCATAACTTCTTAATCATCACCAATACATCCATAGCAAGTTTTTTCCGAAAGGAATCCCATCAAGAATAAGGTGGTGAATGTACATATTGGGTAAATGGCTATCAATTGGCTAATTTTTGGAGAAATATAAGCTCAAGAAGGTGAAAATTTATAGGAAGGATAGAATGCACAAGAAAGGTGGAAATGTTAATGGTTAAGGAACAAGGAATAGGATTCAAGAATGCCTTTGTCTTTCCCTAAAAAGTTCGATCGCGTTCTTGGGTAGGTATAGGATAAGTTCTTGATCAAAGCATGACAAATTAAGGATCCTTGTCACTCAGTGTAAATCATGTTGATGGCTTCAAAAGATTTCCTCACCATGGGTTGTAAATACTAATCCTAAGGATTTCACTCAGTTAGGGAAAAGGTGGGGTAGTTAGCTAAGGGTCATAATCACAATAGTTCCTTAGCTACCTTAATAAAAGTTCATCCTAAATTCTTTCCAAAGCAATTTAAGTCTTAACCATGTAAATTCTTAAAGTTTAGAAAGGAGAATATTCAACAAGATGCATGTCCTATTTATGTCTGGCTCAATACAAGAAAAACAAATCAAAAAGGAAAGCAAACTATTTTCCTTGCAAAGTAAAACTCAAATGAAATTTTTTTCAAGATTTTTTTTTGGCAAATGAAAAGAGAAGAAAAGAAAACAAGAAGATGCATGCATGGGAGTATGATATGGGAAAGGTTATACAACTAACCAGGGTTATCAAAACCAATGGTATTTAGCAAACCAATCCTCAAAAACAGGCTAAACACCTTCAACAATAAAATGGCATACATCCTCGAACAGTCAACTTCCAATAGACTAAGAAAAAGAAAAACACGCAAATAAAAGAAATAAAAAGGGGATTAGGAAAGATTATACCTTAGCCTCTTGCTTTACTCATTCACTAATACTCATGAACAAATAATGGTTAGTAATGACAAGATAAACATGAGAAATAGTTCCTACTTTAGCTCAAAACACACAAAAACAAAGAAAAGAAAACTCAAAAGAAACTATACATGGATTCTAATATGGATAAAGAGAAGAGAAAGCTAAGACCCAACCCTTTTTGAAAGAATCCCCCAAGCTTAAGTAAAGAGCAGTCCTTGGCGCAAAAACCGAGAAATAAAAGGGGAGGGTCAATCATTTGGGGTATAACTTACTAGAATTGGCTCCAGTTCTTCGGTGTATTGTGCTTGAAACACACAAACCAATTAAAAACTAAAATATAAGCTAAAATTAATCAAAACTAAATGAAAAAATAATTAAAAGAAAAAGTATTAACTTGAATGATACTCCAATTATAGCTCATCAAAACCCTGAGCAGCTTGTCAGATGCACCTGCGTGCATCTCACAAAAGATCAAATACGACATTAATTGATAAAGAATTTAAAAAAAAGGGAAGGAACCTTTTACACACACATAATGAAAAATCAGAAGAAAAGCTAGACTCAAAAGAAAAAAGAAAGATTATTTACAACTGTATACGACCTATTATAAAAAGGAACCTTAATATTTATATCAATTACTTCTAAATGAGTTTCCTTGTTTTCAAAAGATTCATGGAGTACTAGAAATAAATGAAGGTAGGATAGGAGGTGCAAAGAAGGAGAAGAAGGAATAATGTCAAGTCTCATTAAGAAAGGAGCATGAAACTCAAATATTAAGGCATTAGAAGTCAAATCCTCACTATTATTCAACTCTCTCCCTACTATACATTCCTTAATAAAGTGCTACTCATATTCAGCCTTATTATCTTCTTCCTTACCTTCATCTAAATTCTCAGCATATTCATTTGGCTTGTCGTGCCAATGGGGAGCCGTTGTTAGGGTGGCACCACTTATATATTGAGGAGGGACTAAGAATATTTGTTCCTTATGCCGATGTAATTTACTAAGGAAGCTTTAGCGCTTTTGAAGGGTGCTACCTAGTTCCGCTAGGGAATTTCTTTGTACTAGTCCTTTATCTCTAGCTGATTTCATAGCTTTAAAGATCTAGCTCGGTCTTTGATTGATTCAGCTAAAGAGATTGTTGCTTTTGAAAGGTTTACTACCTTTATCTCCTCTAGGCATAGATGAACTCCTCTTGGGATTTCTATTGTTTGTAGCTCTGTTGGGGGGTTTTCCTTGTGACTTTGGTTGGGTTAATTTAAGACCTTTAATGGGTATAGAACCATCAAGACTAAAGACTAGAGAGTGAATGAGGTAGAAATAGACAAAATATTAAGCAAAAGATTGAATTTAAGATGGGTCCTTGGTGTTTACTATTGAGGGTAGTTCCTTATCTTGAGTTTTACTTCAGTATTTGTTGAAGGAGTTATGGTTGCTTGATGTTTGAAGGCAAAAGAGATGCCTTAAATGCTTTGGTTTGTGTTTAATTTCAGTGTGGGAGTGCTTGGGAGTATTTGAGGATGTTTGAGAGGATATTTTGGCAGTGTAGTGGTGCTCTCAAGTTGTGAAAATTTCAGACCCTTTACTCTTAAAATTTTAGGGTGTTTATAGGAAAAAAAAAGTCGATTTCCTGAGCTTTGGATGTTAACTTAGGGCATTGTACAACATGGGGGTTGGATGCTCCAAAAGGGAATCTTTTGTTTGGTTTAAAAGAAGCCTGAAATGAGGTAGGAGCACTTTTGGGGTGACGCTTAAGGTTTGGCGTCAGACACCAAAGCTGGGCATTGGATGCTAGAGCTAGCAACTAATCAGATTCCATTTCAGTTCAGGCGCTTGGAGCAGATTGTGCATTTGACACTAATGCTTAGTATTAAATGATGAGTCGGTGCTCAATGCTTAAACTTGGCATTGGACTCTTGAAGTTGGCCAAGATTCCGTTCTTGCACGTAACGCCAACTTTTAGCGTCAAACATTTGTTCTCCGAGCAACTTGATTTTGCATGGTTTTAGTGGTTTGATTTTGGATGATTTTTAATGATTTTGGGTTATGTGTTTAGGCCAATGTGTTTTTGGGCTTAGGTTTGTGTTTTGAGAATTTTAGAGGTTCGACTTTAAGGTGGTTATGAGTTTACACATACTTAAACTTGACCCAAGCTAAGTCCACCTACAAGAATTGGTTCGTCATTAGACCGTTAGGCAGGAAGACATGATTTCGTGTCTATACAAGATTTTTTTAACTTGTATGTACCTTGAATAAAACAAATGGGTTGCCACTTTCAGAACTACGAATCGCCTTCTATGAATCATTTTCCTAAACCAAATAACAAAACCTTAATCGATACCCTAACAAACAAATTTACATCGACTATACCCATTTTCAAAAGGCTTAAAAAATCATTCAAAACACATTTTTAAGTCTCCCAAAAACATAGGTTAGTAGTTTGAACGTAGTACTATAAGAGTTGATAAAAAATTCATAAAAATAAACATCCCACTAATCATTTTGAACTTGATTAACAAATCACTACATGCTGGAAATTTCATTCATCACTAATTTGTGAATTTTTTGTTATCTAAACTTGTAGCATTGCACTAATAATTACTTAAACCATGTAAATACACTTTAATTTTTTTATTTTTAACACTTAGATCCATGAAATACAATAAATACTAGATTTCAAAAATTATAGAACATTTCCAAATTATGTAAATGATGAGTGACATTTATGTCACTCATTTGTGTCTTCCTAACAGAGTTTCATACTCTTTTTGGTCCAAGTTCATCCTATTTTGTTTCATTTTGCATCATGTTGTGCATGGTCTTGACTTAGAGCATTTTTTTTGTGTTTTTGCCTTGTTTTGCTTGGTTTCTCATATACCTTTTCTACTTTTATGCGTATTTTTGTGGCTTTATGCAGGAATCTAGTTAGCATGAGCACGTTAACCGAGGAATAGACATGTACAGTAGAAAAGCCGAGAAGATAAGCCAAGAGGTCGCTCAAGAATTAAACCAAGAGGCCTCTCATGAGAAAAAGGTCTGAGTGGTCGCTCACAAAAATCCTAAGTGGCTGCTCAGTTCAATGGAAGTTAACAGGCAGAGAATCACGAGCGGGGGTCAAGCGCTATCCAAGAGGTCGCTTTAAGGCCTGAGCGGGTGCTCATGGTTGAACTAAGTGGTCGCTAAGTTTATTGAAATTCCGGATTTTTGGCTAATGAGCGGGTGCTTGCCCTTGAATTCAGCTTCCACTCAATTCTATTTTAGTGACTTCCGTATTCCTTTAAAACTCTTCTATAAGATAAAGTGCAGCAAAAAAAGGTGTTTGGAATCAGTGTTAAATCTTGCACCCGTAGCGCTTTTACCTTTATAGAACAAATCCTTAAGAACCTCACTTTAGCTTTTAATTAGATTTAAATTATTCTTTGCCTTAGTTTGAACTAGCTTGTAGTAGAACTGCTAGAGTTCAGTAGCTATTAGAAGTCATTCCCTATGAATTCGACCCTTACTTTCCTTTAACTTGTAATAGGTTAAGTCAAGGTTTTGTTGATAGTAAGTGTCATGATGACCAATTTCTAGCCCTATCAAATGGCGTCGTTCATTTTTTTATTTTATTTCATTTACTTTCTTTCTTTTTGTTGCTTTTTCATTCTGATTGTCAGTACTAATATTCTATTTAGCTTTGATTTTATATGCCATTAAGTAGGAGCAGTAGAGCACAACCATTAGCTCTACTAAATCCTTATATAGAACGTATAATTCGAGTAACAATAAGAAGGTTAAGAGTAGGATGTAGCTCATTCAAGTAGAGGAAGAAGAAGTTGATTTAGATACATCTAGCCATATTCCTACAGAAGCAGAGTTCAACCAAAACTTATATTTCTCTCATTTAATCCATTATTTGCTATGGCAGACGGTATGGAAAGATTGTTAAGGCACTATGGAGAACCTAAAGCTTACCAAGTCTAGAGTGGTATATTATAGCCCACTATAGAGGCTAACAACTTTGAGTTGAAGCCAACACTAATCACTTTGATGGAGAGCCATCTATTCAGAGGAGAGAAACATGAGTCACCACATGGTCATCTTAAGCAGTTCATAAGATATTATGATACAATCAAGGCAAATGCTGTGACTCAGTACTATATAAGGTTAAGTTTATTCAAGTTTTCTCTAATAGGCAAAGCTAGTGAATGGCTTAAGAAGATGAAGCCCAATTCTTTGAGGACATGGGAAGAAGTGACTAAAGCATTCTGAGATAAGTTCTTCCCACACTCAAAGACAATTGAAATGAGGACCAAGATTGTCATATTCCGTGAAAAGGACATGAAACTCTATTTAAAGCATAGGAACGATTCAAAGGGTTGATAGAGGCATGCCCACATCATGGGATGGAGAAGTGGTTACTTCTTCATAGCTTCTATAATGGACTGTCTCAGCAAAATAAGATTAGTCTTGATATAGGAACTAGTAGATCCATAATGAGAATGAGCCCAACTGAGGCATTCAAAGTGATTAAGTAGGCAGTCGAGAATTTTTCTGATTGGAACGAAGGTGAGAGAGTGTAACCCAAACGAAGAGAAAGGTATGAATGTACTTTCTTCTGAGTTAGATGCACTTACTAACAAGTCCATTGCATGGCATGCAATTTCCATAGGCATCTAGTTCTAATGCTCCTATGTAGGTGTTGTTTTGTGATGATTATGACCATAACCCTTTGCAATGTCATATACTAATCTTTAAATGAATACACCATCTGGCATAGAACAGTTCAATGCCTTGAATAATATGGCTCCTAACCCTAAATTTGATCCTTACTCTAACACATACAATCCAGGGTGGAGAGCTCACCCTAATATTGGTTGGAGAAATGGACAAAACTAGGGGAATGGGAACTTTAGTGGGCATAACTAAGGGAACTTTCAAAACCAGGGTAAGGGAATTATAATGGTCAAAACCAAGGGAATTTCCAAGGCAATAGGAACTATAAGAACTAAGGTCAGGGTAACTTTAGAGGACAAGGATATGGGAACTATGGGCTAAATCAGAATCACAATAGGTTTAAACCCAAATCAAGGTAAGTACCAAAATCCTAACAAACAAAACCCACTTGGTTTTAATTTAAGACCTATGCCTAATATCCCTTTAACTCAACCTCCACCTCAGAAGTATAACTTAGAGTCCTTGATAGAGAACTTTATAGCCACCCATAATAAAATGCAAACCACTAAGGATGCAAACCCATAACAAAATGCTTATGAATCATATTGCTTGGCTTACAATGCCCTTAAGGATAGCCCGAGACCTTCAATCGCAAGCCAAAGCATGAATCCCACCAAGCATGTCAATGCCATAGTGACTATGAGTAGAAAGACTCTAAAAGACCCTACACCTATGACTAGGATGAGCGAGAAAAGTTCTAAAAAGGAAGAGGATACCGAGGAAGAGAGTAACAAGCCTACATCACCTCACTGACCTTATATTCCACCCATTCTCTACCCTTAAATACTAGTATAGGGTAACTTGAGGAGAGATATGGGAATTTCCTCAAAATGGTTAAGGATGTTCAGCTATAGATTCCATTAGAAGAGGCCATAGCAGAAATACCATCATTATCTCGGTTCCTAAAGGATTTACCACTAGTAGTTGAAAGACCGAGGGAGTGGTCAATCTATTTCACTAGTGCAGTCTAGTAATCTCAAACCGATTTCCACCTAAATTGGGAGACTTATGTAGTTTTTCTATCCCAGTTAAGGTTGGTAATCTTTCCTTTGATAATGCATTGTGTGATATGGGAGCTATAGTTAGTCTCATGTCTCTGTCTTTCTATAAGAGGTTGCATAATGTAGGACTCTTGTCCAAAATTGAGATATGCTACAACTTGTTGATAAGAGTACCAAACACCCAATGTGTGTGCTCATGGATGTACCTATTTAGTGGGAAAGTTTATTTTCCCATGTGATTTTATTGTTATCGACATCCTAAACGACACCTAAACCCCTATTAATTTGGGTAGACCTTGTCTTGCTACTACAAGTGTAGAGAGGCAAGCTAACTTTTGAAATAGGGAAGTATAAAGTGGAGTTTGAGCTTTAAAAGGCAATGACAAACCCGTCAACCCAAGGTGAGTGTTTCAATGTTGGCATCGTGGAGAGGAAGGCTTTAAAGTCTTCTTGGGAAGCTGAAGTGGATGCATTATAGTTGAGCTTATAAGGAAGAGTGGGATATGAAATTGAGATCCTAGAAGAAGAGCTCATACTCTATGGAGACCCTTTCGGTGATCCCATCTCTCAAGTGGAACCCATGAGTGCTAAAGAGGAAGTGTAGGAGAGATCTAGGCCTCCTGAGGTAAAACTAAAACCCTTATCTCCTCATAATGTGGTTTTGGTGAAAATTCTACATACCCGATTAGCATCAATTACAAAACTTTATGGCGGTGAATCAACTCAACTCATGAACCTTGCTCATGAGTATTTGAGGACCATTGGTTATGTATGCAATTGATAATATAAAGGGTATAAGCTCCTTTTTGTGTTCTCACAGGTTATATAGAGTAGAAGAATTGACCAAAAGTGTAAGAATGATAAGCTCATAGAGAAGTGTAGTCTCACAGTGGGAGATTACATAGTGGTATGCAATACGCGATTTAAGGACGAGAACATCATCTCAATAGTGTCTAGGCTTAATCCAGCCTCAATCAACTGACAATAATGGGTAATGTCAATCTAGTGACACTAAAAGAGCACTTGGTGGAGACAACTCGAGTTTTCTAGCCTTTCTTTTCATTTTCTTTATTTTAGATTTGTGATTTTTGCTTTAGAACCGACTTTGCATGGATTTTGCATATTTTAGGTACAAAGCACCGAGGAAATAAAGCCGTGTATGAGAGAATGTTGGGGTAAAAGTGCTTAAGAGGGGTGAAGAAAGTCTGGGTAAAAAACAATGCCAAAAGTGCATGTAGCAGAAAAGGCAGAAAATAAATTTGAAGTGTGAACTTTAAGCCTAAGCAGCTACTTAGCCTTGTGTAGCCAGCTCAGTTCAAAAATAGGAGCAGGCAGAGAATCATGAATGGGCATTAAGCAGCCAGTGACATCCCTCTCAAGAGGAAAATTGGGACCCTGTCACATGGCCTAAGTGGTCGCTCAGAAGAAAATTTATATGATCCAGAGAATCATGAGCGGGCACTCCGCTTAGAAGGAATTTGGGGGGCTATAGTTGAACAATGCGACTGCTCGAAATCCTTTTGAGTGGCTGCTTAGAAGAAAAAATTGGGGGTCTGAGGCTTATGAGTGTGTGCTCATAATCCTCTTGAGCACCCACTTAAGGCGCTTTTTGTGAGAGCAAGGATTCCCTTTTAACGCATGACCAACCCTTTTCTCCTTCATTCTCACATTTCATTTACTTCAACCTTCAAACTCTTACTTTTTTCACTCTAAGAATCCCATTACCCCCTCACCTTATTTTCTATATAACTCATTCATTTCTCCTCCTTTTTACTCCAAACTAACACCATTCTCTTATTTTTCTCCTGATATATAACTTGACATATATTTTTTTCCAAAATAACCCACATTCACAAAAACCCTAAATTCAAAACCTAATTTTCTTTTGAAGTTTTTGGGTTCTTGCTTTGGGATTTTGGACTAAGGGACAATTTAGAGCAATTTTCATTGAAGTTTTTTGGTAATCTCTACACTTTTACTCCGTTTCAATTTTTGTTAATTTTTCATGATTTTAGTTAATTTTTCTAAAAATTATTATTATCTTGTTGTTTATATTGAATTATGGTAGTTTTATTGCTTAATTGTTGAATTATTTTGGAGTTGCGCTTAGGACAACTTAGTGAAATAGGTTGAATATAAAAACCATAGGATAGTCATTATAGTTAAGTGATTTAGTTACTAGCTTTAGTGTTGTGGTGTTGGTTTGTTGTAGTTGGTTTGTGAATTGAAATTTTGAAGAATTAGGTTGTTGATTAATTTGGGATTATGCACATATAGAGAAAATGTTTTCCATGAAGAAATCCAAAACCACTAGCTCCTCCCAATTCAATATAACTAATGATGTAGAATACCAATCAATCACCCTAGTTATAAACCATATTACGATAAAATCAAAAACCGTAAGACCTTAAGTATCCGATTTTTTTTGAATCTAATTCTTTAGAGAAACTAGGAATAGAGGAATACCTCTTTGGTTACTTTCTTCTTTGGGGTAGGCCCAATTCTCTAAGCCCCATAACTACACATAGGAGAGGCTCACTCTAGAATTCCTAGCTTCCTTTAAGAAGACTTTAATCGAGGACATTGACTTCCAAATCGCCTTTCAACTGCTCAACCAACCCCAATCCATCACCCTACAGAAGTTGGATGAAATTATCAAAGGGGACCCATCTAATGACATTCATGCACTAGACATTGGGAGATTTATGGAGTATAATGATATGCGTTGGTGGAGTATAATAACTAATGATGTAGAATACCAATCAATCACCTGCCATGCCTCCTATATCATTCACCCATGCCTAAGGATCCTACATACACTATTTGGGTAAACCATTTTTTATAAGAAGGATTTGGGTAAGACAGCTAAGGATGATATTGAGCTACTATGGATGACAGTGTTTAGGAAGAAGAGACTGATATTCTTAACTTCGGACATCAGTTTTTAGCCCGGTGCGTTCAACGTAAGAGGGGTGGGCTCACTAAAGACATCCACATGGGGGGATGGTTACTATTATCGTACATGCTTTAGGTTTTACAGAGCAGTGCAAGTTTCTAACCCTGTTGGTGTAAATGATATTTACATTAACATTGATGCAATGAAGAGGATTTATTTCATCCAATTCACGCCCAACCCCGAGGTTTATGTGTGGAAGGTGAGGAGGGTAGTGCACTGCTACCTTCTACCCCTAACTTACTGATATTGAGTAGGAAGGAGTCAATATTTGGAAGATCCTACACATCAAGGGCCATAACCGCATGCCCCTAGAGCCCCAGCTTAGTAGCCTAGGGCCTCGGGAGGTACCTCTTCCTCTCAAGTCCCCTCCCCCTCTTCATGATGTAGGGCTAAGATGAGGCCCAAATGGGTAGCATATTATACAAGAATTAAATCTATGACTAGCATGTCTAACGTGGGAACTTTACACCCTACATTAACTATCCCTACAATCCACCTCAGCTCAGCCCTGTCCCTTCTTGATCTAGGGATAATAACCCCACTTACCCATATTGGACGGGCATTATTTTCCCTAGTGTCACTCCTTCTTTATTTCCCCTTTATGATTATACCTAGATGGGGGAGAAGTGATTACCAAGGCAATCCTGCCTATCCGTATGAGGGATCGGGTTGGCCCTCGGGTTATACAGGTGGGTGGGATGGCCTAGCAGGTATGTCATCCTTCGGGAACTACCATGATCAACCATGGTATGACTAGCCTCCTACACTGATGCATCGGGGTCCTAATGTCGACCCAACCTACAACTTCTCCTCCCATAACAATGAGCAGAGGCGTAGGAAGGGCAAGAGCCCCAGTACTAGCTCATCATACCCTAATTGATCGACCCTCCCCTTTTATTTCTCGGTTTTTATGCCAAGTACTATACTTCAAGTAAGCTAGGGAGGGTTTCTAAAAGGGTCGGGCTCTAGGCTTCCTTTATTATTCATCCTTTATAGAATCCATGTATAGTTTTCTTTTCTTTGATTTTGTGTGTTTTTAGCTAGAGTAGGAAGTATTATTCTCATGTTTCACTTGTTTTTGTAATTATTGTTTGTTTATGCGTATTAGCGAAAATACAAAGCAAGAGGCCAAGGTATAATCTTTCCTACTCCCCTTTTTATTGCTTTCCTTGGTGTGTTTTTCTTTCTTTTTGGCCTAGGGAAGTTAATTGTTCGAGGATGTATGACACTTTATTGTTAAAAGCGTTTAACCTGTTTTTTAGGATTGGTTTGCTAGTACCCATTGGTTTTGATAACCATGGTAAGTTGTTTGAGTTAAATTGCTTAGATAACCTTTACTATTTTATACTATTGTGCATGCTTCTCCTTATTTTCCTTTTACAAAATCAAAAAATCTAAAAATATTTTGAGTTTTATTTTGCAAGGCAAGTAGCTTGTTTTATTTTTATTTGCTTTGTATTGAGCTAGGTATGAATAGAACAATCATCTAGTTGAATAATTTCCTTCCTAAACATTAAGAGTTTACATGGTTTAGACTTAAATTACATTGTAAAGAGCTTAGGATGGACTGTTGTTAAGGTAGATGAAACTATTGTGGTTATGACCCTTAGCTAAGCACTCTATATTTTCCTTAGCTGAGTGAAATCTTTAGGATTAGTACTTACAAACCCCATGGTGAGGAAATCTTTTGAAGCCTTCAACATTATTTGCATTAAGTGGCAATGATCCTTAATTTGTCATGCTTTGATCAAGAAATTGACTTATACCTACCCGAGACCGCGACCATAATTCTTAGGGAAAGACAAAGGTGCTCTTGAGCCCATTTCCTTTTTCCTTAGCCATTGACATTTTGCCATTTCTTGTACATTTTATCTCTCCTATAATTGTTACCTTCTTGAGTTTATATTTCTCCAAAAATTACCAATTGATAGCCATTGACCCAATTGAACCTTTACCACCTCATTTTTTATGGGATTCTTTAGCAAGAAAGTTTCATGGATATATTGATGGTGATTAACGAGTTATGAATTTCAAAGGGTAGCAGTAGTTTCTTTTCGAATAACATTTCTTAAGACCTACTCATCTATTGTAGACTCTTTTCGTAATCAAAAGAAAAGAAGAAAAAAGGGAAAAGAGAAAAAAAAATTAGAAAAAGTTATATAGAAAAAGAAAAAAAAGGGGAAGAAATAATGAAGAGAGGAAATGAGTTGAGAAGAATTTAGTGGGTTTATATGAATCTAAGAGCCAAAAATCTCAAATATGTTCTTAACTAAGCTTGAAGGAGAAGGCTAGTCAATATTTTATTGAATATGAGGATTCAAGGCCTGGAAATGAGGTGAAGGTTAAATTAATATCATAAGAATTTTATTGTTCATGAAGCTAAGCCTCACACCATTACCAAATCCTTTCCTTGTTTTGTTTTAGTCCCTCCTTTATTTTACCTATATTTTATCTCGAAGTCCTTTTGACTTAAGGAAGTTGAGTCCTTGTTGGTGTAGGGAGGTAAAGGTCAAGCATATTGAGCGATCATGGCAATTAAGATGTCGAGTCATAAGTCATTACGCATATTTTCTTATTTGTTAACCTCCTTAAGGAGTAATGAGAAGATAATTCTTTAAGGATGGAAATAAAGCTTTGGAAGAGTTTGGTTGTGTTTCAGTTTAAGTGCATGAAAGCTATAGTTTCAGACTCTTTCTTTGTTATCCTTTATTCATTCTTATCTATTCTTTAACATATATTTTCTTATTCTTTAGAAAGTTGAATATCCATCATGATGATGTTCCATGAATGCCCAGTCGTTGCATCTTCTTTTTATTTCTTTTCATTTCTTTTTTTCTTTCTCTTTTTAGTCTTTAGAATGATTGCTTTAATTTAATTATTTTAAGAGTTATGGGTTGCCTCTTAGGAAACCCTTACCAAAACATACTCGTCCTCCTAAGCGATTAGGGGGTTTAAAAGGCTTGTTGATTGTTGATAAAATCAATTGTGATTCCTACGAAAGTGAGTTAGATTTATTTTTTTCCTTAGATAGTATAGTTAGTGCTTTGATGTCTTTTATCCTTTGTCCTAGATTCTTGCTCGGGGACAAGCAAGAGCTAATCTTGGAGGAATATGATGAGTGACATTTATATCACTCATTTGTGTCTCTCTTGTAGAGTTTCGTACTCTTTTTGTATCATTTTGTGCATGTCATAGGCTTAGGAGCATTCTTCGTGTTTCGCCTTATTTTTCTAGGTTTCCCGTATCTTTTCTACTTTTATGCGTGTTTTCGCGACTTAATGCAGGAATCCAGTTAGCATGAGCATGAAAACTGAGGAATAGAGGTGCATAGTAAAAAAGTCGAGAAGAAAAGCCAAGAGGCCTCTCAAGAATTAAACCAAGAGGTCTCTAAAGAGAAAAAGGTCTAAGCGGTTGCTCAAAAGAATCCTAAGCGGTCGCTGATGAGTGACATTTATGTCACTCATTTTTATCTTACTATTATTCTTATGGCAAGAGTTCCTCCTATTTTATCCTATTTTTCATCATTATGAGCATTGTCCCGGCTTAGGAGCATTTCTCGTGTTTTGATCCTATTTTCCTTGATTTTCCTTTGTCTTTTCTACTTTTATGCGTGTTTTTGTGTCTTAATGTAAGTATCTAATGAGCTCGAGCATGATAATTGAAGAATAAAGATGTATAGTAAAGAAGCCAAGAAGAGAAGCCAAGAAGCTGCTCAGAATTTGAACTAAGAGGCCTCTCAAGAGAAAAAGACCTGAGTGGGTGCTCACTCTATCACAAGTGACTTCTCAGTTCAATGGGAGTAAACAGGCTGAGAGCTATGAGAGGACATCAAGCAGACTCCAAGAGGCCACTTATTGGCCTAAGTGGCCGCTCAAGGTTATACTAAGCGGCCGCTCAATTCACTTGAACTAGGAATTTCAGCATATGAGTGGCCGCTTAGTTAGATTAGTTAGGGGATAGGGTGAAAACCTAATCCTGAGCATGGATGATGTTTAAGGTATAGAGTTGTTTCCTTGATGATTCATGCATGATTTGATGTCGGGTTTTGGTTGGAGTCTAGATTGACCATTCAAATTTCTTCCATTGCTTTCCTAGGTCGAAGACATTGAGAAATGCATATTTAGATAGTGACCCGATGTTAAGTGTTGTTAACTTGTATGCTATTAATTGTTGATTTTAATATGTTGTATTGCTTGGATGATTTAGAATATGATTAGGCGAGAAATCCCAATTGTCATGCCCTTCCTTGAAGATGACCGAGCGATTGGTTTCTTGTTGAAATCCCTTCCATGAAGTAAGTTCGATTCATAGGTTGATAGCAAATTAGTGAGCCTCATATTATCTCATTTTGAGTCCAATTCCCAGCTTTAGCTCATTCATGTTAGGGATTAGTGTTGAATCCCGAACCCCTAGCGCTTTTACCTTCATAGAACAAGTGTTTTAGAACCTCACACTAGATTTTAATTAGATCTAATCTTATCCTTTCTTTAGTTGAGCTAGCTTATAGTTGAACTGCTAGAGTTTGATAGCTATTTGAAGTCATTCCCTGTGGATTTGACCCTTACTTGCCCATTACTCGTAATAGGTGAAGTTGAGGTTTAGTTGATAGTAGGTGTCATGATGACTAATATCTATCCCTATCAGCCGCTCAGTTCAATGGAAGTTGATTAGCAGAGAATCATGAGCGAGCGTCGAGCAATTTCTTAGGGGTTGCTTTAAGGCCTAAGCGGGCGCTCATGGTGGAATTCCGGATTTTTGGCTTATGAGCAGGTGCTTACCCTTGAACTAAGCGCCTGCTTAGTTGGCGACTTCCGTATTTCTTTAAAACTCTTCTATGGGAAAAAGTGGAGCAACAAAAGGCACGAGGGCATAAAACATTGAATATAGAGTAATATAGCTTAGTTCTAGACTTAGAGAGCATATCTTAGGGTTTATTATTTCTCTTCACAAAACTCTTAGATTATTAGAAGATTTGTTATCAATTTTTGCTACTTTCAACGGATTTGCAATCAATAATTGTCGGACACTGATTCTTCATTATGATATCAGTATTTCTATTACTTTCTCTTGCTTTATATTTTGTAATTTTCTTTTGCTTTCAGTTTTGTTAGTTTATGCTTGATGTCTTTCAGTTTTCCTCTTAGTATTTTTCATTATTATTCGTGAATTTGGTAGTATGTCTCATTATTTCAATTTTTCAATGTTTTCTAGTATTAGTCATGAGTAGTTAGATTAGTTAAAGGATAAGGTGAAAACCCAATTCCGAGCATGAATGATGTTTAAAGTTTGGAATTGGTTTCTTGATGAATAATGTGTGATTTGATTTTGGTTTTTGGTTGGAGTCTAGATTGGCCATATATATTTCTTCTATTTGCGTTTCTAGGTCAAAGACATTGAAAAATGTTGACTTAGGTAGTGACCTGATGTTAAATGTTGCTAACTTTTGCACTATTAGTTGCTGTTTTAAGTCTATTGTGTTGCTTGGATGCTTTAGAATACGATTAGGTGAGAAATCCCAATTCTAATGCTCCTTCCTTGAAGATGACTGAGAGTTTGGTTCCTAGTTGAATCCCCTTCCCTGTAGTATGTTTTAGATTCAATGCATAGATCGGTAGTGAGTCTATGAGCCTTATATTATCTCATTGTGAACCCAATTTCCAGCTTTAGCTCGCTTATGTTAAGAATCGATGTTAAATCCCGCACCCTTAGCACTTTTACCTTTATAGAACATATCCTTTAGAACTTTGCTTTAGCTTTTAGTTAGAGTTAAACTATTCCTTGCCTTAGTTTTATCTAGCTTTTAGTTGAATTATTATAGCTTGGTAGCTATTATAAGCCTTCCTTGTGGATTCGACTCTTACTTGCCCATTTACTTGTAATAGGTTAAGTCGAGGTTTTGTTAATAGTAGGTGTCATGATGAACGATATCTAGCCATATCAGCAAAATATTAACTGACAATGAAGTGGCATTTTTCCCAGTTCAATACTAGTCTAACTGCTACACATCTAAAAAGCACTACTTTAAGTTTTGTCAAACAATCATCAAAAGATCACCTAGAAACTGAGAAGCCATCCATGAAGACTTGTATGGAGTTTTCAATCAATTATGAGAAATTGCCATCATACATAGCTAAAGAGTGGTAGGAGCATTAATCGAATGGCATTCTGCTATAAGCATAAGTACCATACGAGCACGTGAAAGTGGTCTTCTCCTGATCAGCTGTACGAATTGTGATCTAGAAGAATCACGAATATATGTCTAACCAACAGAAGTAAGAATGATTTGCTAATTTTTCCAACATTTGGTCAATCAAAGGAAGGGTAAATTGATTCTTTCGAATTGCCTTGTTCAAGCGCCTATAGTAATTCATATTCGTCATCATGTGACACTCCTCATTAGGATTTGTTCTTCTTTGTCATTCTTGATGACGGTTATGCCTCCCTTCTTGGGGACTACTTGAATAGAACTAACCCACTTACTATCAAAGATAGAGTAAATTATCCTTGCATCAAGTAATTTAATAACCTCTTTTCGGACTTCTTCCATCATAGTTAGATTTAGTTGTCTTTGGGGTTCTACATAATCGTCTTCAAGATTGATCTTATGAGCACAAAAGGAAGGATTTATACCCTTGATATCATGAATAGTGTACCCAATTTCTTTCCTATACTTCCTAAGAATTATTAGTAACTTCTCAGTTAGACCACCATCAAGTGCATCATTCACTATAACAGGGTATGTCTTATTAAGGCCAAGAAATTCATACCTGAGTATAGATGGGAGTGGTTTTAGTTCTACCTGTGGAGGGGTATCTATAGATGGTAGATTAGTAGACGATTTAAGCTCTTTTAGCGGTTCATCTTTCTCGATATATGGCGTATCTTCTAAAAGACTTGCATTTTTCAGTGACTAAAATTTCCAATTTACCTCCCTCCAAGACTGTCACCAAAGTATCCTACAAAGAAATAACATCAACATATATGATTAGAAATAACTTCATCTATGGCATCAACTTTGTATATCGTTTCTCCTATGAATGGTGTTTTCGTTGAATTCACCAAGGAGTACTCCACCTTCTCCTCTCCAACCTTAAAGGTAGTCTTATCGCTCTATATATCTATGATAGCTCCTACCGTAGCTAATAACGGTCTACCTATAATGATCGGGATTTGCACATCCTCTTCTATTTCCATGACAACAAACTCACATGGGATATAAAATTTTCCAACCTAAAGAGGAACATCCTCCAAAATGCCTAGAGGAAACTTTATATTACGATATGCCAGTTGAAGGGAGATTCGAGTAGGCTTCAATTCACCCACTTAGAGCTTTTTATAAGATTTACACTTACCCCCAGATCACATAAGGCCTTCTTGATCTGTAAATCTCCTAACTTCACTAGGATAGAATAACTCTTGTGATCACCTAGCTTCTTGGGAAGGGCGTTTTGAAGGATAACGCTACATTCAGCTGTGAGGGGAATTGTGGCATTCTCCTCAATCTTCTTTTTGTTTTAAAGCATATCCTTTAAGAAATTCACATATGAAGGCATTTTTGATATGACGGGATATTGATATGCAACTTCCTTAGAATTTCCAAAAACCTTCCATATTTCTTCTCTAACTTTGCTTGGAGAAATGGGGCAGGTGGTACATATGGTGCTAGGCGGACTCTTCTGCTCCTTTTCATCTTCTACCTTCTCACTTAGTTCCTTACTCTCAAGCTTAGTTAGAGGAATAAATGCCTTCATTGATGGACCTTCTAACTCCTTTTTGCTCCTTAGGGTCACAGAGTTCAATTGCTCCTTAGGAGGAGTTTTGACATCCTTTGAAACATGTCTTGAATTCCTTGATGGTTGGTTCAACTGTTAAGACAACAAGTTTATTCGGGTCTCTATCTATTTTGTATGAGCTCTGAATTCTACGAACTATTTCTCATTGTTCTCATTGCATTTAGTTTGCTGAGTTACGTAATTTTCCAACATGATCTCTTTATTAGACTTTTTAGGAACTTGTGGCTGTTGAAAGGTAGATAGATTAAGAAATTTCCTAGTGTTAAAATTTGATGGACCTTGTGGATGGTTGAAGTTATTGAAGTGTGGTGGAGCTTGGTTTTGGATTGGGTTCAAAACATTTTGGGTATTCTTGTAGGAGAAGTTTGGGTGTAGCTTCCAACCTTCATTATAGGTGTTTGAGAATGGATCAAATGACCTCTTTGGGTTGATGTAAATGGCATTAACTTGCTCACTATCCAGATCACCTGCATTGTACTAACACCAACTTATATAGTGCTCTATAATACCACAAACCTCGTGAGATGCAACCATATCAGATTTTGTATGTATCTTTTCCAAGAATTTTAGTAAGATCGAGCTTATATTGAAGCTACTAGCTTGCAGATATTCGAATTTGCTGATGAAGAAGATGACTCCTTTTTATAATCTGCTCTCAAAGAACGTGAAGTATCAATATCATCCATCTTTTCAATCAGTGCTAAGGTACCTTGTGTATCATTCATCTAGATATTACACCCTAAAGCTGCATTGATATACAAGGTGCCATGGTTCAAACCATTAACCCTGAAGCTGCATTGGTATACAGAGTTTCAGCATTCTTTTAAACCTTCTCCACGTCTCATAGAGTGACTCATCATACAACAGCTAAAAGTTGTTGATCTTAGCCCTCAACTTAGCCGTCTTATCATAATCTAAGAACTTCATAAGAAAACCCTTAGCTAGCTTATCCCATGTATCAAATGTACTTGAATCTTCATCTCTAAGCGATTCACAAGCTCTATCCATGATGTCACACTTCTTAAAGAAAGGTCTTAATGTGTGAAATGGGGCTATATGTAAGAAGCCCTACGAATGAGTCGCTTGAGATAAGCTGAATAAATGTTGGCTTCAGTTTAAATTATGCAACTATAACCTATGGCCGAGAAATACTTAACATCATTTGAGGATCAAGGATGCCATACTCAAACAGAGTCTTCTAAGGTTGATTTTCAACCATATTATTCGGTTTCTTTGCTTTATTTTTTCTTTCTTTTGTTTCCATGTTGAGTTCTCGATCTCGGGATCTAGAGAAATAAAATCCTCAAAACCTATACTTCTCGTTTTCAAGAAAATAAAAGACTAGAAAAGAAAAAGATCAAATAGACAAACACAATAGCCGAAGCAACTACTTAGGAAAACAAATCATCCGAATAGAAATTTAAACTAAAACAACATAAGAAAATCACCATTAGTCCCCGGCAACGACACCAAATTTTTACTCGGTTGTTGCTACCTTATCAAAAGTAACCTATCCACCTAAACTAATATAGTTCGGGTAAGTAGGGTCAAAATCCCAAGAGTCTATCAGGCTCTAATGTTGTCTGCTTGTCTATGGTAATTCTCATTTCTACTAGGAATGTCACGAACTAAAGGGGTTTATATTTTAACTAAGGACTAAACTAAACTAAACTAAACTAGGACATGGATTATAACTAAACTGATATAAATATTACACAAATATCAAGGAAATCGAACCCCAACTAATATGACTTAGATATAGATTTCTATCCCAATCCCGCAAATTCATCACATATAGTAATTCTTAGGATGAATGTACCCTAAATAATATTAAGGATCTCTCTTGAGTATAGCTTCCTCCTAAAGCAATCCTACCTACTTTGGATTCATGCAGTAGAAAGGCATTAAACACAACATCCTAAAAGTCCTAATGGTCAGGATGCCTACTTTTGTGATCATTAATCTCATCTTAACTAATGATTTCAATGTAGATTATGAATCGACTCTCGGCGCGAACCTAATTCATGCCATTAATCAACTACGTCTAGCCTTTTAAATGGAATTAAAGGTTATTAAAGATTAAAGGAACTATTTTTATGCATTTAGATTTGGGTGTCGGGATTCATCAATACTTAATCCATATTAGGGTTCATCGGATTCCTAGACTAATGAACTACTCACACATATTGAATGCAAAATCAACAAAAGCAATAACAATATACATGATTAATACTAAAGCAATACTAAGATTATTGAATATAAAACAAACCAAATTCTACCGTCACAAGTATAGATGCTCCAAATCCAAAGTTCATTGTAATTCTAAGAACAAAACATAAATATAGAGAGAATTTGAGCGAGTTTGATGATAACCTAATGAAAACCTAAGCAAAATTATGAATATTGCTGCCTAATGCTATCTAGCCCTAGCATAACCATCCTAAATAACCTAGAAAAACCTAAGATATATTTATAAAGAGTTTGGGCTTGAATAAAACACGTGCAAAAAATAGGTCCAGAATTTAAGCACTCGATGGAGTGTCATTGTTTTCTTCAATTTTTCATATGGAAGCTAGTTTCTACCTATTTTGACACTTCTACTTGGTCGAGTCCTTTGTACACTCCACCGAGTCCTCTTGATTTTGGCTCTAATTCTTTTCCTTTGCTTCATCCAAGCTTGGGTTCCTATGGCTTCATGTTTTTCATTCGGTTTGAGCCTCATAAGATTCTTCCTTGGATCTTGAACTCGTCCCATGACACTAAGTGCTTAGAAATCCTAAAAAACGACACAAACACTACAAAAACCCATGAATGCGTCATATGATGACAATGAATAGAATTGACTTAAAACTAAACTATAATGCAAATAATTACATGCAAAAAGGACCTAAAATACCATACATTTATAAGTATAATTAGGACTTATTAGTGATCAACAAGTTTCTTGCTACTCAAACCTTGGCACGTTAGGAGGTGATCTTGGAGACCTTTGATTCTTTGAGTGGTGTATTATGTATCTCAAAGGCATTAAAGGGGCGCCTAAAGGTAACATTACTTGGTGAATTTCTGTAGAGTAATCGAGACATTTGTTCTATCCTTGTTACCTAGTTGTTTGCTAGTTAGAATTATTGGTATTGTGATTACTGTTTACTTCCTAAAGTCTTGCGTGAATTATTGATAATATATGATAATATTTGTCTCTTGAAATCTTATATGCATAAGCTTTTTTTGGTTTGTTTGCTTAATTGTTTGAATTAGGCTTGGTTGGAGCATCAAAAGGGAGAGTAATCTACACCCCCTTAGAAGTGGCTTTAATTTGTTGTGGGTAAGGAAAAAAAAAGGTGAGTGGATCAATTTGGAGGCGCGTGAGCAATTTTTAGGAGACGTGAGTTTAGAACATTGTTGGGACTATAATCCTTGATTCGAATACAACCCAATTGTATAGATACCCATTGAAAACATCCATACAACAAGAAGGGTACTTGGTTAGCTTACTGTTAAGGATTGTTCCATTATCTAAGTCTTGAATGAGTACTTATAGGAGTACTCTTTCTAAATTAAAAAGACAAAGATTGCCTTGAATGAACCTTATTAAGAGTATATGATGATTAAGTATGATTTTAGTAGAGTATAGTGCTTAAGCTTTAAATATTTTTGGACCCTTTGCTCATAATTTTTTCTTTGTATTTACAGAAAAAATAATCCAATTTATAAGTGCTAGATGCTAAATTAAGACGTTAATTATAGGTGTTGAGCATCAAGCGCTCAACACGAGCGTCAAACGCCCAAAAGGAGATCTTTTGCTTAAATTGTTAAGGGAGTGAAAGGGTCCAATACCTCTTTTGAGGAAGCGCTCAAGGTTGGTCGTTGGACGCTAAGCTGGGTGTCCAGCGCTATGGCTGGGCATTGGACATCTGGGCTCATGGGCGTCTGACACTAAGTTCAAGCGTTGGGTGCGTTGTTATAGGGAGTCTAACGCTGACTTTTTACCTCCGAGCATTTTTGGCCTAAAATGATTTTTGAGGTTTGCTTAGAGTGTAAGCATGTGTTTTTGGTGAATTGGGAGTTACCGTTGGGCCAATATGAGGGATTTGGGCTTTAATTATATTTTGGGCTATTTGTAATTTTGAGTTCTTTAAGGGCGTTTTAGATTTTCAAATACTTAATTTCGAGCTAAATTAGCTCAACTTATAAGGGTTAGTTTGTCATTAGAAGATGACATGAGGAGAAACAATTTTGTCTTTAAATTAGCCGATTCGAACTACATCGGACTTGAAGTCTATCCACCTCAAAACATATCCGTACCCAAAAATAACCATCCCAACTCGTTCAATACTTGAGGCTTGTAGATTCAAATTTGAATATGACTCAATCTAGTCTAAACTTATGTAGATATGATCCGAACCCCCAACAAATATATTCTTGATAGTACCCCGACCCAAGTTCGAGATGTACCCAGACAAACATAATACCCGATAATAACCCTACAGGGTCGCAATTTCACCCATATCTAACCTATTGAGAAAAAGTAATGCTAGGTCACCGTTAATTAGTATTTCCACCAGCCAAATGGCTTCGCTTGTGTGACTTAATAATAATCCACTCACCCTTGCCACCACATCATCGTGCCTCATGTGACTTGGACAAGTTACACATCTATTCACACTTAATGATACCCGAATTCACAACATGTTTAATTTTTTTATACTAATAAATAATAATGGTGGTGGTTGTTTTCACAGGAAAAGTGGGAAAGAGACGCAAACAGTGGAGAGACCCAACACCATTTGGTAAGCGGCCCAAACACAGACTTTTATTAGTAGGATACCCTTTATAGCTTTGTTATCATAATATTTGGAGTTACTCCTATAGAATTCATTGCACCTAAAAAGAAGAAAAACTTATGTACTCAATAGTGTAATACGGAGTATTCCGCAACAAACTTCTATCTGCACGTCAAAAAACATTAAAGTATTAGTTAACTTCAAATATTTTTCTATTAAAATAAGTAAATTGACTCACTTAATTTTAAATAAAATACAAAAAAATAAATACAAGTATGATTTTACCAATGACCTTTTAAATACGAAATACAAGATTTTAAGTTAAAAAATTGAAAATTCTGTAAATTGTGATTCAAACGAGTCTGTAATCACTTTTAAAAAATACGACTTATCTAATATACCGTAATAAATGATCAAATTGTCACTTTTATACTCCTATGTTCTTTTTTGTTTTTTCCATTTGCGTTTTGCGCAAATTACTAGGTAAATTTAAAATTCAAATATTTTGACGAATTTATTATGATATAAAGTGAATATATATTTTTATTTATATTAAGGAGACTCTCGAAAATTCACAATATACTAAATAAAAAGAATAAAAAATAATGGAGGAAGTAATATAATTAGCCATCTGATTCCGGGTTCATCAGATTACACAAAATCAAAAAGGATTTTAAAACTTTGAACAGTAGGAAAATTATCTCAGAATTCGCTCGAATAGAAATTAATGAGATCATAATTAATTTGGTAAATCAAAGATACACACAGACACCCTACCCCTCTTCAATCCCCTCTCTCTTTCTTTGCACCTCGTTTGGTCTTTCAATCTCTCTCCTCATCTCTCCCAACTCCTTCAACCTCTCTCTTCCTTCCATTACTCTCTAGGTTTTGTGTTGTCCTCTTTCTTTCTCCTCCTCGAATACATCCGATTTTCTGTTCTTCTTCTGAAGAAGGATTAGGGATTGTGAGGAGGAAGCTTTCTTTTCTCATTATTTCTTCCCCTCCCCTCATTTTTTTTTTCTGCCTAAATTGTGAATTTTTTTTTTTGAAGTTTTTGGTTTTTATTTTCTAGGCAGATCCGTTTGTAAAGGTATGTTCTGAGGATTTTTTTTTCATTTGGGTTTCTCTATAAGATGATCGGGTGTTGTTTCGGCTGTTTGTGTCATTTGATTTCTTGTTTTTTTAATAAAAAAATTTCAAAAGTTTCTACGAATCCTCAAATCTTAAGTTTTTCTTCTTGATTTTTTTGGGTTTGAATTTTGTGTTCTTTTTTTTTTTTTGTTTTTTTTTTTATTTTTTATTTTTTTATTGGAAGATTTTTTTAGTTTACTTGAATTTTTTTGTGTGAATGGGTTTCGTTTATAATTGAAAGTAGTAAAGTCACAATCTTTGTGAAATTTGAAGACGGGTTTCGAAAATCGAGACAGAATAATGTTTCTTAGTGTATAAAAGTTAGATGAACTTACACGAGTTTAAGCATTCGTCATGTTGTTGTTTTACTTAATGATTAATATCATGTTGGCATTGTTTACTGCTATGTATTGTGCAGTTGTTTGGGTAAATATTAAATGTTTGTTGATCAGCCGTCGTGTTTTTGAGGTTTGGCATTCACTATGGGTTAAGCTCTTACAGTGAACTCGTTTCTTTCGGTTTTTGGGAATGGCTGCCTGAGTTGGGAATTGTTGAGCTGTTGCTGGACGCTGATTTTGTGTGCTGTTGCTTTTGTGATGTAATATGTGTGTTGATGAATTATTATGTTTTCGAGTGTGTGCTAGCTTTGTTATACACTATTGGTTAAGCACACAACTATACAAGCTGTAACTTACAGTGAATGCGTTTTTTATTTTTAGTATTTGGGAGTTGTGAACACTTTCCATTGTGTCATAGGGTGTTTTTGCTTGATTAATCAATGTTTTCTGACGAGCTATTATGTTTCAATGTATATTGTGTGCTTGTTGGTTGTCAACTTGCTGTGCTTATGGTCTTTGCTTTGTTAGTCCTGAAACTTATGAGGATCATTCTTTGATTGTGCAAGCAATTATACAACTGTATTTATGTCTTATGTATGATCATGTATATTTCCTGTATATCGTTAATCATTGTATTATGATCATTGTGCATTATATGAAAAAACTTGTTGGCTCTTTCTTTCAAGTTGTTGTTGGGAATTGTTTTGAGTATAGGCTGTCAAAGTTTGCTTCCTTCTAATTGCCCCATCTTATGATCTGTATTTTTTAGAGTTTATATATGCTTGGGACTGGGAGTTTTAATAGTCTGTATAATGCTCTTTTGCTGGATGTTGCTCCCTTGTTTTTATACTTACTGTTGTTTTGGCCTAAGCTTTGCAGTATCATTGAGTTAATCTTATTAAACTTATGTTGTCTTCTTTCGTCTGTGGTTTTCAGATTGAGAAGCTCCTCATAGGAACATCTGTTTGTCATTGATTTTTCTTATACATAAGAAAACAGTAGCTGTGATGCAGGGACAGAGGAGTACCACCAGTTCCCTGCCTGATTCAATAAACTTTGATTATGGATCCCAATCAAGCAATGTGGGTGTAGATCAGCAAATTTGCTGGAATAATCTCCGGAATCCTGCTGAAAGCAGGTTGTCTGACTATAGGATTTCAAGTAGCAGTTCGGATACATATATGGATGGTATTGGTCCAGAAGGTCGAAGCTTTAGTAGATGGAGTATCGGTGAATCAAGTTCTACTAATCCTCAAAACCAGGTTGGCTATGATGACGGAATGACTCAAAGTGGATGGCCCTCTCCATTGAATGGCTCTGTTGGTGCTGGCTTGAGGTTAGATGAGCAACAACACGAGCCTACAAATTTCGTTTCACATACTGGTGTTAATTTAAATCTTAGTAGCAACCAGGTTGTTACTGGGTCCTCATTTGTGCAAAGTTCTGACAGTGATTCAGCTTCGCAAAATCATGACTTAAATGACAGCAATATCCATAGACTTGGTGATGACATGGATTGTCCTAATGCTTCTTCCAAATCTATTGCTTTTGATAGCAAATTTCTTCCTTCTGGTAGTAGCTCTTCAGAGCCTTTTGCTTTTTCATCTGGAAATGGTGGTTTTCTAGTTGAAGAGGATGAAGGCAGGCCTGGTTGCTCATTGGATGGTCGCCGTCTTTCTTGTAAGAGAAAGACCCTTGAAGGAAATGCCGGACAGTCGTCTAGTAGTGGAAGCTGCTATACAAGGGCTGAAGGTAGCGTGTGGCATGTAGTTCCTGCTCGCTATGATGCCAGTGGCAGTGATTATGTATCCATCTCAACAGAAAGTACTCCTAGCATTAGCCCTCCTGAACAAGTCAATCCAAGACTTGGATTAGGCATGAATGGAGGACTTCCTGCTGACAGTCTTCATCCTCTAAGTGTGCCTGGAGGTCCAGAAATCCCCTATAGGAACTTTCGCTTGAGGGTGAATCCCTCAATACTGCCAGATACATTGCCATCAAATTCACTTTCTTCAGCACCTAGTGGTGGTGCTCCGCGATCTGATATCCCATCAGCTCATCAGCCATTAAGATATGTGCCTATGACTCCACCTCTTGACTTGATGTCACCTATTCCCCCAGACAGCTCGGTTCCACAAAGTCAACCTGCTATATTGCGTGTACCTGCCCTTAGGCGAAATGTGCAAGCTCACAGGTGGAATGGGGCTCCTAATTTAAGGCCTGGAAGTTCATCAAGCCCTGTTGTCTCTGGTGAGAGAGAGGCTGAATTGCCTGATAATTTGAACTCCAGAAACATGTCAAGGAATAGTACAGAACATCCTATGTTTGTACCTTTAGTAGAGGCAAGAAATTTAGCTCAAAATCCAACAAATTGGAGTCTGAGTAATGGTAATGTTGGTATATCTAGAGACATGCCGTCAAGTTCTCGCTCTGGGTCTGCTTCAGCTTCCCACACTACATCAGGACATAGATGGGGTCCTCACCGCCATTCTTCATCACAGTACTCCCGTCGATTGTCTGAATATGTCCGTAGATCGTTGTTATCTACAGTAGGATCTGAAATTGCAGGCCAGAGCAGTAACAGTAGCCAACTTCGTTCAGGCCCAGCTTCCTCACAAGATGGAACACTTCCCTCTAGTGGAGGAAATCAGGGATTTCATCAGTCACAGATCAGGTCAGATTTCTGGATTGAAAGGCAAGGTGGAGGTGCTGGTGCTGGTGCTTTTGGGATCCCCTATCCTTTGCGAGCTTTAGCAGCTGCTGGTGAAGGAAGGAGCAGGCTTGTGTCAGAGGTATGATTGATATTTTGCTTCTTTACAGTGTTTCAAACTTCCATGTGTTGCTTTGTATTTGTTTAAAGTGGTATTTTTTTTTTGGCAACGGATTTAAAGTTGTATTTCTAGGTCTTGTTTGTTGAGAGAAGAAAAAACCTTTTTGGGTACAATCTGGTTTGGAGTGATTCTAAAGATGCCCAGCAAAACCCTGTATTTAGATTGCGTTACTTGCTCTTCAAAGCAATACTGTTTACTCTTGTAGAACTTTATTTGAGTTTCTAACTGTATCTAGTTAGTGTTGCCCTACTTGTTCGAATAATTTACTCTACTGGTAATGTTTTTAACAGTAAGATTCTTTTTTATTAATTGAATCTTTGGCGGAGAACAATTTTATGGCAAGAGTTTAGAATTCATTTTGCTTAGCAATAGGATTTGTTCAAGGTCTGAACCATAAAGTTTCTTAGCTATTTTTAATATTTTTTTATTAGTTAGGAGTTTTGACCTATCACTGGGATCCATTCTCGGGGAAAAGATTAGTTTCTTTTATTACTGGTCAGATGGATTAAATACAGAAAAAAATCATGATTAATGCATCTATCTCTTATGCTGCATAAGCAGTTGGTAAAAACTTGCTGTTGATCCATTCTATTTTATATACTTGGAAGCTGATGTCCATGGACGTTCATTTTTGCATTATGTGATGGTATTTAGCTAGGTATGAATATGTTGTCCTGCAAGGATCAAGATAATCGCTCCCTTGCTGATTTATACTAGGCAGAGGAAGAGTGGGTAGGAGATAAGTTGCAAAAAGATAGTTATGAGGGCATTTTGGCCTCTTGGGTATGGAATAATATCTTTTTAGAGCTAAAAGAATACGTTGAGAGTATAAATAGGAAGGGAGGCTTGCATAGGGGGTATCTAGAAATTTAGTGAGAGAAACACTGTTAGGGGAGCATGTACCTTTACAATGTGGTAATGATTGTAATTGAATTGTTGTGTTCAATACCATTTTCTTTCAATATTGTCCTTTTTATCTTATTTCTTCTTTCTGAATTCTGTGTGAGTTCATAAAATGTCCATGAAAGAGACGTTTCTATAGCTTTCTTTCCACTATTTACATGAACAGGACTATGGCAGAGGCATAGGAGAAGCAGCTAAACTATGAGTAGTACTATATGGGTTCAACTGTGTATGTCAGTCAATACTTCCTTGGTGTTGATTGTTATGTTTATAGGTCTTGTAGCTGCAAATTTGGGAAACCTCAACTTTTGGAAAGTGAGAAACTTTCTGTCTTTGTGGGCTGGATGGATTGATAAATAATTGTACTACGTGTCTTGTGTTGAGTGTCACTGCCAGTTGTTGGTCCTTGATATGTTGCGTTGACTTGTGTGAGTTCCTGACAATGAGAAAGGATTCATCACATAAGGTTTTTTATTCTAGTAATTGTACTTAGCAGAATTGTTATGCAGGCTATCATAAATACAGGTCTGTCCAATGGTCAAGATATAAGAACAGGTTAGAGAATTAGAGTAATGACATTTTTGTAGGTCTTGATAATTAAGAAAACAACTCAGTTATGCCTGGTTGGTGGTAGCTGATACTGTTGTTGCAATTTTCTTTTCTTATCTTTATATTTTTTTTGTTTATTGCTAAGAGAAGTTGATTATTCTGGCCTAGTTCTCACATGTCGTGCTGTTTGTTCTGATAAGGTTTCAGATTGCTGGCATGTTTTTTTTAATCAATTCTGTCTCCACCTTCTTGCATACTAGGTTCTGTTGTATAAAGTAAGATGAAGACACTAAGTGCCATGCACCAAAGGGATTTCTTTGCAGAAGAATAAGTATTTTCTTATATAAATGTTGTTTGAAATTTGTGTTTAGCACTTGCTCCTCTGTTAGACACAAATCTTGTAGTAATTATCTCTACCTTTCTTTGGCAATGATTAGCAGCTTTTTAGTGTGGCACTGTCTTTTCACTTTTTGACTGGACATTATCTGAATATTGATTCTGATGGATTAGGAATATTTACAAAAAATAGATATGTATCTTTTTAAATTTTTTTTGGAGGGAGTCAAAGGTTCTAATATGGGTCCCATAGATACGGCTTTTAGATAAGTTGCAGTGCTATGCTGTTGTTGTGCAAAGCAATTTTATTGTTGACCTAATGAATTCCTAATTTGGGGGTTTACACAAAGGACTCTCTTTAACAGAATATATCATTTCTTGCTACGGAGCCCGCAAAGGAGTTGTGGATACTGCTGTCACTATTGAGAGTGAAGATATTCTACATAATGTGAATATTCCTCCAAAAAGTTTTCTTTTAGTTCAAAATTATCAATATGTTTAATCCGAACAAGTGATTGCTGAAATTCGCCCGGGGACATTCCCCTTGAATTTTAAGGAAAGGGTTCGAATACATATTTATTCTGACTCAGAAGGAGAAATGCACTGGAGTACCGATGTGTACCATGTATCCGAATTTATAAATCGATTCTTTGTTATATTTTACACCCTTGAATCCTAATAAACCTCTTTGAAAACAATTGGATGATGACAAAATTATAAAAAATTGACATTCTAGTTCCTTGACTTTGGTTAAATGATTGTGTAGCTGAATGTGGACATTGTTGTGCCGAAGCATTATATTTTAATGGCAGTGAGCTCCTTCGAGAAAGTCTTTTTTTGACCAATGATGTCTTGTTTTCTATTTTTATGTTGTGATGTGGATTATTTTGAACTGAATTTGGTATATTCTTGTTTGTCACAGCTTCGCAATGTTTTGGATATTATGCGTAGAGGTGAAGGATTACGTTTTGAGGTTAGCATCTATCCTGCTTAAGTGATCCCCAAGTACTTGATTTGGATATTTATTGCTCATTTTATACTGGTTTTTTTATGATATTACTATCAATAGATCATAAGCCGTTTGTGGCTAACCATGTTCCTTGGACTAGATTAACATTATACATAAGAATGCATGCTAAATATTCCATTCATGACAAAAGAAAAACTTCCTATCTATTGACTCAATGACACCCTCAATTGTGTTTGCTTAGGCACTTATTTGTTGTCAACTAGAGTTTTAAGAGAGATTAATGAGAGGCTTCAGCTCGAGGAGGGCCATGTTGGTGTTATTTAGAATTGATATTGGCGGTTTGTCACCGTTCCATCCTTTATTCGAATGTATAAAAAATGAAGTAATGAACGTAGAACCTAATTGCACATTTTTTAAAGATAGGAACTTTGTCCTCATACTAGATTTGATGATTGTTTAGGTGAACTTCACTTAGTCTACATATAGGAGATGTCACTTATGAAGATTAGATGTGCTATTATTATTTACAAGTTATGTCTTCAACTCATCCTTCATTGAAACACCAAGCCATCTTGGTGGGTTTTATTTGGTGGCTCACCTAACCTATCTACCCTAGCACTTATGATTTCCCTTCCCCCTCTCTTCATACCTCTGATACACTTTGATACTTCACCTTACATTTATCATGGCGCCTTTTATAGTCTATGTTTATTTTTTGATTAGTGATTGGGGGGGTTGGTCATGGAACACTAATCCTTAAAGTCATGGTGTATATTTTTTATTTAAAAAACTTATTTATTTACAAAAAAATGATAACAAACTTATTTTGCTTAAGTTATAAACCTTACATTAGTAAGTTGCAATACAACATTATGTTTTTTTTTAATAAGTTGCTTCATCTCCTCATAGAACAAAGTACCTTTACTTTTAAATGCATGTTATATTATGTGAAATTTGGATTTTTGGTCCTTGAGTGTTTTATAAGTTTTGTTACTATTATTTACTCCCCTCTTCTCCCAATAAACTTCCCATTTCAATTATGGGTTGGGTCCACATAAAAAAATATTGTTTTTGATCCTCTTTCCTCCACACTTTCTTCCTCCCTTTCTTAACTAGTTGGGTCCCAACCTATCTCATCTCCCCTAACAAACATTAAATTCCACTACTTCTATTCCCCCTAAATTGAAAAACCATACTACAATTTCTCTCCTAAATTCTCATGCCCTACCATTATGGAAAGTTTAATGGTGGACAAATCGAAATCTTGTTTGATTTGATGGCCAATAGGCTCCTTTTACCTCTTTCAACTTTTGGACACCTAAATAGTTGAGTAAAATTGATTTCAATAGTCATTAACATGTGAAACAAGCAATCATGAAAGAGGTTTACCTAACCATAACTTATTAGCCTTGAACGAATATATTACTTATCTTAATTGTTTCATTTGAAAGGTACATTGGTGTTATATCTTTGTTGGTTTATCTTCTAAATGCTAATTACATTTCTTTGTATGACCTCACACTTCAGCATTCTAGTATACAGTGAGGTATGTTTCTTGATTAAGAAGGGGTTTCTACAAATAACTTCAACTCTAGATTACTTTGTAGTGAGCTTGATGGTAAATTCTTGCACTGATTGGCAGTTCATTAGTTATTGTCATAATACCTTGAACATATTGCTATTTTGGGGACCTTAACTCCTTAAGTCATAAAAATATTGACCCTTATGCCACCTTTTAGACAATAAGGATAACATATGAAGTAGATTTCATTTAGACTCTTCGGGTTTTTTGTTCACTAGAATATTTTTGACTGTAGTGCCCTGATGAATGGTATAATTTACTTTGGCCATGTTTGTATTTTTGTACTGCTTACTATGATCTTGACTTATAATTATGAAGCCTGGTTTATTTGGCTGGAGGATATGATATTTGTTATTACTTTACTTAAAAAGGGCCATCCCAAAAGTTTTGAAATATTTTTCAAAAAACCCTTAGGAAACTAAAAATCTAACAACAATGTCAAGGCCTTATTCCCATAACATATGGTGTTGGCATTCATCTTAAAGATGTGATCGTGTTTTGTTCGGCTTGTTGACTGGTATGACTACCGCTACTTTCATCCCTAACACGGCTCGAGATCAGCAGAGGAGCACTCACAGGGGGAGTTTGAAGTGGTAGATCCAAAAGCCTAATATTTTAAAATTTTATTTCACATGTCACTTATTTTGGCATAAATTATCAAAGACAGTAGTTTCTGATAATTAATGTCATCAAATGGATTAATATTTACTAAACATTTTTTCAACGCCATTATAATTAGGAATATACATGCAAACATGTTGCAAATTTGTGCTTTACCCCTATTATTGGCCATATTTCTAACGCCATGCAAACATTGTTATAATGGGGTTGAAAAAATGTTTAGTAAATATAATTAGGAATATACATGCAAACATGTTGCAAATAGGCTGCTTTTAGTAGTCAAAGTTTAATTTTCACATACTACCTTGTTTTTCTTTATAACTAAAAATTGATGAAAAGATTATCTTGTGGCTTGACAGAGGTGTAAAATTTTATGTAGTCGTGGATTTTATTTTTAATAATTCAAATAAATTTTTTGAGACATTGTTATATAATTTAAGAGGAGTAAAATACAATCTTGGAAGAGATGAAATAATATCTGTAGCTAGTGGCACTTTTAAGCCAAGAAATACCAATATGCACCTATTTATTAAAAATTTTAAAATCAATCCACGAATCACTTCACTTAATCTAACAAGCTTGCAAAGGAGGCACCTAAGAAATCTTTCATGAGATAAGATTTCCTCTTACTAGATATGCTTTGGAAGTCAAAGAGTATATTTTCAGATCATTTTTTCTGTGTTGTGGATTTGATAGTTTCTCTTCCTATTTTGTATTGGCTTTTAAACATAATATAAGTTTTGAAAGTTCAACTCCTTGATGTCTTGGCCAAGGATTAGCTAGTCTCACTTCCTCACAGTTTTGGTAGTTACATCTACATGTCCTAATGAGACCACTAGTGGTACTATATCTTGGGGAGGACTTCACAATGTCTGCTTAACTCCCTCTCTCTACCACCTCTTGTTGTCAAACTATGAAGTTCCAATAGGCCATGATTTTGGTGTAAACCCAGCATATCAACACTGGCATTCATTTGTCAAACTGGCCAAATTTCTATTTAGTGCCGAAACCCTCTTTAAGTGAATATTGGCCAAATTTGCCAGTAGTGTTATCTAATTTATCATAGACTTATATCATGCTAATTGGCTGGGACGTCCTAAGAACAAATATTATAAATATTGCTTCCTTCTGTTCAAGGAAATCAGCTTATGAAAAGGCAGTACTGCAGATATAGGTTCTGAACTTTGATTTGTAGCTGCATCATTTCCATTGTCTAGGCACATTATTTTTGAACGGTAGATACCTTTATTTTCAGGTTGACTATGCATAAAGGACTCTAAGAAGTGCCATTACTGAGAGGAACCTCATGTAAATTTGCAGAATATCATAGCCATGTCAATACAAAAATTAACACCATTTGTCTGTTTTCCTAATGAATTTAATCAAATAAAGGACTAAGCATTTCTTATTGATAGCAACAGTAGCAATAGTGTTGGCCATCTCCTAGGCAAAAATAAGCTAAACAAAGAACTAGGTGTAAAAAATTTTAGCTGCTCCTTGACAATTTTTTGAAAAGGTTATTCCCCGTGTCTTTTTATACCAAACGCACTCATATAATTGGAAATCTGTTTATTTTATTTTCCCTGTTCTGTAGAAAATCTGTGAGACACTATTAGTTGATTCATATGGGAGTCCACATAAAGATGAATTCAAATAGGAAATATTTTCCTATATCAAATCAGGGAAGTACACTTTGAGTGGGTCTTTTGGATAATTCAGATTATTCTTTTATCACATGACGGTGATCTTTTACATACAATGCAAACATGCCCCTTGGTTCCGGTTCATGATTGTTAAGCTCTAGTAAGATGTTTGGTTAGTTCTGTATTGCTTTTGATATCCACTCATTTTGTTTGCAGGATGTTATGATCCTTGACCAGTCTGTCTTATTTGGAATGGGTGACGTTAATGATCAGCACAGGGACATGCGACTTGATGTTGATAATATGTCTTATGAGGTAAAATATATTTTCTTAGTCATGTTATGGGCAAGGCCAAATGCATGGTTATGATATTATGGTCAATTGCAGGAGTTATTGGCTTTGGAAGAACGCATTGGGAGCGTTTGCACTGGCTTGAGCGAGGAAAAAATTTTGCTTTGCATGAAGCAACGAAAGTATATAGTTACCATGAGTGATGATCAAGTTGATACGGAGCCTTGCTGTATCTGTCAGGTAATTAAGCTTTCTGCTCATATATGCATTTGATTACTCAATTACATGTGCTTATTTTCAAATTGATTTTTATTTATGCGACAGGAAGAGTACAATGATGGAGAAGACCTTGGAACATTGGATTGTGGACATGATTTCCACCGCGAGTGTGTTAAACAATGGCTGGCACACAAGAATTTATGCCCCATTTGTAAAACAACAGCTCTAGCTGTATAAGTCATTTAATTTTGATTAAGTCATTGCTTCCTAAAGGAATGCATGTGGATCATGTTATGCTCATCCGAGCCCGAAAATCTTTGCGGATTATTGTTTGAACTTATTAGTGTGAATCCTTTAATCGGCTAGAGAATTCACTTATTCTTACATTATTATTAGTAACATTATGCTACCGTAATTGGTAATTCAATTTTTTTTTGTGGTGTTTTACTAGATGACGCCTGAACTACCCTGTTAAAATAACTTGCATGTTTGGTTTTGATGTGTGAAATATATGCTTCTATTAATTTTGTATGGAATAACGGAGTTGTGCATTGCCTATGTTACTTGACTAGTTTTGGGGCCATTTTTGGGTGATTTGATGGAAACATCAAATGACTTGTTTATCCCAGGCCAAGAGCCTTCATTGAAAGTTGTACATTGAAGATGCTACTTGACTAGTTTTTGGGCTTGTTTTTTCTGGCTGATTTGATTGGAGTGGGAAGATAAGTTTTTCCTTGGCCAAGTAAGGTCGAGTCTTCATTGAACCTTAAGAGAGCGAGAGGTAAACATGGGAGTGCTATTTACCATTTCCAAATATATTAAACTGCCTCCTAAATTTGTCATTTTGCCCTTATTTGGGTCAGTTGTTTTTTTTTTTTTTTTTTTTTTTTTTTTTATTTTTATTTTTTTATGTCCAACTCAAGGGTGAGCCGGCCAAAAAAAAATTGGCTAGTGTAAGAGCTGTTCTTTTTTTTTTTTTTTAATAGCATCTTTTTAAATTTATTCTTTTAAAAAAATAAAATTAATTATTTTGTTTTAATAGGTTTAATAGAAGACTTTAGCAGCAATGATATTAATTATTACTCTCTTTCACGACTTTGGAAATATTTTCAATGAAAGAATTGGTTGTTGAATGGACTAAGTCTATTGCCATTCAACATGGATTTCAGTTGGTATTTGTTGTATAAAAGAGGGTCACTTTATAAGGCATGCAATAGGGGAAAGAGAAATAGGGGTGAGAATAGAGATTTGGAAAATGTTGAATGACCTGATATAAAATTTCAAGCTTGCGGTTGTAAATTTTTATCAAGGTTTGGTGTTTTGAACAAGGGTGGTTGATAGTATTGGGTCCTGAAGAGAATGGTGTGCACAACCACGAAATAATTAACTAATTAAGTATACAGAGGACAATCAACAAATGAGTGGTCTAAGCCTTAATGCGAAGAAATTAGTTTCAGAATTGTCTGTTGCCCTAGTGAAGCCTAAGGTTATTTTAGTTGCTGTGAATAAGGGTGGATACTCGGGATCAGATCGCTTAAAGCTTGGCTCAAGCTCAGAATTAGGCTTGTCTGAGCTTTACAAAAGCGAGCCCGAGCTTGAGCTCAAACAATTCAGACTTGAGGGCTCGACGAGCCTAAACGAGCTGAGCTTAATCAAGGCCGTAGTTGAAACCAATCTTTAAATAAAATCGAGCTTAATTAATCGAATAAGCATTCGAAAAATTTGACCTAAATGACGAGCTTATACCGAGCCGAGCCGAGCCACAAGCTTTTGTCGAGTTGAGCCTGAGCTTAAATTTTAAAACTCGGCGAGTCACGAGCCCGAGCCCGAGCTTTATGAGTCTTAGGCGAGCCGAGCCACAAACTTCTCAAGCTCGAATTTGGCTCGGCTCGGCTCGTTTCCAGCCTTAGCTGTGAACTCCTAGTTTCTTGAATATCATCCAAACGCACGACATATCTACAATTTCAAATATCGAATGAGACAGGAGGAGGCCAGTGAAAGGAAGCTATTTTTGAGCTCATTGATAGATCCTATTGTAATAATGACTGGAGAAGTCTGTTCCCTCTCGGATCATGGTCCGATCTTGCTTGACTGGAATATTGGGCTTTTTAGTTCAATGAAGCTAAGCAACTTGCTGCAAGAGAATGGAGCAGGTCTTATGGGGATCGGAGTATGATTGAAATTTCTTAAAAGTGTAGGAATGTTCGTCAATCTCTTAAGGACTAGTGCCTTAGCTTCAAGCAGAATCATGGGCTTAAATGGGACCTTATTCAGACTAGGCTTTTAGAAGAGTAATCTGTGATTCCTGATGTTTCAAAAATCCCAACTGTCATTGATAATATTAAGTCAAAAAAGGATAGCGCTCATATCAAATGGCTTGGAAGCAGCGAGCGAAAAGCAAGTGGGATCAGTTTGGTGATCAGTCCTCTAAGTTCTTCTTTAGAGCGTTCAAAGAACGTAAGGTAAAAAATGAAATTTCTGTTATAAAGAAGGAGGATGGATCATGGATTACGGATTAGGTTGCAATTAAACATGAGTTTGTCAAAAATTTTAAAGGAATTTATGCAGGAAAGGTGGTGTTGCGGAATGGATTTCAGAATTGGGATAAAAATCCCTCGACTAAGGAAGATTGGTTTGTCAATCTTACGAGTGTTCAAAATCATTTCCCTCATCTCCTAAAGCCTTTCTCTCCGGAGGAAGTTGAGCAAGCAATGTTTGGTATGAAGTCTCTGAAATATCCTAGACCAGATGGAATTCCTCCGTGGTTTTTTTAGGAAAGTTGGGATCTCTACAGGGGGTATATCACAAAGGCAGTTCTTGAGTTTTTCAATGGCTCGCCGCTCCCAAAATTTTGGAATCAAACTCATTTGGTGCTTATTCCCAAGGTTCCAAAAGCTTGTGAGGTCTCCCAATTTAGGCCTATTAGACTATGCAACATTGCATATAAGATTATCTCTAAATGCTTAGTTAATAGACTAAAGCTGGTGCTTACTAGCATTGTTAGTGAATTTCAAAATGCTTTTGTGCCAGGTTGATGTGCTCGTTTTAGAGCACATTTATTACCTCATTTTAGTGTCAAGTCTCGTAGTTTTGTATTGGTTTTATGTATATTATGCTTGATTTTACCTTGATCTTGTTTTCGAGTTGTCTTAAGTTCATTTCAGGCACTTTTGATGATTTCAAGGTGAAAGGCGATACATTCGAGCCTTTGACACACGTATCTTAGCTTGGGCAAGTGTTTGAAGTCACTCATGAAGATTTTACGGAGTTCAGAAAAGAGGGAAGTGAAAAGAGGAAAGAATGGTCTCAAATTCGACCGAATCTGAGAGACATTCGACCGAATGGTTGCAGATTCGACCGAATCTGAGACTCATTCGGTCGAATGAATGACTGTCTTCAGAAATCTTGTGCCTTGCCACTGGAAAGGCCGAATGGAACTCATTCGGGCGAATGAGCTTCCATTCGGCCGAATCAACCTGTACATTCGGGCGAATGCTTGACAGGGATCGATTCCTCGAAGCCTCTGGAATGGGCGAATGGAAGACCATTCGGGCGAATGATATCACATTCGGCCGAATGATACTTATATTCGGGCGAATGACAGTGTTTTCCTCCGGATCAACTACTTCTTTTTAGGGCCGGCTCCTATGCATTTTAGGGTTTTCGTAGGTTTTTCTTATTTTGTTATAAATACCCCCTTCCTCTGATGAGAGGGGGGAGAGCTAGGTTTTATACTTTTATGCACTTTTAGATTTCTTAGCCTCCAAATTCTTTTAGTTTTAGCTTTCGGTCTTCAGTTTTTCTTCAACGCTTTGTAGTTCGATTTCTTTTCGTGGATATCAAATTGAAGCTTTTGTAAGTTTAATTCCTTCCTTTAATCTTAATTCGTTGCTTTATTTCATTGCATGCTTAGTTCTAAGTTTATCGTTTATTAGTATAATTTCTGATTTTGTTTTCATTTTCGTAAATTCCTCCCATGTTCGTTTCTTTTAATATCTTTATGTCTTTAAGCATGAATATGAGTGAGTAATTCCTTTAGGGGTGTTGATTGGTGAAAACCCTAGGAAAGCTATGTTCTTTATTGCTTAAGATTGTAGAAACGATGTTAATAAGTAGTTTCGGATTCCGATGCGAATCTTGTCCTGCCACTCCTTTGGAGACATAGGGCGATTATAGGTCGTTTGTGTGATTTATAGGGTCACAAACTTCCTCTCGTTTTCTTGGATGTCCATGCTAGTTATTAACAGATTTTCTGTAATCTATCATGTTCGGTTTTGAAAGCTTCATTCCTAGGGTGAATCCAATCTTGTCCCCGTTTTTCTCTACTTGCTTTACTTCGTGATTTATTGTCATCTATTTTCTGCTTATTAGTTTTAATTGAATTTCCAACTCCAACTAGTCCGGTTGTGTTAAAAGTTGAAGTCTTGATATACCTTGTCTTCGTGGTTCGACCCCCTACTCCACTATACTCGTATAATTTGTAGGTTGGAATAAATATTGTTTGCATAACCTGTCTTTTAGTTAACGACCTAAAATACCGGTTATCACAGGTCTCCTGATGACTGATAATAGCATTCTTGCTCATGAAAATGGGTAAAACGTTCCAAGAAAAATGGTCATTTCAAAGCTATTTTGAAAATTAATCTTAATAAGGCATATGATAGGCCAAATTTGAAATTCATTGCATTCACACTCAAAGCAATGAACTTTCCTCAAGTATGGATTGACTGGATCATGTTGTGCATTACTTTAGTTTCTAACTCAATTTTGGTTAATGGAGAGCAATCAGAACCTTTCCCACCCCAGACAAGATTGAGACAGGGATATCCTATATCTCCTTACATTTTCATTTTATGTATGGAAGTTCTTTTAATAAGATTACAATTATTAGAGACTAACAATCTTTTGCAACGTCTAAAAATGGGATCAAGATGCCCGAGAGTTTCGCACCTCTTCTTCGCAAATGATGCTCTTTTTTTCTTCAAAGCGTCCCCTTCTTCATTCTCTCTGGTGAGAGAAACTATTGATATATTTTGTGATATTTCAGGGGAGCTTGTCAGCTTGGAGAAATCCTCAGTGATCTTTAGCCCGAATAACCCAAGAAGTAGGGATGACAACAGACCGGATCTGGATCGGGTCCTTAAGGATCCAGATCCAGAGCCGTTTTTCAAGGATGGATCCAGATCCAGATCCGTCAGGTATGAAAAGTAAAGATCCAGATCCAATGGATCCGGGTCCGAAACGGGTCCAAAACAGGTCCAAAACAGGTTCAAAACGGATCTTACATATTTTGCCTTTTTTTTGCGACAATAATAAATTTCAAATTTATAAAACTGCATTCTGCATCTACTAAAACATTCTAACGAATCATATAAGTTCAATACTTGAATACAATCCATATAAATACTCAAATATTACAAAACAACAAAGTACAAATGAATAAAATCAAATTTTTTACAAGTCTTTAGAATAACAATACGAACACGTACAAATGAGTAAATAAAGAAACATTAATGTAAGCATCATAACACCTAAAGTCCATCTCTCAAAAGAACCAAGAGGGATAATCTTCATCATCATCACTACTAACATCATCAATATCCTAAAACAAAAAAAAACCAAAGAAAAATATCAGTGATCGAAAAAGAATAAAAATTATGTGTCTTAACTATTAATAATAATTGTTAAATATTACCATATCAATGATATCCACCTCTTGTGCATCAATATCTACCTCACAATCGTCGGTAAAAGTGGAACATGAAAGTGATCCTTCAAAATTGTCTTACATTAGTTACATAGTTACATTTTATTAGGTGAAAAAAATATAATAAAAGTAGGGAAAGAAATATAACTAAGTAAACATTACCTTTCACATCATCAACCATCCAACTTTGCAAGCACATCAAAGCCTCCACGGTTTGAGAATAAAGTCGAGAACGATGGACACTAAACACTCTTCCACCCATACTAAATGCACATTCCGAAGCGACTGAAGAGACGGGGATTGCAAGAATATCTTTGGCAATTTTTTTCAAAGTTAGGTAATTTTGATCTCTACTCCACCACTTTAGAACATCAAATTCATTATCTTCCGACATAGTGGCACTCTCTAAATACTGATCAACCTCACTTCTCAAAGGTGATGTTCTTATGTTTTGTCTCTTTGATCTAGCACACTCATTAAACCCTCTCTCTAATGATGATTGATCATTTATTACCTCATTCTTACTTTGGAACTCATGGACAAGACTATCAAGGGTCTTTTTACTCTTGTCATTTCATCATTTGCATAATCTCCAAATAATTTGCCAAAATAATGAGCCACACAATCCATTTTGTTTCTAGGATCTAAAATGGAAGCAATAGCCAAAATCCCATTGATATGTGACCAATATTTGTCAAACTTTTCAACCATACTCTTAGCCATAGTCCTAATAATCTCATTATCATTAGTTTGTACCCAACGATTCAAAGCAAGTCCGATCTCACAAACAGTTCGAAAAAACAAATTAGCAGTTGGACGATTTCTTATAGAAAAAACCTTGGTGGCCCTGTAGAATATTTCTAACTTTTGACAAACAAGTGTAGCCATAGTCCAATCATGGTCACGAAGAACAGAAAACTTAAGTCTTTTATTTAGACATTTCAACTTATTAAAAACATCTTTAAAAGAAAAACTTAATTCTAACATTAAGTAAGTATAATTTCACCTAGTTTTACAATCAAGACCCACCCTTTTAGGTTTACTCACATTCAAAAGACGACAAGCTTCCTCAAATTTTTCAATTCTTTTAGGGGTGGACATCCAAAAGGCTATGCACTCTCTTACTTTGACAATTTTATGATCAACCACTTGTAAACCATCTTTCACAATCAAGTTCAGAATATAAGCACTACACCTCATGTGCAAAAAATCTCTATTTAATACCAAGCAACTACTTTCCAATTTTTATAACAAGACATGGATCATTGCATCATTTGTGGTACAATTATAAACTACTATATAAGAGATTTTGTTTTCCAAAGAATATTGAGACAAACTATCCATTAGAATCTTAGCAATAACCCCCTTTGTATGTGGACATGGCACAAAACAAAACCTACACATAAACATACCAAATTCATGAATATAAAAGTTAGAATATTAGCAACATAACATTATTTTTAGGAATATTACCTCAATGTTCGATTATGCAAAACCCATTTTTGATTAATGAAATGTGAAGTAATAGCCATATATCCTTTTTTTTGGTTGGAGGCAGTCCACATATCAGTTGTTATTGCCACTCTACCCTCATTAGCCTCTAACAAAACCTTAAGAGAAATTATCTCATTGTTGTACATCTTCATCACATCGCTCCTCAATGTGTTCCTTGAAATCATCTTGAAATTATCATTTAAACTCTTTACAAAGCTTCTAAAACCAACATGATCCACAATTGACAAAGGATACTCATGTATTACTACCATCTTAACCAACTCTTGCCTTGAAACATCTTGATCAAATATCATTTTCTTTTGCTTTTCCTTAACAACCAAAGTATTAGTCCCATCAACTTCAGTGTTGATCTTCAATTGTGATTAACCAATCGCATGTTTTAAATGCTTTCCCGAACATGAAGTTCTTGCATGTTTGAGAAGGTGGGAAGTTCCACTACTTCCCGAGTAAGAGAGTATCCTTTTGCAATACTTACACTTTTCCTTTTGTATTCCACTTATTTTAACCACATCAAAATGTTCTCATGCTTCAGAAGTTAGTTTCTTATTTTTCTTAGTAGTACTAGATTCATTTTCTTTGCTAGTACCATTCCTGACCTCAACAAACCCCTCTGAATCCCCTTCCTCATTTGGATCAGACAACATCATAAATGGTTCTTCATTAGGGTGGCTAGAACCACCGTCACTCTCTTCATAATTTGATTGTTCATCCATAATCTGAAAAAATTACAAAGAATAAAAATTTGCCTTATATTAATACTTAAAAATAATTACAAGTCAAGAAAAACAAACAAAAAAGGTTATGGAAGAAAAACAATTTCTGTTGAATAATTCAAATTTTTATTGATTTCTTTTGAATTGCACTTTTTCTGTTGAATTTTATTACTTATCTTTGAATGAATCAAACCCATCATTAAAAAAAAACAATTAAATTCAAGAATTTCTCAAAAACACCACTTAATAAGAAAAAATATATGAAAGAAAAGATAGAGTAGCTCAAGAAATTGTATATTCTATAGATTTATCATAAAGTAAAATTAAGCACACTTATATGCGATTATGGAAGAAAAAAGAACCCCATATTAGATGAGAAATTATTATACAAACAAATCTAAAATATTTCATCATGTGAACGCATTTGATTATTCACCCAAATCTTGGTTTACTCATTTTTATTCTCATTATATTTATATTTTTATTTGGATAAAGAGTAGTTACTTAAATCAATGATGAAATATTATTTTAATCAACGCATTTGATTAGCTCAAGAAATTTCTTAAACCCACGAAGTATTATTTTTACAATTATCAACGCATTTGATTATTGCTACAACGATTTACAATTACACAAAAAAATAGCATGCTATATAAATCAATGATGAAATTATTAATAAACAAAAAGAGAAGAGAAAAGGCAGAGTAATAACCTTGTTAGACTGTGTGGATGGAGGGTGACACTTTGAGAGTCTTGGCAGCGGCAAGGAGAAGGAGAGAAAACGCAGCGAGAGACAGTGAGGCCGTGAGATTTAGAGAATTAGGGATTTAGGGTTTGAGAGTTTGAGCCTTTGAGGTGAGATTGTGAGAGACAAAGCAGCCAACCATGACTCCGTGAGATTTGGACATGAATTTGGGGATTTTGGGCCTCTACTCCTCAATACTACCTTATACAAAAAAAATAAATAAAAAAACAAAACGGGTAACGAATCCGGGTCCGGGTATTATGGTTGGACCCGGACCTGGACCCAGATCCGTTTTTCATTCATAGGACTCGGATCCGACCCGGATCCATCAAGTCTAAATTTTAAAGACCCATAACCGCAAAAACGGATATGGATCCACGGATTCGGGTTGGGTCCAATATCCATTGCCATCCCTACCAAGAAGTCGTTAAGTTCCTGAGAAAACCCTTAAGGGTCCCCACAATCTCTAAATGGAGTCCTATCTGGGGACTCCAATGGATGTAGATGGTCAATCGACATCAAAATTTTCTTTTATTGTTGAAAGGATCTATAAGAAAATTTCATAATGGAAATTCTCCTTTCTTTCCCAAGCTGGGAAGCTCATGCTCATTAATGCAATACTAGTTTCATTGGATTCACATATTATTTCTATTTACATGCTTCCAAAGAAGATTCATAAAGCCATCTTAAAATTCTAGTGGTCAAGCTCAATTGACAAAAAACCGATTTATTGGACGAAGAAGACCCTATTGGAGGCTCAGCTCCAAAACTAGAAGAAGGTCTTAGTATGCAAAACTTGGAGTATCTAAATAAATCCCTTATTTTTAAGCAAGCCTAGAGAATTGGAAAGAACCCAACCTCTTTGCTTGCTCGTGTGATTTCGGGAAAATATAAGTTATCTCCTATTCAAAGAGCAATACAAAATTCTTCAAAGAAGGGATGTTTGTATGCCTACAAAATTATGCTCAAAGAACCAGCAGATGATCTTAAAGGAGGAATTGTCACGAAGCTAGGAAATGGGAAGGGCATTAGCTTTCGAAATCACATCTGGCTCCCATCAGACCTTGCACAATTAAGGGATATCTCCCACCTCCATGGAGAGAATCCTATCTGGGTGTCAGATCTTCTCAAAGATGATGGCAACTGGGAAAGCGAGAAGGTTTGGAGTTCCAAGAATTGTCAGCAAGGGAAATTTTACATTTGCATGTTCCCAGAAGAGATTGTAAATATGAAATTATTTAGTGGTGGTTGTTGACATGATTATTTCCAGCAAAGAAAGGTTACAATTTCTTATTGTCACAAGATAAAGTACAAATGCAAAGCTCATGGTCTAGGCCTACCCACTTCTAGAAGAACCATGGAATATAAAATGCCTAATAAAGATTAAAATGTTCATCTGAAAAGAAGTTCAATGGGCCATCCTCTCAATGATAACCTTAAATGCCAGAAATATTATTCAGGAGGATACTTGCCTCCTTTGTCGTTTTGAACAAAAGACTTTAGCTCATCTCCTTTGTGACTGTCAATTCAATAAAAGGATTTAGGGTTCTTGCAATCTATGAATTATCATCTCTTCACTTGAACAGGATATAGAGACTTGGATTATGAATTTTCTTCATGTCCTGTTTAAGAAAGATAATAGTGATGACTAGTCTCGAAGAGATGTAGAATTTGTTCTCACTATGTGGAGTATTTGGTTACATCGTAATGAAGTTGTTCTTATTGATGCTGCTCCAGATCCAAGGCGTATCTTTTCTATCATAAGCTGCTGGCGAGGAAGATGTAAACCTTTCTTTGAATGTCAATTGCAAGATATGAGGAAAAAACCTTAGCTTCACGATTTCAATTTTTGGGCTTCAAGTATGTTATGGAGACTGATGAAGCATGGAAGAAGATAAAAAATCCTTTAGGAAGGGAGATCGTGATGGATGGAATTAGAGCTGCCCTTTTCTTGCAAGGACAAGTTTAGTGGACCCTAGAAGAGAGTCTTGGCTTCATCACCCCTTCACGCTGAATTTTTGGCAATATGGCGGGGACTTCAGGAAGCACTCAAAGTTGCATTTACATGGATAGTGAGGACATACTGTATTAATGCAATTAATGCTTTAACAAACCCGTCAAGTTAAGCAAATCTAGGGCCCGATTAAAGACATCATCCATCTTGTAAAATCATTTTCGTTTGTTTTTTGTATTCAAGTGGAAAAAGGTAGAGTGGCCACTGCACATAAGTTGGCAGTGGAAGCTAAGAAAATTAATTAGTTTTGCACTCGTTTCTCATTGCCAAAAATAAGAAAGGGATTTTGTAAGTCAGTTCCTTAACATTATTGTTGAGAGTGACTATGTCCATTGGATTAGGTCCAATCCTAATACCAATGTTGTGATGCATGTGTTTATGGCACATTCTACTTTAGTAAACTTGTTACATACATATCCATGTGTTATAGGCATGTATTGTACCATATAACGAACATGTGCAAGATGCCTTTATTTGAGATTTATGGTGTCACTCCTACAAGAAATTTTTGATCGCATATGTATGTTTAGGTGATGAGACGACATGTAGCTATTTGTGGGTGTTAGATAAGCTAGAGTTTTTGTATGATAATGATCTATCTCCAACATTGATTGTCACTTATTGGGAATTAAGGCTCATGGATATTATTCAAAAAGTTTCCCCCAACACTGCACATTATTTATGTTATTGGCACATTAACATGGATATGGAGCACAATGTTGGGAAATTTTGCTAAGATAAGTTGCTAGGTGAGAGGTTTAAGAGAGGTAGAGGGGACATCATGGAAGCAAGGACTCAAGCTGAATATGATCATGCTTTAACAATCCTTGGGGATACTTAGGGGACTCTATACCCTGCTATTATGACCTATTTGGAGGGTAATTGGCTAGTTCACAATGAGAAATTTGTGAGGCGGTGGACAAATGAGAAGTTTCACTTTGGGAACATGACAAACTATTGATTTGAGAGTGCTCATCCTATATTGAAGAGTTGGTTGTCTTACTCTAATAGGTTTTTGGTAATGTTCGACACAAAATTAACACAACCATTAATGCTTAACTTACAGAGATTCGTCAAACACTAAAGGCATTAGGAGGTACTCGTAGCCAACAATATCGACAAAGTTAGTTCCAATAGTTGTGTAGCCGGACCTCCCACTATTGTCTAGAACGGTTGATTAAGGAAGAGAAACACATGAGATCATTAAGTGATGAAGTGCAGCAGCATCGTGGGTGTTCATACCAGACTATTTATGGGATACCATGTGCAAGTTAGATTCACAATGCCCTCGTAAGCGGCTAGTTCTTCAAACTACAACAAGTCCATCCATTTTAGAGTACACTAGAAATATATAGAAGAACCTAATTCCCAGACTCAAGATGTTCAGTTCTTTCAATCACTTGTGAATGGGTTAGTGCTAATAATCTTGTTGTTGTTCATCACATATCTTGTCTTATATATGCTTAGCTCCCATCTAGATCAGCCGTGTTACATTCAACTCAAGTTTGGGCTATGGAACCAAGGATGACCTAATACGCACTACGAAAGGAAATCATGGGAGTATTCAAGTCAAGGGTGTGGATGAGGCTTGAGTACGAGTTCTAGCCGTGAGCGCGTTCCATGTTTGGTACGTAATCTTATTATATCATTTGAGGTTATCACTTTGAATACTTGTTGATGTTATTTCTTTGTTTGTTTGATTGTTATGTGGATATTTCATATTACTCGAATGTGAATAAGATATCGATGATCATGCTAGAATACACTATTGACAATCTCCAGGTTCAGGTAATTGTAACTGAGGTTTTCGAGTCCTTGTAGACTTATTCTTAGGTGATGAAGACAACTGGGTTAAAGCATTGAAGATCCTAAGGAATGAGTTGTTGGTAGACTTGTGCATTGGGTCAGGTTAGAGTTGGGGTAGGTCACAAATGCTATGGGTCGGGCTGAGTTGGATAAAAAAAGGTGGAAAAGAAGTCAAGTCAGGCTAGGCCAAAGAAGATGCAAAACGGACCAAGTTGGGGCCAGTCTGGTAAAAGTCTATGTATATCACCTCTAATCTTTGGCAGTGGACCATTGATAAGCAAGTGGAAAGCATTTATTACATGATAGAGTTTAAAATCCCTAAAACTTATTTACCAAACTTGACCCTTTAAAGACCCATTAACACATGACACTTTAGAGGACCGACCTTATTAAGCCTATAATTAACTAGACCCTTTTATAAATGGGCCGGTCAATGACCCTTAAAGGCATCCTTTCTATTTGAACAACTCTAGTAGTTTGCACATAGAGACAAGTACTAATCTATATTTTAGGAAGGCATTGACAATGCTATGGATCGTATCCAATGGTATGGAGGTAGCTGCACTCTAGAGCATTAGATAGAGGTGTAACATAACTTGTTTCCATTTTCTCAATTTTTGAATTACACAGTCATATTCTTGGGTATTGATATGAATGGATTGGTGTTTCCTTGTATGATAGTACTACCATGGAGTGCTCATGTAAATTTTACTTACCCTAAAAGAGAGATATAGGTATTGGACATCTCAATAATTACAAGCATTATATTAGATTAAGTCTTTCTCCTGATTACCCTATATCACCTATTTGTTCATTGTTAGTTGAGGTTTAATAGGGTAAGAACTACTCATCAAGTCCATGGTTGAGTTTAATAGCGAAGTCCTCAGCAGCACCCTGATTGTTGCTGTCATCTTCCTTGTCGTCAAAAGGACAGGAACCAAAAGTAGTTGACGCATAGGGTTGGATGGGCATCAAACGCTCTCTTTCTTTGTGACTATGCCACCCTTTACCTCCTATCAGAAACATTAATAAATCAAGCCTAAGTGTGTTGCTTCCCAAAGTACTTTTTGGTAGAGGTCGCTAGTGAGCCTGTCTAGCCTTAAACCGACCTATTTTTAAGCCTGTTTGCCTGGCCCACGAGTACCCCGACCCAAATTTGGTTTGACCCACCTACCAGGTGGGTCAAATATAAATCCAAATTTCCAAACCCAGACTCTATTCAATTCAGTTAAAAAAAATTGATTTCGCACCAAAGCCGTAACTAGCTGTTGATCGTCCCCTATAAATAATCCTCCATTCAATCCTCACAATTCACTCAACTAATTCTCAATCTCTCATTCTCTCAATCTCTCAATTACTCTCAAATATAATTAGTATTAATTTTTATTCCTAATTACTTTCTTATTTTTAATTAATTTTCTTAATTAGTTCTATTTGCTTTATTAGTCTTAATTTACTACTTCTTAAGAAATGACTTTGAGGAGAAGAGCTATTAATGTTAACAACTCGTTCGATGATTCGTTTCAACCACATGAAACGAATACTGATACTTTCTCTTAATAGTTGGAGCACCATATTTTCGGAGTTCCTACTCTGAGTACTCAAATTCATTAAACACCAACTTTGAGGATGAGACCTCCTAGTAGTGGCCAAGGTAAATTCTAAACTTCTAATTTTGTAAATTATGTTTAGTTTGATATATTTTATTTCATATGAATGTTAGTTTAGTTGTGTATAGTGTAGTTTTTATGACTATTAGTTTAGTTGAATATATTTTAGTTTTACATAAAATATAATTTTATTATTAATTTAAACTAATTGTATGAATATTCGTATATAATTATTGGTGATAATGATCGTGGTTATGAAACTACTGCACTTGATAGTTCTCAATGTAGAAAGAAACCTCCAAAGGTTTGTCCATATTATAACAAAGTTCCAATCACCGACCTTTCATCCAAAGGGAAAAAGTTTATGTGCTATTGTCTCATTTACAAGAAAACAAGAAAGAAGTCGCCTGCAACTTATGTATGGAAGATTGGATATATAGGGACATTGTCCCATCACTTAACCGCAGTACACGAAAATTTTCTCGAAGCAGCAAAAGTGGGAGGATAATCTTCAAGCTAAACTCAACTTCATGGATTCATAGGCAACATGCCCCAGAGGACGTATGATTTTCATGTACAATAAAAATATAATTATTGATGAACTTCCTAAATTTTTTATTAATGACGAATTTCCCTTTAATATATTGAGAGCCCAAACTTTGAACATTTTACTAGAGTTGTCTTACAACCCGTATTTAGATGATTCCCTAGGAACACCCTTAATCGCCATACCCAAACTACCTATTACAAGTATAGAAGTTATTTGATAGAAAGGTTTTGTAACTTCAATGGTCGTGTGAGCCTTACTAGTGATACTTAGACTTCTAGTTTTGGTGAACCTTTCCTATCCATTACTGCCCACTAGATAGATGATGAGTGGTTGACTTAAAAACGTATTATTTGTTTTGAGGCAATTGAGGAGAGACATACCGGGTATAGCCTTCAGGTATGTATTGTAGAATACCTTCAGACTTTCCATTTGCTCGATAAATTATTTATCTTTTTCCTTGATAATGATACAACTAACACCAAATGTATTGATTACTTGAAGACATACCATAATTTGATGTTGTGGAATGGGGTAAACTTTTCTACGTACATTTTTATGCTCACATTATGAACTTTTAGGTTCAAGAAGGTTTAGGTGAATTGACTCAATTTCTTAACCCCATTAGGAGTATGATTACGTGGATTAGGATCACGGCCTTGGTTAGAAGGAGGTATATGACCTTGTATAGAGAGAGAGGCCTTAAGAAGAGGTAATGGTGTATCGATACACCAACTCGTTGGAACTCAACCTATATATTGTTGAAGGATGCAATTAGGTATCGTGAGGTTTTTATCCTTCTCTTTAACAAAACTCAGGTGGTTCTAGAAAAATTTATAACGGATGAGAAATGGACTACCGCTACCTTTATTCAAGACGTTTTAGCACCCGCAGCCAAGATTTTCTCCAAAATCTATGACCCTAATATTAATTTAGTTATATTATAGTGTATTTCAGTCGTTAACACTAAGGAGCATTTCTATGTCTCTTAAATTAGTGTTGTTCTTACAAGCATGTTAAATAAGTGGTACGCTTACTTCATGGAATTTCCCATCATTTACAACATGTCTACTATTTTTGATCCTAGAGCTAAGGATCAAGGATTAGAGAATTTTCTAGAATTTTACTCTAGTACTACATGTCTTAGGTACAATATTGAGGTGTCTATCGATAAATGTAAAACTATTTTATCTAGTTTACATGATAATTATGCAATTATATATGCTCTTGCACAAAATGTATCATCTTCCGGCAAAATTTTCGGTACGAGATTCATGTCAACACTTACTAAAATTCTTTAAAACCTAAAACATCGGCTTCTTTTTCTTCATCTACTTTATTTTCAATGTCTATTATTAACGATTATCTTTCCTATCAGCATGAAATATATAAGAATTTTAAAATTATTAAGTGGTGACTTGTTCACAATCAACAATTTCCAGTTTTGATGAGAATTGTAAAGGATATCCTTAAGATTCCTGCCTCCTTCATTGCTTCCGAGTTTGCTTTCAGTGTAGTTAGACGAGTACTTGAAAAGAGGGGATCCCCGTTATCTCCTGAAAGCATTGAAATATGTATTTGCAAAAGGGATTGGGATCAAGCGGAAAGAAGGACGAGAATAATGAAGACGATCCTTAGATGTTGATGGAGACGAGCGAGGAATTCGATGGAGGTGAAGGTGGCTCGGGACCGCAATTAGGCCAGCTAGCTAGGGACCACTTTGATTTCCTCAAGATACATAGGCAACTTATATTTGGAAATTAAAATTTAAATACAAAATTAAATTTTGATTTCCAAAATTAACTACAAGACCTTTTTTCCCCACCCTCAAAAATAACAAAAACAAAAAAGTTGAATGTGATTATGTATTTTTGTTAATATATGTAATGAATATAAGAATATCAATAACAAAATTTTGGTAATATATAACCTATATATAAATATTTACAAAATATATGAAAAAAGAATGTGATTACATAAATATAAAAGTTCATAACAAATGTGATTATGTGTATATAAATATTTAATTATTTTTGACAAAATTTAGTTCTTTTAAATGTTTATAAGTTTGTGAATAAGTTGTAAAATCGTCAAGTTGAGACCAAGTCCAACCTTAGACTAACCCTAACTCTGTTTGGCTCACCCCTAAAATTTGGCTCTAGGCCCGGTTCGCCCCACTAACCTCTACCCCATTTTACCCCAACCCTAACCTTTACGAGTGGAGCTCCCCTAGCCTAACTCATGACTAGCGCGACCGACCCCCACCTTACAGTTGGGTCCCGGTCCAACTTTGCCAAGCCTGGCCCCGTGGCCATCCTTACTCGTCGATGGTAATGAACTCGAGAATGACATGCACCATAACCCTTTATTCATTTTAGTAACAATTAAATTCTTAATTAAAATTAAAATATATTATAACAACTATTATTCTAAATTTTTTACAATTATTTCAATATATTCTTAAATTTTGGTAAGAATTATTCTAATTACGAGTTAATATAAAATAATGTTATTATCTATTTTTCATTTCTAATTCCCAATAATCTTGATTATGAAAAACTAATACTGTAAAAAAATCTTATTCTTAATTATTTGTAATTATTTCAATATATTATTAAATTATATTATATTCATAAAAATTATTCTTAATTTTGAGTTAAATATAATTTACTAATAACAATTACTACTGTTATATATTTTTCATATCTAATTCCTAATATTATTAATTATGAATAATTAATATTATAAATAACTATTATTCTTAATTGGTCGTACTAATATAACAACTATTCTTCTTATAATTAATTTTATTAACTATAATATTATTCTTAATTATTATTTATAATTATTTCAATATATTCTTAAATTATTCTTAATAATAAGTAATTTAATAATTTACTAATAACAATTACTATGTTATCTATTTTTCATAGTAATTAATAGTAGGAAAATGGTTAGAAGTAGTGATAATAATTAACATTAACTAACTATAATGTAAATAAACATGAACACAATTTATGACAATGAACTAAATGACATAACACTAATTAAATGAAAAAATACTAACACTACTTAATACATATTAACACTAATTTACACATATTTAAGTGACAATTTAAGGTTAGAGACGTTAACAACTAGCTATGCTACATGTAGGTTAGATTTATAAACGTTGCACGTAACTAAACGAAAAGAATGCAAATGACGAGACATCAAGTTGGTGACGCAAAAAACCCAAATCGGGAAAAACCACAGAGGCTTATATAGGTCGCCGTTTCAATATGTCAAGGACTAAGCCTTTTGTTTTACATATTATAAGAAGCATTTGTATCGAATTAAAATAAAATAACGTAAAAGTAAATGTAAATGTGTAAGCTGATGCATTAAGTATTGAGTAGTTGAGTTATGATATGTAGCTGATAATCTATTCTCACTTATGCATACTCCTTTTATACTGTACATCCTTTTCATTTCTTGGTTTACTTTTGGTCAAACTCTCAACTGCTTCTTCTCCTACTTTCATGCCATGCTTATCCATTTTCTACAATGCTTTGCGTCTATCTTGGGCTTGTATCAATCCATTTGCAACTACTTGATTCTCGGAGTGTTTGTTACCTGCCAGGTTTTCTTGTGTACATGTCCAGGAACAATGATTCTTGATATTTATACTAAAACACTTAGTTGCAACCGTCATTTCTTGCATCACCTAGGTAATTATCACTTGTCACGTCGCCAAAGTGACGTGTACAATGACAAAAATTTCACCATAACAATTTGCCCCTTGAAAATGAATAGTTGAAGAGGCAACAATTTTCTTCAAATTCGAATTTTCAAAAAACCCACCGCTTTCATTGTACAACTGTTAGAAAACGCCTCAGAATCCTTTAAAGCATATGTCCTAAACTATCACGTCACTTCTGCCCTACAATTCTTTCAAACGTAATCACTACTCTTTCTCGATTCTCACCCAATTGATTGCCACACCAGGTAGTTTTGCCTCCTATCTTCAATCCTTTTATACCTCCTTTCTTCAATTCTACATGGGCAAGAAATCCACAGCCACTAGAGGATATTTAAGAGTAGCCGCCATTAAGAAAAAAAGAAAACGCAAGTCCGCCGTGAGAAATGCAACCCTCAGCTAAAAATATGTTCCAACTCTACCACCATCCAAACCTATAAGGATCTTGATTCTTTCAAACTCTTAAACAATTTGACCGAGGTGGAGGTCTACACTAATGGTGATCGGTCAATCACTGGTTGTCCTAACGACTACATTGCAGTCTACGAGTACCCTTTCCTATTAGGATATAGATATCCCTGCACTCCTCTTGTTAAGGATTTTATGTTGACTTATGGTTTTAAGTCTTGTTTGATTATTCATTGAGAATTTTCAAGGAAATAAAAGTAGTGACAAAAGGGAGGGTTGCCCCGTTTAGTGTGTCTGACCTTGCTTTTTCCTACTCTCTTAAGATCATTAATGAGAAGGGGTACACTTTCTTTTTGAACCTAGTTAGGCAAGCCTTAATAATTAACCTAGGGTTAAATGATAGGGGTTGGATCAAGTGCTTTGCGTTTGTTCCCAAGGCCAATATGGGGATAGACAGTGCCTGGATCGCTACTGGAGGCCCTCTTGTCCTAAGTATGTTTCTTGTCAATTGTATGATTTTTAATCGATGGTTTCATTAATAAATGTCTTACATCTCATGGCTTACAACCCCAAAACTTAAAGCCATCAAGCCAACACCTTCCTCAGCCGTCTAGACCTTTTCCTTTTTGGAAATCAAAGGAGATAGAAGAAGTTTCAGAGAGGTTGCGTCAAAACTCGTATATGGCTTGGGCACTCTGCAAGAGGAAGAGGGATCTTCAAAAGGGAAGTCTTTCATTTTAGTCTCTAAGACATCCAACACTTCTCCTTCTATCACCATGTCATTGCCTTCAGGTAACCGCTCGATTTTTTATTTTGGTTATCTTGAACATTTGCATCGCATGGGTATCTTACCGCATAAACTTGGTTGAATTTTGTTTGTGTTTAGGTAGCGCTTGAGTATCTCCACCTAGGATGTCTGAATCTAAAATTTGGGAACGGTTGAGGGCCAAGAAGAAGAAGATCGGCTCCCAAAGCAGGGGTCCCCGCTAGGCCTACTCAAGCGATCCTCCCTACTACTAAAAATGCCTACTACTAGCACTATCGCCATCATAAGGGCTCCAATTTCCGTCTCTCAATGACCACCTCCAAGGACTGCTCTGCCTAACGACTTCTTTATGAGTTAGGCTACAAGCGAGGTCACCCATCAACAAATTATACTTCATCTCTGGTTCATGGACAAGGGATATACTCCTGCCATCATGTTTCTTGCTAGGGACCAGCTCTTCCTACCTAGCTCAATTATGAGACAAGATAATGTCCTTGGTGGCAACTTAGTCAACAACATCGCCTTCCACAGCTTTAGGGTAAGACTTCTTCCTCATGTACCTTAGTGTTATTGATAAGCATTTCCCCTTCAATTCTTCTTGGACACATGCCTTTCAAGATGCCATGCTCCTTTGCGTCTATACATCCAAACTAGAAGAATGTGGCGCACTCATAGAGAAGGTCCTTGCCCTCAAGAGGGAAGTGATTGATGCACTTAAGGGACGCGTCAAGGTCCTTACCAGCGACCTAAAGAAGGCTTAGTCATTTATGGAGTGACTAAAGAAGGAGCATACTTGAGACCTCAATGAGCTTAAGGAGGAATTGAGGGCTAATTACGAGCCCAAGGACAAGTTTCAAAACTTGTAATCTGAGTGTGCCACATAACTTGCTGTACTAAAGGAGTCCTAGAGCCAAGCGTCTAATCATAACTAGGAATTGAAGGGAGAGGTAGAGTCCCTTAAGTACCAACTTGATATAGAGATATTAGGTATGAAGTGCAATTAGATGAAATGCTTTATGGATGGAAAGCTCACGAGAAAGGAGCCCTAGACAATGATGGACAGGTATGTAGACGCTGAAGGTGATCTTAATGACTTAGCATCTGCAGAGGGGAAGGTATGCCTGGAGTTGTGGACACAACCACTTTGGTGGTGCAAGAAGTGATGATAATCAAGAAGTGATGATAATGGATACCCCCCTTATTGTTGCAAGGGATGTGCTTCAGAGGAGGTTCCTGCAGACATTGCAATAGAAATTCCTATAACATGATGGATGCCCTTATCGGAGATGCCCCGACTAAAGATGCCCCTGTTGTTATTTGAATTTATATCAACTGCTTAGCTGTCAAACAATCTAATTTTATGAACTTTTGAACAATTTGTGTCGTTTAAATGTATGGTTGTAATATTCATACATTTCTAGCTTACATTGCTAAGTAATTTATTTTGCTAATTTATCATATATTAGCTTTCTACTAGATCTGCCTTTCTACATGTTTGTCGCTTGTTTGTGCTTGTCATCTATTCATACTTGTCACTTACGTGCATTGATTTCTTGGGTTTGTTGCGGATCCATTATGACTTAGGCATGTATGCTTCTTTAATTTGTGTGTGTCTGCAACTCGAGCGATGTTCTAGTGTTTCTTGTTTGTGGCACTTCTATGTGGTAACGCGTCTACGTGTAGGTGTCAATCATTTGATGATGAAACCAATAGTTTTTTCATGGTGGGAGACACTTAATTGGTGACGTTCAAGTGTTCAAGTCGTTCTTTGGGATTAGGTCGCGACTAGTAGCACAATGTATAACTTGTAATTTCAACTACAAAATTACAATGATTGTGACTAGGGGGAGGCCGTTGGTTCCCCAAGAGTCCTCCGATGAGCAAGTCTGTAAATCAAAAATGGAGAAAAAAATAATAAATAATTAGAAAAATAATAGAAAACAAGAACATGTCTCTTAGTAGTGATACTGTTTTAGATGAGTTGTGTTCCAACTTCTTGGTACATTATAGACCCAAAATCATGTCTCCTCGCATAACGACCCAATGACGGACCAACTTTCGCGGGTAGGAATTGTCTTGGGTTGAGTTGAGTGTGTGTGATCTCAAAAACACCTCAACGCCAAACCTCGAAAAGACCCAAACACAAACTAGAGCCCAAACACAAATCGGTGAAACATATCACCCAAAATCCATCCAAAATTTCTCCAAAAATCAAACCTAAATTCATATAAATTCAGAAGCTTGGCGTGGTTTTAGTCGATGCTCGAAACCCTACTTTAAGCGCATAAGCAGAATCTTCATCAGCATTACGCATCAAGTGCCAGCATCTGGCATCAAGCGCATGTTAGGCGCCTGACACTCTAAGCAAGTGTTCAGCACCCAAAGCAAGCGTTTTATGCTCTTCTTGCTTCCAATGCCTGAACCGTAATAGATATTGCCCAATTACTTATTTGAGCATCTGACGCACCGCTCAGTACCATACCCAGTCTTGTGCACTACCCTAAAAGAGCTCTTAGTTCGCCTCAAACTTTTGTGTATTTGAGCAAAAGATTCTCTTCATGAGTGCTCAATGCACAGACGTATAAGTTGTGCATCTGATGCTTGGTCTTGGCATCCAATCCCCAAGAAACCGGATTTTTTGCCTATAAATACCCTCTTATTTTCCTGGCCTAAGAGGTTGACAATTTTTAGAACCTAGAGCATTATTACGTTGTTGAATACTCCCTCACATACTCTCAAACATTCACAAATACAAAGCAAACACAATTGCTAATCCTTAAGGCAACCCTCAAGCCTTAATCCAAGGAGAAATCATAACTCCTTCTTTAAGTACTCAAGAAAGACTCAAGAAAAGGAGCTATCCTTAACGGTAAACACTGAGGACCCCTAATCTCATTCAATATATTTTATGCTTTCTCTACTTCTACTCCATTTACTCTCTAGTCTTTAGATCTAGTGGTTTCCATCCCCTCAAGACCCTTGGATTAGACATATTTTGTGATAATTATGAGAGGTGAAAATCCCTCTCACATGAACTCTAAATTGAATACCTCTTACAATCTTGATGAGTCTTAATTTAGCAAAGAGACATCACCCTTGATGGTTTCTTCAGATCAACTCACATAATTTATTTTCAATGTCTCATTTTACCTATGATGTGAAGAGTTAAGAGCAACTCCTACTTCACTAGTTCAAGCCTCAAAATCCTAACTTTGAGCATCTTATTCATGGAACCATCTTCATAGATTGGTCTCCTCTTAACCTTTCAAGCAACCCCTCTCCCTTGCATCTTACATATTATAAGTTATTTTATGCCTCTTTCTCTCTTTTGCATTTGGTCTATGCTGCTAAGATTTGGACATCTTTAATCTAGCTAGATTTGTCTCTTTGACCTATTTTCATGACCAAACCTTAAATGTGTATCATCCTTGAATACATGTTTAGGAGTTATCCTTAAAGACCATTTCTTGCATTAGATCTTATAATACATACTTTGATGTCTATTTATATTTTCAATGTCAATGATGGTCTATGTCTAAATCATACTTGCCATTTTAACTAGACCCATCTCTTCAAGTCAGAGCATCCCATAAGGAAAGGCCTCCTTTGGCCTTAATCTTCATTTGAATAGCACTATTCTCCAACTTATCATGCATAATCCTTATTTGCATCTCTACTAACCCTAACCCTATTTTCATTGTCTTTTATCTCTTGTCTCTTTTGTCTAATTTTAATTATGCATTTCTTATTACATAATTTTTATTTTGTAATTGCATGACCACTTTTATCTTATGCTTATAATCAAGACCTATTGATTGTAATCATGCCTAATAAGATAAACTTGGACAACTGGCTATAGGAACCCTAAAACTTATGGACACCTAATACAAGTGTTCACCTAATTTAGACATATGTGCATAAAGCTTAAATTGCTCAACAAACTAAATTAGAGTTTGATATCTCTTGTCTTTGCATGTTTTCTTAGGAAAAGAACCTGATTTATTCTCATCTATTAGCCAATTTTTTTGCACACACTCTCGGATTAAAATAAGTTGCTCATTCCTGAACCTTCTCATGGTTCGCAGACCAATTATGTTAGTCATAAGGGGATTCAAATTCCAGGTTTTTCAAACAGCCCATTAAATATTTGGTGGTGATTTCTTGACCCATTTAATGTCTTGAAAAGATGCATAGCTATTCTTACCAATGTGCAAACCCGTAGGGTGCTAGTGGGGGAGAGCTCCTTCCTCTTTTCTTCTCCAAAAAGGGAAGGTTGTATTGCAAAAACTAAGCTCTCTGATGGAAATTCACGAATTAAATTGTCCAACCGAAACCTAGTTGGGTACTTGACCCTTTAAATTTTGCCGAAAAAAGCCCCTACAATTTGGAGACTTTGTTGGGGAGGTTCATATGCTTACAGCTTACTTAGCTATGCTTACGAATGAGCTGCCAAAAAAATTCAGTTTGTGTGCTTATAATTGGCTAGAGATTGTATTAGACATACTTGCAGTCATGAATTTAACTCTCCGCATGTGGAAGTTACACCTTAGGTCTCCGTCTCACACGAATGTGATCTACATTTGAGACACCTTGGGAGTGGAAGATTAGCCAATAATGATTAAGGCTCCTGGACATACCATTGGCTTTTCCAGAACTTACCAAACTATGGCGTTTGGCACGTGCTCTTGGCGGTGTGTTGGGGGTTGTCCTCTTACCTTGGCCTCTTTCAAGTAGTGGCTCTTGATAAATGGATCTTTCTCAAGGTCATCGACCCTTTGACTCTTGTATCCAACCCTAGTTCATGCTAAAACTTAGAACCTTGGCTAGGTGAAGACTTATACTTGTCTTATACATTCAAACATGCTAGCATGACTATGTGAACTTATGTGTTATTTCCATGTTTTTTGCACTAATGATGGATCTATCTTTGCAAAACCCTAGGGAGACCAAAACCCCTAAAACATGAATTACATGTGTCCTTGGTCATGAACACCGATTAGGTTTATTTGCATCATTCCATGCATCAAAACCTCGTCTAAACTGTGTCATATCCGTCCCAAGTCTCATTATGTTCCATTATGCCCGCGTCATGCCAAACCATGTCGCCTGAAATCCTAGCCTCACCCTACTAAAATGTCCCCTTCAACCGGTAAAAACCTAAACTATCTCTCAAAATGACCCAAATACGGTAAAAATCTAACCTTACTAGTCAAACATGACCCAAACATGCTAAAATTTTGACCTTACCTCACAAAATGACTCAAATTTCCTCTTATATTGCCTCTTAAATTGCCTCAAACACAATAAGAACCTAACCTCATTCACCAAATGTCTCAAAGTAATCAAAGCCTAGGGAAAATCATACCTCTCCTATGAAATAAACCATGTCATCGGGGGAAATCATACCTCTCCTCTCAAAATGATCCAAGCAGCAATAAAAAGCTTACCTTACCATTGAAATGCCTTAAGCACCAGGGAAAATCATACCTCTCCTTCGAAATGCCTTAAGCCACTGGTAAAAATCTGACCTTACCTTCAAAATGTCTTAAGCCACTGGTAAAAATCTTACCTTACCTTCGAAATGTCCCTAGAAATGGTAAAAAGCCTACATTACCTCTAAAATAACCTATGCCTCTTGTAAAATACCAAATTTACCTCTAAAATATCCCATGTCACCAGTAAAACCCCGAAATTACCTCTAAAATGCCTCATGTGCCCAATACAACCCTAAGTTTACCTCCGAAATGATCCATGACCCTGGTAAAACCCTAAAATTACCTCTAAATGTCCTATGACCTTGAAAAAACATGAATTTACCCCTGAATTGCCACACCGGTAAAAACCTGAGTTTACCCCTGAATTATCGCTCGATAAACACCTGAATTCACACCTCAAATGCCTCATTGGTAAGACCCTAATCTTCTCACAAAAACTCTATTGGGTAAAATCCCGAAATTGCCCCTCCAACCGATAAGGCCTCAACCTTCCCACCAAAATCCTATTGGGGTGAAAATTCAAAATTGCCCCATCCAACTAGTAAAAATCTAACCTTTCCATCGAAACCTTATATGGGGTAGTATTCCGAAACTGCCCCTCACTTGATCAAACACCAAATTGCCCAACTGGGTAAAAATCTGAAATTACCCTTGAGCAACACAAAAAGCCTAAACCCCAACATGGGAATTGTGTATTGAGTCCATGCATATCGAGTCAGTCTCATGTATCTTGAATCATTTGGAAACGGAGGCTGACTCCCTAAACTAGGCCATGCATTTATATGTGTCTTTCCTCTATATTTGTGTGTGATAAGATTAGAGGTACTAGTGTAGTTTGGTCTTAGATCAAGGTAGATTTTAAACATTGTTTCCTTCTTTAAAAAATATTTTCTATTGTATATCTGTTATTAATCAAAATTGAGGGAAATAAAATTAAAATTGAGGGGAATAAAACAGAAACTAAAGTGAAATAAAACAAATTTGGGAAGATTTTGAAATAAAAGGGAGAAAATTTAAAGGAGGATCAAATAAGGAGGAGAGGATGAAAGGTAGTTAGGTTGAATTTGTACATATGAAGGCTAAACTATTGGAGAACAAAGTCGTGTAAAATTCTAACTTTCTTAAACAACTACACACGAGATTAGAAGGTTATAATTTTTTGACATGCAGTTTTAAAATCACATGACTTGCACTTGGTAAAAGTCTACAATTCTTGGTGCTTTCAGTTGTCGAGATATTCCTCAACACAAAAAAGCGTCGAGAAAACAAAGGGTTAAAATTTTATCCCCAACGCCTTCACCAAAGCGTCAAGGACTAAGTGTCGAGAAAACAAGGGATTTGTTCTAGTGGACCCATCTAATGATATTTGTATATTAGATAATATGACCTTTATGGATTATAGTGAGATGCGCTGGTGGTGTACCATAACTGATGATTTAGAATACCAATCAAACACCTGCCATGCCTCCCATATTATTTAACCATGTTCGAGGATCTTACATAGAATATTTAAGCACACCATTTTTTATACGAAGCATTTGGGTATGACGGCTAGGGATGATATTGAGCTACTATGGATAATACTATTTGGAAGGAGAGATTAGGGGCTATGCTCAACTTTGATCCATATGGGGGGATGGTAACCAGTATAGCACATGCTATGGGTTTTGCAGTGCAATGCCAGCTTCTCACCCCTATCGATGTGAATGATATTTACATTGACATAGATGCAATGAAGAGGATGGACTTCATTTAGTTTACACCTAACCCCGAGGTATTTGGGTGGAAGATGAGGAGGGTAGTGCACTACTACCTTTCAAACCCCGTGCTTATAGATATTGAGCGACAAGGATTTAACATTTAGAAGAATCTTGTGCATTAGGGGCAAGCACCGCGAATTCTTTTGGTGTCCTATTAAATGCTATTTTTTATAGATCTCTACTCCAATTTTAGTCACATGAGTTTCAAACTTTATTTAGAATCAATTTTAGTTTTATCATTTTTCCCACTTACAGAAGAAGAAAGCGCGGATATTTACTCCTATCCTTCATATATTCCACAAGGTAACTATCTCGGTATCATATTAAAATTTATAGAGAATCCTGCGTGCCTCTGGCGCCCAAGCTCAGCAACCTAGAACCTTAGAAGGTAACTCTTCCTCCTAAGCCTTTTGTTCCTCTTCTTTTAACTTGAAGGAGGAATTTACGAAGCTCACAATGATGATACAAGGCCAGGCTGAGGCCCAAAGGGGTAGTATGATTCACGAGAATCAAATATATGACTACTATGTCCAACATGGGGATTTTTCACCCTAAGTTAACTACCCCTATGATCCTTCTTAGCTCGGCCTTGTCCCTTCTTGGTTTGGGGATGGTACACCTACTTACCCTTATTGGACAGGTCCTACCATCCCTGGTGTCACTCCCTCTTTTTTCCCTGTATGATTATACTAAGATGGGGGAGTGATTATCGAGGCGATCCTGCCTACCCATATGTTGGACCGAGTTGGCCTCTTGGTTATACGGGTGGGTGGGATGGCCCAGCAGGTATGCCATCCTCTGGGAACTATCCTAATCAAACGAGATATGACTGGCCGCCCTACACAGATGCATTTGATCCCAATGTCAACCCAACCTACAACTTCTCCTCCCATAACGATGAGGAGAGGCGTAGGAAGGGCAAGGGCCTCAATACAAGCTAATCTTACCATGATTGATCAAACCTCCCCTTTTCTTTCTTGGCGTTTGTGCCGAGTACTATGCTTCACTTAAGCTTTGGGGGGGGGGGGGGGGGGGGGGGGGGGGGGGGGGTATTCCAAAAAGGTCAGGCTCTAGCTTTCTTTATTCCTCACCCTCTGTAGAATCCATGTATAGTTTTCTTTTCTTTGTTTTTGTGTGTTTTGAGTAGGAACTATTATTACCATGTTTCTCTTGTTTTACTTATTATTGTTTGTTCATGAGTATTTGCAAAAATAAAGCAATATGCCAAGGTATAATATTTTCTACCCCCCTTTTTATCATTTCATTGGTGCATTTTTTTAGTCTAGGGAAGTTGATTGTTGGAGGATGTATGAAATTTAATTGTCGAAGGTGTTTAGCCTGTTTTGAGGATTGGTTCGTTGGAAACCATTGGTTTTGATAACCATGGTTAGTTATTGATTGTGTTGAATTGCTTGAGTGGCCTTTCCCCCTCATCATACTCCCGTGCATACATCATCCTGTTTTTCTTTCTCTTTATTTTCCTCTTACAAAATCTGAAAATCCAAAAAGAAATTGATTTTTATTTTGCAAGGAACGTAGCTTGTTTTCTTTTGAATTAATTTTCTTGCATTGAGTTGGGCATGAATAGAATACTCATCTTGTTGAATGTTTTCCTTCCTAAACCTTAAGAGCTTACATGTTTTTTTGAAAGAGTTTAGGATGGACTAACTTTAAGGTAGATGAAACTATTATGATTATGACCCCTAGCTAAGAACCCTACCTTTTTCTTAGCTGAGTGAAATCCTTAGGATTAGTATTTGCAAACCCATGGAGAGGAAATCTTTTGAAGCCTTTAACATGATTTGCATTGAGTGACAAGGATCCTTAATTTGTCATGCATTGATCAAGAAGGTTCAACATAGTCAATGGAACAGAGCCCTCCGAATTAGGGGCCCTAAAATTTAAATAGTCCACTTGTCTAAAGGAGAAACTGAAAATAGTTGGGCTTGCCAATAAAGCATGAAAGTAATGATGGCATAAAGCACAAAAAACAAAAGCAAATTGAAGAATCAATAGGGAGATGGAATATGATTAATTATACTCTAGAGGGGGGGGGGGGGGTGAATAGAGTATAACCGATTTTTGCGTTCAGGATCTCAAGGTCTTGAACTGACTTTCAAAGGCGGAATATAAGCGTTAAGGCTTATCTTTAAAACTGGACGTCAAAGCCTTGAAATTGGTTTCAAAGTCTTTTGCTCAGGCTTTGATTGTTCGCTGCTTTGATTGATGAGCAAAGCAAACATAAAACATAAGCAATGAAGACAGAAATAAGATGAGACAAAACACGGAGATTTGATACGAAGTTCGGCAACTAATTTGCCTACGTCTCCGCCTAGGGTTTTCCAACCCTTAGGATTTAACTCGCTCTTTTATTACTTCCCTTAGAGACCTAAAGCACCCTAGAAGATCTTAATCCCCATCTTCTACTCCATAGCACCCCAGCTACACTTTAGCATCTCAGATCCTAGTAATAAAAAGCTCTCTCTTTTTCTATACATTTGAGTATTATGGGTACACTCTTAGTATAACACTCTCTCAAAATATTCTTTTAAACACTCAAGAGATTATACTTTGATTTTCTCTCAATCTAAATACAAGATAAAGTTTATGGAACTAGAGAGAAAATAATGAAGCTTTGTTGATGTGCTTGTGACTGAAAATCATGACTAAAGCTTCTGCTCTTTACTTTTTGTTTCGTTGTGTCTCACGTTGTCTCTCTACCTTTCTTTAGCTTCAAAGCTTGGAATATATACTGAACTTGATTTCAGGCCGTTGAAAGGAGGCTCAAAATAGGCTGCTGAAAATATGATTTGCCTTCAATACTTTCAGCAATATTTCCTCCAATATGGTTGTAGAGAATAATTCATTTTGGCTGTAGAAGATTGATATCATTGAATATTTTACAGCAAGAATATTTCCAGTTTATTTGCTGCACCTTGAAGCTTCAAAACAAATTTCTTTTTCCATAACCACAATGCTTGAATTTTGGTAATTACCAAAGTTAACTTGAATAATCTTCAACATATATGAGCATCACTTATTTGCTGAAATTAAGAGATATCTTTGACAGTAAAATCATGTATAAATAAGTTAGGTTAGTGCATAAAATAAGTGAAATAGGGAAAGGATAAAACACAAGATTTAGGCAATTAGAAGATTCTTATCCTTTGACAAAGTGTTTAAACTTTGCTGACTGTTTTGAGACGTGGCTCAAGCTTTTGAAGACGTGGCTCAAGAGTTATTCTCGTCCTTTGACAGAATGCATAAAGCTTTGCATTATAGCTTCCATTACTTCCAACACATTGTCAACTCTATGCATTTTGGTTTCCATCATGTTTTCAACTCTATTTGACTTTGCATTTTGACTTCCATCATTAAACATAAAAACATTAGTAATCAAGGTGGAGTCTTCACAAATAAAGCTATTGCAAAAAAAAAAAAATTTAAGTAGTCCACTTGTCTCTGCTGTTCCAAATTTTAGTTCTATTATTCTAAAGTTTTATTCAAAAATATTCTAAAGTTTAGTTATATAGTTTCAAATTTTTGTTCTATTATTCTACAAAATATTGGCTTATTTCTCTAAAACTCTTTTCATATTGAAATCACAATGTATTATACATTATGCATTTTGAATTACCTATATAAGCCCTTATATTTCTTTTCCTTTTTTTCATTGGTCTTTGTTGTAATCATCACAACTATTCAGATTTTAGTTGCCTCATATCTTGTAGAGATTGTTCAGATCAATATGTTGCCTTATTATTTTCATAAGATCTTTTCTAAAGCTAGACTACTTGTTGTTGAGAGTTAAAGAGGGAAAGTATGGTCTCATTGATTTTTTATTTTTGAGGTATTCTCCTCTTTTATCTTATTACTTTTTTGTTTATTTATTGCAATTATCCTCTACCTTCAACACATTTTCAGAATATCCCTTCCATTAAATCATATATACTTTCTCTAACTAATCTGACATATATCAGGGACAATCACATTATTTAGACACTTGCCATCAATCTTATATGACGTAATTTTCGATTTGACCAAATGCTCTAGGCTAGGGTTTCTAAAAATTTGATGATTTGGTGAATTGAAGTATAAATTTTCAATATAAATCATGAAAGCGACAATTTATCTAACTTAGAAAAGAAAAAACTTATAGACACAAAAATTGTAGGTAGCAGTTATTTTATTTTCTTATAAATTTTTTAAAAATTTTATGTGTAGAAACATGTGCAAAAAGATACGATTAAAGGGTGGTTTATTCTAAGAAAATAATTAATAAATAATAAGTAGAAATGTTTTAACAAGTGGTCCACCTTAGCAATATCCTAATATCGCCATATGGGTGATCATTAATAAGTTTGGATTAGTAAAGAAGAGATTTGTTTTTAAATTTAACCAAGATTTTAGATTAAAGGGTAATTTGCAAAAAAAAAATACCACTTAAATTTAGCAACTTGTGAAAAACAGCCATGTAATAAAAACATTAAAAAAAAATACCACATAAAAAATTCAATTACATGAAACCCCCATCTAGTGTTTTTTTGATCGTTGACCTGGTTTTGTGGTAATGATCAGTCAAGTGTGAAGCTTAAGTCCCCACCCCCCCCCATATCCCTCTTCTATTGAACAAAGCCACCTACATTTCTTCCATAATAGGCTTCAACAAATTGTATTGACTATGGGAAGGTAATTATCCCATTTAATTAGGAATCGTAAGAGGCAAATTTTGTACTTACTCCTCTGCATTCTTGACTTACCAAAATTGGACCACCCACCTAATCGAATTTTACCGACTCAATCATGGTGAAAAGCAAGCGAAAGTAGAAAGTCAAGCTACATTCAAAAGCATTAAAGGAGACTAATTTCTCAATAGTTCAAAAGTACATGTAATGAACCAATTATTTAAATTAGAAGCTAGGTTTGATAGCTAATTTTGTTAAAGCGTATGACTAGAGCAAAAAGATGAGTGAAGATAGAAAGCAAGAGGTATAACAATGGAGGGAAGGGGTAGAGACAATGAGTTCAGTAGAAAAGGAAGGGGAAAAAATTAGTTAAACCATCACATGCAACTCGTGAGCAACTGTAAACCCATGTTAACAACTCATTGAAATTTTATATATGGTAGTTTCTCACAAATTTTTTTATATGATAGTTTTTGACTAGAAAGTGTTTTTACGCGGTAATTTTTTGTAAATTACCCTATATTAAAAAATATTTGTTGAGAAAACTTTCTATAATTGAAATATAACTGGACTCGAATCTAAGTTATTGAGAACCTCATAATCCTTGAATTAGAGGGTAATACAGTCTTCTATAACATCGGGTGGTCATGACCGTTAATAGATTAAGCAGGAGGTAGCTGCAGAATTTCAAGAAAGGAGTAAACAAATATGAAAACTATGTAATTAAGGCGGGAGAATGTGGAAAATTTGATTAGAAACAGCACCTTAATAACTCTTACTTATTTCAGAAACAAAAGCTTACGCAATGAACCAGCAAAAGAGAGAGAAACCACAGAAACACATACATGATGATTACGCCTACCATTATTTAGCCTTTTACACTACTACACTTAGGCATTGAAAAACTTGCAGAATTCCCCTTACCATCCACCCACCACCCTCATCTCTGATTCTCTGCCATCGCTCAACTCCTTATCCCATCTTAAATTCTGATGGCCGATCTTTCACCACCTCATCCTCCTCCTACCTCGACCGCCAACTTCGCGCTCGAGTCTGACGACATATCGTCTCTCCTCCATAACCTCCTTCACAATTCATCTCAACCCTCCACCAGCAACCACCAGCAACCACCACCTCCTCGTCCTCTTGAAAACTGCCGAGAATTCCCCGGATCCGCAAGTTTTTCTGAACAACCCGCGTTACTTGACCCAAATTTCCCTTTTGCTGGAGGATATTATAGCTCTGGTCTTTCAATGGATGGGATCGATGATGCAGATTGCCAAAGTGAAGTCAGTCATCCAGTGATTTCTCTGTTTTTTTTGGTTTCTTCCTCTATTGTTTTTGTTTTTTAATAACCCAAGAACGAAAATTTGAAACTGTATAAACCAGATTTCAGTTTATTTATTGCTTGTTTTCAAAATCACCGCGCTTAGAATAGATTTGACTAATTTTTAGTTCATACTTCAGCTTTCATAATTTTGGTTTTGAAATTTTTGGAGTGGTTTATTGTTTTATTGTTTAGGAGGACGCGCGTGTCAAGTCAGCATCAAGGAGAAGCTCATCGAAGCGGAGCAGAGCTGCTGAGGTTCATAACATGTCTGAAAAGGTTAGAATTTGTTTATTCAGTTTAAACTAATACTATCTCCGACTGGATTTAGTACTCGCGAATTCAGGATTTTATGCCTGATATATATTGCAATTAATAATTATAATTTTTTTTTTTACCAAATAATTAAATAATAATACTAAAAAATATATCCAATTAGATAGACCGGTGAGTCATTTGATCCGCCGGAACAACAACTACACCCGCCCACTTGCTATTACTCTACAACTTTTAAATTACACTTTGGATGTGGCTATTGATTTGGATTTGAGGGTATGTTTTGGGTGTTTGATAAAATTTTTGGGGGACAGAGAAGGCGGCAGAGGATCAACGAGAGAATGAAAGCACTACAAAAATTAATTCCCAACTCCAATAAGGTGGTCTTAATTACTCGTATAATTTGTTTCGAAAATTCTGTTTTATCAGATCAACAATTTTAAAGGTATTGTACATTTTTTTTGTTTGTCCCAGACGGATAAGGCTTCAATGTTGGATGAAGCAATCGAATATTTGAAACAACTTCAGCTACAGGTCCAGGTGTGTTATCTTACGCTTAAGATTTTTAAATTTTTTAAAAAGTTTTTATATTGTAATGTTTGTAATTTTGTTTAGTAGAAATTCCGGAAATGATTTTTTCTTATCGGTTAGAAACAATTGATAAAGTAAGAACTAGTAAATCAATCGTAGATTCGTAGAAATCGATAACCTAGGTTAGGTCGAAGCAATGAAATGGTGCAATAGACTTTCGCTATTAGTGTGACTCCTTTATGGATTGGAAAGATGGTATGTATAAGCCCAAAAATGCTTTAAATTCGTGGGTAGGGAATGCGTTTAAAATGAGCATGGAAACGTTATTTATATATTAAAAAATGCCTTTTGAACTGAATCTGATTATTTCACTATGTTTGTAATGAAGCTTATGTTATTTGATTAGCAATATGGACCATGATAAGTCACTTTGTGTTAGTGGAATGTTCCCGGTAGGTATTTCAACTATTGGATTGTTTTCGGATCAAGGATTGAACCCTTATCACTTAGCACAACTACTCAACAAAGTAGGATATGCTTTACAACCAATTTGAAATTATCAACAAATGCCTAGATTATATAGCCGCAAATTTATGTCCAGATAACCAGATTTCATGCAAGATTTATCAACATATAGTGGGATTAATTCTCAAGGCTTTTGTCAACAAATCAACAAATCAATGCATGCAATTTTCGAACCAAAATAACACAAGTAACCAAGATAATTCAAAGGTTCAATTACTATACAAAAAACACCAAGTAATCTAACCTTTAGGTGATCCTTAATGGCTTTAGATACAGTCACACCACTCAAGTATTAAAGGCTTCAAAGACCACCTTCCAATATGCCATGGAATAGCAAGGAAAACTTAAAGCTTCACACTTCACGTGCAAACACTCAAAGCAAGAACGTTTTTTTTTGTAATCTTCAAATCTGTCTTTCTAATTATTTCGAGTTAACAGACACTATAACACCTTCCATATCCCTAATACACGAGTTTAAGTCCAACAACTGAGACTTAAACACGCCTAAACATAAGAATCCTAAGTAGCTAAAATACATGCAAATCTGATAAGCAAAATCCATAAGATAATCTAGATATTTACTTACCTAATACATGTCCGTAATAAGGTTTTTTGAGTAAAATAAAACTCTTATTAATCCTAACAAAAATCAGAAAATAAAACTAAGAATTAGTGTTGCATTTGGACTCTCATAAGTTGGATGATTCTTGGAGTCTTTACTTTCCTAGCAAGCTAAGAGTCTTCTTAATCGTCCATGCCAATTGGGTTCTTGACTCCCATGCCAATCTTCAGCCTTGAATCCATTATTGGATCCACGCCACTTTGAGTCTTGAACCTAACGCCTCAACCATGTCTAATCCAAGCTAGCCCACGCCAACTCTTGGTACAACCATCAAACAAATTCTTTGGTCCATCAATGAAAGCCTTCCAAGTCCAAGTCCAAGTCCTAGCAAGCCTAAGTTCATGGGTCTAAGTCCAAGCCCATGTAAGCTCAAGATCAAGCCTAGACCAAGCCTAAACCATATAAGGCTAAGCCCAATTTCATGTAGGCCCAAGCCTATTTCAAGCCCAATGGGCTTTAATGATTCGGATATGTCGGCCTACATATAGCATCCTATCCCTCTTGAAAGAAGTTTGTCCTCAAACTTCAAAGCTTCAACAGGAAAAATCTCTCCTGGAATATCTCAAAATAAAAAGGTTAGTAAAAGAAAAATTTTGAAGCCTAGGCAAGGCTTCATTACAAGCCACATTATTCCCTCCATGTGTTGGCTCTAAAATACATGCTTCTCCATATGACTCATCCACATCACTAAGCCCACAAGAGAATTCAGTCCTCCCTAATTCTGCTCCTTCCAAGGCCCATTCCTCCTCTTCAAGTGCTCTAAGCCAATCTGCCTCTTGCATAGCTTGAACATTCTAAACCTTTCTAAACTCCAAGCATTCCCCTTCATCCGAGCAAGTTCGTCTTCCTCATCCACTCCCTCCACTACCTACGTGGGATTCTCAAAGATTTGGAAGTCTGCCAAAGTCACTATCTTCTTATTAGGATACTTCGAAGAAGGGTGACCTAGTCCTTGACATCAAAAGCATCTCTGGGGTTGTTTCACTTTGGTAGTAGTGGTTTTGAATTTTTGTGGTAGTTTAGGTGGGTTTTTTGGGTTTGCTCAAAAACAGGGTTTTGGTAGGAATTTTTAGCAAAAGATCGTGAGGATTCAACTTTGCCTTTGGACTTGTGTTATTTCTTCACTTTAATATCAATGAAGTTCCACGGATCTTTTGGACGGTTTTGCTGTGGTGAGTACCCCATGGGTTTTTGCTTCCTTCCACACTTTTCTTCATGCCCATAAATTGAAGGTGTGGATAAATCTCCTCTTTGCCTCCTCCTAGTTTTAATGATAGCTGCCTCAATTGATCTTGCATGCAACACATCCTACGTTCCATGTCTTTCTTTTCTTGCTCCAAGAGTGCTACCTTCACTGCCCATTCATTGCTACTATTAATAGCCATCTTTTTTTAGCCAAGTCACATATTGCTCAGAAAAAGTCGTCCCAATTCCTTATTGTTGGAAATTCGTTACTGCTCGAAATTCGATGAAATTTATACCCAAATCCCTCCCTCTATAAGGATTCCAACGCAAAACAAAAATCTGAAAAAAGCTAAGTAGAACTCTGGCAAAAGACAGAAACTCCCATATTATCCCTACGTGTATAGGTATCTTCCAAATGTTCTATTCCCCACGGTACACGTGTGTTTCATAAGTGTGGCTATGCCCATATGCCCATATTTCTCCTTTGGGTCCTCCATAGTAATAATGGATTTTGGTATTTATTTGTAAGTTCACTGGTTTTACTTGATCAGCTGATAAATAATAATGTTTAAGACATCAAATGAACTATACTGGTAAAGCTATTAGTTCACTAAATGCTTGGAAAAATACTAAGTGGTGAACTTATCCATTTCATTTTAAGTTTAATAATTAGCAAGTTCCATTAACATACATCCATAAAACATGCGACTTATTGATTGAAGTTGGGGCACAAAGAAGAAAAAATAAACTTCAATGAATTTGGTTTGCTTGGATGTGAGTGCACAGGCATGCCTTTTTGTTGCATGTCTTATTACAAAAACAAAGTAGGTTGTTACTGCTTGGCATCTCACATTCCTAAAATATCGTAGCTAATTTTCCTTTATCTTTGTCTTCAATAACCGCTGCTCTAACTTTCTTTTGAATATTCACATTTCTAATTTTATCCCTTAAAGTGTTCCAATAAGCCCATCTTTGCATATGCATCTCTGCTACATTTATCTTTTTAACATACTCCTTAAAAGCTTAACATTTCGACCCTTATGATAATGTAGGCCAGATTGTCATCCTAAATAATTTTCCTTTTAGCCTTAAGGATACAATTTGATCATATAATTATTGAATTACGGCTCCCCTTTTAAGCCATCAAGATTTTATTCTATGGGTGACATCTTGATTAATGTATGTATTCCTTTGAATAACCGATTCCAAGGATTGGAAATATTCTTTCACTAGAAACTCATTTCCATCTTAAGTTACATCATCTTGACTAAGCGTCCTACTAATGCTAAAATAACACTCGGTACATTCTATATTATTCTTACTAACTATAAAACCACTACATTTTAACATTTGTCTCCATTATTCTTAGCATTCATCCCTATGCTAATTTCATCCACCAAAGCAATATCGTCCACAAAAAGAGAACACCGAATCTTATATCTACCTTATTACTTCGTCCAAAACTGTCGCGAAAAGACAGGGGCTCATGGTAGGTCCTTTGTGTAACCCAATCATAGTAGGAAAATCTTTTATAGTCCACCATAACTTCTAATAGTTAAGTATATCCTGATACATATACTTAACTAGGTCGATGTACTTACGTGGTATGTCCTTTACAATCATTGCCCAAAGCAATTCTCTTGATACTTTGTTATACGCATTCTTCAAGTCAATGAGCACTATATGTAAATCTTTATTCCTTGCACAATAATGCTCCTTTGTTTGTATGACAAGGTGGATAGCTTACCTAGCATAACCCAAACTTATTTTACAAATTACGAATTCACATCCTAATAGTTAAATACTTTTAAGCATCTCATTTGTTCTTATAAATCAACGCCAAAGTGCTATTTTTTTTTTATCTTATGGCTTCGTCCTTGTGCTCCAAATTTTGTTGAAGAGGTCCGTCAATCACTCAATATCAATGTTACGTAGGTGTCTCTATATCTCAGTTAGATTTAGCCTAACAACTTTCTTTAGTTTCATTTTCTTCAATGTCTCTATCCTTCTAATATACTTAACTTCATAGTCCTCAGTAAAGGTGTAACCTATAAACCTCACTCGACTTCCATTTGAATAACTCGTTAAAATATTCCCTCCATAAGCCTTTGATCTTGTTTTCCTAGATAAAAATCCTTTGGTTTTTATTCTTCACATACGTTCCCATATAAAGATCATTTGCCAATATTTGTTATCCTTCTCCTTTTCCACTTCTTAGAGTCTAATATCGTAAACATCCTTATAGACATTTGCCTTAGCCTCCCGAATAACTTTTCTTGCCTCGGCTTTAGCGTCCTTATATCGAGCAATAATGTCTTCGTTTCCAAATTTCCCATGGCTAAGTAGCATTCTCTCTTTTTCTTTGATTGCTTCTTTAACGTCCTCATTCTAATATGTTGTGTCCTTGTCCACCGGTGGTTTTCCATTTAACTTTCTGAGTATCTTCGTTACTACTCTACAAATACAAACCTGCGTCCTTTGCTAACTAGAGTTAAGGTCCTCCTTGAAAGCCTATTGGGTTTCTTAAACCAATCTTTCTATCAACACCTTGACGTTGGCCCCCTTTGATCTCCACTATTTGATCCTCTTTTCCCCTTTATTCTTCTTAAGCCTTGATTTGATACGAGTATCCAAGAACAATGGTATATGTTTTGTAACTATACTTTCCTTTATAATTACTTTGCAATCAAACAACTACTTTTATCCATCCTCATTACCAACACATGGTTTATATGGATTGCATTTGCCCTAATCCTAAAAGTCCCCAAATGGTTATCTTGCTTCTTGAACTTAGTTTTGGTTAGAAATGAGTCATACGGCTGAGCAAAGTCTAGGATAATCTCTCCTTTTTCATTTCATACTTCATGACTGAAACATTCATAAACATTTTCATATTTATAACGACTCATCTCTGCACAATTATTTAACTCTCCTTTAATAAACAAATCTCCATTTGGAAAAGCCCTTGTACCATCTAATCTAGGTCCTCTCCAAAATGACATTTGAGAGCTTTTTCGACGCCTACTTGGGTTCATATGGATTCACAATGTTCACAATCTTTATTTTATAAACGTTTTTTACTCTTATAATTCTGTCACCCTTCCATACATCTCAACAATATCATTTACTGGCCAATCATCTCTATTCATACTCATGGATGTAACAAAGTTTTAAGCTATCTGTCACAAGCCTCTCCCTTTTTATCCATAGGCTTAGGGACCGACACTAAGTAAAAAAGAAAAAATCCATCTGAGCAATGATGGATCTAGGATTTTCCGCCTGGTGAGTCACAATCGATAATCAAACATGTAATAAAATTTTTTTTACCAAACAACCAAATAATAATACTAAAAAATGCATCCAAATGTTCAAATAGTACAAAATACAACCAAATGTTCAAATAAAATTTTTTTGGCCGACTGCTGACTCACGAGGACAAAAAATGTATCCGCCCCTGGGTATAGTAACAATAAAAAGAATATTGTTGGAACCTCCTACGCAAGAAATACATAAATGAGTAAAAAAAAGACCACTTAGCATGACATATTATGAACTACGGGGTAATCATCATGATTTTAACAATTCAACCAAAGGTAATTGTTACTATTTCATGTCAAGGCCCTCATTAGCTTCCATCTAATCTATTGACAAAATCCCTAAGTAAGCAAACAAAGTCATCAAGTATTGAAAACAAAAGAAAATAGGCTTTCATTGATTCCCATATTAATTTGCCAAAACTACCATCACTAATATAAAAGCAAAAGCAACCATATACAAGTCAGTATACTATACTAGACTCTCTCTTAGAACACTATCATCATCCAGAGACATCATATCCTTAGAGAGGATAGGATAACATGTTAGCGGGAATCGAAAAGGGAGAAATAAGAAGTGGTGAATGAATCAGGAAATAAGGAGAGTGTAGCAGACGGATGAAACGTTAACGCCAAATTGAGATTTGAGAAATCAGAAATGAGTAGAAAAAAAAAAGAAAAGGGTGAGTTGGGGAAGATTCGAAACCTTGTGGCTGGTGTCAAAAGAAGAGTGCCTTACAATTCAGCTAAAGTTGTATACATGATGAAATATGTTGCAAATGGTATATAAGGGTTTTTGGGCCGACTTGTGAGTCATTTGACCCACCAGAACAAGGCCAGGATCCCCTAATGCATCCGAGCTTGGTCACAATCAAAGCATATGGAAAATGTTGTGGTTCAATTTAACTCTAAAGAGTCGTTTGTACTGTGTGGTGGATTCCAAAACTAAGCACACTCTGCATTATTTATGCTCCATAATCCTTAACGAACTCATTGTATAGTTTGTCGTCTTATTTGCATCTTAATATGAACTTGATGTTATGACTCTGTTATACCATATTGTACGTAATACCGAGAATAGGAATGCTTGCATTGCTCGGTTGGCTCCACTTTAAAACTTCGAAGAACCTAATGGAGATTAAAAGAGTTGAATATGTTCTTTCTAGATTCAAGTCTTTCAGATATAGGGATGCAACCTCAATTGGTGCTCTAGTGATCGGAGTAGGTGAATGACACTGTTATACCTAGCCTTGACGAAATTTTTGATAAACTGGTTGTGTATCTGTTGGCATCTGATGCTCAGTACCAATTACTAAGTCTTAATTATTATTCCTCTAGCTCCATTTATTGAATGTTGAATAGATATTCGGAGTAAGTGAATTATAATTCCCATTGGCGTGAACATGAATGATGAGTAGTTTTGAAAGTCTTCAACTCTGTACCACCATGGCCTTTGAGAAACTCACTTTTCATTTCCTATTACCATCAAAATCATAAAAAATCCTCTCCTAATTTTGTTTTCCATCCCGGTTTTATTATACTTCCTTAATTTATCTAGTGACATTGGTTCTGCTCTGGTTGATATGTATCATTTCCTTCTGTATAACACTAGCATTTCCTTTGTTAAAACATGTAGGCATTTTTCATACAATTAGAATTGGTTTGGAAAATACTATTGAAGTCTTTCATCCATCATGTCTGTTTTACAGATGCTAACCATGAGAAATGGTTCAAGTCCCCACCCCTTTTACATACCTGGGGAAATGCAACCGCCGTCTTTGGGACCGCTTGACGAGACCAACAACAGTAGATTAGGCTCCTTTACAGCATGTCAAGAGGCTCCTATGCAGGCCATGTTTAATCTTTCCAGCAGACCTGCTTTTTCAGAGTACAAGCTCTTAATGAACAGAATGACTGAGAATAACAGTTCAACACAGGCATTGGTTCCAGAACCTCCTATTACTGAACATTATAGGTCTTTCAATGCCTCCATATCCTCTAAGGTATCGTTCACAAATCTGCTGTTAAGTAATGCATCTCTTTTGTACATATTAATGTCAACAGTTATTTTATCATTTGTATGGAATATTCTAAAATGAGCTTGTTTCGACATTCTGAAGGTACTCTGCAAGGATCCTGTGCTACCTCAATTACAGTTGGATATGAGTCATTGTGCACAAAGTTCATCATCCGGCATCTCCTCTTGAATATGATGATAGTAAATCAAGAGCATTTGTTAAATTTGATATGTAACACTTGATATAAATCGATATAGAATAAGTACTTTGTTCTCACATAGTCCCTGAAGTCGATTATTATCTTAGATGTGAAAAACTGATAACTCGATGTTTTCATGTTTGTAGTCGGTCTGTTTTCCTTAGTAAGGGGATTGTTATAGATATACATCCCACACGGCCTATTTGGTACAAGGTTATGAATTGAGGTGATAAATACAACTGATTTTATTGTAAACTATCATAGGCAATGTTTATCTTCCAAGTAGGTGTTGCCTATTCATTGATTTTCGTTTCCACTCGTTCCTTCTTTACAGGGGTACTAATAGAATTTTGACGAATGGCAACAGCATGTTTTATTATTTATGCGGGATTTTCTGATCATAGTAAGTTTTATGCATGATCTGGCCCACAAGGGTAACGGTTCAACGTCCCAAGCTGGTTTCTTTCGAAGTGGCCATCTTGTGAACGGGTAAGTTACACCTAATGTTAACTCAAACATAATATTTGGCATATTTGGAATATTCAAATTAGCTTAAATTTTCCTTTGATACACGTATTTCTAGGATTTCTAGGGGTACAAGTATAGAATTTGCATATTCCTTAGAGTGGAATAATGGAATCTATTCACCTTTCTTTGTAGTCTTGACTAATGAGACACAAATATATACCAAATATCAATAATAACTTATATACTAAAATCATGAGCCTGTTTTATGCTATGGGTTGGATTATTTAGAACTAAAGGTCAATCCATCATTAGAATGCCCACTTTAAAGGTTCTCTAAATTTTTAGAAAGATTGCTATTCACTTATCCTTCTACTCTAAAGAAAAAAAAAATTAGAAAAAATCACTATTGTAATTCGCGAATTATGTGCTTCGCTATTCCGGCATCTCCTCTCCCTCTAGCTCGTTGTGCTTCGCTATTCCTATTATTTTGTCCACTTTTGTTGATTTTTCGATCAAATTGGACAAATTATGTGATTTTGGGAGACATTATGTTGTAAATCAGGCTTTGATTAGCTTTTTTTTTATGATACTTAATGTGTAAAATTAGTATTACTCATCATTTTTTGGTTGTTTAAGGATTATCTTGACCCTAATTGAACAATTAATGTTCCTTATTTGGTTGATGTTTGGTGATTTGTGAAATAAGATCAATTTTTGGTAGTTAGGAATCACATTTTTGCACATTTTTTTATTTTTTGATGATGTTTATAATCTATTAATTTGTCCCATTCATCATTTTTTACAGTTAATTTTTACAATTTTGCACTCTTTCTTTAATGCTTTTTCATCAAATTCATCTATATTGCTCCTTTGTATCTTGCATTTTACTTGATGCTCTCTTATATAGTTTGTTTGTTGAAACTTGATGAAAAAATAATTTGTATATTTTAATTTGTTATGCTATAAATTAGGAAGTAGTGCTAGCTATAAGTATACTTAAATGAACATTATTGTCTTTCTTTTTGTACTGTTTTATTATCAATGAATGAGTAATATAAGATTTTAGGGTGTGTGGTTAAAGGTGTTTTGTCGATGTCATTTTAGGGTGAATAAAATCATTTGATACTACGTGTGTATATTGTATAAGACTAAAATAAATGTTTATAATGTCAGGTGAAAAACTTCTATTAGACAACACAGGTACCTTAAAGCTTGCAAATTTTGGCCTTCCTCGATTTTATGCTAATGAACATAACATAATTATTACTAATAGTGGCATTACCTTGTGGAATACATGGTGTATTTTTTTTCTAGTAGTTTGTATGTTGTTGATAGCAAGATATTTGGGATCGTGAAGCCCCTAACCTTGAAAGTGGAACATAAGCTAATCCACTTGCTTGTAAAAGAGATCAAGAAGACTAGAGGCTACATGAAGAGGTTGGAGATCCTACAAGGTGAGTTGGGTTGGTATCTTGCGTAGCTTATAGGCCCGTTGCAACTTAGTTGGAAGTCTATCACATGTGAAGCATTGAAGAGTCCAAGAGCTTGAGGATTGTGAAGAGTCTAAGAATGGAGGATTTTGAAGAGTCCAAGAAATCAAGAATTGTAAAAAACAATGTCCAAGGCTTTGAGGATTCTTAGCATAGAGAAGGAGTCCAACAAGTATCAACTTCTTTAGAGTCCAAGTGCAATAAAACTCTTAGTAGTTTATTCTTGTCTAATCACTTAGTTAAATAAGAATTCTAAGATAACTCAAAGTCTAGTATTAAGGACGTATCGTTCTAGGCGTGTGTTTTATTTTTCTTAATTACTTTGATTCAATTTAGGATTTTATTAGTCGTGCATTAATATGTCATTTTGTGTATTGCTAAACTGTTGTAAGCTTGCCTTTTATTTAAAGAGAAAGCCTTGACTTTCATGAGGTATTTAGAAATTTTAAGTTAAAACTCATTCTTGCTCTTGGTTTGCACGAGTTGTGTGATCAATAGTGTCCTTGATAATTCAACCTTGGCGTGTTGGATGGTGATCTTGGAATCCACTTGTAGACACAAAACTGTGTCTTCTCGTCTAGCAGTCCAATGATAAAACAATCCTTGTTGGTGGACTTAGCTTTGGTATAGTTTGAGTATGTGTAAACCCGAAATCACCTCAAAGCCGAACCCCTTAAAGGCCTAAACACAAACCCGAGCCCAAAAACACATTGGCCCAAACACATAATCCTAAACCACCAAAAAATTATCCAAAAATTAACCTCTAAACCATGCAAAAGCATACTTCTCGGAGCACAAATGCGTGACGCTCAAAGTTGGCATTAAGCGCATGAACTGAATCTTGGCTAGCTTCAGGCGTCCAACGCCTAGTTTTTCCATTGAGCGCTAGCCAAGCATTTGAGGTTATACCTTGGCTTTAAGCGCACAGTCTGCTCCAAGAGCCTAAATTCAAACAGAACCTGATCAGATGTCAGTTCGAGCGTCCAATGCCCAACCTTGCAGTCTGGCACCCAACCTTGTGCGCCACCCCAAAAGCGCTCCTGACTCCTTTCAAGCCTCTTTTCAATTGAGAAAAAGATTCCTTTCTTGAGCATTCCATGCACAACCCTAGTGTTTGATGCCCTAAGTTGGCGTCCAACACTCAGTAAAACTGACTCTTTTTGCCTATAAATACCCCCTGATTTTATGAGAAATGGGTCATTATTTTCCACAACTTTAGAGCACCTTTGATTTACCAAAATACCCTCTCAATCACTCTCAAACACTCTTAATCAATCCCACACTCAAATCAAACACAAATCAAAGCATTCAAGGCATCCCTCTTGCCATCAAACATCAAGCAACTCATACCTCCTTCATCAAATACTCAAGCAAGACTTAAGCTAAGGAATTATCCTCAATAATAAACACCGAGGAACCCTCTTAAATTCAATCTTTTACTTATTGCTTTGTCTACTTCTTCTCCATTCACTCTATAGTCATTGGTCTTGATGGTTATACATTCATCTAAGGTCTTAGATTAGTCTCCTTTTCGTAATGATTGTGGGAGATGCAAACCTGTCCCATATAAGCCCTTATTTCAGTTTTTATGCATTTATTTGTGAGTTTTGATAAACTAAAGAATCATTACTCTTAATGATCTCTTATGATAAATTCCAACACTCTTATTTTAATGTCTCTTTTGCCTATGATGTGAAGAGGTAGGAGCAACTCCTACTTCACTAGGTAAAGTCTCAAAACCTTGATATAGAGAACTCTAATCAAGGAAACATCTCCATAGATTGGTCTCCTCTTCACATTTTATCAACCCCTCCCCCTTGCATTTTACTTATTATAAGTTATTCAATATCTCTTTTGCCTCTTTTTCTTTAGTCTTTGATTCAAAGATCAGGACATCTCCAATCTTTCTAGACTCAACATTTGTCCCATTTTCATGAGCAAACCCTAGGTATGTATCATATTTGAATACATATTTGAGAGTTATCCTAAAGCTTGTTTTTTGTTTAGATTTTATAAAGAACACTTTGATTTCTATTTTGCATTCTTAAAGTCAATGATGTTTAGGCTAAATCATACAAGTCTTTATAAACAAGACTTTAATCTCAGTTGAATTTCATCATTAGGAAGAGTCTCTTTAGGCCATTTGATAATGAAAATCCTTCAACTTATCGTGCATCATCCTTATCTTGCATTATAATAACTTTGTCTCTTGTCTCATATATGTCTCTTTCTTTGGTAAATGCAGTTAATTTAAAGATTCATATTTTGTAATGAGTGTGCATGATCACCATTTATTTATGCTCTAAATCAAGAGCGAATGATTATAAGCCACGTCTTATAAGATAATCAATGACAACCGGTCATAGAAACCTTAATCTAGTGGTCTCTTAACAAAGTGGTCACCAAATCTAGATTTATGTGCATGATTCTTAACTTTTTAAACCAACTAAATCTAGAGTTTTCTCCCTACTTTGTTATATGTTTTCCTAGAAACTAAAACTGATTTGTTCTCCATCTCTATGCCAACTGTTTTGCATACATTCTTGAATTAAAATAATTCATTCTCGAACCTTCTTATGGTTCAAAGGTTGGCACCAATTTTCCTTAACAGCGTATCTTACGGCTTTTCCTCGGGTATTCAGGCCAATCAATGCAAGTCGCACCAATTCCCATCCCTAGCAGAGCTCATTTAACGACAACGTTGATATACCAAGCCGGTGAACAGGTTTCTTGCAAACTAACTCTTATTTGTTTTACAGGTACTGGTGTTAGAAGAAAGATTTGAGATTACAGAGCATTTCATGTCTTTCTCCATCATGAGTCATACTTTGACATTCGTCTTATCCAAGAACCGGTCAAAGTGGGGGCTTTTGTAGACACAAAATCGTGTCTCCCACATAGTGGTCCAATAACAAACTAATCCTTACAGGTGGACTTAGCTCAGGCCGAGATTGAGTAGTGTGAAAACTCAAAATCACCTCAAAGCCAAACCCTAAAAGGCCCTAAACACAACCTAATCCCAAAGAATTTATCTTGGCCCAAATATATAACCCAAATCATTAAAAAACACCGAAAATCAAACTTCTAATTTGTTCAAAAGAAAGTTGCTTATAGCACTAATGCCTAACGCTCAAAGTTGGCGTCAAGCGCAAGAACTGAATTTGGATTAGCTTTAGGCATCCAACACCTTCTTTGTGTGTTCAACTTTAGCTCAGCGTAGGACGGTGGCCCTTGCCATCGAACACTCACTCTACTTTTAGCGCTTGAATTGAAATGGAATTTGATTTATTTTTAGTTATAGTTCCTAAAGTCCAGCTGTGGCGTCTAACGCCGAACCATGACCACTCCCCCAAAAGTGCTCCCATATCATTTCAAGACTCTTTTCATCTAGAAAAACATTCCATTTTAGAGTATTCAACACCCAACATGTGCATCTGACACCCTAAGTTGGTGTCCAACTCTTTAAGTTGGCTTTCAACACTCAAGAAACCAAATTTTTTTTGCCTATAAATACCCCAAAATTTTTCGAGAAAATGGTCCGAAATTTTCATAATCTTAGAGCACTCATTACTCTGCTGAAATAAACTCTCATACATTACGTAACACTCATACACTCAAATCAAACACAATATAGCATCCAAATCATCCATTTTCCTTCATACAGCAAGCAATCATAACTCCTTTAACACATACTCATCAAAGGCTCAAGTAAAGGAACTATCTTCAACGGTAAGCGTTGGGGACACCTCTTAAATTCAATCTTTTCTTTTCTATTTAGTCTACTTCTAATCCATTCACTTTATAATCTTTGTCCTTAATGGTTATTCATCTAACCAAGGTCCTAGGTTATAATCTTTTTGTGTAAAAATTGTTGAAGATGCAAACCTCTTCTACATAAACCATTATTTCAACTTTTATAAACTACTTAGTGAGCCTTGATCAACCAAAGAATCACCACTCTTGATTATTTCTTGTGATCAAGTCTTGGACCTTCATACTTATGTCTCTTTTGTCTATGATATGAAAAGTTAGGAGCAAATCCTTAGTTCAATAGGTTAAGCCATAAAACCCTAATTTTGAGCACTTAAATCAAGGAATTATCTCTATAGACTGGTTACCTCTTAAAAATTTTATCAACCCCTCTCTTTTACATTTTACCTATTGCAATTTATTTCATGCCTCTTTCCCTTCTTTTATTTTGGTCTATGATGAAGAGATTTAGACATCTCCAATCCCTATATACTTAATATTTCTCCTATTTTTATGAACAAACCATAGATCTACACCATTCTTGACTGTATATTAGGAATTATTTAAAGGTTCATTTTATGTTCAAGCATCATAATACATATTTTGGTTTAATTTTTGCATTCTTATGTTAATGATGTTCTAAGACAAACTCATATAAGTTTTCATGAACTAGACTCTATTCTAAGTTGAAGTTCATCATGAGAAATAGTCATTTTAGCATCCACTCTTTATTTGATTAAGAAAATTCTTCGACTCGCCTTGCATAATCCATTTTTTGCATCATTCTAACTTTGTCTCTTGTTTCTTTTTCTTTGTTATTGTGATTTTGTTTCATTAGACTTACCTTGTAATGATTGTAAGATCACTTTTATTTATGCACTTAGCTAAGAACTATTTTAATGAAAATCATGCCTAATAATATAAATCTTGGACAAATTGGCCATAGGGACCCTTAAACTTGTTGACATTAAATAAAGTGATCACCTAATATAGAATTGAAATCGAAGAACTTGAAATCTAATTACCTAATTCAAAGAAACTTAAAAAATTTAACAGGTGCTAAACAGGAGAAAGAGCATGTGCAAAACAAGCTATAGCTAACCCCCGAAGAACGTGTAGAGCAAACATAGTTACTTAGAGAATGCATTGATGTCTTCGCTTGGTCCTGCCTAGCTGTGTTAGTGATAAACAGTGATATTGTTAGAAGTCAGGTTCATCGAAATTGCAAAATACCCTAATTGAGCTGCAAACATTGTACATTTTCCAGAAAAGGACAATAGAGTCTAAACTTGTATGGATTACCGAAATCTAAATCAGGCTAGTCCAAAAGACGGGTTTCTATGACCCTACATCAGCATTTTGGTTTATAAAACAAACCTTTCCTCTATTCACATACAGTTGTGCAAGCTAAAACCAAAAAATAGTAAAAATGAATATGGAGAAAACCATCTTTATGACTCAATGGGGGCACCTATTGCTATATGGTCCTACCGTTTAGCATCAAGACACATGGGTGCCTCATACAGTTGACACAGTCATAAAATTTAGAGATCATCCAAAGCACTTTGTTGCCCTCCAAAAACTCTTTGAACAACTTAGATAGTTCAACATACGACTCAGCCTTCATAAATGTACTTTTGATATAACATCAAGCAAGTTGTCATCAGCTCTTGATGCGTTGAGATTGATCCTAATAAAATTAATGCTATCTTGGCTATGACACCCCTAAAAATAAAGAAGAAATTTGAAGCTTCTTAAGTCATTTGCTATCATCAATATGTGAGCCGGTATTCCAAAAACTAAAGAAGGATACACTAAAGGAGATTTCCTAAAAGCTTTGAACATGAAAAAAGCTATCTCCTCATGTATGGCCAAGAATTCCTCTTTGTCTATACCTCATAATCATCGACTCACTAGTTGGAGGATTTTCTAACTCAAGAGGTAGAGGGAAGAGAAAGTTCAATCTATTATGTAAGAAAGAAACAATCACACAAAAAAAACTAGTATGGACCCAAGGAGAAAATTTAGACTGAACTGGGCCGGACCCTTTTATTGTTAAAGAAAAACCTTTTTAGAGGTACAATGCAGCTTATAGACATGGACAGTAATGAGTTTTGTTTACTGACGTATCTTAATCAATTGAAGAAATTATTAGCATCTTTGTTCATGGAAAGCTACATCTAGGCTTAATTCCTATAGTGGATATGTTGGCAACCTCGCTAGAGGCCCGATCAAAATCATGTGTTTCCGGATCCAAAGAGAAACCTTTGAAATACAATGTCTCGTGTTTCAAATCTGAATGAAGCTTTTAAAATACAAATGACTCAATATCATCACATGTAGAGCTATGTTTAAGTCTGATTCTCATGGCAGATACGTTTACAACTTTACTAGGGGCACGATCATAATCTTGTGTTTCTAAATCTGAAAACAAGCAACTGAAGTACAATGCCATCTGTGTTTCTAAATCTGAAAGATAACCTTTGAAGTGCACCATCCTGAGTTTTAATTCTAAAAGAAACTTCTGAAAAGCAATATATTAGTCTCACCACAGTCAAGGGTTTATGAATCTGAACATAAACTTTTGAAGCATGTAAAAATGAGTTTCAAATACCTAAGTAAGACTTCTAAAAAAATAATAGAGCTACGTTTTGACCTAATTCCTTTAAAAGGATATGTTGGAAACTTCCCTCGAGGCCCATTCACATGAATAACAATCAAGCTTTGAACCCCAAAGAGCATTTCCAGCGCATATGCAAAAGAGCTCATGTCTCAAGCTCAATTCTAGTTTCTTTAGTTGCTTGATATTATGTAACTTTGTGCTAAGTTGAGGCTTATTCTTCTATGATTACTTTGGATCTTGGTCTTGGTATCGATTTTAAGTTTGTAAATTAAACTTAATTTCAAAGCTTAAAGAATGATAAGTCTAAATTAGAGGAGAAAAATCATGCGGTTTTAAACTAAAACAAAACCCTTTCTCTTTCATTGTGAAATTTTAGCCCCCAACCTAAACCCGAATTGGTTAGCCATATTTCTAGCCTTTCCAAGAGGCTTCACCTTCTTCCCAAACCTCTCCATCGATGACATAGCCTATGCCTCCTAGGTTCTAATCATTCGGACTTGGTCTCATTTTAATAAGAACAAAGTCTACGAATCATTCGGCTCACTGAAAGTACATTAAGACACCTCCCATGTGAAAAAGTTCCAAAAATCTTCGTCTCCCCTTCAAAATCAAAAGGGATAGCTATAGCCCGTGCAAGCTCCTAATGCCTCTCGCATTCTTGCGCATCAACCCTATCATACCTTACTGACTCTTGCATCCTCTTATCCACAAAAAACTTTGCCAAAGCCTCTTTCCCTAAAAACCTCCCCTAAAAAATTCATCCTTTCCTCCTTATTGGGAGAGACTCAGTACCGTGTCCGTGTCCATGTCCATACAAAATCATACATGCATCATGGGTCATGCCAAGTCATATTTGAATTAGATGTATGCATTTTAAGTCATACTAAACCTTATTTGTACTAGAATCATGGTCAGCTCATACAGGAAGGCCATCATTCCTCAAATATATTGAGCGATTACATACCTCTTTAGTTCGCTGCTAAACAAAGACAAGAAGGTCTCGGGTGCATAAATAGCATAGGGGGTTCAGCTACGCAGGACCGTGGAGTTGTCTTTGGGTCTCGGAATCTTCTTCTTAATATATTTATTGTCTACACAAGAGCCAACTCATTAGTGGGATCAAGGTGGTCCTCTAGGGTCCCAACAGGTGTCACGATCAAGAAAGGGCCTGAATTACCTATTGTCGCACGTGTATTTTAAGGTAAAGGGAATGAAGATTCACAAATATAATGACGCCCAAATGGCTTTAGATCCAAGTTTTTTCGATGGGAGGAGGCAGAAGGGGGGCTACAAGATCGATTTAGTTTAGACACTCATCTCGGACGGCTGTAAGGATAATAGAGACCATTTCATAGTCAGCTAATTTTAAACTTTGATCACGAGGTTCAGAGAGTTCAAGGGATTTGGCTCTTAGGTCCATCAACCTTGAAATACTAACCCTTGGGGAGAGCGAGTATCGTACTGATCCAGAGTGGAAAGAGAGCATATACTGATCCTACCAAGAAGGCCTGAAGCAAAGGAGAACATGGTGGGAGTGATTGTAGTCATCCGAAGAATTATTTGCACTCAGTTACTTACGAAATATCACAGAGTTGTCCAAGAGCACTTTGTTAGATTTTCATGTGTTAAGCATAGACTTTCCTATCTTCATTAGAAAATACGAAGACTATTAAAGAATTCTTGCTCCGACCAAGAAGAGATCTTGGAACTATTCCAGATGAGTGACCGTAAGCAATCTTAGGTTACCGGCCTCAGCCCATCGCAACAGGATAAGTGGGACGCACAAGGGAGAACCTTATAATTTTTTTCTTTTACTTTCAAGTCTAGTGGAATCACGTATGATAGCTTTCCTTGGGATCACAAAACACTATTCTATTAGGTCACTAACTTGTACTCAATTTCCTGTTCCCTATTCTCTGACCAAGGCGCTAGATCTTTTATCTATTTGATTGACCATCAAGCTAGGAATAATGCCCTACCTTCGATTGAGAATTTCTTTGCCTACCTACTCTTCCTACATACTTCTTTACTTATAGGCTTGACGCTAGATAGCTCATTTCCCCTAGGCTCTCTTCTTAGCCAAGGAAGGAAGAAAGAAGCTCGGCCAAGTTAGCGTTTTCTCAGGGTTTTTCGTTGTAATAGTAAATCCTTTCCATAACGAAGATAGAAAAATAACTCTTTAGCATTTTCCCAGGATTTTCGCTTGTACTAGGTCTTCCTCTTCCACTCCTCCATTCTAATGGTAATTTCCCCTTTCCTAGTGATTTTGTAGATGTTACCCACAACTGCTCCCATGTTCCTTTTCTTTATTCAGTTAGCCTTGCTTGTAGGCATAAGTGGAAAATCAAATATCTAGAGTGGATCTTATTCTAGATGGATTAGAAACCTTACCTTAGCAAGATTCAATGCCTAACTTGCCCTATCCCTCTATTCCTGCCCTAAAGAGAGGGCCTCTGCTCTGACCCACCACCCTGGTAGGAATTGCCAGATTTACAATTAATGAATCCTTTTAATATACGTTCTGTCTTAGAATGATGGCTATGAATTACGCAAACTGAATTGAATTGACTTGAAACTAAATGTACTGAAACAACCAAGGACCTACTCCTGTTGTTGCACAAAGACGACATCCAGCAAAAAAGAAGATATCCTCGGCTGCGACCGCTTTCTTTGTAGTTAGGTTAGCTGATCCGCTCTTTCCTCTTATGCCTCTAAAAGCCCAATGATCTTTGGGTGCCTTTGCCCCAAATAGATCTTGAATTAGTGTCTTGGGGTTGTGGAATTTTTTGAAAAGTGTGAAATAAGAGTAAGTAGGAATCGTTAGAACTAGATGAAAGCCAGTGCCAGTTCATAAATGAAAGGAAAATGGTGCCGCTATGGGTGCGGTTCTTGCATTGACAGTTCGTCTTTAACGTCTTTCCAGCCAAATCCAATCTTTGTTGAATGAACATTTTTGAGGCTTTTAGCCGGTTCAGTAATGGCCCTTGATGAGGGTTTTTAGCACATTTTGATGTCATTGCTAAATGCGATTGACCCTACCAATGGCAGATAGATTGACACCCCTAATGGCTTTACCCTATGAGGAGCTAGAAATGGCTGATATCACCCTAACAAAAAAGGGCACTCAGACACGAGAAGACAACTAGAAGAGAGAGAAGAACAAAGAAAGATCCTTTACTTACTTACAGGGAAAGCCCAATCACTAATCACTAAAGGCAAGGACGGGGGATATTCTATTAAAGGTTAGCATTACGCCATACCCAAACCCCAACGAAGAAGGATTGGATTTGAGAGTTAGGGATCCTAAACTAATAAGAACTACACCAAAGCTGGTTGGACCAAGAACAGTTGATTTAGGATGGATTTGCTAAGAACAAAGATAATAGCAGAAAGAAGGGATTGAGTAAGGACAGGGTCTTCGTCAGAAGGTAGTGCTCCCAACCAAAAGGCAGGAGGGCGGGAGCTAATTAAGCACCCTTGGATTAGTCTATAATATTTTACGTATGGATAAACTTTCAAGACTACTTTAATTTAATAAGTTAAGTAAAGTAAATAGCCTCTGTGTTCTCTCTTTTTTTATTTAACTAAGTAAAAAAGGTAAGATTAAGGAAGTATAATAGATTAGCTCCATACACAGCACAAATTAAGGTTATAACTCACTTCTTCCTGATCTTATTCCACTTGCCAAGGAAGGGGAGCCTAGAAAAGAACACATTTTCTTTAGGATGAAAGGACCATTTCCAGATAACTAAGAGAGATAGATTAGGATTATCACCTATCTATTTACAAAAAGAAGTAAGGCCTTTTCCCAATGCCTTTACTCAAACAAGGACTAATACCAGAAAATAGAAGAGGCGTAAACAAAGACAAGCTATCTCTAGCTCAATCATCCAAGCCAAACCAGCCTTTACTCAGTACGCTTAGCGGCCAAAAGATCTGCTCCAATGGGGGAGTCATAAAAGGCATGTCAAGGAGGGGAGGTAGTCTCCGGGGCATCCCTTGTCGCGTAGAAAGATAGATAGATTCCAATCCAACTTAAGTCAGAGGGCCTTTGATCAATTAGAGAGGCCGAATCCTCCTTAAACAAATAGTTCTCATTTGCAGACTGTGGTTACGAAGAAGTCAAAGACTCCCTTACAGGATGAAGCTATACAGATGGGTCATTCAGTTAAACAGACCATCTCCCCTTCTCCTGATGCTTTCTCCCGCGTCTTAGCTACTTAAGCGGGGAGAAAGTTCTCTTTATACACAAGGGGCACATAGGGAAGAAAGAACAAAAAACAAAGAACTCACCTTAACGCACGACTTTACCTTATTACCAACTGTGCTCTATCAGGCTTACCAGAAACTATTGTAATAGATCCACACTATATCTTATATATATAGCATCTTTGAGGTTAGACTTATTTTGATTAGGATTAGCAATCTGTTTTGTCGTTGAGGAGAGAGACTTTGGTTAGGACTTTATTCTTGATCTGGGATTGGTCTTGGTCTTTTAGTTAGTTAGTAAAGTCTTTAAATAAGGTGTAACTGTTCTTGTTGGAAGGGTTGGGCTATAGATAAGATTTTGTTCTTTATCCCTTGTAATCAGTAATAGTAGTTCTAATCCATCTAGCAATAAAGCAGTTTTTTCTTTCTCAAGCATGTATGAAAGCATGCGATAAAGCCTAAGACATTTTAAGCTTCTTCTCCATTATTCGGGAAGGTTAAAAATAAGGGGTAGATTTATTTCCTTAATGCTTTGCAAGTAAACTACCTTCACGCATAGGTCCTTCCCAGGATGTTGCCTAGCAACTTCATCGATTAGTGCGAAACAACAGTCGATAAGCAATAGTACGAGCCTACCAAACCGAGATCAACAATCGCACGCTCCTATATGTGTCAACTAATCTTCTACTCGGAAAGTGAGCAAGAATTTAGTGATCGATCTATCACCAATTATATGTAAAATGAATGGCTTTTGTCTGTGAATTTTACCTCTTCTACATCCTTATCTTATAAAGGGTGATGAAAGAAAGCAGTTCTCTTTCCGACATCTAGCTCTTACGGAACCTTTGAAAGCTGAGTTTTTGCTTTCCTAACTATCTTCTTAACGGATTCTCTCATAATATGCCCAGCTGTGAAGAAGACCTCTATATAAATGAGAAGTGAATGTGTTACTTCCTCTTTTGTTATTAGCTAGGGGCTTGGGTTACTAGAGATTTTGGGTACTAAACTTCCTTTTAAGAACCTAGCATCTCTTGAAGCCTATTACTGGGGCCAACTACATGCAAAGTAGTCTAGCTCTTTCTGATAGCGGAAAAGGAGTACTTTATAGCCATTACTCTAGTTTTGAAAGTAAGGATCCATGGGAAGATCTTCTTCTTCGGATTACTAGCTTAGCATCCCTTTTGTTATGTTAAGAATACAATCTTTTCATTTTACAGCTTACATCTGGGTCAAGTCCTAAACTACCAGTAGGAAACCTAGCAATTGATTCTCCTTGTTTTGGGTCCAAGCCTCACTTTGTACTTGCTCTCTACAAAAGCTTAACTTACGACCTTCTGCTTTCTATTAGACAGAGGGAAATAAGTCAAATCAAAAGACAAAGATGAGCGTTAGTTATGGTTTGGGTAACAAAAGGTGAGCAGCTACGCACCGTAGGGGATCTTTTCGAGTTAGCTAGTAAGCCCCCTTATTCTATATTCCTAGGACGGTAACTAAGCCTTAAAGCGCATAAGTCTTAGGAAGCTATTATAGAAGAAGTTGCATCCAAATGAATAGGCTATTGTCGCCTTTCTAGTTTACGAATTCCATTTATAGTACTAGTCGTAAGTTTCAAAAGCAATACACTTATCTATTGATAATTAAAGGAAGGCGAATAGAAGGATCTACATGCAAAGTTCAAGAGAAATAGTAACTTGCACATCCATTAATATAGGATCATACCATAGAGAAAGAGATCCTTTAAGGCCGTTAAAACAAAGAAAGAAAAAAATCATGGTAGAAGATTAAGCCAAGAGCATAGGCGAGCTAGAAAAGGCTCTCAAGAATGATAGGTACTTGCTTTTATACTTCCACTTACATGGCTAAGCTGTCAAGAGTGAAGGAATAATCTGAGTTTCATCCTACCTAAAAGAAGGAAGATCGTTCATCAGCGCTTTCAGTAACTAAGAGGAAGCTAGGTGCGGAATCTAGCTCATCCCCTCCTGTCTTGCCATGAAAGGTTGTTTCCTTTCTGTTATCCTTTAAGGTTCTCCTTGGTAATTCAAAAACTAGTTAGCTAAGACAAATTCCACCATCTACCTCAAAGATTCAATTAAGTAAGCTTGGCTTTGGCATTTCCTCGCTCAATCTCATATCAGTTAGTCTACTTGCCTAAAGCAATAGCCTTAGATCAGATGCTGAGAAGAAGAGGATAACTATCATATTCTATCTCTATTAGCTGAGGGTTCTTCCAAGGCCACTAACTTAGATTCTACAGAGGTAACTCTTGGGACTACTCTGAAGAAAGAAACATAAAAGGGCTTATGTGTACCTGGTGATGCTATTGTTGCACTTCATCTTATTGGAGCTGCTTCTATTATCAAGATTTTTATTTTTCAGTGATTGGATAAGACATGCTTTAGTCTCTAACACTAGTTCATTTGCATTTCTCCTTTTTACTCCTTTACCTCTTTAACTTGGACAGATAGTTGAACTCAACCTGCTGGAACGAGAGCTCTTTTGTCTTCGATTCCTTAAATGCAAGCACTAACCAAGTAAACTACCTTCAACTGGATAAAATTGATAGAAGGGTCCTTACACCCAGGCATACCTTGCCTTTTGTTTTCTCCTTATTGCGTGGTTTATAATGAGAAAAGAGCAACTTTAAAAAGAAGGGACTTGGCTTGCTTCGTTGTATTCAATAATTCTTTTTTCATTCTTCCGGGATTGAAAAGGATGTGTGTCTTCTCATTCGCCTATCTAATGAAGATTGATTCCTATGACTCTTATATTCTAGTTAAGTCCCTTTGAATATATAATCAATCACAACAAGATCAAGTTAGGCAGCTATAAGGCTAAGGCTTACAACTTTACTTGAAGACATGGAATCGTACCATAGTATAGGCTTTTGACTCTCTCTCAAAATAGAAGAGAACAACCACAAGAATGAGAAAACTCGTAGAGGGATGTTGATTCGAGCAGGCATCAACTGTCACCCACGCGAAGGAAGGCTGGTGAATAGTGCTCTGAGGAGATATGATGATGGATAACTCTGATCCTTTCAGTCCTATTTGAGCTCTAAGCCAAGGTCTTTAGTTTCTCTTTAGTCTAGCTGGCAGCTTTTCCTTTGACTCGCATCTATGCTTTGGGAAGTCAATATTCTCTCTTTCCTCTAGGTCGAAAGAGAGTTTCGTAGTTTGAGCAATTTCTTTTGATGTAGCAAGCTAGTCAATTGGACAAGGTAAACTGATTCCTTTATATCATCCAGACGGGTAGCCATGTTAAAGAAAACCATTTGATAGATGTACCAGGGTACTGATGTAAAAACTAGTAGGAAAGAACTAGTAAGTATGAGAAAAATGGATCACAAATTAGGCTAAGAAAATGGACAGATTATGTAGGCTTTTTAGAAAGTTTTAGAGTATGTGTTTAGGCTAGAAAACGATATATTTTTGTGGGGAAAATGGACATAAAATGGCGTGGCTTTTATGGAGAAAAAGGCTTTGAATTTTTATGGGAATAGAAGAGAAACAGAGAGTAGATTGTAAGGAATACTCACTTGAACAATCTGAGATATGTAGGTAAGGATTTCTCACATAACCTATTAGGTGTAGATCTAAGGGAAGGAATACTCACTTAACCCTAGAGAGACTACGAAAATTTGTGTGGAGGATTTCTCACGTGCCACTCAAATTCGTCAAGACAATATCTTGGAAAATCACAAGCAATTCACACGAAATTGACAAGTAAAAGATTTAAAAGTTCAAACATCAACTACTCCCTTCATTATAAAATATGCAATACTTATAGGCAACAAACCCTAGCATACATTTAAGTCAAAAAAATAAATCAGAAATTCCCCCCATTAAAATATGAAACTTACCCATTAAAACCCTTAATTTCAGGACAATAAATCTGATTCTAAACCCCCAAAACGATAGCTTGCAAATCAGCCCCAAAGATACCTTAAAATCATGCAATTAATGGGTAAAAATCAGCCAAAGATTTTTCCCTGAATTATGCTAAATAAATATGGTTTATTGATTCACCAATTAAGCATGAATCTGACCAAATAAGCCTCCAAATTCGCCAACCATAATTAAAGATTCCAATCAGACCAAAATCTTCCCTTAACCAAATCAAATAAAATCAACCCAAATCTTCCCATATTATACTTGATTCCCACGCCAAAATGGACAGCAATCACGTCCATTTAACCCACCAAAATCACATGGATCTCCCTTCATTCCCATGCCACTTCACACGCCAACTCACGCACACTCACACGCCAACTCACCCTGGGTCCCACGGACATTCATGCACAAGTCTATCTCCTTTTATTGCCTAAACATTAGTAACTACTTCAACTAAATTACCTAACTTTAATTAATTAATCAGATTAATTAATTAAAAAAAACTCCTTTATTTTTTAAAGAAAAATTCCTCCATCACCTTATTCTAGTTTTTCAAAGCGGAAAGACTAGAATACCCTTGCAAAGAAATAAATGGGCCATGTAACAAAAAATGGTCCAACCCATTTTCTTCAAAATATTTTGCCAATAAAATCTCCTTATTAGCATTGGATGGAATTTCAGAATTTCCATCATCCTCCTCTTCTTCAAAAAGAGTTACCCTCAACTCATCGTCCTCCAAGTAAGGGGATAAATCGCCCACATTAAAGGTAGAGGAAACTCCATAATTCCCACCAAGATTCACTTTGTAGGCATTATCATTGATTTTCTCAATGATTTGAAATGGACCTTCAGCTCATGGCTTCAGCTTATAATTCCTCTATTTCGGAAACCTTTCTTTTCTCAAGAACACCCATACCAGGTCACCAACTTCAAAAGATTTTATATTTCTCAGATTCTTGTTGGCTTGCCTTTTATAGCTATCATTGGCCTTCTCAATGTTCTTGCGCACCTCTTTATGGACATCCATCATGAATTCCATACTTTCTCTAGCCGTGCCATGACTGAACTTGTCTTTGGGAAGAGTGACATAATCAATCGGCACATAAGGATTCACTCCGTAGACAACCTCAAAAGGGGAATATTTAGTGGATCGACTCGGTGTTCGATTGTAGGCGAATTCAGCATGGGCCAACTTCAAATCCCAATTCTTGCCTCCTTTACTCACTAAAGAACGAAGCAAAGCACCAAGAATTCTGTTCACCACCTCTGTTTGCCCATCCGTCTGTGGGTGATGACTAGTTGAAAACAATAACTTTCTCCCCACAAGTCTCCACAGAGATTTCCAAAAAAGACTCAAGAACTTAGTGTTTCGGTCTGAAACAATAGTTCTAGGTAAGCTATGCAATCGCGCAATCTCAGTGAAAAACATTTGAGCCACATTGAACGCATCATCTACTTTTCTATATGCCACAAAATGTGCCATCTTAGAAAAATGATCCACCACCACCATAATAGAACCTTTTCCACGTGGAGTTCTTGGAAGTGCCATTATAAAATCCATGCACAAATCTTCCCATGGCCTTTCAGGAATAGGAAATGGTTTATACTCGCCTCGATGAAATGACAGTTTTGCCTTCTGACAAGTAGAACATCGCACAATAACATGGTATATATAAGCAAGAATCTTAGGCCAATAGAAATAGCCTTGAAGAATCTCCAAAGTCTTGGAAATACCCATATGGCCAGCCAAGCCACCACTATGAGCTTCCTTGATCAATAGTTCTCGAACATGACACTTAGGGACACAAAGTTTGTTCCCCTTGAAAAGAAAACCATCCACAACAGAAAACAATCCATTAATTCCATTCTTGCAAGAATTCATTATTCCATGCATTTCTTCATCATCTTTATAAAGTTCTTTCAGAAATTCAAAACCAAGAACCTTAGCCTCCATGATTCCCAAAAGAAAATGCCTACGAGATAAGGCATCAGCCATAACATTAGCCTTTCCATTCTTGTATTTTGCAGCAAAGTTGAAAGATTGTAGAAATTCCACCCACTTTGCATGCCTCGTATTGAGTTTCTTTTGCCTATGAATGAATCTCAAGGACTCATGATCAGAATGGAGAATGAAAGGACTAGGCCTTAGGTAATGAGACCAAAAGTCAAGAGCTCGAACCATAGCATAGAACTCTTTATCATAGGTTGAGTAGTTAAGTTTCCCATGACTCAACTTCTCACTAAAATATTCTATCGGCTTTCCTTCTTGAATCAACATTACACCAATGCCTTTTCCACTTGCATCGCACTCAACTTCGAAAGGTTTAGTATAATCTGGTAAAGCAAGCACCGGGGCCTCATATATCTTCTTCTTCACGAGCTCAAACGCATTTTGAGCTTGAGGAGTCCATCGGAAAGTGCCTTTCTTTGTACACTTAGTAATAGGAGCCATAAGTGTACTAAAATTGGCTATAAACCTTCTATAAAAAGAAGTTAGCCCATGAAAAGATTGCACTTCAGTAACAGACTTAGGCTCGAGCCATGAAGAAATGGCTTCCACCTTGCTAGGGTCTACCTTGATTCCATCTCCTGAAACAAAATAGCCAAGGAAGACTAATTTGGTTAGCATAAAGTGGCATTTCTCCAACTTCCCATACAACTTCTTCTTTCTTAAGGCCTTGAAAACCTCCTCAAGATGCCTTAGGTGATCCTCCTCATTCTTACTATATATAAGAATATCATCCAAATAAACCACTATAAACTTTCCCAAAAAGGGTCTTAGTACTTCATTCATCAACTGCATGAACGTGCTTGGAGCATTCGTAGGCCGAATGGCATGACAAGCCATTCATAGAGTCCATGCTTTGTTTTAAAAGTTGTTTTCCACTCATCACCTTCCCTCATTCTAATTTGGTGGTATCCACTCCTAAGATCAATTTTGGAGAAAATTTTGGATCCACTCAGCTCATCAAGCATATCATTAAGCCTAGGTATGGGAAACCTATACTTGATTGTGATGTTGTTCACAGCTCTGCTATCAATACACATCCTCCAAGTTCCATCTTTCTTTAGAACCAACAAAGCAGGCATAACACAAGGACTCATGGACTCTCTAACATAACCCATCTCCATCAACTCTTGTATTTGCCTTTGCAACTCCTTAGTCTCCATGGGATTGCAACAGTAAAGGGGTTTGTTAGGAAGGGGTGCTCCAGTAATGAGGTCAATTTGATGTTCAATACCACAAATAGGTGGCAAACCTTGTGGTAGTTCATCTGGAAAAACATCCTCATACTCCTTAATCAACTCAGCCAACCTTGGGTTTTGAGTCATAAACCCATCATATTCTTCTTTTGACACTAACAAAAAGATTTCATCATCTTCTTCTATCTCTCCCTCAAACTCCTTATGGGATAAAAGAAGGACATTTTTAGAAGGGGTAATTTATGGTGGAGAGGCTTTTGTGGTGGAGAGGTCTTTTGTGGTGGAGGGGCTTTTTGTGGTGGTAACGGGTGAAGTATCTTTTTGCATCCTTGATGCATTATGGTATAAGTGTTTGCTAATCCATCATGAATGGATTTTCTATCACTTTGCCAAGGCCTACCTAATAGTATATGACACACATCCATGGGGATGACATCACATAACACCTCATAAACATAAGAACCAATGGTAAAGTTTACAAGACATTGTTTCCTTACCCTAGTGTTCTTACTCTTCTCTAACCAACTCAATCTATATGGACTTGGGTGCCTAGTGGTTCTCAATCCAAGCTTTGTCACCAATTCACTAGATACCACATTAGCTTCACTCCCACTATTCACAATGAGGTCACACACCTCCCCTTTCACCTTGCACTTTATTAAGAACAAATTCTCTCTCTGAATGGGAACTTCTTCCTTTTCAGATTGGACTTGCAAGGCCCTTCTCAACACCATACTATTTTTCTCAAGAAAACAGTTATCCACTGGTTTATCTTCTTAATCTTGGTCTTCATCCTCTTCATGAGGATCATGAAGAAAGTCGTCCTCTTCCTCTTCTTCTTCAATGGGAAAAGGTTGAATTGTCATGGCCTTGATCTCCCTTATAGTCAAAGCACGAGAATTTGGGCAATCGCGCTTGTAGTGTCCTCTTCCATGACATTTGAAACAGACTATTTCACTCAGATTGGAGTCTTTGACAATTTTTTTCTTTATCCTTGTTTAAGGAATCAAAAGTGTTTGGGATTCTTCTGGGGGGGGGGGGGGGGGGGGGGGGGGGGGGTTAGGAAAAGATGGATTGGGTCTAGGGACAAAAGACTTGTTTTGGACTTGTGGTGGAAAATTGGGTTTCTTGAATTTAGGGTCAAAAGTGGACATGGGCTTCTTCTTCCTCCTTTGGTTGTCAAACTTGACAACCAATTTACAAACTTCATCAAAAGTTAAGTTCGGATGAACATCAACCTTTTCATAAACTTCTCGATCTAACCCAGCCATGAACCTCCCTAGTCTCAACTCTTCGTTTTCCTCAATTTCACAAACAATGGAGAGTCTCTCAAACTCCTTGATATATTCCTCCACTGACCCACCTCCTTGTTGTAAAGTACTCCACTTTACATATAGTGATTGCTTGTAATTAGAGGGCACAAATCGACCTCTAAGTTTCTTCTTCAATTTGACCCAAGTAAAAATTCGGGCTTTGCCATTGTTTTCTCTCTTTCTTTGGACACCTTTTAACCAAGTTTCAGCATACCTAATTATTTTCACTTTAGCAACCCTAAATTGTTGCTCATCATCTTGGATGTCTTTGAAGTCAAAGAATCGCTCCAAGGATTGTTCCCATTCTAGGTACCTTTCGGGATCAAGAGTACCATCAAAATCATCCACATCAACCCTTAGATTTCGATCATCAAACCTAGGGGGATTATTGGTCTCCCTATTTTCATGTGCGAAAATTCGAGCCATCAATGCCGTGACATTGTTTAAAAGTTGCTCATTTATTTCAATGAGTCTTTGTCGATTTTCCTCCAAAATTCGAAGGTGTCTCTCTTGAGGGGTTTCATTAGGATCCATTTTTTTGAAAAGAGAATCTGCTTACCCTACCTGGCGCGCCAAATGATGTAAAAACTAGTAGGAAAGAACTAGTAATTATGAGAAAAATGGATCACAAATTAGGCTAAGAAAATGGACAGATTATGTAGGCTTTTTAAAAAGTTTTAGAGTATGTGTTTAGGCTAGAAAAGGATATATTTTTGTGGAGAAAATGGACATAAAATGGCGTGGCTTTTGTGGAGAAAAAGGCTTTGAATTTTTATGGGAATAGAAGAGAAAACAGAGAGTAGATTATAAGGAATACTCACTTGAACAATCTGAGATATGTAGGTAAGGATTTCTCACATAACATATTAGGTGTAGATCCAAGGGAAGGAATACTCACTTAACCCTAGAAAGACTACGAAAATTTGTGTGGAGGATTTCTCACGTGCCACTCAAATTCGTCAAGACAATATCTTGGAAAATCACAAGCAACTCACACGAAATTGACAAGTAAAAGATTCAAAAGTTCAAACATCAACTACTCCCTTCATTATAAAATATGCAATACTTATAGGTAACAAACCCTAGCATGCATTTACATCAAAAAAATAAATCAGAAAATTCCCCCCATTAAAATATGAAACTTACCCATTAAAACCCTTAATTTAAGGACAATAAATCTGATTCTAAACCCCCAAAACGGCAGCTTGCAAATCAGCCCCAAAGATACCTTAAAATCACGCAATTAATGGGTAAAAATCAGTCAAAGATTTTTCCTTGAATTATGCTAAATAAATATGGTTAATTGATTCACCAATCAAGCATGAATCTGACCAAATAAGCCTCCAAATTCGCCAACCATAATTAAAGATTCCAATCAGACCAAAATCTTCCCTTAACCAAATCAAATAAAATCAACCCAAATCTTCCCATATTATACTTGATTACCACGCCAAAATGGACAGCAATCACGTCCATTTAACCCACCAAAATCACATGGATCTCCATTCATTCCCACGCCACTTCACACGCCAACTCACACACACTCACACGCCAACTCACCCTGGGTCCCACGGACATTCATGCACAAGTCTATCTCCTTTTATTGCCTAAACATTAGTAACTACTTCAACTAAATTACCTAACTTTAATTAATTAAAAAAAAACTCGTTTATTTTTTAAAGAAAAATTCCTCTATCACCTTATTCTAGTTTTTCAAAGCGGAAAGACTAGAATACCCTTGCAAAGAAATAAATATGTAACCAAAAATGGTCCAACCTATTTTCTTCAAAAGATTTTGCCAATAAAATCTCCTTATTAGCATTAGATGGAATTTCAGAATTTCCATTAGGTACGACAGAGAGTTTCAAATAAAGCAAAATCACCATCTAAGACCCCTAAAGAGGATTACTTCAATGTCTACTCATATAATAACTATGGATCCACTGTCAGTTTCAAAAGTTATAGTATAGTAAGCGTTAGTTCAGTCAAACTTTCTTAGTCAAGGAAAAGGAGCTCATGATTTCAATCCTTCTTGCTCTTTCTTTTCTTCTCAGACGGTCTTTTATTTTTCTTCCTAGCTTTCAAAAGACTTTCTTTTCTGGCTAGGAAGCAGATGAGGATGCTAAAATGGGTCCCAAGTCAACTGTATGCACTACTATTGCTTCCCTATTAGCCACCTCTGCCTCCTTTCTAGTGCAATATCTGACGGTAGCAATCCCTCAGGTCGAAAGCCATCACCTTCTTGTTCGGAATCCCTTCGAACCGTCTTAACTTCCCTTTGTTTGCTTCCATATACACTACCATTTCATCTACCTATTTATCGAGCATATTTGGTCTCAATCTCATAAGCAATAGGAGCCGTAAGAGAGCTTATATTGTGTTCGAGATCCAGATAGTCTCCCATTTCTTCTTTTTTTGTGATTAACGGCCTACCGGGTGCAATAAATCCAATTGCTGGTGCAGAACTCCTGAATTCACCCAACCCTTCTCACTTCTAGTTCATTAAGATAGGCTGGATAGTGGCATATCTCTATTTGTTCTATTCACTGTCGAGCCCTCTAGGCCAATGATAAGCACATTTCTTACATTTGATTGGTCTCATAGCCATGTGATCTCTAGATAGAAAATGGTTTCGGTTAAGCGTCTAACGAAGTGGTGGAATACCGTCACATTGAAAATTGAGAGAGGGGAGAGCATCGAAAGGTTGATTTGGCCAGCCGAGACTTCTTTTCCTTCTAGGCTTCTAGTAGCCCTTCCATCTTTCTTTTAGCAGCTCATCTCTCATCTTGAATGTTTTACAAATCTATCATAATTAGTCTAACCACTCAAGACTTCTCTCTCTATTCAGTAGAATAAAGAAGTCCTAATATAAAATAAAAGATGGAAAGTCCGACAATAAAGAAAGATTGACAAAGACTCCTAGCGTGCCATAGATAGGAGATCTTGTAGAAACGACTACATTTTGACCGTCCTAAATAAACCTTTAGGTTGAAAAAGGATTGTTGGATCAAAATACGAAAGGTTGTTGGCTTTTACAAAGAAATGGGATTTTTTCGCACGTCACAGCTACTATGTTCTCTGTGACTATAATACAATATTTTCATTAATATGATACAATGATTCTAATTCAATTGTGACAATCTCCAATAAGCAAGCAGTCGTATAGGGATACCTCTTTGTTGCTCTCTAATTGATAGAGCTTCTTTTATCACTCTTTGTTGATGAAGGCACTCTCTGGGTCACGGGCCTTGGGCTTTCTTTGACACCTTTCTTCCACGGACTTTGAGGGCTTCATGTAGACTTAGGTCCAGCAATAGAAGGCTCATGTTGCTCAGGTGCTTGTGCCCGTATACTTTAGTCTAGCATCCCGGAATCCAGCAGTACTGCATTTTTGCTTTTTAAAATATATGATGATGCCTCATCGAAAATGAAATATGAAAATAAAGAGACTTGTAGTCGGATCAATGCACGTCCACCCTTTCTTCTGCTGATCATAGCTGAAAAAGATGCACCTTATAGTCGGATTCTCCAGCTTTGTCTTTAGTTGCTTCCTTCCTTATTCATATTTGAGGAGAACGAAGTTGAATCCTTTCTATAAGTGATTCTTCAAGTCGTGCCACACCACTTCTTCTAATTGGTTTGGTTTTCCTCTGCGCCTTGCGAGAGCCCTGAGTCAAGTCCTTAGGGGCATCTCATCCAGAGGGGCTCCTGATTTTAGGTTTCTTTGCGGCATTGCTTTTTCTTTGATAGAAAGAAAGAGAACCTAATTTTCAACACCTCCTCCTAGACACCTACTTCAACGTGCTCCGTAGCAAAGAAGCTCCGTCCGTCATTTAGCATAAGTGCGTTCTGAAGCGGCTGCAGCATCTGTTGTCACTTTTACCAATTGTATAAAGATTTTCTTCTTAAGCTTCTAGCTTAATCTTATGGTCTGGCTTTCAAACCGGGAGGGCTTATATTGATTTGCAGGATGCCGGTTGACTCTTCCCTTTTATAAAAGTCCCTTAACGTTTGACTTGCATGTGTTAAGCAAAGAGCACTCCTCAATATCAGATAGGATCATATGCATACGGTGATTAGCTTTGCGAGACCTGTCTTTTCAGATGTTAATGATAGCATTGTAAGATAATTGGTATCTATCCCTCGAGAAAGAGTAAGATAGGAAAAAAGGCATAGAGACAATAGCGGTAATGCCGCATCTCTCGATGAGAAGGAAAGAAGGTCGGCGACTAGTTGTATTATCATCAGATGAATGACTAGCCTTGGAAGGCCTTTTGAAGTGGAAAGAAAAGGATTTATAGAACTGGACTTAACCTTCTATTGTAGTTGTTCCGTTAGAGGGGAAAAGAGAGGTGAAAGCAAGGGAGCGAAGCGGGGAAACACATGAATGAACTCATTTTCTTGGTGCCATATTGACATTTTTCATTTTTTCAATACATTTTGAGGGTTTCAACCTCTTTCCTAAGAGGCAAAGGAGGGGCAACTTACTGGTGCAGGAACAAGACCAATTAAATGGGGTGGTGCCACTTTCTATCCTTGATTAGGCAAAAGAAAAGAATTAGGAGTCTAAAGGCTTTCACTAGAATAGAACAAAACTGAGATTCTCTACTTCAACTTGAGTTTGGGAAAGAGAAGGGAGAACATGATCCTTTAAAGAGGAAGTTCCCCCAATGACTACAACTATAGGGATTCTTCTTAGTCTGTCTTTGTTTCAAGCAAAAGTTATAGCTTAACTTGGGCAAAAGCAACTCTCTTACCAGAACCATATCCTTCACACTCAACCCTTTTTCACCTTAAGAGCAGAGCAGCTCCATTTCAAAGGTTAGGTGTGATAGCCACTCGGCAAGAAGAAGATGAGCCATATGTGGACCTGATGAAGGGAAGGGGCTACCCAAAAAAGTACGATATTTCTTGATTATCCATTTACTTTACTTGGTCCATAGGGAGGGAGTTTGAAATATCCCATAGCATCAAGGAAAGCGGTTACCACAAATGAGAGACAAGGAGCAAAATGCCACTCTACTAGACAGAGAAGAGAGGGCCCAGCCACTAATTGAGGTTAGGGTTTGGGGAGGACGAGTCAGCGGCTGTCCCAAGAGCGAAAGTCACTAATAGCTGCATTAAGTGGGTCTTTGGGAGAACATGAGTATCACAGGTGTAGTGCAGCTCGAGTAAACCCTCTCCTTTTGGTCAAGCAAACAAGCACCAGCCCGAGCGCAAACGTGCCATTAGCCCTCGAGCTAACGCTCGAGCGACTTCGTACCTCTCACTTTGCTTAAGCAGCGGAGCACGTTGCACGTTAGCTTTGCGCATCCATTTTCTTGCTGGAGCGTAGAAGCGCTTTCATTCTTTTTAAAACTTACCACGCGAAAAGCGTAGTGGCGATGTTCACACGTCTTGGTGAAGAAGCTGTGATTGGTGTAGTTTTTGCTTCTTTCCATTCTTTCTTATACTCAAGTAGGTCAGTGATCAGTGTTGAAGAAATAACCTATGCTCTTTCTGCTCTTAGGCGAATTACCACCGCAGTTGATGCTTTAGTAGGGGCATTCTATTCAGTTTCAAAAAGAACTCTGAGTGAACAAGGCTAAAGCCTGTCTTTTCTTTCTTTTTTCCATTGGAACACACCTTTCGCTAGAAAGGGATCCATTACGAGTACAAAATGCTTTTCACATTCAAGTCGGATAGCGCAATAAGGCATAAAGAATCCACTTTGAAAGCAAAACTCTTGATGTTGTTGCGCCAGCTTCCGTATACCATTTATTCCCCCCTATTTGAGTAAGCGAGCTGAACAGGGGGAGTACCTAGATAGTATGCCTCAATGACAACCTTTCTTTTCCAAAGGAAAGTTTTAATCTGGAATGGAAGTCCTATAGATTGTGTTTATTTTCTTCTTCATTTAAGAACAACCAATTTTCCTTTGTTTGCTTCGTTTTCAGGCTTTGAGCTCTTATCGCCAATCACTGAATGAGGGAACCCCTTATGAAAAGGTTCATCAATAATGAATGTGGAAAATAGACCTCATGGAAAGTTTGTAGAAAGATATGAATGCCGAGTAGACATCGAGCCCCATACCTTATGTGGTCTTTTCATGTTAGAGAAGTTCCTCTAAGCCCGAATCCGCTAGATAACCATATAATAAGTTGAATGAATAGGATAAGACAAGGAAATAAAGATCTTTCCTTCCGATCTATGCCCTAATCTCCCGTTATCTTTATTCTTGAACGACTATCATAAAAGCAAAAGGCAAATTCATCTCTGAGTGCCACGAAGGGTGGAATCAGAAAGAGATAGGTCATTCTTTTGACTAAGGCCTTTCAAAAGAAGAAGAAAAGCTGTGTTTAGGAGCATACCTATTTACCAGAACAACGGTACGATTTGTGAGGAAGTCAGGTCTGTTCTTCACTGTGCTTTATCAGTGTTCGAGAAGCTTGCATAGAGCATAATAATGAGTCATATAATGAGTCATTTGTTAGAGTAGAGAGTGCATAATAATGAGTCATATAAACAAAACTCAAAGTTAAAAACCAATACTTAACTTCATTGACATATCAGGAACTAACACACAATTCCTAACCAAATCAACTAGTCAAGCACCAAAACCACAAGTAGTTGGACAAAATTAACTCATGTTAGTACATCCAAGCAATCAAACACCAAATCATGACTAACCTATCCACAATACTCATCATCATATACCAAGAATCAAAACAATTTTCATGTGTGGGGCACAAGGAAGCATGATTTATCATTCATTAGAACATATTTTTGGATTTTTATTTCCAAAGCAATAAAAACTACTCTAAAAAGCAATAAAAATCTACTAAAAAAAAGAGAGAGAAATATAATACCTCAAACAAAAAATTTCCCCCAAGCCAAAATCATACAATGTCCTCATTGACTCGGGAATTAGCCTCAGCATGGCTAATTATCAACATCTTCATCCATCGTCCCAAATCCTCCTCCGCTACCACTTGCACCACCAAAAGAACTCCCACCAAACTAGTTAGGGTCAACATTACCCCCCAGCCACCCAAAAGGAAAGTCTTATCGTATCTAGTGAATGAGAAGTAGTATGTGTAAATGCCATGGGTGGGGGTTCCATATATCCCTGAGGTGGTGGTTGGTACCAATCTGGGTGGATAGCATGATTATGAATAGCACCACAATAAGCATAGTCATCATACATAGGAAAAAGGGCCCTACCTTGGTTCCTCTCAGCATACCCTAACTTTTGGTCAAGAGAGCCAACCATCCTCCTAAAGTCTCCCTAGGTCTGCTATATGTAACCTATAGCCTAAACTATGCTCTACAGTCCCAAATAGTCTTGAGGTTAGGTCTAGGGAGTGGTTGAGGTGGTGATGGTTCACGCGGCTGAGGCTGTGCCAAGCCCTAGGCATGGACAATTAGAATATCATAAGTGCAAGAATCTTGCCCAAGAGGAAAGAAGATCATCTCAGGTTTAGGAAGAGGAAATATGGGAAAAGGGGTCGTTCCTACCCTCACATGCCACTTTAGAATCTGTTGGTTGTTTGGCTTGATTTAGTCCAAGCTCTAATGATAAGGCAAGTTCATGAGAGTCCTTCCCCCATAATTGGTCAACCCCTCATAACTAGACTCAACAAACCTCGCCTTTTTGAATGTTATCCTAGTGATTAGGCCTCTAAAGCCACCATAAGTAGTGGGGTGCCTACACAAATGGGAAATAATATATTTAGCGATGTTCAATTTCCCGTACCCATAAACATAATGTCCCAAGATGGCTAGCTCATTGGTTTGGGTGTTGTGAGGTTCGTGACAAGGTAGAAAGCAAGTCCCCAAAAATATTTGGAAGATTTTAGGTACGGGATGGTGAAAGGGTCATGCACTGGCATGTTGTGAATTCGGGCAAGATAAGCCTGTCAAAGCATAATATATGTTATTCGATTTATAGTTCTCCTGCCATTGAGTAGGGGGATAGGGATCAAGATCAAACAATTTGGAAAACTCAACACAGGTTAAACTAATATTTCTATTATTCAACCTAAAATGCATATCCGGTCCATTGTTTGTTTGCACAACATTTAAAGATGAAAGAAATTTGCAAGTAATTTCATGATATGTGGGATAATGCATATCAATAAATTTATGCATTCCTATGTCATTCATAAACCTCCTAACATGCTCAAATAATCCTAAAGTTTCAAGTGTATCTCAGTGTAACCATCGAGAGTGAGTTACCTCGCATTCGTACAGATTAATGAGCCATTGATTGCGTCAAGGTTGTAATCTTGATCATTGGCCACTCTTGTAGTTGCAAATATGGGTCGTATGGAGTACTTAATCTTGAACCATGCCCTCCTTGAGTTCTTTCCCTCCTTGTAGTCATCTTGTACATGGGTCTTGAAAAATATTTTCTCAAAATAAAACAAAAATAGTATAGGAATGTAAAGGATGAAGAGAGGAAAAAGGGTATGTAAAATTTTTTGAATTTGGGTGAGAAATGGAGGAGAGATCTTAGAGAGAATGTAGAGGAATTTAAGTTTTAGAGAGAGAAATTATGGAGGAAAAATAAAGAAAGAAGAAAAAGGGATAAATAATAAAGAAACAAGAGGAAGACGTTGCAGGTTTAATAGGCGCGCTGGGTTGGGCGAATTTTAAACATTTATTTTGCTTCCTCTCACACCTGGTAGGGCGCCATTTGGCCCGGTCTAGCGAATTAAAATCCTTTTTTAATCTTTGTTCTTGTGCCTTGTCGGGTGAATATTTACTCTTGGTTTTGCTTCTTCTCGCACCCGGTAGGGTAGATTTTTGCCTGGTTGGGCGGATGTTGTACAACATTTTGAGTTCGAAATTTTTTCTTCTTTTCTTCTAAACTTGGCTAACTCTTTTTCTCCAACCTGTACAAAATACTGTATAGGACAAAAAATTCCCTCCTCTCTTCTTCTTAAAAGAAAAAAATAGGGGAAAACTATTCCAAAAAGTAAGAAAATACAGGTTGCCTCCCGCAAAGTGCTGGTTTATCTAGGTCCCGTGCTACCTTCTTACCATATGTCGATCAAGATGGAATGAAATCGACTAGGTGAAGTAATTCAACTGCACCAATCGTAGCCCCTTTCATGGTATAATTTCAATCTTTGGCCATTTACCTTAAAATCACCACCATGTTCATCATATATCTCCACAAAACCAAATTTATTTCCCCTTTTAACACTAAAAGGACTCGACCACTTTGACATTAACTTTCCAGGGAAAAGTTTCTCTAGAATTGAACAATAAAACCTTATCACCCTCTTTTAATTCTCTCAGAAGTATCATCTTGTCTTTCCATTTCTTGGTCTTCTCCTTGTAGACACATGCACTAGCATAGGCCATCAACCTAAACTTATCTAGTTGGTTAAGTTATAGTAGCCTCTTCTCTCCCACTAACTTAGCATCTAAATTGATCTCTTTAATTTCCAAATAAGCCTTATATTCTAGTTCCACCAAGAGGTGACATGCTTTCCCATACATAAGTCTATAGGGAGAGGTACCAATGGGGGTCTTAAATGCGGTTCTATACGCCCAAGTGTCATCCATTTTATCGCTCCAATCCTTTCCTAGACTTTGCTACCACCTTCTCTAGAATAGCCTTAATCTCACGATTGGAAACCTCAACTTGGCCACTAGTTTGGGGATGGTAAGATAAATCCTTCTTATGGTAGACATCCTTAAACATGGTAGGCCAATAGAAACCCAACTCATTGATCTTTGCAACCATCTTGGTGGGACCATGATGTCCATCATATGGTGAGTTGTGGCACCTTGTAAGGACACCGTGGACTTCCTATTCGGGAACTCACTTGGGAAATAGTCCATCTGTAAACTCACAAAACAAAAAGGATTATCCTAAAAATAGTGTTTAACATTATAAAGGAACCTCTTTTCTGTTGTTAGGTAAAATCGGGAGGTAATGTACCACCCACCAAGTAATTGGTATAATCGGCATACAAAGGTTGTTGCTGTACAACTGCAAACAATTGGTCATCAGGAAAAGAATCATCTATAGGAAGAGAATCCTTACTCTCATCATACCTGATCCTTGACAAGTGATTTGCAACCATATTCTCTGATCCCTTTTTATCCTTAATTTCCACATCAAAGTCTTGGAGCAGGAGAACCCAATGAAGGAGCCTAGGCTTTGTTTCCGTCATAGCTATAAGATATTACAAAGCTACATGATCAGTAAAAATAATGATTTTAGAACCAACTAGATATGATTAAATTTTCTAAAGCATAAATCGCAACAAGAAACTCTTTCTCTATGGTGGTATAATTGGTTTGGGCTTCATCCAAAGTTTTACTTGCATAATAAATAGCACGCAAAACTTTGTTCTTTCTTTGTCCTAGCACGACTCCTACTGCAAAATTACTAGCATCACACATTATCTCAAAAGAAAGATTCTAATCGGGAGCACATATGATAGGTGTTGATATCAAAGTCTACTCAATCTTGTTAAAGGCATCAAGACACTCGTCAGTAAAATCAAATAGGGCATCCTTGAGTAAAAGTTGAGTAAGCAGTTTAGCAATTTTAGAAAAATCTTTGATAAAACGACGATAAAAACCCCGTATGACCTAAAAAACTTCTAAGCCCTTTATTATTAATTGACGAAGGTAATTGCTCAATCACAAGAACCTTAGCTTTATCTACTTGTATACCATCATTAGATACAATATGACCAAGAACCACTCCTGTCACCACAAAGTGACATTTTTCCCAATTTAAGACCAAATTTCATTCTTCACATCTTTTTAAAATTTTAGTGAGATTAGTTAGACATGCATCAAATGAGGACCCATACACACTAAAATCATCCATAAAGACTTCCATGATAAACTCTATGAACTCAGAAAAGATACTCATCATGCAACATTGAAAAGTAGCAGGGGCATTACATAGACCAAAGGGCATCCTACGATATGCAAAAGTACCATATGGGCATGTAATTATGGTCTTTTTCTGATCTTTAGGGTGAATCGGAATTTGGAAAAATATCAAGTACCCATCTAAATAGAAAAAGAACTTAAGATTAGTTAACCTTTCCAACATTTAATCAATAAAAGGGAGAGGGAAGTGATCTTTCTTAGTAGCGATATTTAATCTATGATAGTCAATGCACATACACCACTGTGTTACAGTTCTAGTGGGAATTAATTCACTTTTATCATTTTTAATCACCGTTATCCCACCCTTTTTAGGAACTACCTGTACAGGATTCACCCACTTTGTGTTAGAAATAGGATAAATAATACCTGCATCAAGTAATTTCATAACCTCTTTCTTGACTACTTCCTATATGTTAGAATTCAACCTTCTCTGGGTTTAAATACATGGCTTATGATTGTCCTCTAAGTGTATCTTGTGCATACAAAAATAAGGGCTAATACCCTTGAGGTCATCAATACTATACCTAATTACCCTTTTATGGATTCAAAGAACCTCAAGAAGTTGAGATGTTTATGGGTCATCAAGTGAAGTACTAATGATCATAGGGTGTAATTCTTGTTCAACAAAATACATATTTTAAATGAGAAGTGAGAGGTTTAGTTTAGGTTTCTTAACCTCTACAGGTTTTAATTCCTAAACTAATTTTACTATCTTCTTACTCTTCTTAGGGTCAAGTTCTCTAAATTCGAGAGCTTTCTCTATAGTATCCACCTCACTGCTCCAAATACCAACATCACCTGTACTAAAATCACCAAAAAGTACTTCCTCCAAAGGATCCCTCGCAAGGATGTGTGGTAAGTTATCTTCACAAATAACATCAATCACATTAATACTACAACATTTTTCCTATAACATAGGACCTTTCAAAACCTTCCCTAAATTAAAAGTGATATTATCATCTCTGAAAAATAGAGTTAGTTTTCCATATTTTTACATCAATAATGGCTCTTAGAGTGTGGAGGAAAGGTCTGCCTAATTTTATTTGAATTTGTGTATCCTCAGCCTTGTCTTAAACAACAAAATCAACAGGGATAAAAAAATTTACCAACTCTAATAGGGACATCCTCTAGAATGCCTAAAGGGTATCTGACAGAATGGTTTACCATTTGCAAGGTAATGTTAGTAACTTTTAAATCACCCATATTAAGCTTTAAACACACAAAAGACGGCATAAAACTAACACTAGCACCCAAATCACATAATACTTTATCAATAAGTACCTTACCAATATGACAAGGAATAGAAAAACTACTAGGATCCTTCCCTTTAGGTGGAGATTTATTTTTCAATAAAGCACTACATTCCTCTGTAAAAGCTATAATCTCTGCCTCATCAAAGGCTCTCTTCCTAGTCAAAATATCTTTCATAAATTTAGCATATATAAGAACTTGTGTAATTAACTCTATGAAAGGAACTGTTACCTGTAAGTTTTTCAAAATGTCAAGAAACTTACCAAACTTCTTATCCAACTTAGTCTTTAATTGTCTATTAGGGAATGGTAGTTTGATATCTAGTTTCTATACATCTCTACTCTTATGTTGAGTTATAACTTTCTTTGGAGTTGTACCCTATAATGTATCATCAGAAATGTTAGTTTTACCCTAGACCCCTAAAGGGCGAGTAACAAGATCATTTAGTAAAATAGAATCAGGATTAGCAATATTTGTTAAAATAGGTTCATCATCCTTAAGAATAGGAGGCCCATCATAGAGTGAACCACTCCTCAAAGTAATTGCATTTGCATGATCTTTAGGTTATATTGGCTGCGATGGTAGGGCTCCTTGCTAGTGAGTTTATAAACTAGAGGAAAGTTGTGCAATTTGATTATCCATAATTTTATTATGAGCTAAGAACAAATCAATTTGTGCATCCCTACTCTACATGTGCTTTTGCATACTAGCTAATATCATTCTAATTTCTGATAAGGCAGGGTTAGTAGATAGAGTTGGAGCTTGTTGTTGGCCCCTTTGGTTAGGAGGTTGGTAATATTTTTGTTGTGTTTGTTGTGGCGCTTGGTGTTGTGCTTGTTGTAGAGTTGGAGGTTTTGCACATTGGTATTAAAAGATATGGATGGTTTTAGAGACCAAGATTATAAGTGTTGGAGAATGGGTTATTTTGACTATAGGTTTAGAAGGCATTAACTTTCTCCATGGAACTCTTACAATCTTGTTCCCAATGACCTAAAATTCCACATTTTTCACAAAAAGCATCATTAGTATTAGTATAATTAACAGCAGAAATATTAGCTACGGTGGTTGGAATAACAGAACTAAGATTACATATTTTCTGACAAATAGAAGTTAATTGGGCTTATAAAAAGGATACAGAATTGACACTATATTTCCCTTTGTTTGTAAATCCTCTAGGATTCCCATATTGGGAATTGTGAATTGCCATCTCTTTGATAATTGTTCCTACTACATCTACTTGAAGATTCATAAATCTTCCATTAGTTATAAAATCTAGGATTGATCAAGATGAATTTCCAATCCCAATATAGAAGGCTTGGATTATCTACCACTGTGCTAGACCATGAAGAGGGCATCCTCTCTGCAAATCCTTAAATCTTTCCCAAGCTTCATATAAACTCTGATCAACTTCTTGGGCAAAATTTTAGATTGAACTCCTTAATAAAGTTGTCCTCTCTATAGGGTAGTATTTATTATAGAAATTCAAAGCAAGAGTATCCTAGTTAGTAATATTAGGGGCAGTTATATTCAATCCATTATACCATAATTTAGCTTTACCACATAAACAAAAGGAAAAAAAAAGCTCCCTGATTTGGTCCTGCTTGACCCCAGCTTGTTTGATTGTGTTGCAATATTGGCAAAAATCTAAGATATGAAGATGTGGATCTTCACCCTTACCTCCACTAAATTTCTTCCTATGATCATAGTAATAAATTGGGGTTTAATCTTGAATTGTACTCCCTCGAGATTTAGTGTGGGAGCAAGTTGTAGAAAATCTTCCAGGGACGACTGTGAATAATTGCTGAGCTTGCGAGGTGGTTGAGTCGTCATCTCTAATTCTAATTTGAAGAAAGTTGTGTATCACTAGAATTAGATGGGGGTTCCAAAGGTGTATTATCCTCAGAAGTAACTCGTACCTGTCTAAAAAGTTTCTTCTGTCTATGAAAAGAATGTTCGATTTTAGGATCGAATGGAATGTACCCTGATCTAGAACTCTTGTCCATAAACACAAAACTAAACAAACAAGTATGAGAAATTGTCTCAAAGAACTTGCGTTCTCTAAGACAACAGAAAATAATCTAGACTACATTTAAAGTCATATCACCTAATCAAAAGTAATTCCTAAAACCACTAACTAGAATAGATAGAGGGTCGAATCCATAGGGAAACAAGCCTTTCTATTCCTAATTAATTAATATAATCTAAATTATCAAGTAGCCAAATTATTTTTATAAGAAGAATTAAACTAAGGAAAATAAATAAACTAAAGCAAATTAAACTAAGGAGAAAATCAAAAAATCAAAGCCTAGGGTATAGGTTTGCCAATAAATAATATTCCTGGATATAACACAATGATTAATCATCAATGCATCAATTAATTAGATCATAAAGGGCTTTTGCTACGTATTACAATCACATAATTAATCTACCGGTATTAAATCGTATCTCTTGAATCTTGACTTAACTAATTATAAATTAACCTGCCTATTGAAAGTAAGCCTAAACATCAATTCTCATCTCTTAAATCTCGAATCAGTATTGCTTGACTCATACAATTAAACTTGGCCAAAATTAATTGCACAATATTAAATCAATCAATAGGAAATCAATCAAGCATTGAAAATCAATAATAATAAAGTACCCCTTCATATTATTTATGGATCCCTAAAACCCTAGAAATAAATTATTTACACATATTTAAATCTAAATTAAGCAAAGCAAATAAACAAGACTTCAAAGCAATTAAATTACTAAAGATAAAAGGGAAAGAAATCATTAACAAAATAAACAGAAAAGATGAATTGCATAAAGCCTAAAAGTGTAGAGAGAGAAACAAGAATATTAACCAAATGCTTAAAACTAAAAAAACTGGAAAATTTACTAATGAAAATTGTCCCAAAACCTTGCATATCAAAAGTTTATTTATACTTAGGCTCCTAAATCTAAAATTAAAACAACATAAAAGTCGCTAAAACGCTCCTCAAAAGCACGCGCCCGATTAGGCGCACCTCTGGACGGAGGGTGCTTCTCTCCTATATGCCTCGCCCAGCCGGGTGCACCTTTGGGCGAGGGAACCCAATTGGGCGAGCTTATGGGCAACTTGGACATCTCAATTGGGCTCTTAACTAGCCCAATCTAAATTTCCTCTTGGGTCTTTTAGAATCAATCTAATGCCTTGAACTCTTCTTCTTCACCGAGCCCTTAATCACCCATTTGATGACCATAACTGGTCTTGGGCTATGGAATATTGTCATAATAATGCAATCCTACTCCAATGCTTTTAGTGGCTCAAATAAATCCAGGAAAATGCTTTGAATCCGCAATTTCCTATAAAACAATACTAAATCTACAAAAACACTAGAAAACGCATATTAGTAAAAAAAATGGCTTCATAGAGCCAAAAAATACTCCTTAATAAGACCAAGGGACAGGGATAAAACACTATATAAAATGAGCATATTAGATGTGCAAGCAATAATTATTATGATGGAACATGTAAGATTTATAGTTCCTAAGGCAATCATGCCAAGGTAAGCAAAGCACACTTTAGATTTAGTCGGTTTAGCAAGTTAAGGATTATGCAAATAAATCTAAATTTAGGTGATTACTTTGTTAAAGTCCACAAAGATTAAGGGTCCCTATGGTCAATTGTTTAATTTATCTTATTAGTCATTATAGCACTTTAATAGGTCTTGATTTAGTGTAATAAGATAAATATGCTCACACACAATTACATCATAATAAGATTCATATAATAAAAGTGCAAAATTTAAAGTGTGGAAATTAAAACAAATCAATAAAGAGAAAAATTTCAATATACAAATTATGGATTGTTCATGCGCACGAGTTGAAGTTTTACACATCAAATGAAAAATTGAGCCTAAAGACTATTCTTTTTTGCATACTTCAACTAAGCAAAAAGCCAGTTCATAGAGGACTTGTATGATTTACCCCTATAACATCATTGAATAAAAGATGAAATAAACATCAAAATATGTTGTATGATGCTATCAAGAAATGAGCATTAGAACAACACCTAAATGTACATTCAAGCATGATTCACACTTAGGGTTTAATACATGAAAAGGGTCAAAATTTGCATAAGTCTAGAGAGAAAGGAGATGTCCAAAGCTCATCATAGACCAAATATAGAAAAGAAACAAAGAAAAATTACATAATGTAAATGTATTGCAATAAATAAAGATGCAAGGGGAGATGATTGCTTGAGTGATGTAGAGGAGACCAACTTATGAGTATGGTTCCTTGAACATGATGCTCAAAGTAAGAGTTTTAAGACTTAACCTAGTGAAGGAAGGAGTTTCTCCTTGCATTATCCATTACATCATGGGTGAAAAAGACATAACGTTAAGAGTTTTGGAGTTTTTCATAAGAGAGCATCAATGGTGATGTCCCTTTCGTTGATCAAGGATCAAAAAAGTTACATAACTTGAAATAGAGAGTTCATGTAGAAGGAGGTTTTCATCCTTTATAATAAGCACATAAAAAGATCTAATCTTAACCCCTTAAGTGGAATAACACCACTAGAACCTAAGATTAATGGTGAATGGAGTAGAAGTAAACTAAAACAAAAAGTGAAAGAGATTTAATTGAAAGGGTCCTTGGTGTATATCGTTGAGGGAATGTCCTTTCTTTGAGATTTGGTTGAGTATTATTGAAAGGAGTAATGATTCTTTGCCAAATATGACTTGATTGATACTTAGTATAGATTGAAAGATATTTAAGAGTATTTGGTTGTATTTGAGAGGTTATTTAGGTAGAATAACAATGCTTAAATTATGGAAAATTTTGGACCTTTTGCTTATTGTGTGAGCTTATTTGCGAAATTTTAAGGGTCTAAGAACCCAACTAGGTTTCGGGTGGACAATTCGATAAGTAAATCGCCACTAGAGAGTTTGGATTTTTACAACCTAACCTTCTGTTTTGGTGAAGAAGAAGAAAGAGACTCTCCCCCACTAGTGCCCTACTATATTTACGCGGCAATAAGGATCGACTATGTGACTTTGTGACATCAAAATGGGTCAAGGAGTCGCCACTAATATTTATGGGATGTTTGATCACCCTTGGGTTTAAATCCCAAATTTGACTCACGTAAGTAGTCTTCAAAACAAGAGAAGGTCCAAAAATGAGCAACTTATTTCAATTTGAGGATGTGTACAAGTAATTGGTATAGAGATGGAGAATAAATTAGATTTAGTTCTAGGCAAACACGTAAAAACAAGTGATAAATATACTCTAGATTAAGTTGGTTGAGCAAGTTAAGATTAAAGTACATAAATCTAGTTTTAGTGACCACTTTGTTGATTGTCCTCAATATTAATGGGTACCTAAGTCCGATTGTCCATTGTTTATCTTATAAGGTGTGGAATTCAATCAATAGGTCTTGATTAGTGTATAAAATAACGGTGATCATGCAATCTCAATACAAAATAAGAATTATGTCAATAGCCATAATGAGCCATAAGAATCAAGAGACAAGAGACAAGACTCAATATGTTAGGGTTAGTTAAATTTAACATAAGTATGATGCATAATGAGTTGGAGAGATTGATTAATCCATTGAATAAAGAAGCCTAAAGAGACTTTTCCTCATGATGTACTCCAACTTAAAAAATGAGTCTAGTTCAAGTGGCATTTATTATTTTGCCTTAGAACATCATAGACTTGAATATATAAAATAGAAATCAAAATATGGATTATGAAATCTAAAGTTAGAAATGAGCCATTTAATCACTCCTAAGAATATATTCAAGTATGATACATATTTAGGTTTTCTCATAAAAATGAGTCAAGAGATAAGTCTAGTAATATTGGCGATAGTAAGATTGGAGATGTTCATATCTTTATATCATAGGCTAGAAGGAAAATAAACTTTCATAAAATAAGAAAATTGCAATAAATAAAATCCAAGTGAGAGGGATTAAAAATATGTTTAGAGGATACCAATCCATCAGGATGGTTCCTTGATTATGATGCTCAACATTAAGGTTTTAAGACTTAACTTAGTGAAGTAGGAGCTGCTCCTTGCTCTTCACTCCTTTCTCTTCACATTATAGATAAACGAGACATTGAAAATAAGTTGTAAGAGTTGATCATAAGAGATCATCAAAAGTGATGACTCTTTGGTTGATCAAGGCTCATGAAAAGTGCATAAAAATATGAAATAAATGTTCATGTGAAAGGGGTTTTCACCTTACATAATCATCGCTAAAATAAAGGGCTAAATTAAGAGCCTAGATGGATAAAGAACCACTAAGGCCAAGTGATAGCAAGTGAGTAGATTAAAAGTAGACAAAGCAATGAAAATAATTGAAATAGAGAAGGGTCATTGGTGTTTACCATTGAGGATAGTTCTTTTTCTTAAGTCTTGCTTGAGTGGTTGTTAAAGGAGTAATGATTTCTCGATGTTATAAAGCAAATGGTATGCTTTGAGTACTAGGACTTTTTTTTGATTTGTGTTTGGGAGAGTTTAGGAATGTTTGATAGGGTATTTTGGAAGAGTAATGGTGCTTTAGAAATCATAAAATGCCGACCCTTTGCTCAAAAATTGAGGTGGTATTTATAGGCAAAAAAGAGTCCATTTCCTAAGCGATAGACGTGTGTCAGATGCTGGAACTAACAACTGATCAAATTCTAGTTTAGCTCAGGAGATGAAAGTAGAGCGTGCATTTGATGCTAGCATTGTGTGAGGGCATTGAATGCTAGAAGCTGGTGTTGGACGCCTAGTGCTGGCTTGAATTTAGTTCATGCACTTGATGTCTACTTCGAGTGCCAAACAATTGTGCTATGAGAGTTTAGTTTTGGACGGTTTTAAGGGTTGATTTTAAATGATTTTGGATTTCTTTTTGGTTTGGGCCATTGTATTTTAAGCTTGGGTTTGTGTTTAGGCCTTTTTAGGGTTCGATTTTGAGGCAATTTTGGGTTTACATACACTCAAACTCGACCCAAGCAAAGTCGTACCTGTAAGGTTTGGTTAGTCATCGGATCGCTTTACAGGGAGACTAAAAAAATTTTGTGTCTACACTCATAAAATTATGGAGTGTTATTAGGTAAAATAAAAGACCAATTTATAAGCGCATGATGCTCAGTTTGAGCACCAAAAGCTTAGCCAGGTGTGAAATGCCAAAGCCGAGCATCAAATGCTCAAAAGATAATCTTTTTCTCAGTTAAGGAGGGGAGCGCAAGGAGTTAAAAGTGCTTTAGGGAGTGTGCTAAGGAATTGAGAGTTGGACACCCTAAGCTTGTGCGTATGGTGGTTGCTTTGATCATTGGATACCCTAGGCCTAAGCATCTGGGGCCCAAACTGAGCATTGGACACTCTAGCCTTTGGTGCCTAACACTTAGTTTGAGTGTTAGTGTTTCATGCATTTTTGGTTTTGTGTAGATTTTGGGTTTGCTTAGCATGTAATGATCGATTTTTTGATGTTTTGATTTGTGTTTAGGCCAATGTATGTGTTTTGAGCTCAATTTGTTTTTAGACCTTTTTAGAGTTCGATTTTGAGGGCATTTTGGGTTTTTGCACACTCAACCTCGGGCTAAGCGAGGTCCACTTATAAGGGTTGGTTCATCACTAGACCACTACATAGGGACACAAGATTTCGTGTCTATGGTTCTACATACTTTTACTTAATCCCTTTTATAAATAAAAATTAATCTATTTCACCCTTCAAAATCTCACATAGCTCACTTATAATATTTAATAATATCAATGTTTTAAATAATTTTTCCTTTATTATTCATGAAACAAAAAAAGTGGGACTAAATTTTTACTTTTTACTCTCTTTTTATAGTAAATAAAAAGAATAATAAAGGATGCAGGAAATACCATTTATGAGACTTTAGTCTTGTTTGATTAGCCAATTGACCAAATGGGTATAACTCCTTGAAAAAGACAAATGGGTATAACTCCCTAAAAAAGACAAATGTGTATAACACCCCTATATGCCAAATCTTTATTATTTCTATAACCTATGTCAAAGATATGCTATCTTTCTAAATGTAGTTATCCTCTCCATCTAATTTAATGATATGGTCATACAAGTAATAACATAAATAATATCAATTGCTATAAAAACTTATTCTAATGAGATTTGATCTAATAACATCATATATATCATTGAATTCTTAAATAAACCTAGTCTATATTAAATATATTGTAAACCCAACCTTTCTCATGAGTCCAAATTTTGACAAATTTTTAAAATTTTCTCTCTAAAATCATCCCCCATTTTCTTCCCCTTTATCCTTCCCACTTCATAGTCAAAACCATTTTTCACTACTTCCTCATTCAAATTCTTTTATGTTCTCATTTGCTTCCATTCACTCTCAATTGCTGCATAGTGTTCAATTTTCGTGAACTAAATTTGTCGATCTTGAGTACAATATGGTTCACACTTGGGCGGTTCGTCACTGTCGGCCAGTCTCTTTGTTGTTACCCGTGATATTGTAGATGATGGTTGAGGAGGTCGTAGAACTTGTCCATGTTTCCAGTTGCTGATTAGTTATTGTTTCCATCTATGATAGTGTAAACATTCTAAGATTACTAAGATATGAATCAAGAAAACAAGGCAAATGAATCTACCAAGAAGTGCAAGGAAGATCAATCAATATTTGTAATATTAGGAAATCAGAATATTTACATAATTAGTTTAGGGAAGTTTTCAACTATAAAAGCCCTTATAAATCAGAACATTGATTATATGAAAAACACAATTAAACCCACTTACATGGTATCGAAGCCAAATCTCAAAATCGGGTTCATCATATACCAGTAATACCACTTACCTTTCCATGGATTCCAATGACACCCAATCACCAACCACAAATCAAGCTGAACCTCTGTATACGATGGAACTATGCATGCGAATGTTCCAACAATTCAACACCACAAAACCACCCACAGAAAACTCAAACAGCCAACCAATAAATCTGGCAGAAAAGCTCAATCATCACAATTACACAAAATGGTCGAAATTCATTCATCTGACCATTAGTGGGAGGGGGAGGCTCAGTCATATCATCACCTCAAACCCATCCCAAAATGACCTAGAATACAATCGGTGGGTTCAGCATGATTCAATTGTGGTTTCATGGATTCTAGATAATATATATCCGGACTTGATCAATCAGTTCTTAGACTATCCAACTGCACGAGATTTATGGAAGGGACTAGAGCAATTGTTCAACAGTGGCCAAGATGGTCTACAGATATTTGATTTAGCGACAAAAGCAAGCACACTCAAATAAGGGACATATAACATCGAGACTTACTATGGGAAACTGGTAGCCTTATGGAAGGAAATCGACAAATGAGTTCCAAACCCCATGAAATGCCCCGATGATATCACAATTTACAATGAACAAAACTAGAGAGTGAGGGTTTACCAGTTCCTCGCAGGATTGAATGACACTTTTGACAAAGACCATCGGGATTTCATCAATAGGGAGCACTTACCGATGGTGGAGGAAGCTTACTTGGCTATAAGGAAGGAGGTGGCTCGAAGGGATATAATGTCACTGGAGAACACCACATCGAAGCCAACTTCAACCGGAATCGGGAGCGGCTTCGGGGCGTCAAGGCATCGGACAGACAGACTAGAACCAACAAGAAGACAACAGACGAGAAGGAAACTGGCAAGAGGACGACCAGAAAAATCGGAAGTGTTCATTCTATAGAGGAACGAAACACACCCGTGAAGGGTGTTTCAAGTTAATTGGCTACCCTGAGTGGTGGCCTGACTCGAAGAAGAAGGGAGCAAAAATGGGAGGTGTTGTGACCAAGGCCGTGGAAGAGAATAGCAGAGAAAAGAAGAAGGATGAAGAACCAAACCAAGAGAGATAAACCATGGCTGCGGGAAGGAAAAGAGAGCAAGGTGAGATTTTTAGGGTTAAAACACTAAATGTCTTCACTCCTGCACGAGGCCCAAGAGAGTACTAAAGCCTAGAAGAATAAAAAATCCCCAAAGCCAGAACTTAAAACCCGAAAACATAATCAATATAGTCTGATATCCTCGGTAAAAAAAGATGAATATTCGACTGTGGAACCACAGATACTATGACTTTTGACTGTTCAAATTTTCCAGAATTTAAAAAAAAGGGAAGATTCAAATTCAGACCGCAAACGGTGATTTAACAACAGTTGATGGAGAAGGAAAAATTCAACTATCCTCAGAAATATCCTTGAATAATTGTTTATATGTTCCTAAATTGTCTCATAAACTTCTTTCTGTGAGTCAATTAACAAGGGAATTAAATTGGGCTTTACTAATTTATCCGGGTTTTTGGCTTGGTACAGGATATTCAGACTGGGAAGCTGATTAGGCGTGGCACTGAAAAGGAAGGATTGTACTATGTTGATGATGTAGCTCACCAAAGGAAAGAAATACATGTTCGAGGAACAGTCAATCAACAAATCTGGCTATGGTATTGGCGTTTAGGTCATCCCTCCCTCGGGTACTTAGATCATTTGTTTCCTTCTCTATCTAGACTAAATAAAGACTTTGTCTGTGAGACTTGCATTATAGAAAAAAGTCATAAGCAACCATATAAACCTAGTTTAACCAAATCAGAAATATCATTCCAATTAGTTCATTCAGACTTATGGGGCCCAGCTCCGAAAAATGATTGTCATGGTTTTAATTATTTCTTACTATTTATTGATGATTGCACTAGAATGACCTTGATTTATTTTTTGAAAAAGAAAAGCGAGGTCTTTGAGAAGTTTACCCTTTTTTGTTCCCTAATCCAAACACAATATAAATCTCACATACATATTCTTCGGTCTGATAATGTGGGGAGTATGTAAACACTCAAATGAAAGAATTATGTGCTGACCATGGAATCATACACCAAACAACTTATCCATACAACCCACAACAAAATAGGGTAGCAGAAAGGAAGAATAAAACTTTGTTAAACACTGGTCGAGCCCTTATGTTGGACTCTAGAGTACCAACAAATTTTTGGCCTGAAGCCCTAGCAACAGCCACATACCTCATAAATCGTTTACCCACAAAAATCCTAAAATACAAAACACATCTTGATTGTTTAAGTTCCCATAGTTCTATACCACACTCGCTTTCTCTTCCACCTCGGGTGTTTGGCTGTTTAGTGTATGTGCATATACCAAAACAAAATCAATCAAAATTGATCCATGTGCTGTTAAATGTGTTTTTATTGGGTATGGAGTAAACGAAAAAGGGTATCGGTGCTTTGATCCATAAAATAATCATATCTATATCACTCTGGACTGTGATTTTCTTGAAACAGAACTTTACTACTCCCACCATCTTCAGTGTCAGGGGAGAAATAGTATGACACTCTAAGCTGGTTAACTAACCTAGTTTTGCCTGATTCTGTACCACAAGAACATGTAGGTAGACCTACCGAGCAAACATCAGAACATATAGTACAATCTCCAATTATCACTGTGACTCCATCTCCAAACCAGAATGAATATCATGAGGTAAGTAACCCATTACCTACCTCTAGCACTAACCTTGATGTTTCAGAAACTGAGTCTCAAGAAATACAAGAAGTGATTGAAACAGAAAAAGGTGATGATCAAGGATTGGCAGATAACCACCAAGGGAAATACAGGTTACCTCTAAGAAGCACAAGAGGGATACCCCCAAAATGGTATGAACCTGAGTATGAACCTCAACAGTCGAGATATCCAATAGGAAACATAGCTAGAGGGAAAAATCTAACAGAAAGGGCTAATTCGTATCACTTTGCTTTATATTTAGAAAAATTGCCTAAAAATGTACAAGAAGCACTTCAGAACAAGTTTTGGAAAAAGGCTATGGAAGATGAGATTGAAGCTTTGATGAAAAATAACACATGGGACAAATGCAATCTTCCATCAGGAAAAAGACCTGTTGGATGCAAATGGGTATTTACTATAAAATATAGGGCAAATGGGATGATAGAAAGATACAAAGCAAGACTTGTTGCTAAAGGATATACTCAAACCTATGGTATTGACTATTTTGAGACTTTTTCACCAGTAGCAAAAATTGATACCATACGAGTATTGTTCTCAATAGCACCAAACAAGGATTGGCCTCTATATCAGTTCGATGTAAAAAATGCCTTTCTTCATGGAGAACTCCAGGAAGAAGTGTATATGGAATCTCCTCCAGGTTTTTCAAAAAAAATTTCTATAGGAGAAGGATGTAGACTACAGAAGGCTCTCTATGGTCTAAAGCAATCTCCTAGAGCATGGTTTGGGAGATTCACAATGGCAATGAAAAGATATGGGTATCATCAAAGTAATTTCGATCATACTTTGTTCTTGAAGAAGAGGTGATTACTCATAACTTGCCTTATTATCTATGTAGATGATATGGTTCTTACAGGTAATGATACTAAGGAGATGAAAAAAATTGAAGAAGGAGTTGTTTAAGAAATTCAAAATGAAAGATCTTGGGATGCTCAAGTATTTTCTAGGAATTGAAGTCCTAAGATCTAGAGATGGAATTTTTATATCATAGAAAAAATATATTCTGGATCTTCTGGCAGAAATAGGATTGTTAGACTGTAAGTCAGTTGACACACCTATAGTAGTGAATCATGGGCTACAGATAGTTAAAGGAGCTGAGGTAACTTATCAGAATAAATACCAAAGATTGGTAGGAAAACTCATTTACTTATCCCACACTAGACCTGACATCGCGTATGCTCAGATAGCCAGTTTATGCATAAACCCCAGAATGATCATATGGAGGCAGTTTAGAGAATCCTTAGATATCTGAAGGGAACAGCCAATATTGGAATCCTCTTCAGGAAAAATAATCACTTAGAAATGGAGGCATATACCGACGCAGATTGGGGAGGAGATAAAATAAGTAGAAGGTCCACTTCAGGGTACTTCACTCTAACTCGGTGGCAATTTGGTCACTTGGAGAAGCAAGAAACAAAGAGTAGTAGCACTCTCAAGCGCAAAAGCAGAGTTTAGAGGTATAGCCAAAGGTATCACAGAAGTATTATGGTTGTAGAAATTATTATGTGAACTAGGGTTCTTTCCTAAAGACAGTTGCAAACTGAGATGTGACAACAAAGCTGCCATTAGCATTTCCAAAAATCTAGTTCAACATGATCAAACTAAGCATGTGGAAATCGATAGACACTTTATCAAGGAAAAGCTTGAAACCAAGGTCATTACTATTCCAAATGTTCGATCAGAAGAACAACTAGCTGACATTTTAACAAAGGCGATACCTATAAAACCTTTCCAAGAGATATTGAGCAAGCTAGGCATTGGGAATCCCATTGCCTACCTTGAGGGGGAATGTAAACATTCTAAGATTACCAAGATATGATTCAAGGAAACAAGCAAATGAATCTACCAAGAAGTGCAAGGAAGATCAATCAATATTTGTAATATTAGGAAATCAGAATATTTACATAATTAGTTTAGGGAAGTTTTCAACTATAAAAGCCCTTGTAAATTAGAACATTGAACATATGAAAAAAAACAATTAAACCCACTTACAGATAGTACATCATAAAGTTTCTCCCTCCATGGAAATGGTGAATCATGCAGCCTTTCACTACTTTAAGATAAGCCCTCACTTAGTCGTAATTTCCCAGTTACTCAACTTTCTCGTTTCTAATGCTTTCTACATTATGCTTGTATATAGGCCTTCTAAGACTTATTGGTCCTACACCTCCATGTGTCTAGGATAGAGGAATATGAATAGGGTCAAGACCGTGCTATTTTTGTTAAGACTGGTCTGCTAAAGGATAAGGAGGGTCGTGTAGCCGTTCTTGAGAAGCCTTTAAGCGCAACTGAATAGCTACCCAAGGAGGTTGAGGATAGTTTAAATGATTATCATGCTTAAGAGTTCCAAGAAGTTCTTGACTTGTTAAAGGTAAAGATTGAGGCTAAGGATGAACTTCATTCCCAACTCTAGGAGCGAGGCATGGAGGTTGCTAATTTAAGGTAAATGGTCGATGACGCATCTACGCAGATTAAATGCCTCAAAGAGGAGGTAGTGTCCTAAAAGTTCCAGTTTATCGAAGCTACATTAGACTTGAAATACAAGTTGATGAAGCGGTTCTTGGACGACAAGCTATCAGAAAAAGAAGGGTAAGACACTTTGAACAAGTATATTGAGGCTGGAGGTGACTTAGTGATTTGGCATCTGTGGAGGCCAAAGATAGAGGTGATCATGTAGGCATGGCTAGTTCTTGTGTGTAGGATTTTGTTGTTCTTGATTTCCCTCTTAATACAGATGTTTAGATTTCAATTTTATTTTTAGGACCCCTTGTAGTTTTCAGTTGTTTTTTGCTAGACAGTTTGCATCGCTTTGGCAAGAGACTGACTTGTGGTGTTCTATTTATTTTGTTTAAAACTCTTAGTTTTTCTAAACCTTTGCTTTTAATTGAATCTGCTTGCGTGTGTTGATTACTTTTGAATCGACTAGGTTCACTTGTATACTTATTGCACTCGACTCTTACTGCAATGGGATGCATGCGTGTATCTTATGTCGATTGTAGCCTGTAATGCAAGAGTTGTTCTGACATCAATGGTTTGGGAACCTATATGTTTAGCGCGCCTATGTGTAGGTGCCATTCGGTTGGCGTTCTATCCAACAACCATATCCTTGGCTAGGATATATTGTGTTAGCAAAGTGTGAGTTTATGAGATGTGATCTAATGTTGGTCACAACCTTTAATTGTTTGGGCTATTTAAATGTTTGTGTAAAAATTTTAACAAGGATTAACTAAGAGACGAGGTTGTCACTACCCAATCAAAACTACCTAATTACCTTAACTAATGTAGCTCAGGTAAGAAAGGTGAAATCCTAAAAGTCTGACAGATCAAATATCTAAATTCACTTTAACCACTACAAATAAATGCAAAAGAGAAGATAACTGTAAATCCAGAGCTAATTCTAATGACAAAATTGATGATGAGTTATAAATAGATGATTAATTCATTTAAGACACCTAGGGAAATGAATCCTTGCTAATATGACCTGATGTAGAGTAACGCTCCTAGCCCCTCAAACTCAATTAATTAGACTATTGCCAAGATAAATGCTCCATTGACAATGCCTAGACAGTTCCAAGGCCCTAGTATCAATGGCTTCCCTCTAATTCACCTTGGTAAGGATTAAAGAGTATTTGAGAGTATTTGGATGTGTTTGAGAGGCTATAAACACTAGTTAGAATGTTGGAATTTTCGGAACTTTTTCTCATAATTTTTTGGGTATTTATAGGCAAAAAGGTCGGTATTTGAGCAAATTAACGTCAAGTTCGAGCATCAAACGCTGAGTTTGGGGGTCAAACACCCAAGTTGTGCGTCACATGCTCAAAAGATCATCTTTTGCTTAATTGTAAAGGGGAGTATAAGGAGTCAGGAAGCTTTTAGGGGATCTCTCAAGGGTTTTGCATCAATTGCCTTAAGTAAGCATCAAACACTTGAAGTAGAAGTGTGGGCATTGGACTCCCCATGTGAGCGTTAGACGCACAAAGGATGTGCGTCAAATGCACAAAGGTCTTGTGTTGGATGACCATATTTTTGGTATTTAAAGCTCATTTCGAGCATTAGTGCTCTAAGCATTGATGGTTTTGTGCGGATTAGTGGTTCGCTTAATGTGTAAAGATTGATTTTCCAAAAGTTATGGTTTTGTGTTTGGGCCATTGTAAATATTTTAGTCTCAGTTTGTGTTTAGGGTCTTTTGGGAGTTCAGTTTTGAGGTGATTTTGGGTTTTCACATAATAAATCTCAACCCTGTCTAGGACCAACCACAAGGGTTGGTTTGTTATTTGACCGCTAGATGGGGAGACATAATTTTGTGTTTACAAAAGCTCCCACTTTTACCAAGTCTTTGGATAAGATGAAGGTCAACGTTCAACTCGGGATAGAGAAAGACCTAAGATGGTCTCCAATCTCAAATCTTTCTTGTAACGCCAATACCAGCAAATAAATCAAGGTTAGTTACAAGAAACATGTTCGTTGAGAAAAACCACTAATTCAACTTCAATAGGGATAGGACTAGGTGCGACTTGTGGTGATTTCCAGAATGCCTAAGGAGAAGACATTGTTAGGGGTAGCATGGCTTGAAAGGTTGGCATGTTGTGTAATAGGGAACTTCCATTAGGGTGGCGCGGCTTAAAAGTAGGCCTCATATGCCAAAAAAGAGTTGCTATCAAGGTGGCGTGACTTATAACGGTCTGTTGTGCCAAAGGGAAGCCTTTCTCAAGGTGGCACGACTTATAGATTAGTCTGTTATGCCAAAGGGGAGTTACTATTAGGGTGGTGCAGCTTAAAGATTGAGGAGGGATGAGACTACTGTTCTTTACGCTCATACAATTTTCTAAGGAAGCATTACCACTTCTAGAGGGTGCTAGCAGTTCTACTATGGAATTCCTTTGTTTTAGTCCCTTGGGCGGGGTTGATTTCACGATTTTTGACGATCTATCTTGGTCTTTGATTGATTTGGCTGAAGAGATTGTTGAAAGGTTTACTAGCTTTATCTTCTCTTGGGATAGACAAACTTTATTTAGAGATTTCTTCTTTTCATAGCTTCACCAGGGTTTTCCCAATAACTTGGGTTGTGGAGCTTTGGATAGTTCCAGAGGATGTCTCATATCTTGACATCATGGGGAACTCCTTGGGGAAGAAGGATATTTTGAGATACTTCATTGCAGATGCGAATTTGTGCTGAAGTGACTCCATTAGGGCAATCTTGACCTTGTTCGCAATTTCATCCTCAATTATTGTTTTTAGTGTACTTTTGTGTGTTTAATTTATAACGGTCCAATAAGGGAATCCATGGTAAGCTTTTAGAAGTACATCCAGCATTTTTCAGGGTCCTAAACCCAACTGGCAATAAATAGTGACTTTTGGGGACACCTTCCACTTCTCGGGTTGCTTTTCAAAAATTTTGACCCACATAACGTATTATTAGGATACCTCTCATTTCGTAACCATTTTGATTCATATAGTTTATTATGGGGATGCCTCCCATCCGAAATTACTATGATCCGTATAGCATATTATGGGGATGCCTCCCATTCTGAGATCGTTTTCGGGGTCAGGAACCCTACTGTGATTTATGGGTATGCCTCCCATCCTAGTGCATATGAACATGCAGGGTTAATTTACATTTTCAAATTTCAAAATATCGACACCCAAAGTGTCACTTGGAAAGCTTTAGGGGTAAAACAATCTCCTGCCATTAATTTGATAAGGACGAGTATGAGTGGTGAGCCCCCAGTTATGATTAGGAACTATGAATTCCCATATCGATGTATTTGCAGAACAAGTTTGAGTAGTAAGCCCCTTGTTTTGATCATGTTGACGATGTCAAAGTCTATGAAGTTTGGTTGTTTGGATAGGACATAAGGATTATCGTTTAGGTTATTTTGGAGGTACCACCTTGATCTAAGGACACCTCAATATTGGAGATTTGTTTTGGTTCCCACAAATATGATATCCTTTGAGGGAGAGATCAAGGAACCCAAAGAATAGGTATGAAGGCCTAATTTCATGCTTTTAGAAGGATCCTTGAAGATTTTAGCCCTGAGTGTCAATGATTGTTTGCACTTTTCTGTTTCTAACATTTGTTATTTTTCACGCTGATAGGTTTTTGATGATCCTCTCATGACTGAATAGGCTAGCTCAATTTTTGGCTTATGATTGATGGATAACTATCCTACAGGGTTGAGATCCTAGCTTTCCATAGGTTTTAGGATTGAAATATTTGACTGTAGCTCATATATGTAGCTTTGGAAATTTGGTTGACTTTGCTAAGCATGACTATAACCGGGTTTGACTTATGATGCATGCCTTAATGTAAATGACTTATGATGCATGAATGATTTTGCATGATTTTAATGCTTGTGTTGCTTTATTTTGAAAAAAAATATGCCTTACTTTTTGTAGGTACACGAACACGGATGAGGTACCGACTGTCTCCCAAGAAAAAAAAAGAGAAAAAAATTAGGGGAGGCTCGAGCAAATTTTTTGTGGGGACACAAGAGTCTTCATGTTATGATTGGGTTGATGTGTAGGAGTGCAAGAGGCATTAGGAGCTTTCATAGGATAGATGCACCGCTTTTCTAATTTATAAAGACAACCATGATTTTTCAGAATATGCAAGACTTGTACACATGGATTATGGATTAATTTGCTTTATAAGTTTGTCAAATGATTCGTAGTCTTGATCTTAATCAGAATCAAATCAAGTCCGAGCAAGCAGAGTTTAGGCTATGTAGGTTATGCCTGAAGAGGTTTGGGAAGAGGGTGGAGCTGGCCAAAAAAAAGGCTCACCGAAGGCAAGAAAAGTGGCTAATCAATTCGAGTTTAAGTTGGGGGTAAAGATTGTAAAAAGAAAGGTAAAAGGATTTTGTTTAGGTTTGAAACCACTTAATTTGTCTCCTTGGATTAATATTTTTCTTTCTTTAAGCTTTTTAATGAAGGAATCAGGCCATAATGTAGGGCTTATATAACCTTTCTTCATCAAGGTATTGAAATTAAGTTTGTTTTGGAATTATAAATTTCCATTAAATGCTTTAAGGGTAACATTTAATTTACAATATATACAAAGTTAAATTCGATAACTAAGGCCAACATGAGTCAAATTAATGATGAAAGAATAAGCCATAACTTAGCACAAAATTAGGTAAAATCACAGGATCAAAGAAAATGAAAATTAGGGCTATTTTGACTAGGCACTTAGCTTGCTGGTTGATTGCTTTCTCAGGGTGCAAAAACATGCTTATTACTATTGCGGTTGGGCCTCAAAAAGGATTGCCTACGTATCCTTTTTAGATGTCTCATTCAAGGTCGATATCATTTTACTGTGAGAATCAGGCATAATGTAGCTCAGCATGGATAAGGTTAGGGTGCTAAGCAAAGAATTTCTTCAACCAATTGAGGTCTATCAGCAAACGAAACTTGTTGCCATCCATATTGGTATGTTGTAATGCACCTCCGAAAAGGATTTTCTTGACAATATAGGATCTGGACTAATTCGTTCTGATTTTTCCCTATGGATCCATGATGGTTTTTTGGAGCACTAGGTCGCCTTCCTTGATGGAATGGGTGCCAATTTTTGTTGAATATTTGGAGATCCTATAGTGGTATAGTTGTACATGATGCATGGCCTGGAGCCGTATTGTTGATAGATTCTCGAAAATGGCACACTTTACACCATGTCACAAAACTAATGATGCTATGAATATTGTTGATCTATATTTTTATGACATTATCAGGTTACATAGGATTCCTATGAAAATAGTAAGTGATAGGGATACTAAGTTTATGAGCTACTTTTGGAAGTCATTAGGGAGATTGATAGGTACGAAGCTTCTATTTAGTACTTCTTATCATCCCTAAATTGAATTCGCCTATAATAGGTCCCTAACCTATGGAACGAAGCAATCACCGTTATTCGAGGTGGTTTAGGGTGTCAACCCTAGACTACCTACATACTAATTTCATGGGAATACCCTAAGGTGGCTTAGTTCACAAAGATGTAAAGGCAAAGGTGGATTATATACAGAAGCACACCCAAGTGAGAGCTAGGATTGAGAAGGTGAATGGCATCTACAAGGCACGAGCCAACTAGCACAAGACTCGACATGCCTACAAGGAAGGATATTTGGTTTTGCTGTATTTGAGGATGGAAAGATTCCCAAATCAACGCAAGAACAAGTCAATGCCTAGATGTGATGGACCATTCAAGATCATTAGCAAAGTGGATGGTAATGCTTATAAGCTATAATTGCCTTGTGAATATGAAATTCATGTGGCATTCAACATTGGCGGTTTAGCACCTTATGTGCCTGATGATCAACTTCGAAATTTGAGGACAAAATCATTTGAAGAAGAGGAGGATGATATGAATCAACATGTAGACTTTGAATGTTTAATTGAAGCATCAAAGAAATATGCAACCATGGGAGAGTTGCTAGCTTATGGGGATATGAATCTCCTAGGTGCATCCAAGACAAATCTTTACGTGTGCATGATGACATGCAATTAGCATACACACGTAAAGAAGGAAGGATTGGTGGATTTTGGGA